>BLKR01000117.1:187825-840011 GCA_011170035.1 Teleogryllus occipitalis | reverse complement strand
AACACAAAAACAATATAAAAAATGCAGTCATAATTATAATTCGGTTTCCAATCATGTCATTAGTACTCAACATCGGTTTGATTATGATAATACTGAGGTTTTATGTATAGATCAGAATAAGAAGAAAAGGTTGATTTTAGAAACTTTACATATAAAAAATAATAAAACTGTAAATTCCATGATAGTGTCAAATAAGTTTACAAGATGTTATGATAGTATTGTGTAATCACTGAGTGAAACATAGAGTGCATATCCTTTGGAAGTAAACTGTTTAATGTGAGGTTAATGGTTTCAAAGTTAGTAGTTTTCCACCACCCTTCTGGTGTGATGGGGAAAACTAGTTTTTAATGTATGTTTATAACGGATGTTTTATTATGTTGACAAAGGCATATTTTAGCCCAAAAATGTGTTTTACTTATATTTATGTATTTTTCAATTATTGACATGTAATTACCAAGGTTTGGTAAGTTTCAATTTTATTATAATGATGAATTATGTAGTTTGCTTTTTACTGTGAACTTTTGTATTATACATTTTTAGTAATTTTCATATTATTGTTAGAGGTTATTTTATAAATGTTGTAATTATAAATTAAAGAATGATTGTAGCATATTGTATTTTGTTTGTATGTTGTATTAGCCTGAAGAAGAAATCAAGGGATGGGTTGATCCGTAGTTTAGGGTGGCACGGTTCCTTTGGTTCCTTTTATGATTCATTATTTCTCGCGATTCCTATGTTTATAGTTGCGCGGTTCACTATAAAACTGAATTGTTTATGTTCAATGTTAAATGAGAAGAAGTCACCTGATAATTTATTGGCGTGGAATTGTGTGTATTTTCGCATTTCAAGTCTTCTTCAAATAGGTTTGTGTGTCTACTGAGATGAAAGGTATGAATTTTCTTAAAAGTGAGTGTTACCTTTAAAATAAATTCTCTTAAAAGTGAGAGAGGTATATAATACAGCGTGAGCGCCGAAGCGACAGCGGAGGCGCGAACCAGGTCTCGAGAGCGAGGGCCGGAAGGCCCTCGCGAGCGTAGCACGTTGGATCCGTCGGGTAGCGACGTGCGATAGCACGTCGCGGACCACTTGGTGAAAAAAATGTGTTGGTTAAAGAATTGTGTAGGTTATAAAATTAAATTTGTAGCGTGAAAAATACGAATAATCAGTTAACTTAATGAGAGTACGTTGCTACGTGGATTTACACGTACAGGGGGCTTTAGAGCAGTGGGGTAGTTATTCTCCCGATCAACCTTTAATTTAAATAATTATATTTATTGCTGTAACATCATGAACTTAACTACACGCGACTACTACGTATAAACAAAGATTCAGTTCATGGAGTCGATTCTCTTCTAATGAACCGAATCAGTGAATCAAAGGAACCGTGCCACCCTATACTTCGGATTTACCCAAGGGATGATTTCGAAACGTCGCATTGAAGTCTATGAATAAAACAAAATGTGATACGTTGTCTATAATAAATTGAAGCTGTTTTTGTCTATAAATCCTATATAAAAGACAACCTATACAACATAATAACAATTAATTTATAATGTGTGATCTACCAACCATAAATCGCAGGAGGGGTAAATGCTTCATAGTGGGGAAAAGCAAATTATTATTAATGTTTATACCTAACGTTATGAAGTGAATATTTTCGAACACGAGTCAATCAACTTATCGAGAGATATGCGCTCCCCGGACCGAAGAAGCTCGATTTCCTGTGTATATGATCAGTTTATTCCCGTAAGCCCGACTTTTGTCCTCAAAATCATTTAAAATATTTTCTCGGTAATTAAAAACTTATTATTTATCTATTACAGGCCTCTTTGTATCTGCATATAGTGGGCTTAAATTTTAGATGTATTGAAATAGAGGCAAAATGTAAAATTAATATTTCTTTGTGACTTTCTTTCTTTTTTTAGCTGTCGGGAAATGTGCTAAATAATAATAATAATAATAATAATAATAATAATAATAATAATAATAATAATAATAATATAATCAAATAAATAAAATAAATAAAATAAATAAAATAATAATATAAAAGTTCAGAAACCAATTACAGGGAGTTGCAAATAAGACTTCATTATTATACCAAATATTTGTTAAAGACGTCAGTTGATTGATTGATTAGTGATTCCAGGCGCGTCAATTGCTAAGTTGATTGGTACCGTAAGTGAAGTGCAAGTTTTCAGCGCGGTAGGTGGCTTGATCTTCCCCTGCTAGCTTGACGAGATCCAGGGCCGAATAACGTCGGCTTGCGGGTATTTACCCCAACCAGGTATCACCCACCAGCGAGGCTCCGCACTAGTCGTGACACGCTCTAAGCTCCCGACATATGTGGTAGTGTAGTGCATGTTAATGTAAGTGTATGAAAGGGGTTAGGAAAAAAAAGGAAGGGAAGATCGCGCGCGGTCCGTGCCCCTTTTGTTAGTGTTCGCCTAGTGTTTATTGGAGAAACCACGGTAAAGTATCGTTTAGAGCAGCCTGCCGCTGCAATTCTCCTCCAGACAGCGACTGAATTCATCCTAGCTGACAAGCTAGTGTCGAAAATCCAACCACCGTTGGGACTCGAACCTTAGACCTCCCGGTGAGAGGGACTGCAATGACATCAGTTGATGTCCTTAGCTAACTTTGCCGATAGAGAAGTCGGGATTTCGGGTTCAGTTCCCTAACTATAATCTTGTTATAATTGTTTATCCTCAGGATATAGCACAATTCTGAATAGTGTCACATAGACTTTTTCAATGTTCATTTCATGATCGATTAACTATGGCGCAGAAATCACCAATTTGGGGAAATTATACTATAAAGGAATGCATACTTACAACTTTCGTTGCCTGTGCTAAGAAGCATTTGGCCATGTTCATTGCCTTCTCGCCACAATCGACGCCATCTGCGTATTGAGAGATGAAACGCATTACATTTCAATTCAATTGTGCTTTTCTAAAATATGTTTCAAGTACACATTATATTATTGTAAATTTAAAAATTGATGAGGAGAGTTTAATAAAATATTAATTGTACTCATATTGCAATTCAATTATCTAGCTTCGACTAATCATTACACACACTACGACAAAGTCCATGGACTGTTGCAGCATCACAATATTATTATAATTTAAATATATTTTAGTATCTTACAAGTTATCTTACAAGCTTATACCTACGTATTTTGTATGTACAGAGCATCGTGACGCTTTCCCTAAATGGATAAAAATTGTAAAAAATCTGGGACAAGTAATTATAAAAATTCTTACCAGGTTCGCAGCACGTTTTCAGTTCTTCCACGTTAAGGCCTTGATTCTCATACTGAGTTTTTTTCTTGTCTAGGAAGCCTTCACAAACGTTAGGCCTGAGTTCACCAGCCTGATTGAACTGCAATAAACCAAACCTGGGATTATTATGAATATGAAATTAATCTACGCAATAGTTCACACTAATATTTTGACATAACAGAATACTCTGAGATGACAAGTTGTTTTGTATTACTAGGCCAAGTTTTAATTCATTATTTCTGTAAACGCAAGTAAGCCAGTGTGAAGTGGACAACCATAGGAGATTTAATACCTTCATAGCGAACCACCACCCGATTGTGGATATCTTGGCTCAGGGCACAGCAATCTCTTCGGCGCAGACTGTTGGTACGGGAATGCGTGCACGTTCAGTTGATGTGTGTTCCGAGCACGTCAACTGCTAAGGTCGTTAGTCCCGTAAGTGTAATGCATATTTTCCCTCAGGACGCACATTGGGAAAAAAGCCCGAAAAGCTGGCCAAAAGTCCAAAACATGAATTTCTACATAAGTATTTGTGTCATATACCATTTAAAAGAGGGAAAATTGGTGCAATGAATGCCATTAATTTCGAAAACGTAAGTTTACTGACTGTGTTTTGACATCGTTTTAAAGTTACATGAAATATACATCTCTTGGGTGTGATCTCGAAGGCTGTTTGCAAGCGCGCGCTCTATCACGCATATCTGCGCTCAATGATCATATAATAACATTTGGGAAAGTTTATGTTATTCTTGTAGGTGTTATCTGTATGGTGATTGCCATTTGATTTGTTTGCTTTGGTCATGAGAAATTTATTTTCAAAAATTGCAATTTCGCGTTGAATTTTTATAACTTTTTTTATTTCACAGGATAAAAGTTAGGACTTTCACTAACTAGCACGGTATTTCACATTTTAAAATATCAAGTATTATGTTCTTTAGTGATATTCATTACAATTAGCTGCTAATATCAGCTAATAAAGTTGTGGGGCAATAAAAAATATTTCGAAGCAGATGTGCGGTGGAAGTTACATTAGCGTATCAAAACGCGGCGCTCTCTTAACTTTGTTCTAAGAGTCTATAATTATATCTGGAAATTTTTTGCATTATTCTTAAAGATCTGATCGATATTATTAGTAATTATTACTGAATTCGTTTAAATTTGCTTTCATTTTATTTACATTACAATTTTTATGTTCTAAGAGGATACAAATTAAGACTACAGCCTTCTACTGCAGTTTTATAGTGTTTAAAAGACTATTTTTTATATTTTTTAATAGAATACGTAACAATTATGTGATAATATCTGCTAATACAGTTGCAGAACTACAAATAACATCACAAATAAGATGTTCATCGGAAAACGAGCGTATGAAAACTTCGCAAAAAGGGCAAAGCATTAATATGATTAGTAAAAATGTGTTATAATAATTTATTATATTAATTTATTCTTTAAATATTTTGGTTTTTGAAAAGTAACTCAAAATTTCATCATTTTAAAGCATAAAACCAAAGTTTTTACGTCCATCAGTGCCACTGTGTCTGCTACAGCCATATTCAACATTGAATGAAATTGATGATGAATATTTTGAATACTAACGAATGGTATGACAAATAATATAAACAAAAGTATCTTAAATATTATGTTTTTCAAACCATTAAATTTGATTGAATAACTACTCATAAAAGGATATTCTTTTCAAGTGTATTTGCAACAAAAGTGTAGGTGTAACAATTTTAAACATCCTCAGTTTCTTGATACGATAAATATAAACAAATTAAAACACTAGTCAAAACAAAAAACATTAGAATTAATAGATTACTGATAGCACAGGGCTATAAAATATATAATTTTAGAAATAGAATTAACATTTTAAAAAATGAAAGAAAGAAAAGGAGGTGGAGGGTTAAATCATTAAATATTGCAGTAATTTTGTGAATGTATGCAAGAAATTGAATGAAATGGAATTGAACAATTTTTTTAAACAGAAAACATGAATGTAAGTTGAGCCGTTTCTGTCTTGCTGTTTGGAAGCTACGAAACGACTACGTGGGTTCAGGCGAGCCAAAGGGCTTAAGTACCGCACTGCGGGGTGGTGAAGGAGGGTTAATGGCCTGGGTGGCTTAGAAGCTATAGCAGCCTCAATAATAATCAACAATAACTCTTTGAAGATCATAGCTGCATACAAACCTTCCTCAACAAAAATAATAAATACAAACCGCCAAAATCTATATAACCACAATGATAAAGTTGTGCTATTAGGTGACCTTAATGCCGAACACAGTAACTGGGGATGCCAATCCAACAACCAAGATGGTAAAACTAGCCCAATTAGTAAACAATGCCAATATTAAAATTCTCTCCCAGAGTGAACCTACTTACTACCCACAAGACCGTTCGCGCAAACCAGACATTCTCGACATTGGTCTAACCAACACAAACTTAACAAACCTTAACTTCCATTTATCGGTAATATTCGAACTTGATTCTGACCATATCCCAGTCTTTCTTACTTCGCAGCGAATGTCACCTCAACATGCCCCTGTATCTAAACCGAACTCATTAAAAATTAACTGGAGGAAGTTCACCGAAACAATAAAAAGTACAATACCCCAAATAAAAATACTAAATACTCCCCTTGAAATAGATAAATCCGTTAATTTTCTAACTGACCTCATCAACACAACCATCCGAAATTCTCAGTTGACTACCACTCCGAATACATCCCACAAACCCTACAATAAATTACCCTCAGACATTTTAAACGCAATATCGGTAAAGAATAAGACTAAAAGACTCTGGGCACAGCTAAGAACACGAGAATCAAAGAGAGAACTCAACCTAATCTCCAACGTGGTCAAACGACTTATCAGAAATCATAACAGCGAACAATATCATAAACTCATACAATCACTCAACACCAGTAATAACACATACTTACTATGGCAATTCACTAAAAAGTTCTCAAGAAAAAAAACACAGTTCCTCCTTTAAACACAACGACAGGCAAGACCTTATCCTCACTTCAGAAGGCAGAAGTGCTCGCCACGCATTTCGAAACCACATTCTGTGAGAACACGAATGCCCACCCGCAACATAATAATATTCTACAAGCCACAAAATTAAACTTCTTCGGTCCGTATCAGAGAATAAATTTCTCATCTCCCATTGAAATTTCTAAAATCATAAAGAATCTTCCTAACAAAAAAGCCCCAGGTCACGACAAAATAAACAATTTGGCATTAAAAAAACTACCACCAACGGCAATTGCGTACTTAGATAACATATTCAACTCATGTTTCAGAATCGGATATTTCCCCCGTAAATGGAAACATGCAATCATCATCCCCATAGCAAAGTCAAACAAAACTCAATCAAACCCCGAGAGTTACCGCCCGCTTATTAACAACTCTTTCCAAAATATTCGAGAAAATCATATTGCGATGGCTGAAAAACCACGTATATTCAACCAATGCTATCCCCAAGGTACAGTTTGGATTTACAGAAAGAATCTCAACGCAACACCAGCTATTAAGAATTTCAGAGTACATTTATTCCGCTTTTCAAAAAAACACCACTCCATAGCTCTATTTATTGATATTACACAAGCTTTCGACAGAACTTGGCACCAAGCTCTTTTATATAAACTTATTCAAATGGGAACTCCATAATACTTAAAATCAATAATAATACATTTCTTAAGCAATAGAACTTTCTCAGTCAATGTTAACAAGCATTTATCCAATCCAAGAACAATAAACGCTGGTCTTCCCCAAGGCTCTCCGTTATCACCCACCCTATTCAACCTCTCTGTCACTGACCTTAACTTAATAAAATCACTATCGCTTAATTTGCCCACACTTAATAAAATCACTATCGCTCAATTTGCCGACGATTGAGCACGACAGCCATATTTGCTTCCGGTACAATCCTCACTGAGTTAAGAACCCATTTTCAACTTTGTTTAAATATGGTAGACAGCTGGGCTGCTAAACTTAAAATTCAACTAAATCCTAACAAAACCGCTGCAAAAATATTTACTTTAAGACCCCACTCTCCTCCACTTCCTCTCACTCTAAATAACAAATCAATAGAATGGTACCTCCCCAATATACCTGTAAAATATTTAGGCTTATATCTTGATACCAAGCTAACTTGGGGAAAACATATAAATGCCAAAGTGACCCAAGCTAAAATAAAACTTGCACAACTACGACCACTAATTTACAGAAACAGCCCAATACAATATAAATCAGCCATAGCAATTTATAAGACAATTTTAAGACCATTCATGTTGTACGCCAGTCCAATTTGGATCAATTCTGCTAAAACTAACATCCATAAACTACAAGTCCTGCAAAATAAATTCTTAAGAATAGTTGCTCATGCCCCATGGTATATAACCAACAATCAACTTCACAACGAATTTAATTTGGAACTCATTGAACAATACATCACATATCTGGCCACCACTTTTTATCATAACCTACCTCAAATCCCAGCCCTATCACCATTCAAACTACCCCAAAACCCCAATTACCAAACACGGATCAAAAACAAATATCCATATCACATATTCCTAAAAAAATTTGCAGATTTAGATCCGGACCGAGGACCCGGAAAGGGATTTCCTCCCCCTTGTAATAGTATGTAAGATTATATTTAAGGTTAGCATTTAAATCTGTAAATACATTTGTATAGTTATTTTTACTGAGCTATGTTAATTCTTCAAAAATTAATAAATTTAAAAAAATGGCCTGGGTATGGTGCCCTGTCTATTGCGCCGCCCTGAAAGAGTATTTGCTAGGTGCCAGTACTAAGTCTCCCGCACTGTAGTGAAGTCGTTGTTCATGTCTACGGTTTTAAAGAGTGCGTTTTACTGCCGTGTGTTGTGGTTTTGTTAAAAATGTAATATAGCTGTTCTAGTTATTTACCTACAAACATTTCGTGTTTAACTGGGATGTGAATCGTCATTGTTCATTAAATGAAGTGGAAGCTGTTCTTGGTGGTGCGTAAAATACAGATACAGATAAAATAAGAATCTAAAAAATATATAGAATTACATTCTCCAGGCGTGTCAAAAAAAGCATTAGCTTGTTAACTGAAATTAAATAAAAAGAAATGAGTTATCAGCACGGCTTAGTAGGGTATTGTTGTGAAGTGCACTGATTGTTGTTTCAGGATCTCACAATGAAGTAATATTGCAGACGTGAAAAGAAATATTTCTGTTGCTACTGAGATGTTTAAATTCCAATTTCAATGAACAAGTGAATTTCTTCGAATTGTCAAAAAAGAATGGTTGCCGCGTCAGAATTAGCAACGTTTCAAAACAGACATTACCATGTGTGAATACGAGGTGTAAGAAAAGGGGGCAAGAAGCATCAATAAATACGATTTTGTTTTCTTAAAAAAAACGAGAATTGGCTGAATGATTGATAAATTCATTTTCTGATGTATTATTAACTCTATTTATACATATTTGTAAATAATTGCAAATGTAACTTCATATTCTGATTCACCGACCGCAAAAACCCTTAGATAAAATGTTTTTTACGCAATTGGCACCTTCTTGGATTTTTGGCCACCTCTTCGGGCTTTTTTCAAAAGGGGGGACGTGGCGGTGATCTTGCCCCGCTGGATGGTGAGATCTGTTGACGACCTACGAACCTGTCGGCTCGCGCGGGGTTTTCCCTAACCAGGTATCTCCCACCAGCGGACCGTCCCACCCAAGCATGTTCGAAGCTCCCGTCCTTTCTCCCGGCGTGTGTGGTAGTGTAGTGCACGTAGGTGTAAATGTTTGTAAGTAAAGGGGGAGGAGAGAACAAGAAAGTGGCTATTCGAATACCACTCTCTTCACTTTCTCGCTAATGCTTTAGCAGTAGGTAGAAAGTTTTGCAATGCCGCGGAAAAAAACGGCGAATTTTCGTCAGAAAAACTCTTATTTCCGGGACCTAGTAACGGAAAATTGGATAAATCCGGTTGCTAAATAAAGAAAAATATCCCTAACACGTTGTGTAGGCAGAATCCATGTTTTGTGGGTCCCTAATAATAAAAAATTGATTGACGGCCAAACGTCTGTCTGTCTGTCCGTCTATCCGTCCATCTGTCCGTCTGTCCATCTGTCCGTCATCTGTCACCAACTCTAGTGGCTTAACCGTTCAACCGATTTTTTCCAAAACCGATATTCCCCAATCGAGCTGACTGACATCACGATCCCTTGAATTGGAAACCGATATTTGGGTTTTGGGAGATCCATTATATAAAGCCCCTGGGATATTTTCAAAATTTTCAAAAAAATGCACCAAATATTTTGATTAAATTTTGACCTCGGATAGTGTATAGGACGCTTAAGAGATATATATTTTAATTTTCCTTGAAATCTCTGATTTTTCGGAAATTTCAAAATATCAATATTTTTCGGCGTCCTCCTATAACTAGAATATTGAAAATAGAGATTTCTTAATGAAGTCTGTTTTTAAATTAAGATATTGAAATAAGGTCATGAATAATTTTTCGACAATTTGAGTAATTTTCCTGTAATTTTGCGTTAAATATTGAAAATTTTAAATTTTGTTTGAACAGTTTTGTCTCAAAAACATCAATTTTTATTAAATTTTCTTCTCGGATAGTGTAATAGACGCTTATAAGAATGGCGCAGATCTTATTTTCGATGGGATCCTTGATTTTCGAAAATTGCAAATATTCAAACTTTTTCGGAGACTTCCTTCAACTACAATTATGAAGTATTTTTTCTTAATGAAATGTGTTCATCAAAAACAGTTTTTCATGTAAGTTCACTTTCAATTTTTTTAAAACATTAACATTTTTAGCTTAATGGGGCATCAATCACGTGCAATTTTTAAATTTTAAACAATTATCACTAAAACAGTTCCAATTTTTTCTTTATTTTTTTGCGTAAAACGATAAAGAAACTGTTTCTGGACCGAATTCGGCGCACTATGTATTTTTGAAAAAAATGAAAGAATGTAGAAATAGGAAATTTGAACCTCCCGCGTTTGGTTTGAGGAGGTGTCATTCCAACGGCAATGTTACATGAGAACTGCTCGAAGTGCGTCATTAGAATTTTGAAAAGAATGATTGTTTGCTTTTATTTAGGTATTCTAAATTGTGTCATTTAGTTAAGTTAAATGTGAAAATGGATTATTTCACTTTGCAAAGCTAAAATGTGGGAATGAGGAATAATTCGTGTAGAAACGAGTAATTTTAATGAAAATAACAATAATATATTTAATAATTATATTTTTATATCCATCTGAATTTTGTTGCTAGCGGTATCAAGAATGCTGATTTGCAAAATTGTGTGTCACTGGAACCCAGCGGCCATTGTTGCTAGTTGAAGCCCATTGTTGCATCGCTGCACTGAAAATAGAAGGCGATAGGGACGGCCGCCGTTGGTTCTCATTAATCTATATATTTAAAAAAATAAGGTATTCTGCAATGGCTTCGTTTAGAGCTTCTACTGAACCGATTGTTGTATTTTTTCTTTTAAATGAAAGAATATGATCCCTAGATGTGTTATCAGATATTGTTTGTGTTGATTCACCAACATTTACTGTGTAAATTAATAAATTAAATCATTCTTTAATAGTACGCTTATCAATAGTCAATTGTTTTATTTCAAAGGGTGGCAGTTTCAAAATCGATATACATGAGTCCACGATGCTTGATGTTTTGTTTTGATTGTTGAGATTTGTTTACAATTCATCAAGGTTTTGTTTCAGTGTAATAATTTCATTGTGGTGTTGACAGTTTGCATGTATTTGCTTCTGTGGTGTATTTTGTAGAGAACACAGTGGGTTTTGCTCGGTTGTACTTTAGTGAAGTTGTTTACAGGTTATGTCGAATTCGGAATCGTTGTCCACCCGCACCAAAAGACGCAAACGTACATTAACTGGACGCAGGGAAAGAGAAAGTCAACGTAGGTGTCGTGATAGTGAGATCATTTGGTTTTCTATTGGGTCATTGTCTATGAAATGTCAGTTTTGTTCTGCTTTGTACTTTCCATGTGAGAGAAATTCTGCAAACGATTTACTCTGTGTTGCTTAAATGGGAAAATAAGTTTACCTTCGAGTAATATGCCAGAAGAAATCAAACAGTTGGTAATAGGAGATGATGACACAACAAAAAACTTTAGAAATAATATCCTTCAGTATAATAGTGCTATATCTTTTGTGCCGATATTGCATTGCCACCTGGTCATGGGCCATACGTGTTCAAAATTTTTGGAACTCATCACCGAATATCTTCGTTGTACCCTCAAGATCCAAACAATGCAATGTATTGTGAACATTAGTCTGGGTACAGTATTTTACAATTATCTCAGATCTCACCGTCAAATGTTGACGGGTTGTCACTACTATATAATAATTTTATTTAAGTCTCAAATACATACGCACATTCTTAATACATTTATGTACAACGTTGAATTTAATACGTTGAATTTAATAGAAGAAAGCTGTTTTCGTTTAAATATTTGAATTAAAAAATACATACTGTTTTTTGCGCTACGTTTGTTATGGAATTTTTCAAATGGTAGTTGAAGTGTAAGGCAGCCTTATTACAATATATGAAACCTTAACAATATTGTGACAAAGTATGTACTGTTGTAGCGCGACTAGTTAAACATGTCTGAATATTTTCATCTACATTAATCAGTAGTTCATCGCGAGTTAACATTAATTGTATTTTCGATTTAAAATGCGCGCTCTAATACCCGAATCTTCCTCTGTGTTGGAACAAAATTAAGTTTCTATTTACGATCGATTTCGGAACCTCAAGCTATCAGCTGTCTTGTTAACAGTAGCAAAATGCGTTGTAGGCCAAATTTTATGAAGCTAATGTTGAACATATTGTAATCGCTTCATCAAACTAAACTGACGGTGATAGATCAGTGCCTCTGCTGTGTCCTTGATAGAAAAAACACTTCCTAGTGGTAGAAAACATTGTAAACGAAGTGTTGACCAGATCACTTCTCCGTTTGAGCGGGAGGTCTTATCCCTAAACGGGATCGACATAATGAAAAATCTTTCATTCATGTTTAGTAAGAAAAACGTTTCATTCACGTCATATGTAAGTAATTCACATTGTAAAATGAGTTTTCATGACAAAAATATGTTTATGGCGCAGTATTGCTTCTTATCAAATAGTGTAAGACACGGTAAAAACTATTGTAGTTTGCTCATAACTTTGTGAACTACAAGACTAATTGCTTCTTGTTGATATCGCAATCCCTCCCTAAGACAAACGACACTATTACCACTACAATCAATGACAATAATTATACTCTGTTTCTTTAAAAATTCCAAGTACTTAACATGACTAAACTTTCATGAATTTGTTTTGACCAATATAAATTTAGCTGCCCCTAAAGCGTATGGTACATTCTCCCTTTCCCCCAACAATACTTGACAAGAAATTTTCTGGACAGTTGATATTGAAGTATATTCAGTATTCAATTTCCTTGATTGTTCTCCCTGTTCCACTAATTTTACTTTTTCACCAATGCCACCAACTCCACCAATGCCACCAATACAATTTCACCAACACCAGAAGAGCATTTACTTACAAAGTCAGCCTTCTTCACCATGCAGCATAGAAATTCCTGAAAAATAAACCAATAGTTAAAAATTGAGAATTGTGTGAGCCGTCCTTTTTTATTTATTTAATTATAATTATCTTGTCGTTGTATTCTAACTGAATGCAAACACGAACTTTTCATATACTTTTTTTGTCATGGGTCATGATCCATTTATTTCATACGAATTTATTCAATACTAATTCTTAAACGACTTAGTAATTATGCGAAAGGGAACTAGTGGTGCTACAGAATGTATCAGACTTTCTCGTACTATTTACTATTCTACTTTCTTTGGTCTGCGCTAGCTTTTCGTTTTGCCCCCATCCTCTTGCCAGCTGCCATCTATCGCCGCCAAAAGTACATTTTTTAAACCTCGTCCTATATATAAATTTCTGTTGAAAAATTTGGAGTCGCTTTTAAGAAATATTTTTTAAACGTTAGGTTAGTATCTAACTGCAAAATTTGAAGCTCTTTTTCACAGAAAACTTTTGAGATTTCAAAAACCCTCTTCGGCAGTTACGTCAAATTATAGAATACATTTAGAACTATCCGTACAAAATGTTTAAAGCAAACAATTGGAGCCGTTATTAAGAAAATGACGTTTGAGCTTTCTGAAAATGCGGAATTTTAGGCTCATTTTCACAAAAACCTTTTGAGTTTTTGAGAAACTTTATAAATCGCCACTAATGTAAATACTTACGACGTGAGAGACCATTCAAAATACATTTTTGGAATTTTTGAAAAAAACAAAGAATAGAAGAAAATGGCGTTTATATCTTCTTATACAATATACTGAGAACAATCCATACGAAAAAATGAAAGAAAAAAATTGAAGCCGTTTTTGAGCAATCCTTGGTTTTGCAATTATTTATTAGTGCACATATTTAACGCAATGTTGCGCGAAAACTATAACATTTTCAAACAAATGCACATGACCTTATTGAATAATGATCATTTTTGCAGCATCTTGCTAGATCTACAAAATTACATTCTTCCTTCTAATGAAATATATTCTCCATAACTAGTTCTTTCAGTAAGGTCATGTACTATTTTTTTAAAAAACTAGTGGTTTTCGCATAATATTGCATGAAATATGAGCAAAATTAAAATCTATAAAAATTCAAACTTCTCAAAGAACGGCTCCAAATTTTATCTTTACCCTTTTCGAATGGTTAGTGCTAAAAGCACTGCAACAGATGACATAATCTCAAAATTGCTCTATTTCTTGGGGTTTTTCAAAAAGAATTTTGACATCTCTCTTACGTCATTAATATTTATTTTAAGTGAGTTTTCTATACATTGTTGCATTTACAAGTATATGTACTTCAAATTATGTCTGATAATGTTACTCGAAAACTCAAAAGATTTCTATGAAAAAGAGCTTCAGATATTGCATTTACAGTATCGATTAAACGACGTGTTTTTAGAAATTTCCATGTAGGACAAGGTTTGTAAGAAAATGACAATAATTTTGTTCTAACATAAAAAAAAGAAAAATAGAGAATTATTTTAAAAAAATGTAATTGGGTGGCAGTAGATGGCAGCTGGCAAGAGGATGGATGAAGACCGAAAAGGTAGCAGGATCGAAGAAATGATATTACTAACTTGTACGAGAAAGTCTGTGCCCTTCTGTAGCACCACTAGTTATCTCAGCCGCGCCAAATGCTCACTTTCTCGCATATTTGATGCGATGGGGAGACATCTGGAGTTAGTAGTAAAATTCGAATACCGTAGGATTGTAATGGCCAATCAATTAAGTTACATTACAGCCATTTTTAGCCAAAATATCTGTGAGCAACGAAGATAATGCTTCCAGATCAAAATCGTTAATTATTTTATTTCTTCGGTCATAGTTATATAAAGAAATTTAATTACCTTCTTTTATGTGACTCGGCTGAAGCCCTTCATGCCTTTACAAAACCTGCTTCCTACTGTGCTCTGTTTAAGCTCTTTTGTTAATGCAGCAAAGAAACATGTTTGAAATTAAAATTGCATTTTAAAAGTATATTCTTATCTATGTTCCTTAATTTTGTTAACTAGGAATTTGCAAATTTAAATAAAATAAATTAAAATAATCATGGTTGGTTGGGTCTAATGAAAAGTTTAAAAAATATTAATAAATCTTACCCTCGTTTGCGACGTATCTGTAAGTTTCATCCCTTCTAAGAGTTTCGCAAATTGCTCTGGAACAAAAAGTATTACAACAAAATATTTTATATTATGTCGTTTTGGCGGACAGAAGGAATCTTCTTTTACTTATTTTTCGTCAAAGATTGATCATTTTAGCTTTGTGATGTAAGTATAGATTCGTCTGAATATTCTACATACCATATGCTATATAAAGTTGAAACTAAAACATATGGTGGGCAGTACTCAATTTTACTTTCTCGTATAGGTACGTATATACGGAATAATATATAGAAAGTTATGTAATGCTGCGCGAAAAACGGCAGATTTTTGGCAGAAAAAAATTCATTGTTTGGCCCTGATAACTAAAAAGTAGATAAATTCAGTTGCTAAATAAAGAAAAAAATTCTCTAACACGTGGTGTAACCATTACACGTGGTGTTACCTGTTTTGTGGGTGTTGATACTGAAAAATCAATTGAAGGCAAAACGTCCGTGCGTGTGTATGTGAACACTAGCGCCTTAACTATGCGTACGATCTTGTCCAAACAAAATAAACCCCTGGCGATCTGGCATGAATGGACGTTCTGCAATTTTTAAAAACATTAATTAATTTTTGGGGGTACTTTACATGAAGCTACTGCGAGATTTCAAAATTTTCTGAAAAATAGCTCCAAATTTGTTATTTAAATTTTTTATAAGAACTGAGTAACCTGCACTTATAAAGGCGGTACAATCCACTTTTCACTGTTAACTCTGAATTTTCGAAAATTGCAAAAGTTAGTTTTTTCGCCGTTTTCCTACAACTACAAAATTGAGTATAGACATTCTCCTTCAAATAAAATATGTTTTCCATACTTAGTTTTTTCAAAAAGGTGAAGTACAAATTATTAAAAATGTTAGTAGTTTTCGCGCAATTTTGCGTGAAATATGTGAAATTTTAAGAAATTACAAAACAATATTTTTTTGAAAACGGCTCCAATTTTTTCTTTAAACATTTGCTAGGCATAGTACTATATGTACGCTATGAGATAACATAAAGTACATATTGTACTATTCGTTTGTTTTTTTAATTGCAAAAACTTAATTATTTTGAGTACCCTCTCGCGTCAATAATATTCACACTAGCGGATATTTCTTCACATTACTGCATTTATGAGAAAATGTGCTTTAAATGATATTATTTAACTTTTCGAGGTAACTCAAATGTTTTCTGTGAAAACGATATGGAATTTCCGTATTTTTACGGACGCTCAAACGCCATTTTCTCAAAAATGGCTCCAGATTTTTTGTTCAAACTTTTCGTATGGGTAGTGCTATTTGCACTATTTAAGATGACATAAATGTAATTTTTCTGTATTCTTTTTTTTCAACAAATACACAAATATAATTTTTTCGAAATATCTATCACGGCCTTACATTTGCATATTTCCTGCGATATGCATACATTATTACATTTATGAGTGAAAGTGATTCAAATGACATCAAATGAAGAGTTCGGAAAACTCTAAAGATTCATGTGAAAAAGATCTTCAAATTTCGCATTTACAGTGACGCTTACACACTATTTTCCTAAAAACAGCTCCAAATTTATTAATGAAAATTTTCATATTAGACGAGGTTTTTCTCTTCTATAAAATTATAAAAGTAATATTTCAAATCTACCTTTAGGAAACCGAAAAATTAAGAAAACTTCAAAAATTAAAAACAAATTAAGAAAACGTAACAATGGCGGCGATAGATAGCAGCTGACAAGAGGATGGGGCAAGACCGTAAAGCTATCCCTCACCAAGGAAATTAGAAAACTCTACTACGAGATAGTCTGTGCCATTTTGTAACCCAACTAGTTACTTTCTCGTATACGTGCGTATAAACGGAGTTTCGTGCGTAGATCAGAGAAATTCATGTAATGCTACAGAAAATCGATTTCGAGATTTCAACGAAAACACACATTTTGGGATCCCCTGATATCGAAAAGTGTTTTTTTTGTTTTTTTTCAAAAGGTCCGTCCGCCCGTCGGCCCGTCCTTCCGTCCGTCCGTCTGTCCGATTTATGTGAACAACACTAACGCTTAAACATGCGTAGGATTTCTTCCAAATTGAAGAAACCCCTGTCCATCTCGCCAGAGTATCAGCTCTGCGATTTTGTAAAACATTCATTAAATTTTAGGTCTACTTTACATAAAGCCACTGAAAGTTAATTTTTTTTTCGGTGTGATCCTACAACTACAAAATTGAAGATAGAGATGTTTCCTTCAAATAAAATCTGTTCTCCATATCTACATCTTTCAATAAGGTCATGAACACTATTTGGAAAATGTCAGTAGTTTTCGCGCAATATTGCGTGAAATATGTGCATTTATTAAAAAAATACCAAACAATATTGTCTCGAAAACGGCTCTAATTTTTTTCATCAAACTTTTTGTAGAGATTGTACTAAATGTATCCTATAAGATGACATAAACGCCATATTTCTCTGTTCATCTATTTTTTCAAAAATTACAAAAATGTAATTTTTTTAACATCTTTCTCGGGTGCTAAATATATACATTAGCGGCAATTTATCCACTATTATTGCATCTACGAGTTTACGTGCTTGAAATGATTCCTTATAATACTTGTTAAAAATTCAAAAGTTTTCTGTAAAAATGAGCTCAATTTTCCGCATTTTCAGAAACGTTCAAAGGTCATTTTGTCAAAAAACGGTTCGAAATGTTTTCTTTGAACTTTTCGTGCCAACAGCGCTAATTGCAATGTTTAAGATGTATCAAAATCATTTTTGCGGTATTCTTTTGTTGTTGTTTTTTAAATTACACAAATATAATTTTTTACTCTGGTATAGGTATGTATATACGGAGTAATTAATATACGTAGTATAGTGTTATGTAATGCTGCGCTAAAAAGCTGGAGGATTTTCGGCGGAAAAAAATTCTTCGCCGAGCTCTGGAAGCGAAAAAGTGCATAAAACCAGTTGCTAAATTAAGAGAAAAAAATCCTCTAAACGTGGTCTAATGGAAAAATCCTTTAAAAAAGGGAACCTTATTTTTATTATTTTTTTTTACTTTCTCGTATGCATACGTATACATGAGGGTAATATAACATAAGTACAGAGAAAGTTATGTAATGCTGCGGAAAATCGATTTCGAGATATCAAAGGAAATACAAGTTTTGGGGTCCCCTATTACCGAAAAAGTGTTTTTTCAAAACGTCCGTCCGTCCATCTATCCGTCCATCTGTCTGTCTGTCCCTCTGCCCGACTGTCCGTTTGTCTGTCCGTATGTCTGTCTGTCCTTCCGTCCGTCTGTGAACATTGCTAGCGCCTAAACCATGTGTACAATCCTTTCCAATTTGAAGAGTGCCCTGTCGATCTGGCTCTAGTTGAATCTTTGAAATTTCGAAAAACATTCTTTAATACTTGGGAGTTCTTTATATGAAGCCCCCCAGACATTTTCAACATTTTCTAAAAAACGGCTCCCAATTTTTTTTTAAATTTATTGTAAGAATAGGGAAATATACGCTGATAAAGGTGGCATAGGTTCAATTTTCACGGTTAACTCTGAAGTTTCGAAAATTCTAGTAGTTTGAATTTTTTCCGCCGTCTTTCTACAACTATAAAATTGAAAATAGAGATTTTTCTCTGAATTAAAATTTGTTGTCCATAAATAGCTGTATTATAAAAGCTATGTACACTTGTTCGAAAATTTTGGTTGCTTTTGTGCAATAAAGCGTGAAATATTTGCAATTTTAAAAAAATATAAAACAAGATTTTCTCAAAAAACGGCTCCAATTTTTTTCTTTAAATTTTTAGTACCAAATGCACCCTATCCGATGAAATAAACGCCATATTACTCTATTCATTTGCTTTTTCAAAAATTATAAAAATTTAATGTTTTTACATGTATCTTACGTCGGTAATATTTACATTAGAAGCGATTTCTTTACGTTATTGTATTTATGAGTATATTCGCGTTAAATAATGTCAAAATAAGTTTCTCGATAACATAAACGTTTTCTATAAAAATGAGCTGAAATTCCACATTTTCAGGAAAACACAAACTCCATGTTCTCAAAAATGTTTTTTTCTAATGGATAGTGCTAATTGCACTGTTTAATATAATGTAAAGTTCTTTTTGGTGTACTCTTTTGTTTTTCCAAAAATTACATAAATGACATAAATGTAATTTTTTCTAATTTTCGGGGTGGGGGTCAGAATTGCGATTCATCCCAATCAGTGGTTTCTTCTTCAGAAATTATACTTCAGTATTAGAATCAGTAAGCTTTTGCACAAGGCTTGTCTAAACTTATAAGCTTTTTTGCTGCTTTGTAGGATGGATCGTTTTCATAGGAGCCACTTTTTGAGTCGTGTCTCAGACTCGGCCTCCTGATTCAATTTGTTTTCTGTAAAGTCCTTTGTAATCATTGCAAAGCTTGTTTCCACTCTACTTCGTAATATCGAAGCTTCGTAAACTTTCGTAAGCTTTTTACAAATTTTTCTTCCCTCCGCTTTCTATCGTTCTCGAACATTATTTTATCTCATTAGGAAGGACAATTGAGAAGTACAAATCCAAACAAATGTAGTTCTTTATTATCTTATATTTCATAAATGAAATTATATTTGGCGCGGGAGGTTTTTTCATAAACAAAATAAAATAATAGCAAAAATGGGTTAAATACACAAAATTTCAACAAATGCAACATCAGAAAAATTAATAATTTGATGAAAGTTTTAAAAAATCATAGCCCTAATGTCCATGTACGTGATGACAAATATTAACTAGTGGTGATAAAACATCACGTGCCATCTTGCCATTACCAATGGAAATTGAACAGATTCAAGCAATAGATTTTGTATTCAAAGCTTTGATTGAAAATATATTTCTTGTATTGAATTCATTGTATATGGTATGAAGTGTATTCATGAATATATGTGATGAGTTTTTTAGCCTTACAATATTCTTCGCAAGCAGTATGTGAGAAAGTAAAATGATCAAAAGTGAATAAATAATACGCTACTAATAATATTGTTTGCAAAGAAATGCAAATAGATCGAAAAATATATAATAGTAATAACTAAAAACTATAATATTCCAATATTATACAAATTTATAAAAGTATTAGTTTATATTACCGCAAAAGAAAGCATGCAGCTGTCATTACCGCCTTCTGTTATCAGTACGGCGTTACAACAACCAATAAAGACCGCTCATTTATTCGTTTTCACATTTAACACAATTCAAAAACGCGATTTAAAATGAAATAACTTAAAAAGAATATATAATAATAATAATAATAATAATAATAATAATAATAATAATAATAATACTAAGAAGAAGAAGAAGAATTTAAAAAAATGAAATAATATACCAATTCCAACTTACATCCTGCGGAGTAAATTGAGAGCGGGCGACTGAAGACTAGCAATCTTTATTTCGTATTTATTTCAAATAAGGTTTAAATAATTTCTAAAAGATTAATTTGTAAACATATAACAAAAGCTCCAAAGTAAGAAACGAAAGAAGAAATATGAAATAATACACACATTGTAACTTACGTAGCATCCAACTGCCACAAAATACCTATAAAATTACAAACACGAAGCACAGGATTTTCAGAGCGAAAGATTAAGTTTGACGCTCAATTACTAAACAAAATACTCAGAGCTCCGCAAAATTGTATATGACCTTATTTTAAGATCTGTTTTTGATGACCACGTTTTGTTAAGAAAAAGTTTGTATCTATATAAATTATATTTGTAGAAAGATGCCAAAAAATCTTTTCGGAAAATCAGCCAACATGAAACCTACGCAATTTTCTTAATCATCCTTCAGACTATCCAACAACAAAAGTTAATCAAAATCGATCACGCGATTTTGTGAAAATTTCGATAATCTTCCAGAGATGTCACTCTATAATTAAAATATCGGTTAAAAACTCAAGGTGTCGCGATATCAGTCAGATCGATTGAGGAATATCAATTGTGGAGAAAATCAGCTGAATGGTTTAGCCGCTAGCGTTCTTCACAGACAGACAGACGTTTTGCCGCCTATCGATTCTTCAGTATTAGGGACCCACAAAATGGAGGTTCAGGCTACATCACGTGTTATAGGATTTTCCCCCTAAATTTAAAAACTGGATTTATCCACTTTTTCGTTGCCAGGGCACTGTAAAAAGGGTTTTTCGCCCGAAAATTCGCCGTTTTTTCGAGCAGCATTACACACCTTGCTCTTATTAAGAAGATTCGTCTTAAGCGCGAGAAAATAAAAAAAAAACATTCACTATCAATAATTTTGTTGCTTACCTACACTGAGGCCTGATTCTTTCATGCATGCCGTAATTTCTTTCTTGCCAGCAAGCTGTTGCGCAGCCTGCACAGAAGATGTCATGACAAAATTAGATTTTTCGAGTAATGCCATATCTGAACTCAACTATACGAATATATGTCAAGACGTGGATTAGTAAATAATACAATATAAATATTTATACACCCGGTTGACGCAACTAAAACTGAAAATCCAATGGCTCTTATAAACTGATGAGATAAGATGTACTACATTACATAGAAAAAATATTGATATTTGATTTTTTAAATCCTACCCTTTCTTCTTCTCAACTGAACTTTTAGCTAGAAAAGTAGCTATCAAATGATGGAGCTTCGCCCCAAGGAAAACTATCGTATGCGTCTTATCTTCTCAACCCTGGAGGCAGTCTTGGTCAACCCTCGATACTGGGGAAGGAGACATTAGACGTTAGCAAAGCATTTCTAATCTCAATGCCTGTATAATTGGCGCAAACGTCCAAGGGGAGGGAAAGAATTTCTTTCGCCCGCAAAATGGCGAAAGGATCCTGGCGAAACTTGCACGGTGACGCGGATGAGCTTGCCTGATGGGCTGAGCCTCCACGCGGAAGATAAGATGTCTTTGAAATGAAGTGAATCGACAAGTCGCGCTCCCGGGAGGGGCGCTGTTTGTTACCTTCAGCGGTGGAAATACCCTCAACTTAACATTTTGCATTTGGCCAGCGCGAACACCATGACGGAAAAATATTTGTGAATTGGGGTTTGCAGTAGAGCAATGGTGTCAATCGACAAGCGAATATTTAACATTTCAGCAAATGAATGCAACATTTAACAATCAATTTACAACTCCTGTCAAAATGGCTATTTTGCAATGTTCAACTTAGGCACAATTGGAGGAACCTTCCCGGCCGTTCTAGCACATACTTCAGAATGGTTTACAAAATTAATTGTTGGGAAATTTTTAATTTATTACATTCAGCGTTAGTAAATCGGGAGAACCTTCCCGCTTTACATTTGCGAATATTATTAATTGTTTATAAATTTGGAAATGTTGACCCGAAAAATTGAGAACATTTTAAAAACAATATAGATGGCAACAGGGAATACGGAAAAGCTATCCCAGAACAAAGAAATAAGAAAACTAACTAGCATTAGAAGCTCTATGCCATTCTGTAGAACTACTACGTTTTTTTCACGACGTCCTTTTGTATGGATTTAAAGGTAATCACATGTGCCCATTGAATGAATCAAATATTCTTCTGATTTCCGTTGCAACTAATCTTGACTACTATAGAGTAAAAATATATTACCCACAGGTTTACTCGTGTTCATATAAATTTCCCATAATAACTACTTACAAGTTAGTGAATCACATTGTAGCTGATCCTATTGAAGTAGGATATCTGCGTATGATAAACCGCAAATGGCAACGAAGAGAATTCGAGAAATCTGCTACTCACCACGAAGGCCGCCAAGGCTAGCAGGAGAAGGGCCGACACTGCTGCTCTCATGACTGCTGGAGGAGGATGTGTGTATGTGTCCGTGATCCTGCAATGCAGAGAAGATTGCTGGAGCACTATGGCTTACATTTTATACAGCAGACAGCAATTACAGCTAATAATTCTGAGAGATAATCGCATCCGTTTTTTAATACTATGGCCCTCAGTTACTTCCTCTGTATAGTTCATCTTTTTTCAGCAAACATAATCTGCAGGAAATCCGTTATCCGTGTTCAGTCATCCTACAAGTTTCCGACTATTTATTATTCGTTAACTGCTCTACATGAAATACGTTTTTTGGTTATTTTGAAAATCATAATTATTTTACTAAGTTGGTTATAAATGAATATTTAAAAAAGCTGTCGCCAGGAGTAATATTCTTTTATTTTTGTTTTGTCATATAGGAACTTCAGGAGATAATATATTATAATGCAACGGAAAAATAGTGGCACAACAAAATTTGTGTCGCTCCGTCTTCTTCATATTTTTATAACGGTTATGTAATATAATATTATTCCCACCCATAAATGGAATATTAGTATATGTGATGTATTGTATTCCACATGAAAATATATTTACTTCAAACTGCTTGAACATAATATAATATACAAGTGGGTTTTAATGTTCAGGAGGTAATAGACTTAAGTCTTTTATCTACTTAACACTAAAATCCCCTTTTGTTCATCAATATTGACCATTTCGCTGCATACGTGTTCAATAATGGTCTTCATAACATTTAATCTCCTTATTTTGATGACACTCAACAGCATTCGTTGCCAATGTTTGGAAGGTTGTTTTTTTAAATGTTTCAACATCGCTTTCCTTAAAGAACGTTATCTTCAAAATTTTAATAGCGTTTCAGAAAAGTTTGTAAAATCTAGAAGAACGTACGCATTTGCACCCGGTTTCTAATGCGAGCCTCTTGATTTACAGCTCTGTAGAGTGCTGTTGACTAATGAAAACGTTCTAAAGCAGTGGTTCTTTACAACATCGCAGCTCAGTCAAGATAGTATCTTCAGTTGTTGTCGGGGAGTCGGATGGTCTCAAAAAGTAAAATATTGAGACCAAAAGCTTCGAAGAAAAGTTTCTCACAACGTAGCCTACAGGATGAGATCTTGAAAGTTATATTACATTTTTGCTACAACGGCGCTTCTCTATTCGACCACATCTGTCCAGATCCTGTAGAATCTGCAACTGTATGTGAAATTCAACTATTTACTTGATATTCTTCGCAACTGAATTACACGGATGTACCTCTCTGCTCGATAATAGTATTAAATAAGAATAGTTTGTATTGACACATTTTATAGTTATCAGTTACAAGGAGACATATATAACTATTGATGGAAGATAACAAGGTCTTGAAGGAAAACATATTATAAACTTTATATGGCAATGGAAAAATAGGGAAGTAGGTTTAGTGAAATGGAAAAATAGGGTTTTAATATACGAGAGTTCTCGCACGTGTACGCTAGAATCTTTATTAAGTGTGTACCTCTCTTAACGGCAAATTTTCGCTGGGTAAAATAACCGTAGGTGACCCTTTTACAAAGGTATTATTATTGTACCTTTTTAATACTTAAAATAAGTTGTAAGACTTTGAATTACATTTGCATTCGCAATCTAATTTATTCTAGAAAATGTATTTTCAGCAATTCCAGTTGTAAGAAACTATAAAACAAACACACCCAGTTTAAAGTCTCGTAATGGTAATTAGTTTCACGTAAGTTACGGTCCATATTTTGAAGAGGTGCTGATATCATTGAACCATGAATGCAGTCAATGATATTAATGATTTGAACCCAGAGAGAGCGAGTTTCGTCTCTCGTTTACTACAAATATAAGTCCAGGGTGTGTTGCATGAACCTGATAACCCACATTTTTTTCGAAATTGAGTTACGAGTAGAGTAAGACTCGTCCTCCTATCTAGTCTCTACCGTTAAATCACCACCTTGATACGTGTGCTCATTTATTCACAAAAGAGCGAAGCACTGATTGTGCGGTTTAGAAACTGAGCTTCATTCGATGCATGAACCTGATAACCCCATCAAGTTGGCTGGTGAAATAAGTAAGCGTGTTTCAGCGGCCAGAAAGCTTGATTTTTCTGAGTTTTTGAATTCTGAAACAGGTAAGATGCCACTATATAATTTCAATTATTATTAACTATTGCCTTTGCGTTCTATATTTCGTGTCATTTAATAATTTCAGCTGGAAATGAAGGTCAAATAAGACTGTGTTTACCAATTTTCTTAGACTAAAAGATGTATCTTCTCTACAGGTAGTGACAATGACAGCATCTTTTCATTATTTTCAATTCAGAGCCGAAATGAGAACAGTACAGAAAAAGTTATTGAAAACAGAGAGAACAGAAGGTCAGATACTGAAACATCAGACGGATATTTACTGGAAGCGACCAGTGTACGATGTGCGCACGTTTTCTTGATCCTCCAGCTCCCTAGTTCTAGCTCAGCCCGGCACAGCACGGTCCGGTAGAAAATATGAGCTCCACTCGGAATGTCATGGCTTAGTTCGCAGTGCTGCCCAGCTTCGTCCTTTACAATGCGGGCTTGTCGGTTTTCACTCTCTCTTTCTAACGACCTTTGCGTATGGTGCTCCTTGTTACTCAATAGTTTCTATAACTATTTATTATTTTTTCAGAACTCTAAAAAGCCTTGTTTTGTTTCTTTCTTATGTAGTCCAAGACGCGCTATTACCCTGAGTTGGCTGTCGTTGAAGTTGACAGCACTGCACTACCGTGACGTAGACAGAACCCGTCTTTCCCCGCACCCCCCGCTTTGGAGTATAAAGAAAAAGTGCGCGATTAGTACAGTCAGCTGAGAAAATATCAACGGAGAGCAACAGTATGCAATATAAGGAAGTTTTCGTATAACACAAACATTCATAACCACTCATAACGTATTTTAACAGTTCCTTTAACTTTGCGATTGTACCTTAACTAACGAGAATTAGGTTATGTGCACTAAAATGGGAAACGTAAAGGACTCATATAACATTTGTTATGGAGAATGGCATTTTGGATTGGCTCTCGGCAGTGTTTGATATTTAGTAACAATATTTCGTATTTATTAGGGAATTGGAGAGGAAGAAAACGTAAGCGTGTTCCATCAACATGGAAACGTAATGTACGAGCAAGAAATGGGCGTGAAGTTAAAAGTTACATTGATTATAGAGGGAAAGAGATTCCAGGTGCAACTGAAGGAAAAATGTTCAACTATCGCAAAAAATGTTTTCTAAATGTTAAATCAAATGACAGAAAGGTATTATTTTCCAAATATTATAGCCTTTTAAGCTGTACGGAACAAAGAATGTTTCTTTCTTCGTTCATTAACATCAACAAACCAAAGAGAAGATATTCTTCTAGTCCAAAGAAAAAAAATAGATTGTACAGTAGAATATAAAGTAGTTGAGGATGGACAAAATATACAGATTTGTAAAACGGCTCTGGCTAGTTTCTTAGGTATCAAAACTGCAAAAATTGATTACACGGTAGATTTACTGACAGAGAATGGTTCACCGCAGGAAGATGGTCGAGGTCGACACCAAAACTGACCCAATAAAATACCGGAAGCCAGAAAAAAAATTGCTTTGCTGACTTCATAGAGCGGCTACCTAAGTTCAGAAGCCATTACACAAGAAAAGATACTCCGCACCGGAAATATCCCTCACCAGAACTTTCTGAAAAAAAGCTACATGAGCTTTACGTAGAAACATGTGCTTCACTACATGAGGAACCAGTTTCATATTTCACATATTTTTCAAATTGAGTATAATCTTCATTGTGGACATCCTAGTCTCGGCACATGCAAGTTAGGTGACAAACTGCAAATTAAGAAAAAGAAGAGAACACCTGCTGCATATTCACCAGAAGGTTGCTGCAAATTAGTAGAGCATTGTGAAAGGGTTAATCCTTTTATTGTAACGGGAATGAAGCGGGAAGACTTTGTTTCCATTGATAATATGAAGAAACACTTAATATTTAGAAAGAAAGGTGAAAATAGTAGACCTGTAAAGATACAGAAAGCATCACGAATTTTGATATGTGCGAATTTGCTAGGAAGCTATGGTATAGTCTATATACACAACAATGATATGGAAGACTATTCATTGGTGGATATTTTTCGAAGAGGTAAAGTGCCAAATAAGATAATTTTGCCACTTTTATACAAAACCAGGCGTCCTATTACAAATGCAAAGTTGAAAGATTTGAGAAAGTTTTGCCAGAATATATACCAGAGGAACAGAGTTTTATGCTGGGCTTAGGGGAAAGCTTCAGACCCAAAAGAAAACAAGGGGAAAAGGAAAAGTCAGCTTACCAGTACCTGATGACTCGAATGACAGTGACAATTCATCTGCGAGTTCATTTTATTATGATGCATATGTGTAGTTCATTGATAAATGGTATACTTGTGGTTTGTCAGGTTCATGACCGGTAAGGTCGAAAAATTTGGAACTAGATATTTTACTTTTATTGCAATACTAGCTGAAGTACCCGGCGTTGCTCGGGCGTTTATTACAATAAATTAATATACAGGAAGAGTTCAATCTTTTCATGCCCTGTGGCGGGACCTATCTCTGTCTTTCATTGTATCCCTTCTCCGCCCTACTCCTTGCCATGCTCTGCCCGGCCACGCCACGATATCTGTCTTCTTTTGACCCCCATTTGGAAATTTCCAGATTACCTCGCTCACTTTTCCACAAATATTGAAATTTTTCTTATTTGAAGTTCCAGCTTCTAAACATTCACTTTATAACTAAAAGCTACAAACAAATCTAAACTACAAAATAAAATACTTGTACTCACATATAACATTTTTGTGAAATTTTATATATTTCAACACTATCAAAACTGTCACGTTGTAAAAACTTATCCTATTTCTATATTTTTTCCTCTATTGTATTCATAAAAAAAGTTTTGAAATTGATCTGTCAACTCGTGACCTTGACGGCACTTACTGTTTTAAGCTGAGTATAACATGCGGAAGTTCATGCACGGGTCCGGTAGTAGGTAGATCCGGAGTAATAGTTATAGATGTCATAACGTAACTGATGATTCATAATCATAAAAATAAATGAAAATAATGTATCTATTCTGAAACATAATTACCAGTTTTTATAATTCTAAAGATGACAAAAATATTCATGTTTATTGTCCTGTGTGATAGTAACATGTAGTATAAAACTTATTTGTTCAGTACATCAATTCATCATACGACTGATACAATAGAAAACTAATGATCCACCAACATTACATTATGTGTAAATAATAAATTGACAATGCAATGAGCCACATAGCAAAACAATATTAGCATTATTTTATCTCAAGTGATAGAGATTATGGATCCTAAAATATGAATAATAGAAACCAAAGACCCCCAGATATTATTTGCTTAGACAAAAATATTTTTAGACCAATTAATTTTTTGAAATATATTAATGAACTCATTCATTGGGAGCAATTGATATGCAAAACAACTTTACCGATTAGTCTTAATTTATAAATGATCATTCCTAAATTACATACCACTGTACAGAAATTCATCCCATACTGAAGAAAAACTTTTACTGGGATTACAAAATCATAAATTACTTTCCATTTTTCCAATTTGTGCAGGAGAGCTGAAGAATAGAAACCAAGAACTCCCAGATTTATATATTTGCTCAGACAAACTTTTTGTTAGATAAATTAATTTCTGCCTATTTTTTATAGGAAAGTATGGATGAATTCAATTATTGGGAGCAATTGATATGCAAAACTAAAACACATATTAGTCTTAATAAATAAATGATCATCTATAACTATCATCCACTGCACTAAACTTCTTCACATATAGAAGAAAAAAGTACAACAGCAATTGATATGCAAACAACTCTACAGATTAGTCTTAATATGTAAATGGTTATTCCGAAAATACATACCACTGCACTAAACTCCTTCAAATGTTGAAGAAAAACTTTTACTGGGTGAACTGAAGACAAATATACATTTTCCATTTTACCAATTTTAACGTGAGAGCTGAATAATAGAAACCAAGAGCTCCCAGATTTATGTATTTGCTCAGACAAACTTTTTTAGATAAATTAAGTTTTTCTTATATTTTATAGAACAATATGGATGAAATCATTAATTGGCAGCCATTGATATGCAAAACAATAGCGGAGATTAGTCTTAATATGTAAATGAAGTTATTGAAGAAAACCTTTTACTGGATGGGCTAAAAAACATACAAACATTTTTCATTCTATCAATATGAACATGAATACTGAAAAATAGAAACAAAGGACTCCCAGATTTGCTTAGACAAAATATTTTTAGATAAATTCATTTTTTCCAATTATTTATTGAAAAATATATATGAATTCATTCATTCATTAGAAGCCAGTGACATGCAAAACAACTGCACATATTAGTCTTAATATTGTAATGACCATTGCTTAATTACCAACCACTGGACTAAATTTCTTCGCATGTAGAAGAAAAAAGTACAACTGCAATTAATATGACAAACAACTGTACAGATTAGTCTTAATATGTAAATAATCTTTCCTAAATTACACACCACTGTTCAAACTACCTTCGCATATTGAAGAAAAATTTACTGAATGTACTGAAAATATATACACATTTCCCACTTTACCATTTTGAACCTAAGAACAGTGTAAATAGTCAAATTGAGATTCCTAATGAACAGCTGCCCTACTACTTAGAGAATTATTCACATTTCTCCCGTTCTTGCAGTATTGTTTTCAATGGGGCGAGTAAGTACTTCAGCAAGTCGATCTTCCCTCTGAGTAACCGATTCAAAATTTGAGTAGACTGCCCATCTCTTGGCATTTGTAATATGTTTAGACAATTGTGACAGTCGTTTAGTCAAAAAATTCAGTTGACACAATTTTCTGTAAAAGAAGACGTTCAGATTGTATACGATATGTGTATATTGTATATTGTACACTACTGTATATTCTGTACTGTATATTATTGTACATTTTATTCTCTCAACCTACCTCAATTATTAAACACTTTCAAACTCACAATGATTTCTTGCCACTTAGTATATAACACGGACAAAGAGCAATACATGAACATTGACATTATTTACCTCTTCAGTTACGGCTTTCTTTCAAGTATTCACACAGGGACATTACACAACTTTATTCAAACTATAATGAATTTCGCAATAATTCTGGACATTGATGAAATCAGTAGTAGATCTCAGACGTCATCCTCTGGTGGCGCGCAGCTAAACTATTGACATTGATGCACTCTTGAATCTGTGATGTAAGGCTAGGCGAAAAATGTCCAGAAAAGTAATTATTTTGAAAATATATTACCGTTTATGTTTGTAAATCATAGCCTATAGTACTCCAGGCCTATAATGGACTCTAGCACAAAAGTTACATCGGCATTGGTTCAGTAGATTCAGAGATTACCGCGCTGGAAGACAACGCACTTCTCTCTTTATATATTAGTACTAGCTGGTGTACCCGGCGTTGCTCGGATTTATAGTAAATTATTAGTCAGGGAGAGGAATTCCATTTTTTCATACCCTGTGGTGGGACCTACTATCTTCTTATGTTGTATCCCTTCTCCTCCCTGCCATGCTCTGCACGGCCACGCTTCGATAGCACTGTCTTCTCTTCACCCCCATTGGGAAATTTCCGGTCTACCTCGATCACTTTTTCACAAAAAATTATATTTTTCTTCTTTGGGCTTCAATCTCCTAAACTTTCTTCACTTTATAACTAAAAACAATAAACAATCCTAAACTACAGAATAAAATACTTGTAGACTCACGTATATTTTGTGTTTTTTTTGTGGTGTTTCACATATTACTTCCAATACTGTCAATAAATTGTCACATTGTAAAACTTACTCTTTTTTATATTTTGTCTTCTCTTGTATTCATAAACAAATATTTGAAATTGATCTGTCAAATCGTGACCTTGAAGGAACTGGCTGTTTTAAGCGAAGTTTAACATGCCAGAGTTCTCGCACGGAGACGCTAGAAGATAGATATGGAATATGAATGTATATGTGCATGGAAGTTGGGTCGCCTGCATGACGAGGTCATTCAGTCATGCTTGCGAGCTAAGTGACTGCGCGCGAGGAAGGCTGAGGCATTGGTGCTGGCGGAGGTGGAGGCGGTGACAGTGGCGGCAGAGGAGGAGACGACGACGGCGGCGGCGGCGGCGGCGGCGACGACGGCGGCGGCGGAGACGACGACGACGGCGGAGACGACGACGACGGCGGCGGCGGCGATGACGACGACGGCAGCGGAGTTGACGGCGGCGGCGGAGACGACGGCGGCGGCGGCGGCGGAGCCGGAGGCGACGGCGGCGGCAGAGACGACGGCGGTTGCAGCTTCGGGATCCGCGCATTCCCGAGTACACTTTCAGGTGAGGAAGGGATTCATTAGGTTGTTGCAGGTGAACTGTCGTAGTATAATCAATAAAGAAATAGAGTTTTGGAATCTAATTGATGCCTGTGATCCCGACATAGTGATAGGGACTGAGTCGTGGCTAACTCAGGAAATCGAATCCTCGGAAATTTTTCATTCTGATTACAAGATTTTTAGGAGGGATAGAAATAGTAGAGGTGGCGGTGTCTTTATTTGCGTCAAAGCAGACATAAATATTAGATTAGATTGGGTTAGTACAGATTTTGAAATGATGGGAATAGAAATTACTACTTCAGGAACCGTGTTAGAAATTATTGCATGCTATAGGCCACCGGGTGACGGCTACGAAATTTTGGAAGATATCATACAAAGAACGGGAAATGAAAATGGTCATCCTATTGTTATCGGAGGAGACTTGAATATTCCTAGCGCAAACTGGGAGGGAGCCGTGAGCGAGGCGAAAGTCCAAACACTTGTTAACAGACTAGTTTGGGATAGGGGATTAGCCCAGGTAGTACGGTGCGCGACGCGGCAGGACGCGGTTTTGGATGTTTACCTAATTAGGCCGAAAGATCTTTTCATAACTTGTGAAGTCGTTGAGGGAATTAGTGATCACAAAGCGGTTCTTCTTGATTTAGACGAAAATATTTCAAGGAAATGTATTGCGACAGGAACGAAAGTGCGTCAGTTCAAGAAAGCAAACGTAGAGGGGCTTCATGAGTTTCTTAGAGAAAAATACAACAACTTTCTGAGAACAGAAGGAGGTATGGAAGAGATATGGTGCGCATTTAAAGATATTATAGACGAAGCTTTGCAAAAGTTCGTACCATGCAAAACTCTAAAAAATAATCCGGATCCAGAATATTATAATTCAAAAATTAGGCGTATGAAGAGGATAACGAGAAATGCATTTAAAAACCGAAAACGCAGTACCGAGCATATGCATATTTTTAGAAATTGTTCGAAAGAATTAGAGCGAGAAAAGAAAATTGCTCAGGAGACGTATTTAAAAAACATTCTAGACGAAAAGGGAAATAACTGGTCAGGATTTTACAAATATGTCCGTAGAAGAAAGGGAAACAAAGAGTATATCCCAGTTGTTCGTGAACATCAAAACACACTCATCACAGGCGACCGGGCAAAAGCTAACGCATTTAATAGGTATTTCAGTTCGGTTTTCAAAAGCAATACGAACCATCCACTTATTCAAAGGTATTCGGTTACAAATCAATTTAATATTGAAGTAAACGTTCTACGTAATAAAGTAAAATTTATGAAAAATGGTAAGTCAAGGGGTCCAGACGACATTTCTACGGACATAATTAAACTAGGAGGAGAGGCAATATTACCGTACTTAATTAGAATATTTCACGTGTCTATGAACAATTCAAAAGTACCTGAAGATTGGAAATTAGCTTTTGTAGTACCAATCTTTAAAAGTGGGGACAAAACTATACTAAGTAATTATAGGCCGGTAAGTCTCACGTCAGTGGTCTGCAAACTTATGGAGCATCTAGTTGCGAGTTACATTAAGCAAGAGTGGGAAGTCAAAAAATGGCTCTATCATGGCCAACACGGATTTAGGACTAATTATTCATGCGAAAGTCAGGTAGTAACGCTATTTCAGGACCTAGCAGATGAAATTGACGCGGGCGGGAGAGTAGACGCAGTAGTTATAGATTTTGCCAAAGCGTTCGATGTTGTTCCACACGACCGACTTGTTCAGAAATTAATAAATTCAGGCATCGATCCCAGGGTGGTGGCGTGGATTAGCGAGTTTCTGCGTGACAGGAAACAGAAAGTCCGAATTGGGCAAGAGTTATCTTCCTGCGCAAGCGTTACGTCAGGAATACCGCAAGGGAGTGTCATTGGACCTCTTCTATTTCTAGCGTTCATTAATGATTTGCCAGCGCAATTAATTTCAAATGTTCGGCTATTTGCAGACGATTGCATAATATATCGCATTATAAATTCGAAAGACGATGAAAATATGCTGCAACGGGATCTTGATGCATTATCTTACTGGGCGGAAAATAATGGTATGACCATAAATAGTTCTAAAAGCAAATCTATCACTTTTGGCAGAGGTCACAATTACAGCGTAACAAATTACCGTTTAAGTAACGACATTATTCCGAGAGTTTCTTCGTGTAAGTACCTAGGTATCCATTTCGATAGTAAATTAAGCTGGAAAAATCACGTAGATTTTGTTGTAGGGAAAGCGTGGAGATCTCTTCATTTTGTAATGCGTATCTTAAAAAAGAGTACAGTAAACGCGAAGGAAATTGCTTACTTGTCGCTTGTTCGTCCGATAATGGAATATGGAGCAATTTGTTGGGATCCGCACAAAATTATGCAGTGTAAGAATTTGGAAAGGATTCAGCGTAGAGCAGCTAAATTTACTTTCAGGGACAAGAAAAGGATAGGGTGGGATTCACTCGAAAACAGGCGAACATTGGCAAGACTTTGCGCCTTGTATAAAGCTTATAGCGGTCATCCAGCTTGGAAAGAAATTAAACGGCGGCTAAATTTTCCTACGTACATCGGTAGAGGTGATCACAGGCACAAAATAAATTTAAGACCGCAGAGAACGGATGTCGGGAAATTTTCTTTTACAAATAGAACGATAAGAGATTGGAATAGATTGCCTGCAAAAACCTTTGAACCCTTTCCTCGAAGCGTTCAACAATTTAGGAAAGTAATTTAGGGCATTTCTAAGTTTGAGGTAGTTAACTAGGAATATTAAGTTATACAGTGAAGTGAAGTGAAGTGAAGTGAAGTGTTGTGCAGTGTAGAGCAGAGAAATAATGAAGGTGTTTTTTTTTTAGTGTAATAGTGAAGTGAAATGAAGTGAAGTGTAGGCAAGTGCAGTGCGGTCTTCATTGTTTAAGCACTCAGTGCTGTTTTAGATTGACGTTTCTTTTATCTTTTAGGTAATTTAATGTTTGTTTTTAAGATTCACCAGTATTATTATTATTATTATTATTATTATTATTATTATTATTATTATTATTAATATTATTACTATTATTATTACGGTTATTATTATTACTATTATTATTACGGTTATTATTATTACTATTATTATTACTGTTATTATTATTATTATTACTGTTATTATTATTACTATTATTATTATTATTATTATTATTATTTTAGCATTATTATCAACATTATTATGTTATTTGCATGAAAATTAATATCTTACTTATGTAATTAACTGCCACCGGGTCACACCCAATTGCAGTTTAAATAAATTTATCTTTATATATATATATATATATATATATATATATATATATATATATATATATATATATATATATATATATATATATATATATAAGTTTAAACTACGTGTAGAATAAAACTTATTTTTTTATGTAAATCAATTAATCATAACATTGAAACATGAGAACAATACTGATCCATCAACATGTAAATAATTGGTACACACTAAATTGACAATCTTCTGAACAAAACCATATTAGCTTCATTATTTGATCTGAAGTGCTATATATTAAGGATCTTGAAATGTGAATAACAGAAACCAATTCATGCGTTGGGAGCAATTGCAATGTAAAATAATAGCACAGATTATTCTATATGTAAGTGATCATTGCTTAATTTCATAGTACTACTGCACAAATCTTCTGCACATAATGAAGAAAAAAGTCAACTGGATAAAACCAAAACATACAAACATTTTACATTTTACCAATTTGAACATGAGAACTGTGTAAATAGTCAAATTGTGAGTGCTATTGAAAAGCAACCCTACTACGTAGAGAATTATTTACATTTGCATCCCTCCTTGCAGTATTATTTTCAATAGTGCGAGTGAGTACTTCAGCAAGTCGCACTTCTCTTAATCCGTTTCAAAACGTTTGTAGACTGTCCATCTATTCGCACATGTTTAATCTGTTTTGACAACTTGACACTCGCATTATTTCAAGAAATTCAATTTTTACAAATTTCTGTAAAATAAGAGGTTATTTAGAATCTATACGATATCTATATATAATACATTGTAGATTACTGTATATTCTATACCATATATTATTGTACATTGCACTATCTCAACCTACCTCATTTCTGTACAAATTCAAACTCCAATGTTTTATAGCCACTTTGTATATACCACGGATTAAGGATAATGCATGTACCTTGTCATCTTTACCACTTTAGTCACCGATTTCTTCCAAATATTCCACCAATATTCAGAACTAACAAATCACCACCGTTCATACAGGGACATTACATAACCTTATTCAAAGTCCAATGAATCTCGTAATAATTGTGGACATTGATGAAACCATTAGTAGATCTCAGACGTCATCCTCTGGTGGCGCACACTTAAACTATTGACATTGATGCGCTTTTGAATCTGTGATGTAAAGCTATGCCAAAAATGTCGAGAAAAGTAATTATTTTTTAAATACACTACGGTTTATGGTAGTAAATCATAGCCTATAGCACTCCAGACTTTTCAAGGAAGTTAGCACAAAAGTTTCATCGGCATTGGTTCAGTAGATTCAGAGATTACCGCGTTGGAAGACAACGCACTTCTATCTTTATATATTAGTATAGATATAGATAGATATAGATATAGATTAATATGACAATGACTTTCAAAAATTGCGAAATTTTGTAGAATTGTAAGGTTTTGTATGTACTACCTCTATGAATGAAAAGATAATTGTTGTTTGAAAATATTGTGTACTTATATACCCCTAAAATTTTCTCCCTTTTTCTCCACTCTTGTGGGTTATCAGGTTCATGCACCACACCCAGAAGTGCATAAATGGGTTAAAGGTAAAGGATGTTATAAAAAGGATTGCTAAATAAAATATAGAATAATTCATTTATAATATAGCATGGATTACATTGTCTTTTCTTCAAAAGATAAAATTAAGCTGCATTGCCCCCTCAGCGTCTTCTTCCTCCAAAACCAGACATCTGCAAAAATAAAGATTACTTGTTATTGGTGTCATTGTCAAAACATCATTCATGTTTGCGATGATTGAAAAAACGGGAGCATGAATGAAAACTTTAATAATTATTAGAATCAATGAAATCAGTGAAAAATAAAAACACCAAACGGTATTTGTACAGAAAATAAAAAAATCTGCACTGAATCTGTTTTGAAATCCGAAAACCAATGTTATACAAATACGAAAAAAACAACTAATTTGATGCAAATATGGGCATTTCTATACAATATTGAATTGGTAAGCACATGTGCTTTACATTTTTTCATACGAAGTTTTTCAAAACAGGTTTTCTGTGAAAATGAGCTCAAAATTGCGCATTTCCTAAGAACGGCTCCAACAGTTTATCGAAGCATATTTTCATTTAGGACTCTTCTATGATATTTTGCATGCCCTATTTCATTCCTAACGTTAGAGGACTGATTGTTTAAATATAATTGTTGCTGCTTGTTCGACATACACAGGTCTTTCAAGGGTGTGTACAGTTTCAATAACTTCACAAAGTAAACTATAACAGCTAACAATGGTAATTCCTAAGGTTACCCAGGAAGGGTCCTACGTAATTACTTATTTACAATTAATATTTTTCTTCTAGTATGAATTTCATAATGCTCTTTAAGGAGGTTGTAAGAGGTCTTTTGAATATCGAATCTTAATGGGGGGAAAGTTTTTACATGATTTGCCTAATTTAAATTCATTAGTTACTGGACAAGATGGAAGAGAAGAATAAAAACGATTTAATAATTTTGAAATTTACATACTTATTGAATCTATTGCTAGTTCATTTAAAATTTTGGTCGTGACGAATAAATCAGAAAGCCTTTAATATTTGTCGTAAAAACTTATTTTGAATAACTTCTAATTTGCGTTTATGTGGTTTTTCAGTATCACCCCATATAGGACAAGGAAAATATGTTATTTTGTGACGAATGATAGATTTATAAATTAAGATACTTGAATCTGTTGAGAGTTTTGACTGTCTACTAATGATCGGGTATAATTTGAGAATTCTGATATGTGCATTATTAGGTATTGATAAAATGTATTGCTTCCAGGTTACTTTTGTGTCTATTTGTAAATCTAAATATTTGAGGTATAATTGGGGAGACAATAAATAGCTTTATGATTAGTTATTAGTGGATAAGTAGGGTGAATATGTTTTAATGGAAAAAAATTGGGTTAAGATTTTTGAGCGTTGATTTTAATGTTAGAATTGGTGAACCAGGTATATAGTGTATTTAAATCTTTTTGTGTTATCTCGACCTTGTATGAGATCCGAGTGTGTAGTAAATATTGCAGTATCATCTGCAGAAAAGACCCTGTCTAAATAAAATAATTTAGGACTGTCAGAGATAAAATATTAAAAAGAGTGAGAGAGAGAGGAGAACCTTGCCAAACCCCTGCCTTAATAAATTGTTCAGATCAATGACTGTTATTTAATTTGACTTTAAATTTACAGTTTAAGAGGAAACTTTTAATAATATTTTGAAGATAGTAAGGGAAACCGTGTTGCCGTTATTTGTATAGTAATCTTTCATGCCACTTTGTCGAATGCTTTATATACGAAGGTTATTCAATAATTAAAGAGACAAATTGATGTAGAAACAAAAGTGTGTATTTTTACAAAACGATACTTTTACTACTTCTCAACATAATCCCCACCAATATTAATACACTTGTCCCAACGATGAACTAGCTTTTTTATACCAGTTGCAAAGAAGTCTTTGTCTTGTTGTTTGAGCCACTTTCCCACAAATTCCTTGACCTCCTCGTTGTTGCTGAACTTTTTCCCTCTCAATGCCTCTTTGAGTGGACCAAACAAATGAAAATCCGAGGGAGCCAAATCTGGACTGTACGGAGGATGAGGTAGTATCTCCCAACCCCTTTTTCGAATGGTTTCTTGGGTCAGCTGGGCGGTATGAGGGCGAGCATTGTCGTGTAGCAATTTCACGCCTTTTCTTTGAGATCCACGACGTTTTTCTCTCATTGCTGGCTTTACTTTGTTCATCAGCATATCTGAGTAGTAGGTACTGTTTATTGTACGCTGATCTTCCAAATAATCACAAAAGATGACACCTTGGGCATCCCAAAAGACGGTCAACATGACTTTTCCCGCTGATGCTTGCGTTCTGAATTTCTTTCGGACAGGTGAGCTAGTGTGCTTCCATTCCATGCTTTGTCTTTTCGACTCTGGTTCAAAATAGTGAACCCAAGTTTCATCACACGTTAAAATCTTGTTTAGGAAAGGGTCACCTTCCCTTTCATAGCGTTCTTTCAACTCTGTACACACTTTGAGTCTTGTTTCCTTGTGTTGTTGTGTTAACTCTTTCGGGACCCACCTTGCACTTGTTTTTCTGTACTTCAGCTTGTTGCTGATAATGTTATGTACTGTGCCAACACTAACTACAACTCTTTTTGCTATTATTTCAACTGTAACACGGCGGTCTTCACGAATAATGTTGTCAATGCAAGTTTCAAGCGAAGGAGTTGACACTTCAACTGGCCGGCCAGGACGTTCCTCGTCAGTCACTGAAGTTCGACCGTTTTTGAACTGTTCTACCCACTTATAAAAATTTCCGCGGTTCATACAAGTTGCACCATACTGTGAAATCATTCGAGAAAAGATTTTAGCCGGTTTTTCACCTTCAGAAAGCAAAAAACGGATCACTGAACGTTGTTCAACTAATGTGGACACTTCAAGCGGACACGCCATTGTTGCAAGCAACTTTGAGGTTATAAACAAACCAATTTTTATCCGTCAGCTGTTTTCAGCTCATCCCAGTGATGCCAACCTTAAGTCATAAAAGTACAAAACTGATCCTATAAACTGTTTCATTTCTATGTCAATTTGTCTCTTTAATTATTGAATGTCCTCGTATATCTAAGAATATTGCAAAAGTATGTTTTTTCTTTTGAAAACTAGTTGGATCAGTTAGGCGTAGAAATTGATGCATTGTTGAATGATTTTGTCTGAAACCAAATTGACTTTTGGGAATAATGTTATTATTTGTGATAAATTTATTTAATCTATTTAAAATTAATTTTTCAAAAAGTTTTGAAAAGTTAGAAAGTAATCTTATGGGACGGTAATTTTCAGGGTTAGAATAATTTTTATTAAGTTTTTGTATTGGCAATATTAATGCTGTTTTCCAAATTTGTGGAAAATAGTTTATTCTTAAACACGCATTAAATATGGCGGTTAATGAATTAATACTTGAATTTGGAAGAGGTTTTATAATTATATTTGGAATAAATCAATACCAGGGGATTTTTTATTTTTTAATTTAGAAATAATAAATTTAGTTTCTGATGGGGAAATAAATTGAATTCTTTCACGCACTGTATAATAGGGCTAATTCATATTTTTTTTAAATATTATTATAAAAACAGAAATTAATAGTTGGTTAATAATGTACTGAGGGAAAGTACAATTGGTTTGGCTAATACGACACAATGACGCATTATGGCACAATGACGTGGATCATATATTCAAAATTGATCAAACGGAAGTACGTTCACATTTGAAAAAATGAAAAACTGTAAGTCTTGCGGTCCGGATGGTATTACAACTGACATGTTAAAGATAGCAGGGGAAACAATAATACCATATTTGGTCAGACTTTTCAATATATCAATCAACAACGAAAGTGTACCGGATGATTGGAAATCTGCCTTAATAGTGCCAATTTTCAAAAATGGACCAAAATGTGAAGTGCAAAATTATAGACCAGTTAGTCTTACGTCAGTAGTCTGTAAATTGTTTGAAAAATTATTATCTAATTCGATTAGAAATCATTTGGATCAATCAGAATGGTTATTTCATGGACAGCACGGCTTCAGAAATGGCTTTTCGTGTGAGAGTCAGATTATTTCCCTTACTCAAGACTTGTCGGAAGTAATTGATGTAGGGGGAAGAGTGGATGCAATAGTTATTGATTTTGCTAAAGCATTTGATGTCGTGCCGCATGACATATTGATACTGAAACTTATTGATGCTAAAATTGACAGGCGGGTAATAGCATGGATAAATGAATTTCTTCGCGATAGAAATCAAAAAGTCCGAATTGGACAGCACTTATCGGAAAAGGGTAACATTACTTCCGGGGTTCCTCAGGGCAGTGTCATAGGCCCACTGCTGTTTCTTATCTTTGTAAATGATTTATCGCGAAATATAACGTCAAAAATTCGACTCTTCGCCGACGACTGTATATTGTATAGGGAAATCGCAGACCAGCACGATATGATTCAACTACAGGACGATTTAAATAAAATTTACGATTGGGCAATAGCTAATAAAATGACTATAAATGGAAAGAAAAGTAAAGCGATCACATTTTGTAGGGCCAGAGCTTTTCATACAATACCTTATCAGCTAGGTAGTGACGTAGTTCCGAGAGTCTCGAGCTGTAAATACCTTGGCATTCTCCTGGATTGTAAATTGGGATGGGAGAAACAAACGAACTATGTAGTGGGTAAAGCTTGGAGGTCTTTGCATTTCGTCATGAGAAATCTTAAAAAATGTAATACGAAAGCAAAGGAAATCGCGTATACCTCGCTTGTTAGGCCGGTAATGGAATACGGAGCTAGTTGTTGGGATCCGTACAGAATAGGACTTAAAAAGAGCTTAGAGAGGATACAAAACAGAGCGGCAAAATATACATTTCGGAAGAACACACCTGCGCATTGGGAATCATTAGAACGCCGGAGGAAGAGGGCACGACTTTGCGCGCTGTATAAATCTTACGTTGGTTGCTCCGCATGGCAGGAAATTCGGGGAAGGCTAGATAAACCAGATTATTTAAATAGATTTGATCACAAATATAAAATTAGAACAAGAATACAAAGAACGGACGTAGGGAAATTCTCCTTTGTAAACAGAACTATAGTAGATTGGAACGATTTGCCTGCGACAGTTTTTGAGCCCTTTCCTTGCTCAGCGCGAGGTTTTAGAAAAAAATATAGGAAATTAGTCAATAGGGTGAAAACAGTGAAGTGAAGTGAAGTGAAAGGTGCGATTATGCGTAGTCTGCAGTAAAAACTGAACAATTAATATTTAGATAAAGTTATATGCAATGCAGTGAAGTGAAGTGAAGTGATTTCATTTCTTCTGAATATGACTGAATAAGTTCTGTTTGTGTATGTGAGGGTTCCTTCGTCTCTCTATGTATATACGTGTATATGTTTGTATGTATGTATATTTGTGTAATATGTAAGTTTATTCATTTATGTGTTAGTGTATATGCATTTTAATGTTTAGTATAGGAATGTAAATGCCATCTGCATATATTGGAAATGACAAAGTCAATTTGTTTGTTTATATTTATTTTTTTCTATATTAGTATTTTATTTGTAATTGTAATTTTGTATTCTGCCACCGGGCATCATTTGCCCAATTGTAGAATAAATTTCTATCTATCTATCTATTGATAAAGGTGCTGCAGTCCGAATTTGGACTGTTGTATTTGTTTTGTGAGAATCTTTTCGGGTAAATTGACGAGCATTTAATTCAAGGCATGTGCCTTGAATAAAATTAAATAATAAAGAAGCATGTGTTCAAAACCTTTTAAGACACAATCTCGTCAAAATTACATGTAAAATAATTTTAAAAATACGTATAATCGCTATAACGCAAAGGATTCTGTTAGCTAAAAGAAAAATAGCAAAAATTAGGATACAAATCCAAAATGTTCTTATCATGTACCAATTCAACTCACTGAAAAGCATGATCTGCTGATAGGAAAGAAAGAATGAAAGATAAAAAATTAAAAGAGAATTATGAACTATTGTTGCGAGTAAATTCTGTTGTGATCATTCGAAAATAAATGAAGCAAATATAGAATAACAAAATTATATTAATGGCTAGACATATTGCGGAAGTATCACCGGTGTTACTTGCCTTGCCTAAAAGCGCTCTACTTCATCTCCAATACTTATCAGTATATCATACCCTTATAAATGCGAAGAACGAAGAAGTTCGCCATTGTTTAATGGCCATTCACAAAGACGCGAGTCCGATGTTAAGAATTAAGTACAGTTCTTTTCGCGAAAGAAGCAAACCCCCCTTCCCCGTTTCAAAACTTCAAAACTATTTTAAATGGTTATTAACATAATTTGTACAACAACACTTAAATTAGTCAAAATGTACCTCGAATACATTACATATTTGCAACAAATCGTGGTGAATATCTTTAGAACATTATTTTTTGTAGGAAGCTATGCGTTCGACTGTTGGATCAGCCGCAGCCTCAATGCAACGGGATTCGGTTGCCGTAAGTTGCTGTGCTCAGAAAGTACGCGTTCTGGTTGTTTACTTGAGTTCACTTACATATTTCGTTTTGGTGTTACTTTTGAGATCTATTTTTTCAAACAATTCAGGGTTAATTATACAATAATTTTGTTCACTTTTCTTCATGCTTTTAGGTTGTGGTAAATTTATTAATTCACAATTTTTAATTTATTTTTTCTGCACAATTAATTTAGAATGTGTGATCTACCAACCATAAATCGCAGGAGGGAAAAAGTGCTTAGTGGGGAAAAACAAATTATTATTATTAATGTTTATAACTAATGTTATAAAGTGAATATTTTCGAACACGTGTCCTACTCAACTTATCGGGAGATATCCGCTGCCCGGAGCGAGGGAGCTCCAGTTCCTGTGTATAAGATCAGTTTGTTCCCGTGAGCCCGACTTATTTTGTCCCCAGAATAATATTAAATATTTTCTCGGTAATCAAAAACTTAATATTTATCTATTATTGGCTCTTTTGCAACTGCATATAGAGGGCTTAAATTTTAGATGTATTGAAATAGAGGCAAACTGTAAAATTAATATTTCTTTGTCATTTTCTTGACATATTTTGAAGCAAAAAAGGACGTGAAACGCTTAGCAGAAATGTTTCTTGGACACCAAAGTCTCATAAGAATAGTTTTAGATTTGAAAGGAAGAAAATACGCTCTCTTAAATTCGAAAAGGTTCGAAACAAACTAATTTAATGCTAAACTAGCGCTCCGCTAGTTTAAAAATATAATAAAATAAAATAAAATAAAGTAAAATAAAATAAAATAAAATAAAATAAAATAAAATAAAATAAAATAAAATAAAATAAAATAAAATAAAATAAAATAAAATAAAATAAAATAAAATAATATAAAATAAAATAAAATAAAATAAAATAATATAAAATAAAATAAAATAACATGAAATAAAATAACATAAAATAAAATAAAAGTTCAGAAACCAATTACAGGGAGTTGCAAATAAGACTTCATTATTATATCAAATATTAGTTAAAGACGTCTGTTGATTGATTGATTAGTGATTCCAGGCGCGTCAATTGCTAAGTTGATTGGTACCGTAAGTGGAGTGCAAGTTTTTGGCGTGGTAGGTGGCTTGATCTTCCCCTGCTAGCTTGACGAGGTTCAGGGCCGAATTTTGGCGGCTTGCGGGTATTTACCCCAACCAGGTATCACCCACCAGCGAGGCTCCGCACTAGTCGTGACACGCTCTAAGCTCCCGACATATGTAGTAGTGTAGTGCATGTTAATGTAAGTGTATGAAAGGGGTTAGGGGAAAAAAGAAAGGGAAGATCGCGCGCGGTCCGTGCCCCTTTTGTTAGTATTCGCCTAGTGTTTATTGGAGAAACCACGGTAAAGTATCGTTTAGAGCAGCCTGCCGCTGCAATTCTCCTACAGACAGCGACTGAATTCATCCTCGCTGAAAAGCTAGTGTCGAAAATCCAGCCACCGTCGGGACTCGAATCTTAGACCTCCTGGTCAGAAGGACTGCAATGACATCAGTTGATGCCGTGAGCTAACTTTGCCGATAGAGAAGTCGGGATTTCGGGTTCAGTTCCCTAACTATAATCTTGTTATAATTGTTTATCTTCAGGCAATAACACAATTCTGAATAGCGTCACATAGACTTCTTCATATGTTCATTTCATGATCGATTAACTATTGCGCAGAAATCACCAATTTTGGGAAATTATATTATAAAGGAATGCATACTTACAACTTTCCCTGCCTTTGCAATAAAGCATTTGGCCATGTTCATTGCCTTCTCGCCACAATCGACACCATCTGTGTATTGAGAGACGAAACGCATTACATTTCAATTCAATTGTGCTTTCCTGCAATATGTTTCAAGTACACATTATATTATTGTAAATTTAAAAATTTGATGAGGAGAGTTTAGTAAAATGTTAATTGTACTCATCGTATTGCAATTCAATTATCTAGATTCGACTAATCATTACACACACTACGAGAAAGTCCATGGACTGTTGCAGCATCACAATATTATTATAATTTAAATATATTTTAGTATCTTACAAGTTATCTTACAAGCTTATACCTACGTATTTTGTATGTACAGAGCATCGTGACGCTTTCCCCTTTAACTACTGTGATTATTCAGTACTGCCAACAATGCCTGGGGTAAATGTGATGCAGTGCTAAGGTAGGTTTGGAGTTTACACTGCTAACTTAGTCAATTATATCAAGTAAAAAGAATGAAACTACATATAAACACAAAATGGATAAAAATTCTAAAAAATCTGGGACAAGTAATTACAAAAATTCTTACCAGGTTCGCAGCACGTTTTCAGTTCTTCAACGTTAAGGCCTTTACTCTCAATACTAGATTTTTTATGGTTTAATAAGCCTTTGCAATTGTTAGGCTTGAGTTCACCAGCCTTATTGAACTGCAAAAAACCAAACAAGGGATTATTATGAACATGAAATTAATCCACGCAATAGTTTACACTAGTATTTTGACGTAACAGAATACTCTGAGATGACAATTTGTTTTGTCTTACTAGGTTACGTTTTAGTTCATTGTTTCAGTAAACGCAAGAAAGCCAGTGTGAAGTGGACAACCATAGAGGATTTAATGCCTTCATTGCGAACCACCACCCGATTGCGGATATCTTGGCTCAGGGCACAGCAATGTCTTCGGCGCAGACTTTTGGTACGGGAATGTGTGCACGTTGGGTTGATGTGTGATTCCGAGCACGTCAACTGCTAAGGGCGTTAGTCCCGTAAGTGTAATGCATATTTTCCCTCAGGACGCGTCCTGATGGCGGTGATCTTCGCTAGATGGTGAGATGTGTTGACGACCTACGAACCTGTCGGCTCGCGCGGGGTTTTCCCTAACCAGGTATCTCCCACCAGCGGACCGTCCCATCCAAGCATGCTCGAAGCTCCCGTCCTTTCTCCCGGCGTGTGTGTAGTGTAGTGCACGTAGGTGTAAATGTTTGTAAGTAAGGGGTAAGGAGAGGACAAGAAAGTGGCTATTGTAATACTACTCTTTTTACTTTCTCACTAGTGCTTAGGCAGTAGGTGGAAAGTTTTGCAATGCCGCGGAAAAAAACGGCGAATTTTCGTCAGAAAAACTCTTATTTCCGGGACCTAGTAACGGAAAAGTGGATAAATCCGGTTGCTAAATATAGAAAAATATCCCTAACATGTTGTGTGGGCAGAATCCGTGTTTTGTGGGTCCCTAATAATAAAAAATTGATTGATGGCCGAACGTCTGTGTGTCCGTCTATCTGTCCGTCGGTCCGTCTTCTATCAACAACTCTAGTGGCTAAACCGTTCAACCGATTTTCTCCAAAACTTATATTCCCCAATCGATCTGGCTGATATCACGATCCCTTGAATTGGAAAGCGATATTTTGGTTTTGGGAGATCCATTACATTAAGCCCCTGGGATATTTTCAAAATTTTCAAAAAATTGTCCCAAACATTTTGATTAAATTTTGACCTCGGGCCGCGTATAGAACCCTTAAGAGATATACATTTTAATTTTCCTTGAAATCTCTGATTTTTCGGAAATTTCAAAATATCAATATTTTTCGGCGTCCTCTTATAACTAGAATACTGAAAATAGAGATTTTTTTAATTAAGTTTGTTTTTAAATTAAGATTTTGAAATAAGGTCATGTACAATTTTTCCACAATTTAAGTACTTTTCCTGTAATTTTGCGAAAAATATTGGAAATTTTAAATTTTGTTTGAACATATTGCTTAGTCTTAGAAAGAATAAAATCAATCAGCACAAACTATCTCCAGCGTCTTGAAAACCATCCAAATCATTTAGCTCTCAACCTCCTTGACAATAGTGCAGATATCCATCGTCTAACCAGAACCTCACCCATACAACTCCCATACAGATACTCAAGAAGTAACTGAAACATTATCACCGCCAAATTATCTATTCCATTTGCTGTCAACCTAAAATAATAATTGCTTTTTGTTATAGTATGAAGAAGAAGATGAAGAGTACCGATGGGATACCTTCACCACTAATCATTGTCATAATAATTCTACAATAGATTTTTTATTTTTTTATTTATTTATTTTTTTAATTAATTAATTAATTTATTTATTTACTTATTATTTTGTAAAAAATAGATTGTAAATTTATCTTAAAAAAATTGCTTATTGCTTATTTATCCTTGAAAATAGATTTTATTACATGAGAGCTCTTTTTTTTAATTTTCAAAATTTATGTAGTATAAGACTTAGTGTAGGGATCACAGAATTTTGAAAATGAGCACAGAATTCACTTCTCATAGCACGTCATACGCAGTTTCAACTGTTTTTTGACGTAAAATAAATAAATAAATAAACTGTTTTGTTTCAAAAACAACATTAGTTTTTTTATTAAATTTTGACCTCGGATAGTGTAATAGACGTTTATAAGAATGGTGCAGATCTTATTTTCGTTAGGATCCTTGATTTTCGATAATTGCAAAAATTCAAACTTTTTCGGAGACTTCCTTCAACTACAATTATGAAGTATTTTTTCTTAATGAAAGATGGTCATCAAAAACAGTTTTTCATATAAGTTCACTTTCAATTTTTTTTAAATATTAGTATTTTTAGCTTAATGAGGCATCAATCATGTGGAACTTTTAAATTTTAAACAATTATTATCACAGAAACGCCTCTAATTTTTTCTTTATTTTTTTTTGCGTATGTACCAAAAACGATCAAGAAAGTGTTGCTGGACCGAATTCGGCGCACTATGTATTTTAGAAAACATGTAGAAATAAGACATTTGAACTTCCCGCGTCTCGTTTGAGAAGGTGTCTTTCCAATGGCAATGTAATGTGAGAACTGCTCGAAGTGCGTCATTAGAATTTTGAAAAGAATGATTGTTTGATATTATTTTGGTATTCAATCTATTCTAAATTGTGTCATTAATTTAAGTTAAATGTAAAAAAAAATGGATCATTTCGCTTTGCAAAGCTAAAATGAGGGAATGAGGAATAATTCGCGTAGAAACAAGTAGTTTTGATGAATATGACAATAATATATTTAATAATTATATTTTTATATCCATCTGAATTTTGTTGCTAGCGGTATCAAGAATGCTGATTTGCAAAATTGTGTGTCACTGGAACCCAGAGGCCATTGTTGCTAGTTGAAGCCCATTGTTGCATCGCTGCACTGAAAATAGAAGGCGATAGGGACGGCCGCCGTTGGTTCGCATTAATATAAAATAATTTTATTTACGTCTCAAATACATACGCACATTTTTAAAACATTTATGTAGAACGTTGAATTTAATGGAAGAAAGCTGTTTTCGTTGAAATATTTGAATTAAAAAATACATACTGTTTTTCGCGCAACGTTTCTTATGGAATTTTTCAAATGGTAGTTGAAGTGTAAGACAGCCTGATTACAATATAAGAAACCTTAGCAATATTGCGAGAAAGTATGTGCTGTTGTAGCGCGACTAGTTAAACACGTCTGAATATTTACATCTACATTAATCAGTAGTTCATTGCGCGTTAAGATTAATTGTATTTTCCATTAAAAATGCGCGCTCTAATACCCGAATCTTCCTCTCTGTCGGAACAAAATTAAGTTTCTATTTACGATCGATTTCGGAACCTCAAGCTATCAGCTGTCTTGTTTACAGTAGCAAAATGTGTTGTAGGCCAAATTTTATGAAGCTAATGTTGAACATATTGTAATCGCTTCATCAAACTAAACTGACGGTGATAGATTAGTGCCTCTGCTGTGTCCTTGATAGCAAACACACGTCCTAGTGATAGAAAACATTGTAAACGAAGTGTTGACCAGATCACTTCTCCGTTTGAGCGGGAGGTCTTATCCCTAAACGGGATCGACATAATGAAAAATCTTTCATTCATGTTTAGTAAGAAAAACGTTTCATTCACGTCATATGTAAGTAATTCACATTGTAAAATGAGATTTCATGACAAAAATATGTTTATGGTGCAGTATAGCTTCTTATAAAATAGTGTAAGACACGGTAAAAGCTATTGTACTTTGCTCATAACTTTGTGAACTACAAGACTAATTGCTTCTTGTTGATATCGCAATCCCTCTCTCAGACAAAACGACACTATTACCACTACAATCAGTGAGAATAATTATACTCTGTTTCTTTAAAAATTCCAAGTACTTAACATGACTAAACTTTCATGAATTTGTTTTGACCAATATAAATTTAGCTGCCCCTAAAGCGTATGGTACATTCTCCCTTTCCCCCAACAATACTTGACAGAAGAAATTTTCTGGGCGGGTTATATTGAAGTATATTCAGTATTCAATTTCCTTGATTGTTCTCCCTGTTCCACTAATGTTACTTTTTCACCATTGTTTTAAGAAGAGCATTTACTTACCATGCCAGCCTTCTTCAGCATGCAGCAGAAAAATGTCTGTAAAATAATCGAATAGTTAAAACTTGAGAATTGTGTGAGCCGTATTTTTCTATTTATTTAATTATAATTATCTTCTCAGGTTGTATTCTAACTGAATGCAAACACGAATTTTTCATATAATTTTTTTTTTGTCATGGGTGATGATCCATTTATTTCATACGAATGTATTCAATACGAATTCTTAAACGACTTAGTAATTATGCGAAAGGGAATTAGTGGTGCTACAGAATGTATCAGACTTTCTCGTACTATTTACTATTCTACTTTCTTTGGTCTGGGCTAGCTTTTTGTTTTGCCCTCATCCTCTTGCCAGCTGCAATCTATCGCCACTAAAAGTACATTTTTTAAAATCTCGTCCTATATAGAAATTTCTGTTGAAAAATTTGGAGTCGCTTTTAAGAAATGTTGTTTAAACGTTAGATACTATAAATGCAAAATCTGAAGCTCTTTTTCACAGAAAACGTTCGAGATTTCCAAACACTTCATTGGGAGTCATTTTAAGCACTTCCACTCACAAATGTAATACATCTACTAATCTCTGGAAATGTGCGAATTACGACGTGAGAAACATATTAAAATTAGATTATATTAAAGAAACATGGATGATTTTTCAAAAAAGAAAAGAATGCAGGAGAATGACATTTACGTCAATTTAAAGAATGCATTTAGAACTATCCGTACAAAAAGTTTAAAGCAAACCATTCGAGCCTTTATGAGGAAAATGGCGTTTGACGCTTTCTGAAAATGCGGAATTTTGAGCTCATTTTCACAAAAAAATTTTGAGTTTTGGGGAAACTTTATAAATCACCACTAATGTAAATACGACGTGAGAGACAATTAAAAATACATTTTTGGAATTTTTGAAAAAACAAAAGAAGAGAAGAAAATGGCGTTTATATCTTCTTATACAATATACTGAGAACAATCCATACAAAAGTTGAAAGAAAAACAATTGTAGCCGTTTTTGAGAAATTCTTGGTTTTGCAATTATTAATTAGTGCACATATTTAACGCAATATTGCGCGAAAACTATAACAATTTCAAACAAGTGCACATGACCTTATTGAATAATGAACATTTTTGCAGTATTTTCCTAGAACTACAAAATTACATTCTTCCTTCTAATGAAATATATTCTCCATAACTAGTTCATTCAGTAAGGTCATGTACTATTTTTTTAAACTAGTGGTTTTCGCATAATATTGCATGAAATATGAGCAAATTTAAAATCTATAAAAATTCAAACTTCTCAAAGAACGGCTCCAAATTTTATCTTTACCCTTTTCGAATGGTTAGTGCTAAAAGCACTGCAACAGATGACATAATCTCAAAATTGCTCTATTTCTTGGGGTGTTTCAAAAAGAATTTTGACATCTCTCTTACGTCATTAATATTTACTTTAAGGTAGTTTTCTATACATTGTTGCATTTACAAGTATATGTACTTCAAATTATGTCTGATAATGTTACTGGAAAACTCAAAAGTTTTCTATGAAAAAGAGCTTCAAATATTGCATTTACAGTATCGATTAAAGGACGTGTTCTTAAAAAATGCTTCTCATTTTTTAACAAAAATTTCCATGTAAGACAAGGTTTTACTCGTCTATAATATTCGTAAAGAAATAATTTTGTTCTAAAATAAAGAAACCGAAAAAATTGAGAATTATTTTAAAAAAATATAATTTGGGTGGCGGTACATGGCAGCTGGCAAGAGGATGGATTAAGACCGAAAAGGTAGCCAGATCGAAGAAATTATATTACTAATTAGTACGAGAAAGTCGTGCCCTTCTGTAGCACCACTAGTTATCTCAGCCGTGCCAAATGCTCACTTTCTCGCATATTTGATGCGATGGGGAGACATCTGGAGTTAGTTGTAAAATTCGAATAGTAGGATGTAGGATTGTAATGGCCAATCAATTAAACGGAACACAGTAGGAAGCAGGTTTTGAAAAGGCATGAAAGGCTTCGTCCTAGCCACATAAAAGAAGGTAATTAAATTTCTTTAGGTAACCATGACCTATGAAATAAAATAATTAAAGATTTTGATCTAGGAGCATTATCTTCATTGCTTGCAGATATTTTGGCTAAAATTGGATGTAATGTAACTTAAGCTCTTTTGACAATGCACTAAAGAAACACGTTTGACATTAAAATTGCATTTTAAAGTATATTCTTATCTATGTTCCTTAATTTTGTTAACTAGGAATTTGCAAATTTAAATAAAATAAATTAAAATAATCATGGTTGGTTGGGTCTAATGAAAAGTTTAAAAAATATTAATAAATCTTACCCTCGTTTGCGACGTATCTGTAATTTTCATCCCTTCTACGATTTTCCCAAATTGCTCTGAAACAAGAAGTATTACAACAAAATATTTTATAACGTTTTTTTATGTCGTTTTGGCGGACAGGAGGAACCTTCTCTTATTTATTTTTCGTCAAAGATTGAGCATTTTAGCTTTGTGATGTAAGTATAGATTCGTCTGAATATTCTACATATCATATGCTATATAAAGTTGAAACTAAAACAATATGGTGGGCAGTACTCAATTTTACTTTCTCGTATAGGTACGTATATACGGAATAATATATAGAAAGTTATGTAATGCTGCACGAAAAACGGCAGATTTTTGGCAGAAAAAATTCATTGTTTGGCCCTGATAACTAAAAAGTGGATGAATTTAGTTGCTAAATAAAGAAAAAATCCTCTAACACGTGGTGTAACCATAGTCCCTGTTTTGTGGGTGTTGATACTGAAAAATCAATTGAAGGCAAAACGTCCGTGCGTGTGTATGTGAACACTAGCGCCTTAACTATCGCCTAACTACGATCTTGTCCAAACTGAAAAAAAAAATTTCCTTGAAATAAAATGTTTTCCATACTTAGTTCTTTCAATAAGGTTAAGTACACGTTTTTGAAAACGTTAGAAGTTATCGCACAATTATACGTGAAATATGTAAAATTTTAAGAAATTACAAAACAATATTTTCTCGAAAACGGTTCCAATTTTTTCCTTTAACCTTCTGCTAGGGATAGTGCTATATGTACGCTATGAGATAACATAAAGTACATATTGAACTATTCGTTTGTTTTTTTAATTGCAAACCCTTAATTATTTTGAATACCCTCTCGCGTCAATAATATTCACACTAGCGGATATTTCTTCACATTACTGCATTTATGAGAAAATGTGCTTTAAATTATATTATTTAACTTTTCGAGAAAACTCAAATATTTTCTGTGAAAACGATATGGATTTTCCGCATTTTTACAAACACTCAAACGCCATTTTCTCAAAAATGGCTCCAGATTTTTTGTTCAAACTTTTCTTATGTGTAGTGCTAATTGCACTATTTAAGATAACATAAATATAATTTTGCTGTATTCTTGTTTTTTCAACAAATACACAAATATATTTTTTTCGGAATATCTATCACGGCCTTAAATTTGCACATTTCCTGCGATATGCATACATTATTACATTTATGAGTGAAAGTGATTCAAATGACATCAAATGAAGAGTTCCGAAAACTAAAGATTCCTGTGAAAAAAAGCTTCAAATTGCGCATTTACAGTAACGCTTACATGCTATTATCCTAAAAACAGCTCCAAATTTATCAATGAAAATTTCCATATTAGACGAGAATCTTCTATAAAATTATAAAAGGAATATTTCGAATCTACCATTAGGAAACCGAAAAATTAAGAAAACTTCAAAAATTAAAAACAAATTAAGAAAACGTAATAATGACAGCGATACATAGCAGCTGACAAGAGGATGGGGCAAGATTCTAAAGCTATCCCTTACCAAGTAAATTAGAAAACTCTACTACGAGATAGTCCGTGCGATTCTGTAGTCCGTGACATTCTGTAGCACAACTAGTTACTTTCTCGTATACGTACGTATACGGAGTTTCGTACGTAGATCAGAGAAAGCTACGTAATGCTACTGAGAATCCATTTCTAGATTTCAACGGAAACACATGTTTTGGGATCCCCTGATATCGAAAAGTGTTTTTTTTTTTTTTTTTTTTTTTTTTTTCAAAAATCCGTCCGTCCGCCCGTCCATCCGTCCGTCCGTCCGTCCGTCCGTCCGTCCGTCCGTCCGTCCGTCCGTCCGTCCGTCCGCCCGTCCGTCCGCCCGTCCGTCCGTCCGTCCGTCCGTCCGTCCGTCCGTCCGTCTGTCCGATTTATGTGAACAACACTAACGCCTAAACATGCGTAGGATTTCTTCCAAATTGAAGAATCCCCTGTCCATCTCGCCTGAGTCGAAGCTCTGCGATTATGTAATACATTCATTAAATTTGGGGACTACTTTACATGAAGCCATTGAAAGTTAATTTTTTTTTGGTGTGATCCTACAACTACAAAATTGAAGATAGAAATGTTTCTTTAAATAAAATTTGCTCTCCACACTTCCTACAACTACAAAATTCAAGATAGAGACGTTTCCTTCAAATAAAATCTGTTCTCCATATCTACATTGTAATGAATCGTCCTCCTCATATCTATAAAACAACTATAATCGCTCCTCGTTAGGCGCACCGAAATATGTAATGAACCATTACCTGCTCTAGATCAACTATAATCTTTATAATCGCCCGGCGTTATAACGCCAAAATAATAACCAAAACCCGCTCTTATCAATTGCCCCGGTTATACTCAGCTTCCACCTCCAAGGTTGCCCGTCGACTAGCTGCCCCCCCAGAACTTCCGATATTTTCTTACTTACACATAAAATCTGGGTGTGAGGTTGTGGCTGACCTGTACAGGATCTAACAACTATTCGGGCACGTGGGCGTAGGTCATTAACTAGCTACATGTAACAATTAAACTACGTTCGTTTAATTTAATGTCGAACCAAGTGATGTTCGCCATTTATTTTCTGTAATTCCTGTGCTAGTCGTTATTCCAGTTGAAATATATATATATATATATATATATATATATATATATATATATATATATATATAAATACAAACTGGGATCGTTGCTCTCCCATGACTCACATAATACACTTAACGACAAACAAAATAAACACATAAACACATGAACGATATAATACCCTTAAATTACATGACACAAAATCCAAAATATTTCCATTCATACTGACAATTATAAATAAACTCATTCACACCCGAATGCGCATTCTGCCTGTATATCTATTGAATCTATTTTTTGTTAAGGCAGAACTTGATCTTGTACAGAAGCTAATTTTAATCTTTCTTCTCCTTCAAAATGTGAATTTCATAACAAAAAAAAACAAAGTTTCATAACTTCCCTTTTGCAGAAAACGCTGTAATCCGCAGCAAACCATTGTTGCGCGCCGTCCTCGATGTATATTACGTAGCATCCTCCAAATCCATCCTCCCGTAGCATTTCTCCATCCCCCACACATTACCAAAATTTTCTTGAGCTCGCTAATATCTTCTTAGCATGTCCTTTCATTCCCCTATCATCCTATTTCCATTACGCAACTAACAACGCGATTATCTGTCTATCGCGTGCTACATTTCCTCCAAAATGTCCTATTGTTGAATATACTGCAACACATAAAATATTTCCGCGTTACGCATTGTTATTACGAACATCATTGCCTAGACTCACTATATCCATTTATGTTCACCGTGTTTCTCGCACAATTGCATACTAAAATTTTTATCTTTTTTCGGAGCGTCCTCCCCACGTCTGACTTCGAGCTTGCTACGCATCATCCTCTTTTGACATTGTTGCGTTGTGTCTTCAACTTTTTTTTCTGGAATATTTACCGATCGCTTAGGTGTCTTTACCAAAAATATCATACCATTTTACTTAATTCTGTCCTTTCCAGCCTATTTCTCTTTATTACTATTTCTTATACGATCTCCTCATGTTTATTAACGCCAAAATTGCTTTATTTCCGTCGATCGCGACGCAGCATTGTTCTCTCGTAAAAATTCCAAATATACAATTTCAATTGGCATCTTTACTGCAGCCCTTCGATATTTTTCAGAGTTGCGAGTAATGTCATAATTTTCCGCGTGATTTTCTTTGTTAATCCCGAAAGTTTCATTTCAATCGCTTTACGCGTTCTCTTAATTTTTAGGAAAAACCGCTTCTTGGCATTACCTTTCTTATGATAACAATGGCTGTAAAAATCTCTCGTTATATTGTCTAAAGTGTACTTTCAAAATCATTCATATCTTTTAAACCCCTGATGCGATTCGCTTCGAATAACTTTTGAAATGTTCCTCTAAATGAATGCTATTGATTTGTATTGTCCAAATCGGGATTTTGTCACGTCTTCTTTAATTTATAAAAAAATTATTAGTGCGCGACACCGCTTTCTTCTGTATTTCCATCTCCTACTCATGCCATTTCTTGTTATGTTTGTTCTTTGCATCTAAATTGTTCGTGGGGATCTTAGATTGTTACATCTTTCAATAAGGTCATGTACACTTTTTGGAAAATGTCAGTAGTTTTCTCGCAATATTGCGTGAAATATGTGCATTTATTAAAAAAAATACAAAACAATATTGTCTCGAAAACGGCCCCAATTTTTTCTTTACACTTTTGGTGGAGACTGTGCTAAATATAATCTATAAGAGGAAATAAACGTCATATTTCTCTATTCATTTGTTTTTTCAAAAATTACGAAAATGTAATTTTTTTTACATTTTTCTCGGGTCCTTAATATTTACATTAGCGGCAATTTGTCCATACTATTGCATTTTCGAGTTTACATGCTTGAAATGATTCCTTATAATACTTCTCAAAAATTCAAAAGCTTTCTGTAAATATGAGCTCAAATTTCCGCATTTTCAGAAACGTTCAAACGTCATTTTGTCAAAAACGGCTCCAACTTTTTTTTTTGAACTTTTCGTACCAATAGTAATCGCAATGTTTAAGATGCCCCAAAATAATTTTGCGGTATTCTTTTGTTGTTTTTTTCAAAAATTACACAAATATAATTTTTCCTTTTGGTATAGATACGTATATACGGAGTAATTAATATACGTAGTATAGTGTTATGTGATGCTGTGCTAAAAAGCTGGAGGATTTCCGGCGGAAAAAAATTTATTACCGAGTTCTGGTAGTGAAAAAGTGCATAAAACCAGTTGCTAAATTAAGGGAAAAAATCCTCTAAACGTGGTCTAGTGGAAAAAATCCACTAAAGGAGGGAACCTTACTTTTATTTTTTATTTTTTTACTTTCTCGTATACATACGTATATACGGGAGTAATATAACGTAAGTATAGAGAAAGTTATGTAATGCTGCGGAAAATCAATTTTGAGATTTCAAAGGAAATACAAGTTTTGGGGTCCCCTGACACCAAAAAAGTGTTTTTTTCAAAACTTCCGTCCGTCCATCTGTCCGTCCGTCTGTCTGTCTATCCTTCCGTCCGTCTGTGAACATTGCTAGCGCCTGAACCATGTGTACAATCCTTTCCAATTTGAAGAGTGTCCTGTCGATCTGGCTCTAGTTGAATTTTGAGATTTCGAAATGCATTCTATAATTTTTTGGGAGTTCTTTTTATCAAGCCCCCCAGACATTTTCAACATTTTCTCAAAAACGGCTCCAAATTTTTTCTGTAAATTTCTTGTAATAATAGAGTAAAATACGCTTATAAAAGTGGCATAGGTTCGATTTTCACGGTTAACTCTAAAGTTTCGAAAATTCTAGAAGTTTGAATTTTTCCAGCGTCTTCCTACAACTATAAAATTGAAAATAGAGCTTTTTCTCTGAAATAAAATTTGTGTCCATAAATAGTTGTATCATAAAAGTCATATACATTTTTTCGAAAATTTTAGTAGTTTTCGAGCAATAGAGCGTGAAATATTTGCAATTAAAAAAAAAATAAAAACGGCTCTCCTCAAAGAAGGCTCCTATTTCTTTCTTTAAATTTTTAGTAGAGTTAGTACCAAATGCACCCTATCTGATGAAATAAACGCCATATTGCTCTATTCATTTGTTTTTTTGAAAAATTACAAAAATGTATTTTTTTACCTGTCTCTCACGTCGGTAATATTTACATTTGAAGCGATTTCTTTACGTTATTGTATTTATGAGTACATTCGCGTTAAATAATGTCAAATAAAGTTCCTCGATAACACAACAGTTTTTTTACAAAAATGAGCTGAAATACCACATTTTCAGAAACACGCAAATTCCATTTTCTCAAAAATGTTTTTTCTAATGGATAGTGCTAATTGCACTGTTTAATATAGTGTAAAGTTCTTTTTGGTGTACTCTTTTGTTTTTCCAAAAATTACACAAATGGAATTTTTTCGGAAAGTCTCTCACGCTTTTAATATGCACATTTCCATAAATTTGTATACATTATTACATTTGTAAGTGGAAGTGCTTCAGATGATTTAAGAGTCATTTTTGGAAAACTCAACAAATTTCTGTGAAAAGGAGCTTCAAAGTTTGCATTTACATTCATGTTTAATCGCCAGTTTCTTGAAAGCTGCTTCAAATTTTTCATTGAAAATAGCTATTTAGGAAAAGGTTTTACGTTTCTTTAATATTCGTAAAATAATATTTCTGTTCCACTATAAGGAAACCGAAAAGTTGAGAAAATGTAAAAAAAAATGTACTTTTGGCGACGATAGGTGGCAGCTAGCTAGAGGATAGAGGAAGTCCGTAAAGCCAATCCACACCAAGGAAATTAGAAAATTTTACTCTGAGAAAGTCTGTGCAATTCTGTAGCACCTCTAGTTGTTTTTTCAAACCATTGTCTATTGTTACTAGAGATCGGATGTTCAGGAAGCGTTACTGCAAATGTTACTTAAAATTTCCCCCAAAGTGATCTCTTAAAAGGGGTAATTTAAGATAATTGTTATTAAGGAATTGATTGGTTGTGGAGGAGAAATATAGGGTATAATTTGCATATAATGTTTTGATTTCAGGGTCGTTTCAAGAAAAATCGAACATTGGCAGGTGTGGTCTTATAATAGAGGTGGTCTTTCAGAGAGGTTTCACTGTCTACTTAACCATGTACAGTAGTGTAATTAGTCCTCTCCTACACTTTCATTATTGTATTAAGAGAACGTTTTCAAAATGCAATTGAATTTCCAACATTAACGCAGGAAATTATTTTATGTTCAGTTTTTTACAAAGTAGTTTTCTCTTATTTTGAATCAAACCGTGTACATTTATAAAATATTTGAAATAAATTATTTTGTACTTGTAACTATGGCCATTAGGGTTATGACTTTTTTCAGATTTAAAAGCTCGTGGTGGCAAAAGATGAACTTTTTTCGAAAACTCTAAAAAATGATTGCCATTTTGTTCAATTTTGAAAAAAACTCCCGTGCCTAACGGCATGCTGTATTAAGTTGAAACATCGAAAGGAAAGTTTGCCGTATTTACTAATAAATGAAGTATACTAAATGACACATATAGCAAATTAAAGAAATTGTGTTAAATTTGTCTATTGCTGTGTATGAACGTGCTGTTAAGATATTTGTCACTTTCGTAAGAGCTGTGCAGCTCTTCTGTCAGCTTTACAGCTAGCACGGCCACTATGTTTGAGCAAGAGGCAAATCAAACAGTCCGTTCCTTTATCCAGCGGGTGATTGTGACTTTCTTGGAAACAGGAAACCCATCAAATGATGTGAAACCAAGTCGAGAATATGATGTTGACACCCTATAAATAGTGCTTCTAGACCCTTTAGTCTGAAATCTCTCATAAGTTTCGTAACCTTATTGTGCCCCATACTGACTGCTGTGGAATTAGAAATTATCATGTTAACACTTCTTCCATGCACTGTATTCATCTAGCAGGACTTGTATTTGAATACAGATGTCATCAGCTTATTATGTTACACAAGCCAAAACTCAGAGGGGCAGAGTTCTTGCAGAAATATTAACACAGATTGCCTGAAATTCTCTGTTCTCAATTCTCTCTCTCCATCAAAAATGCAAGCAGAATTTTTCAGCAATAAGTTCTTTGGGGCGGTTCTTGGTCTTTCCTGCTTCCTTGATCACTCAATGCCAAATCTCGGATTATGATGGTGTAAGTACATCTATTCCGTTTTCAGCCAAGTTTTGAAGAACTATTGATGCTGTTCTTATTGACAAGGGCATCTTGACTACAAATTTTGTTGTTTCGTACTTTCGTTTTACGGGGGGCGGGTCAGAATCGCGATTCATCCCAATCAGTGGTTTCTTATTCAGAAATGATACTTCAGTATCAGAATCAGTAAGCTCTTGCACTAGGATTGTCTAAACTGATAAGCTTCTTTGCCGCTTTGAAGGATGGATCGTTTTCATAGGAGCCACTTTTTGAGTCGTGTCTCAAACTCAGCCTCCTGATTCAATTTGCTTTCTGTAAAGTTCTTTGTCATCATTGCAAAGCTTGTTTCCACTCTACTTCGTAAAATGGAAGCAGAGTGAAAAGTAAGCTTTTTATATATTCTTCTTCCCTCCGTTTTCTATCATTCTCGAACAATTTTTTCAGCTGGTCAACGTTTGCTGCGTAGAAAGAATGGGGGAAATTTAGCTACTCCCAATGTTACTGCAATTGATGTGATATATTCGGTCAGCTCGTTTCGCCACACTGACCAAGATGACCTCATCCCAGTCGAGTACAGGCGAGCCTAAACATCAAGACAATACCCCTGTGCTCGATGGGAGAGGATGGTCTGTGGATGGCTCGTGTAGTCGCGGATTAAATGAAGTGGCTACAAGCATGTACAGTGTAAATCGTATTTAAATGAGTTTATGGGTTGTGTTTATAAGTGTATTTGTATACATTGCCCATTGTAAATAATGTAAATAGTGTTCGGTGTTAAAGTTCGCTGTTAAAATGAGGTGGACAATGCATGTCGAGTGTAAAAATTTTATATGAGTTCATGTGTAATGTTTATAAGTGTATGTTTTTACAAAAATATGTGTCTGTATTGCTCACTGTCAGTTATGTAAATAATGTTCGGTATTAGATTAAGTTACGATGGAAGACAATGTAGATTTAGATTAGTTTGTAAGTATCTAGTTTGTTAGGCCATAAGTTAGCTGTGTAAATAGAATTTAAGAATAAATATTAAAAATCTATCAAAAATGCATCTGTTCAATGACATTTTGAACGTGATCTCATTTAATTTCATTTCTCGTATGATGAGCTAGCGCTTTATAGTTATTGTCAAATCATTTATAGCCGATTCTACTGTTGTGAATTGTTTACTTTTAAACTTTGGATTGTTTACTTTTAAATTGCATGTTTCAATCTAAAAATTAATTACATGTCATTAGGAACAACAATTGAGGAAGTACAAATCCAAACAAATGTAGTTCAATACTATCTTATATCTCATAAATAAAATTCTATTTGGCGCGGGAGTTTTTTCATAAACAAACTAAAATAATAGAAAAAATGGGTTAAATAGACAAAGTTTCATTAAATACAACATCAGAAAAATTATAATTTGATAAAAGTTTAAAAAAATCATAGCCCTAATGTCCATGTACGTGATGACAAATATTAACTAGTGGTGATAAAACATCACGTACCATCTTGCTAATTCCAATGGAAATTGAACAGTTTCAAGCATTAGATTTTGTGTTCAAAGCTCTAATTGAAAATATATTTCTGGCATTGAATTCATTGTGTATGGTATGCAGTGTATTCATGAATATATGTGATGAGTTTTTTAGCCTTACAATATTCTTCGTAAGCAGTGTGTGAGAAAGTAAAATGATTAAAAGTTAATAAATAATACGATACTAATACTACCGTTTGCAAAGAAATGCAAATAGATCGAAAAATATATAATAGTAATTACTAAAAACTATAATATTCTAATATTATACAGATTTATAAAAGTATTAGTTTATATTACCGCGAAAGAAAGCATGCAGCTGTCATTACCGCCTTCTGTTATCAATACGGCGTTACAACAACCAATAAAGACCGCTCATCTATTCGTTTTCACATTTAACACAATTGAAAAACGCGATTTAAAATGAAATAACATAAAAAGAATATATAATAATAATAATAATAATAATAATAATAATAATAATACTAAGAAGAAGAAGAAGAAGAATTTAAAAAAAATGAAATAATATACCAATTCCAACTTGCATCCTGCGGAGTAAATTGAGAGCGGGCGACTGAAGACTAGCAATCTTTATTTCGTATTTATTTCAAATAAGGTTTAAATAATTTCTAAAAGATTAATTTGTAAACATATAACAAAAGCTCTAATGTAAGAAACGAAAGAAGAAATATGAAATAATACACACATTGTAACTTACGTAGCATCCAACTGCCACAAAATACCTGTAAAATTACAATCACGAAGCACAGGATTTTCAGAGCGAAAGATTAAGTTTGACGCTCAATTACTAAACAAAATAATCAGAGCTCCGCAAAATTGAAGATGACCTTATTTAAAGATCTGTTTTTGATGACCACATCTTGTTAAGAAAAAGTTTGTATCTATATAAATTATATTTGTAGAAAGATGCCGAAAAATCTTTTCGGAAAATCAGCCAACATGAAACCAGCGCAATTTTCTTAATCATCCTTCAGACTATCCAACAACAAAAGTTAATCGAAATCGATGACGCGATTTTGTGAAAATTTCGATAATGTTCCAGGGATGTCCCTCTAGAATTCAAATATCGGTTAAAAACTCAAGGGGTCGCGATATCAGTCAGATCGATTGAGTAATATCAATTGTGGAGAAAATCAGCTGAATGGTTTAGCCGTTAGCGTTCTTCACAGACAGACAGACAGACGTTTTGCCGCCTATCGATTTTTCAGTATTAGGGACCCACAAAATGGAGGTTCAGGCTACATCACGTGTTATAGGATTTTCCCCCTAAATTTAGGAACTGGATTTATCCACTTTTTCGTTGCCAGGGCACTGTAAAAAGAGATTTTCGCCCGAAACTTCGCCGTTTTTTCGAGCAGCATTACACAGCTTTCTCTTATTAAGACGATTCGTCTTAAGCGCGGGAAAAAAAATTCTCTATCATATATTTTGTTGCTTACCTATACTGAGGCCTGCTTCTTTCATGCATTCCGTAAGAGCTTTCTTTCCATTAGGCTGTTCTGCAGCCTGCACAGAAGATGTCATGATGAAATTAGATTTTTCGAGTAAAACCTTACCTGAACTCAACTATACGAATATATGTCAAGATGTGGATTAGTAAATAATACAATATAAATATTTATACACCAGCTTGACGGAACTAAAACTGAAAATGTAATGGCTTTTTTAAACTGATGAGATTAGATGTAGTACATTACATTGAAAAAAAATTGGTATTTGATTTTTTTATTTCATACCCTTTTCTCTTCTCAATTCAACTTTTAGCTAGAAAAGTAGCTATCAAATGGTGGGCCTCGCCCCAAGGAAAACTATCGTATGAGTCTTGCCTTCTCAACCGTGGAGGCAGTCTTGGTCAACCCTCGATACTGGGGAAGGCGACATTAGACGTCAACAAAGCACTTAGAATGTCAATGCCTATAAAATTGGCGCAAACGTCCAAGGGGAGGGAAAGAATTTCTTTCGCCCGCTAGATGGCGAAAGGATCCTAGCGAAATTTGCATGGCAACGTGGATGAGCAAGCCTGATGGGCTGAGCCTCCACGTGGAAGATAAGATGTCTTTGAAAAGAATTGAATCGAAAAGTCGCGCTCCCGGGAGGGGCTCCGATAGTTACCTTAAGCGGTGGAAATACCCTCAACTCTCGCTACCCACAGGAACATTTTGCATTTGGCCAACGCGTACACCATGACGGAAAGTATTTGTGAATTGGGATGTGCAATATTGCAATATTGGTGTCTACAGACCAGCGAATATTTAGCATTTCATCAAATGAATGCAACATTTAACAATCAATTTTCGACTACTGTGAAAATGGCTATTTTGCAATGTTCAACTTATGCACAATTGGCGGAACCTCCCCGGCCGTTCTAAGCACATACTTCAGAATGGTTTACAAAATTAATTGTTGCGAAATTTTTAATTTATTACATTCAGCGTTAGTAAATCGGGAGAACCTTCCCGCTTTACATTTGCGAATATTATTAATTGTTTATAAATTTGGAAATGTTGAACCGAAAAATTGAGAAAATTTCAAAAACATTAAACTTGGAGCTGCGATAGATGGCAGCTGGGAAGACCGAAAAGCTAGCCCAGAACAAAGAAATAAGAAAACTAACTAGCATTAGAAGCTCTATGCCATTCCGTAGAACTACTACGTTTTTTTCACGACGTCTTTTGGAATGGATTTGAAGATAATCCCATGTGCCCATTGAATGAATCAAATATTCTTCTGATTTCCGTTGGAACTAATATTGACTACTCCTAATGAGTAAAAATATATTACTCACAGGTTTACTCGTGTTCATATAAATTTCCCATAATTACTACTTACAATTTAGTGAATCACATTGTAGCTGATCCTATTCAAGTAGGATATCTGCGTATGATAAATTACAAATGGCAACGAAGAGAATTCGAGAAATCTGCTACTCACCTCGACGGCCGCCAAGGCTAGCAGGATAAGGGCCGACACTGCTGCTCTCATAACTGCTGGAGGAGGATGTGTGTAGGTGTCCGTGATCCTGCAATGCAGAGAAGATTGCTGGAGCACTCTGGCTTACATTTTATACCGCAGACAGCAATTACAGCTAGTTATCTGAGAGATAATCGCAACCGTTTTTTAATATCATGACCCTCAGATATTTCCTCTGTATAGTTCATCTTTTTTCAGCAAACATAATCTGCAGGAAATCCGTTCTCCGTGTTCAGTAATCCTACAAGTTTCTGGCTATTTATTACTCGTTAACTGCTCTACATGAAATACGTTTTTTGATTATTTTGAAAATCATAATTATTTTATTAAGTTGTTTACAAATGAAATATATATAATAGAAAGTCGTGTTAGTTACACTATTTATAACTCAAGAACGGCTGTACCGATTTGGCTGAAAATTGGTGAGCAGGAAGCTTAGAGCCAGGAGACGGACATAGAATACTGTTTATCCCGTTCGACAGCGTTCCTGTGTGAGAACGCACGTTTTTGCACGTTTTCGCGTGATTTCGCATGTTAGCGGTCATTGTTGCCTGTTGTAACCCATTGTTGTAACGCCGCACTGATAACAGAAGGCGATAATGATAGCCGCCTTTCGTTCGCCGTTATATCTATATAAAAGTCGTGTTAGTTACACTATTTATAACTCAAGAACGGCTGTACCGAACGGCTGTACCGGAAGCTTAGAGCCAGGAGACGGACATAGGATACTGTTTATCCCGTTCGACAGCGTTCCTGTGTGAGAACGCACGTTTTTGCACGTACGCAGTGCAACAAGGATAGTACAGTTTATCACAGTGAGTGCGACGCGAGAAAAAGATGGGACCGGCTGTTAAGGCGGAACAGAGTTCGCCGGGTCAGCTAGTATTTTATAAAAGCTGTCGCCAGGAGTAATGTTCTCTTATTTTTGCTTTCTCGTATAGGAACTTCAGGAGATAATTTATTATAATTCTACGGAAAAATAGTGGAACAACAAAGTTAGTGTCGCTCCATCTTTTTCATATTTTTATAACGGTTATGTAAAATAATATTATTCCCACCCATAAATGGAATATTAGTATATGTTATGTATTGTATTCCACCTGCAAATACATTTACTTCAAACTGCTTGAACATAATATAATATACAAGTGGGTTTTAATGTTCAGGAGGTAATAGACTTCTTATGTCTATTATCTACTTAACACTAAAATCCCCTTTTGTTCATCAATATTGACCATTTCGCTGCATACGTGTTCAATAATGGTCTTCATAACATTTAATCTCCTTATTTCAACGACACTCAACAGCATTCGTTGCCAATGTTTGGAAGTTTCTTTGTTTTAGAAATGTTTTAACATCGCATTCCTTAAAATACATTATTTTTAAAATTCAATAGCGTTTCAGAAAATCTTGTAGAATTTAGAAGAACGTACGCGTTTGCACACGGTTTTTAATGCAAGCCTCTTGATTTACAGCTCTGTAGAGTGCTGTTGACTAATGAAATCGTTCTAAAGAAGTGGTTCTTTACAACATCGCAGCTCAGTCAAGATAGTATCTTCAGTTGTCGGGGAGTCGGACTTTAGTTCGAATAATGAAAAGCATTTATTGTAATTTCTCATTCTCAATTGCCTGATTTAGCTTCTTCATTGCTAAAAATCTAACTATTACATTATTTTGAAGTGGACTGTACAAGCTATTGATGTAGGGTAAATAAATTATTTTTACTCGCCTTATAAAATTGTTATTGACATTTCGAATATAAACACGCTGGTGCCCAACTCGAATGACCCAAAGTACCTAATGCAGACCCCCAATGTTTCGTCTTACAAAATATTGGCACTCCTCTTTCCTTCGAAGACTGATGAAAAGCAAGCGCCTACTCTGAAGCCCATCAGTTGCAGAGGGCTGGAAGAAGAAAGAGGTCAAAAGACAATTTCATAAATAAATAACAGAGAAGTCGAAAACAGAACCGGGAGCGGTAACTCAGTGCATCAACTGATGTCACTGCAGCGCCTCTGGCCGGGAGGTTCTAGGTTGGAGTCCTGACGGCGGCAGGATTGTCGACACTTGCTTTTCAGCTAGGTTGAATTCAGTCGCTGTCTGGAGGAGAAGTCTAGCGGCCGGCTGCTCTGATCGGTAGTTTTCCGTGGTTTCTCCGATCAACACCAGGTGAATGCTGGAGCAGTGCTCTAAAAAACGGGCCACGGACCGATCTTTCCTTGCTCTTCCTTGCCCTATCCTCTCCCCTTACACACACTAACATGCAGTACACATACACATTCCGGGAGACCGGTCGGGAGCTTAGAGCTTGTCCCGACTGGGGCGGTGCCCCGCTGGTGGGAGAGTCCTGGTCAGGGGGAAACCCCACTAGCCGACGGTAGGTCGGCGCCGGGTCTCGCCATCCAGCGAGGAAGATCACCGCCCTCTCCCGAGGAAAAAACATGCACTACAATGACGGGACTAATGACCTAAGCTGTTGACGCGCCCGGAATCACTATCCAACCAACCAATCGAAAAAAGAGAGATTAAAGATAATGTGAACAAAGAGGAAAAGAAAGATGCCACCTCCGGGGAGAAACATGTCCTATGACTGATATTTTCTCTCCCAGGTGAAGAAGATACAGAGTGCATGTTTTGCCGTGATGACATTGAATGATGACTAGGGCTAGGATAGTTATGTAATAACTACTTTTTCTATTACATTTAAATACATGCTAATTGTAATATGTTTACCAAACAATGTTTCTCTGATGAGAAATGTAATGTTTATAGCGCATGTTTTTACATATTTTGGGAGTCTTTATAATTGCACAATATTTAGAGCATATCGTTTGAATGATACATATTTTGCTACTTTCACAGAAAAATGTCTGAAAAGGGTAATTATTAATTACTTTATTGATGTAGTTACCACTCATAATTATTATTATTATTAATAATAATAATAATAAATAGGAAGTTAATACCATAAGTTACTTTTCATTAAGAACTGATTATAATTTTTGTAAGATATTCAAATTTCGGCCTGGAAAATTTTCCAGGATGAAAATGCTCTCCAAACAGACTGCTCCGCGAGACCTTGATGGAGTGGGAAACTTCCTCGCACGCGCCGCGGTGGGCGAGTAGTGGGGGTGGACAGAAAGAGAGAGACAGAAAGATTTTAAGCTAACCGTACCATCTGCATTACAGTTCAGTTTTGAGTGTGGACGTAGAGTGCTTGAGTGTTCCTCTTCGATCTCGATACGTATACGACGTATCTTCATTCATAGGTAGTATTGTGGTTAAACAAAGCGCTTACTTTTTCGCAAAAATGCCACCAGTGAAAAGAACATTATCTACTCAACTCAGTTTGTACGTGCGTGAAAATGAAGGTGTGCTAACTCCTGATGGGATAAAGTTATTTTGTGTTGCGTGTAAAAACTTATAAGTGCGGATACTTGTTTCCAAGTGACACAACATTTGAGAGCTGCAAAACACGTAAAAAATGTTTCACTAACAAAAGTTGTAAACAGTTGATGCTAAAAGTAAATACTCCAAATGAAACAACTAGTTCAACTTCACCCCCCCAATTTGTCAAACTTTTATACGGACCTACGTGAGGCTTTTACTTGTGCTGACATTCTACTGTATAAGTTAGTACATCCTAACTTACGTGCTTTCTTAGAAACATATAAGAAAAATTCCACATGAATTGACTTTTAGAAAAACATTATGTTTCATTCATTTATGAAAACTTGTACAAGAATTTCGTGATTCTATTAAAGATAATCTAATCTGCGTTTGTTAGGACGAAACGCCTGATGCACGTAAACGATCTGTATATAATGTAATTGTGTAACGTAATGTAATTGTAATGTAATGTGTGTAATGTAATGTGTAATGTAATTGTGTAACGCGACTTTCCCTATGTGTTTCGTATGAACACCTACTCGCGACTGAGTACATTCAACTACTTATGGGAAAATTCTTCCATCTACTGAGCTACCCTAATGTATATCTCCTCGAAACATGTATATTTAATTCCAACTTCTTCTTAATTTCAACTTATATAAATGAAAATTCTCAATTACAATTTAATATCACAATTTACACTAGACCAATCTCTCAGACCTCAAACTAAACATAACTTCCCGGTTCACTATAATTTACCTAATACCCAGCCTATGTTAAAAATTCGATCGCACCTCACCAACCGCGTACGTGTGCTCGCGACGAAAATCTTTTAGAGCGTGTATCCATGCGTCCTTTGCAAAGATCACGACCATCCAACGCCTTCTTCACATCTTCTGCACATAATATGTTTGGGGCCATGTCCATTTGCACGTTATGGCATCAAGCATGAAATCTTAACCTTTTTGATCCGTTGTCCTAACAACGCGTATTCTTTGACTTCCAAGTCTGAAAACAATGCCATATTCCAAAACTAGATGTCGATTTTATCATTAAAAACTAATCCCAGGGTTCTTGGCTTATCACAATATGTTCGTTTGATCAACCATGGTGAAGTACCCCCCCTCAAAAAAATACTTTAAATGAAAGTCAAATCTCTGTTCTTCAAGACGATAAGCAACAATTTGGCCCTTACGAGTCTAATTTTTTTTAATAAAAGAAGTTTAAATTAGTACAGAGTCTAACAGGAAAACTTTCGCTGGAATAGTGTTTTTTAAGCTACTGAATAAGAAATACTACGGTTAACGAACCTTTTTCTTTTATTCAATACGCAGTACATTTTAAGGGATATTTTCGGTGATATTAAATGATATCAGACATTAAATGGCACCATTTTAAGCTTAAATGGTTAAACATACATCAACGGGCATTCGGAGGAATAATTAAAAAAAAACTGGTGCGAAATTCATCGCAAAAGGAAGTACTGGTTCTCCACCGAGGTGTTACGCTGTACAAATCATTTTATTGTCAGCACTAGTTTTTTTAGGGATCGAGAGAAAACTGCGACGAATAGCATGGGTTATCAAATAGGTTTTGAATCATTTCTGAAAGTTTTATTGGAAACACCAGATCGACGAAATAAAAATATATCTTATCACCACTACCATCTCGATTGTCGACAACAATTAGCTTCTCAAATATCGATGCGGCATTGTATCGAAATTTCTATTAAGCTTTGCGGATTGCTTAAAAAGAAATATATCAATACACTGAGAATACAAATTGATTAAAAGGTAAAAAAGCAAGAAAGTAAAATAGAATTAATATTGGCATTTTCCATAGTAATTATAATTTAAATTAAATTAATTATTTTTCATATCATTCAGACAATTTTTCTCGTGGTCAGTAGTTGGTGTGAAACCTGTTTCCAAACCATTTCATTGCATTCAAGCAGAATTTACGCAAAACTACTCGTTCTTCAAAAAAAATTGTACATGACCTTTTTTAAAGAGCTAATTTTATATTACAGACCTTGTTTGGGCAAAAATCTCTATCTTCAATTTTATAATTTCGAAATTTGTTTTGCAATTATAGAAATAAACGAGATATACCCGAAAATGAGACTAGCATCATATTTCTTACTGTGCCTTATTACATCTGAGGAGAAATACTATTAAAGAAAAAATTTGAAACGGCTTTGGAGAAAAAAAATCGTAAACTTCAAGCGGAAATTACGCAAAGCCTACTTGTTTCTTCAAAAAATTGTACATGACCTTTTTTTAAAGAGCTAATTTTTTACAACAGATCTTGTCTGAGGCAAAGATCTCTATCTTCAATTTTTGTAGTTTATAAAAAGATTTTCTGCCATTTTCAAAAAACCGAGTGATATAGGAAAATGGGTCTAGCTCCACATTTTTACCGTCCCTTATTAGAAAAAATTTGGAACGGTTTTTGAGAAAAAAAATCATAAATTTCAAACGCAAATTACCCCAAGACTACTTGATTTTCCAAAAACGTTTGCATGACATTTTTAAAGAGATACATTTGTACAACAGTCTTTGTCTGCACCAAAAATCTCTAACTTCAATTCTGTAGTTTTAATTTTTTTGCAGATTTCGAAAAATCAGGGATATCAACGAAAATGAGACCTGCACCATTATCTTAAACGTCCTTTGCACTATCCAAAAGCAAAATTTATCAACAAATTTAGAGCCATTTTTTAAAACAAGTTTGAAAATGTCCGGGTAACTAAATGTAAAGTACTCTCAAAAATTAACACACCAGTTTCAAATTCCAGGGAACGCGACAACAGCCAGAACGATTGGGGAATATCAATGTTCAAGAAAATCCACTGAACGGTTTATGCGCTAGCGTTGTGCACAGACGGAAAGTCACGCAGACGTACTGTCATCAATCGATTTTTCGCTATGAAGGCCGCACAAAACCTGAATTCAGTCGACACCACGTGTTAGAGGATTTTTTTATATTTATCAACAGGAGTTATCCACTTTTTCGTTACCACAAGACGGGAATACGAGTTTTGAGTCGAAAATTCGCCGTTTTCTAGTGCATTATAATACTTTCTCTTGCGTTAGTAAATATTAAGTGACCAGCAACAAGTTCCAGCCCTTATTTCAAGTGAGTTTTGTCATAATTTGCATTGCTTTGGTAGACTATATAATACTTAGATCTTCAGTAATAAACATAACGGATGAAAAGAACAAATTGTGATAAATTCATTACTTGTATGAGGTTTTTATATAGTACATATATTCTGCGTTGTTAATGCATATATACCTGATTAAATCTCATAATTGGATACATATTTTACATTTTAAATGCATAACTATCCGAGCGCCACTTATCAAATAAACTATGGATAATCAGTTTTTGTACCCGAGGTAATCTCGGACCCTAGTGACCAGGGATACTGGCAAGTCTATATACAAAATAAGATTCGTAAATGTGTAAAATGTTCCTTTTTTGCGCAAAATATGCAACAAACATATTGTTGATAAATGTTAAGCAAAAATAAAATTACTTGAGTGGACGACAGAAGATCCTGAGTACACCCGAGAAATCAACAATACCCGCGAAGATTATAGTAAGCCATCGTCTCCTAAATTATTTCAGTATAATACCTTTTGCGTCTCTCACAAGCAACAAATCTTTATAAATGAGGTCTCTAAAGAAAGACAATTTCAAGATGTGACGAATTGCACGCTGATTTAAAAAAATATGAAGTTTTTTGCTAAAAAACGCATCTAAGTATTCGTGTCCAATGCAAACCGCAACACTCGTGCAGAATTTATAGTTCAACAACTTCCTAAGCGAAGGGTTCTAGGGTCTTAAAACTTGAAACTTTGAGGCCAATGGCCACAACGAAACGTTTGTCCCACTGAACCAGCAAAAATGTAATAGAATATCCATAAGTTAATTACAATATCCTGTAAATCACCTACAATCACAGGATATTGTAATTCACTTTTGGACATTCTATTACATTTTTGCTGGTTCGGTGCCCATCGATATTATCCAATACCATGTGTCTTACAAGGCACTGGAGACGATGTTGGTTTGTGACATCACGTATAAAAGGCTTAGATTTCTCCAAGTTACATGTTGGCTTTCTGTGTACACCGTGTTTTGAGCCGATTGATGAGAAATGTTTTAAAAAATTATTAATTTAATATTATGCAAATAAACCTGTATACTCTTGCAGCAACAACTAATAGTTGCTTGATACTAAAGAAGATTGCTTTTTATGTGTTTTTAAACATGCCCGACGTTGACTGGTGCCAATTTGAAACAAGCCCTGTCTTTCTATTTAAAAACAATTCCCATTTGGAGGGTCATTTTTAAACATAATTATTACTGATAAATGTAATTTGGGCGCCAGGAAAGAGTTACATTTGAAACCTAATGATTCCTACGTAATTTAAATATCTCTCCTTCCAAAATTATGTTGTGCTAGCTCAGTTATTTGGAGGTCGAAGTTCATAATTGTTGCTACTTACTCTGCAACCAATTATTCAATATTCCATCCATACGGGGTGGCGAGGAATCTGAAAATCTTATTAAAATGTTGGATTGCAAGTAACGAACAATGATAATCAGCTTTCTTTCAACTTAACAAATTAGAATTTATTATAATGATAATCAAAAATTAATCAATCTTTGGTCATGACCAGTTTCCTCTATATTACAATAGTTATAAAACCTTATTATTCATTCGTGGGTCTTCGCGCGCTCTCCACTTCGTTCGATAACGCCCCGTAGAACTTTCTCCGTTGACGCAGAGAATGTTGCTTCTGGTTAAAGTCCTCGCCTAATGTCCGTGATCTGGTTCTAAATTCTCCCGGCGATACTATTATAATCTGTGACTTCTCTCACTTGCGTCTCGGGTGGATGTCTAGACACGTATTTACTTCCTACAAGAACGCTCTATCCTAATTTAAGAAACGATAATTAATTTTATACAACTGTCAATTACAGTCTTTCCTCGACCTAGTAAAATATATCAGGAGCTGACCCGCTCATCACCGCGTTGCTCTAACGAATGAATGTTCTAAAAATTCCGAAGCATCCGAATTTTATTATTTTTCTTTTTTCTCAAAACAATGCTTATTCCGCCTCTGCTCTGTCATTAACCTAACAAAAATGATCCTTAACGCCGGTTGTTTATTTGTCACATAGCGACCCCCCTCGCGATCGTCTATTAACATCCCTATATTCCATGTCATATAAAATGACATTTCCATAATAAAAATGGTTCGTCATTTTGGTATATCACAGTATAGTGCAACCGTTAATTTATCAAATGTAAGTATTGACATAGCCGACCTAGATGTCGGAGGTGGCTAAGAGCGAGTACCGACTCAGCGCTTCAGTCCGAAGGGTCGCGGGTTCGAGTCCCGCCCTGGGCATGGTTGTTTGTCCCTTGACTTTGTATGTGTTGTCGCGGAGGGCCTCGCGTTCTGCTGACCCCAGATCAGAGGAGCCCGCAAGTGTGTTGGTCTAGTGTATGGTCGAATATGCGTCCCATCGGGACGTAAAGGGTAACCGGCTGTTGGCTGGATAAAAGCCCTAGAAAAAAAAGAAAGTATTGACATTCTTGTTTCTGTTAGAAGTTTGTGATATATCCTACAGTACTCATGCACGTAGTATGGTACCACTTTATATCTACTAATCACAAAACGCTCATTTTATTCTCATTGAAAATCATTTTGTCAGTTTTTATCGCTCACCTCTCAAATTTCAAACTCTGCTAATGTAATTCAATGTACCTACAATGTACAATGTATAGATATCGTATACAATCAAAACAACGTCCTCTTTTACAGAAATTTGTGACAATTGAATTGTTTGACGAAACGAGTGTCACAATGTCAAAACAGATTACAAATGCTAAGAGATGGGCAGTTTACTAAAATTTTGAATCGGCTACTCAGAGGGGAGATCGACTTGCTGAAGTATTCACTCGCCCCATTGAAAATAATACTGCAAGGAGGGGACAAATGTGAATAATTCTCTAAGTAGTAGAGCAGCTGTTCATTAGGACTCTCAATTTGACTATTTACACAGTTCTTAGGTTCAAAATAGTAAAATGGGAAATGTGTATATTTTTTCAATCCAGTAAAATTTTTTCTTCAATATGCGAAGGAATTTTGAACACTGCTGTGTAATTTAGGAATGATCATTTACATATTAAGACTAATCTGTACAGTTGTTTGTCATGTTAATTGCAGTTGTACTTTTTTCTTCTGTATGTGAAGAAGTTTAGTGTAGTGGTTGGTAATTAAGCAATGATCATTACAATATTAAGACTAATCTGTGCATTTGTTTTCAATAACACTTGCTCGTAATAAATGAATTCATATATATTGTGTGACCGCTCTACCTTTTCACTATTCTCTAAAAAGCCTACAGCGGATCACTCAAGTAACCTAGTAGTATTACTTGACCTGTGACTTGTTGTGACAATATCACACCAAAAATTAGGAATGGTTTTATATGTCCTAATTGCCCTACAGGAGTGCGTTCGTCTTTTAACCTGCTTTTTGTAATAAACGAGACATAGGCAAGTTAATCTTTTAACTATGAACAGAGTTGAAGATAAATTCTTGTTAAATACTTGAATACAATTTTATCTACCATTTACACATTGCATTGAAAAATTCTATCACTTGCTCTACCTTCAGCAATTACGTGATTATTTAACAACTGCAGTTGCGTTTGAATACTTGCATAAAGACTTTACATAAAATTATTTTATCATTCACTTCACAAAAAAAAAACATAAAATAACTGTACACAAGACTATAATACATGGAAACACAAAATACTGAAAAAGAATCACATATCAAAATCTCCTTTACATACACTTTCAAAGAAATTGTCACTTGAATAGTGAATGAAATATATACAAGACGTTGTTTCACTTTCACGTAGATTATTACTTTATACAATGTAGCCAGCAAAGAAAGAAAATGTTATGCAATGAACGTACAATTAATAATAACTCTTTTACTAATTATTGGTTTTAAACAATTTGAAAAAAACGATTAAACAATAAATTGAAAACACACACTAAAAGAACAAATATTATCGATTCTTTACAGGAATTAGCTATCCGTCTTCCTTTTACGACTGCAATATTGTAAAAGATTACGTTTAAATGATTTTAATATAATTACTCGACTATCTACGTCCGTAAGTGAGGTGAATTCTATCTCTGTATAATAATTCTCGCTTCTTTAAACAGTTTTTTTGAGAATTTTTTGTGAAGTTTTCTGACTCACGAAGAAATATTTCCACAGCTTGGAGCGGCGGCGGCGACCCAGATCCTTTCAAGGTCGTGGCAACCCCTTTGCTTTGGCGAACACGTGCTCTGGTGAATCGCTACCACAGTCCTTCGAATTTTATACAACATGACTGCAATATATCAGCGTAATGAATTTCTTATGTGATAAGCCAAGAAGAAAGAGAAAAAAAAGCTGGAAATAGAAAGAAACATTTCCTATAGCACATGCTTTTCACTTCAGTACACGGTCTTGAACGTTGAAATATATTATTTCCTCGTTGATAGAAAAATAGTATATTTCTACGTAATGCGTCCACGTGAATTTATCACAATATTCATAATTTAAAGTTCTCAATTCTCTCGTACATGGTATAGTTATTTTAACATGATGAGACGAATTACCTTTTTCAAGCTTCTTATCGTCGAAATACGGCGAATTCTCCTCTCCGTCCAGCACGAACAATTCCGGTGTGTCCAGATCGGCGGTCGGCAGCACAAGAGAAAGCTTTTCGTAGCGGTGCTTTGCGCTAGTGTTGATATTTTCAAGGTTGATTTTTGATTGGTCGTCGTTCCATTCTACGCGAGTGCGTACAGAAATTTTAATAAATTCTCGCAAGGGATACCCTTTACTGATGGCGCGATCTCTTGCAATTCGGTAACACTATAATTGCAACTTGTGTCTTGACGTTCTCTGGTGCTTCTCAAAAATCAATGTAACCGACATATGGGCGGTTACAATTGAAACAATGCCCACACACAAACTGCTGATAAAATTGGGGGTTTCGATGTAACCCGTTTCGAATTTATGTTTTAAACATGGGTGCCAGGAAAAGATTACGTTAATATTATTAAAATTAATGCTTCAACCGTTATTTAAATAAAATCAATATACCGCTAGCTGGGTCGATGAGTTTCGTCAGAAATAATTGCTATTACCTACTAATAGCCGATTATCCGATCTGCCATCTATACAGAGTGGCGAGGAATCTGAAAACAAATATAAATTGTCTAGCTACTTATTAGCTGGAATTGGTCAAATGAAAATCGTTTGTTCTATTTCAAAACAAACTTATGGCTTATTCTCAAAGCCAGGCAAAAATACGACTTGAAAAATTTGTAACAAATAATAAATGTTCTTTTGGTCATGAACTCTTTCTAACCTTATCCTGCGGCACCAGTCTTCGCGCACTTGAACGAGGGTGCCACGAAGAACTATTTTCTTCTTCTTCTTCTTCTTCTTCTTCTTCTTCTTCTTCTCGGTAACGAGAATTCCAAGGTCCAAGTACCAGATTCTTCTCTCCTGCTCTTGCACAAATGTTGTCGAGTCACTGATCCTCACCGCCTCAAATACTTGTAGTTCTAATTTAATTTACTTCGCGAAAGTTCCCATTTCTTTCTTATTACACGACGAGAATGTTAAAGTTCAGCAAACTATTATTTATTCAGAATTATTTCAAGTCCTGTTGCGTACAAATTCATTCAAATTCTAATTTCCGCACATCGCAGAAATGTTCAGAGTCTGAACTTGTCGTAGATCTTATAAATTCTATCAGTCTGAAATAATTAGCTCACACGAAAATTACAAGTTACACATTTTTACACACCAAATTATTCGAAGTCCATCACGTTATTTCATCCCGAGAAAATTCTAATTTCCGTTCATCGCACTCAAGAATTACTCAAAGTCCGATAACTATTCACTATCAAGAAAAAATTACAAGTTCCAATCTAACAAAATTAATCATCCGCGAGCGACCCGCACATTACCACGACATGTCAGAATGTGACAATAATCTTTCTGTTCAGTCCTTCAAGACTCGGCCTATTTTTTTCTACTGTTTTTCACCAGAAACATTCGACGCACTTCCGTCGTGAATAGACTGTCTCTGTTCTCCTGGCCAATCCCTCAATTGATTACATAATCAACTAGCTATGCCCTAGACTGTCATTGCTTTCTCAACCAATCCCTAAATTGTTTACTTGATCAGCTAGCCGTGCCCTCAGGTCCAATGCCAGAATGAAGTTTATTGACCTTGACAACAACTCGGCTGCCGTGTCTAGGGCGCCATATTTCTATTTGTTTATCCTTGTATATTTACCCCATTCACGACAAATATTAGTAAATAAATGTGTGACATGTTGGTATGTCACAATATTTTTCAAGAAATAATTGAAAAAAAATTAATTTATCTAACAATATTTTGTCTAGGCAAATAAAAAACTGCGAGTCCTTTGTTTCTATTATTCAGTACTCATGTTCATATTGATAAAATGGAAAATGTTTGTATGTTTTCAGTCCACCCAGTAAAAGTTTTTCTTCAATAAGTGAAGGAGTTTTGAGCAGTGGTATGTAATTTAGGAATAATCATTTACATATTAAGACTAATCTGTAGTTGTTTGGCATATCAACTGCAGTTGTATTTTTTCTTCTATATGTGAAGAAGTTTAGTGCTGTGGTTGGGATTTATGCAATGATCATTTACATATTAAGACTAATCTGTGCTGTTGCTTTAAATATTAGTGGCTGCCAATGAATGATTTCATCCATATTTTTCCATAAAATATAAGCAAAACTTAATTTATCTAAAAAAAGTTTGTTTCAGCAAATAAATATATCTGGGAGTTCTTGGTTTCTATTATTGGCTCTCCTGTACAAATTGGAAAAATTAAAAGTAACGCCATGTTTTTGCAAACCCAGGTAGTATTTTCAATATAATTACTTTTCTGGACATTTTTCGCCTAGCTTTACATCATAGATTCAATAGTGCATCAATGCCAATAGTTAAGCCGCGCGCCACCAGACGATGACGTCTGAGATCTACTACTGATTTCATCGATGTCCAGAATAATTACGAAATTCATTGGAGTTTGAATAAGGTTATGTAATTCCTTGTGTGAACATTTGAAAGAAAGCCGTAACTGAAGTGGTAAAGAGTGTCCATGTTCATGCATGTCTTTGTCCGTGTTATATACAAAGTGGCAAGAAATCATTGTGAGTTTGAAAGTGTTTAATAATTGAAGTAGGTTGAGAGAATAAAAAGTACAATAATAGACGTACAGAATATTCAGTAATGTACAATGTATAATATATAGATATCATATACAATCTAAACAACGTCTTCTTTTACAGAAATTTGTGACAACTAAATTGTTTGACGAAACGAGTGTCACAATTGTCAAAACAGATTACAAATGCCAAGAGATGGGCAGTCTACTAAAATTTTGAATCGGCTACTCAGAGGGAAGATCGACTTTAAGTACTCACTCGCCCCATTGAAAATAATACTGCAAGAAGGGGAGAAATGTGAATAATTCTCTAAGTAGTAGGGCAGCTGTTCATTAGGACTCTCAATTTGACTATTTACAAAGTTCTTAGGTTCAAAATGGTAAAATGGAAAATGTGTACATATTTTCAGACCATCCAGTAAAACTTTTTCTTCAATATGCGAAGTAATTTTGTACAGTGGTGGGTAATTTAGGAATTATTATTTACATAATAAGACTAATCAGTGCAGTTGTTTGTCATATTAACTACAGTTGTAATACAGCTTTTTTCTTCTGTATGTGAAGTTTGGTGCAGTGGTTGGTAATTAAGCAATGATCATTTACATATTAAGACTAATCTGTGCTGTTGTTTTGCATATCAATGGCTGCCAATGAATGATTTCGTTCGTATTTTTCCATAAAATATAAGCAAAATTTTTTTAAAAAAATGTTTGTCTGAGCAAATAAATCAATCAGGATTCATAATCTCTATCACTTGAGATAAAACAATGATGCTAATATTGTTTTGTCATGTGGCTCAGTGCATTGTATATTTATTATTTACACATAATGTAAAGGTGGTGGATCATTAGTTTTGTAATGTATCAGTGTGTTACTAGAACATGTTATCACATGTTACATTACATCACATGTTACTAGCACATAGGACATTAAACATACATACATACATACATACATGAGATTGGCAGTATTGCCTTGAGCTTGAGGAAGTGCTTCTAAGCGGCTCCCGCTATTAATGCAGCGTGAAGCATATTAACGCTGTTCTTCAGTACGAGGTAGGCACTGCATGCTTTATTACATAACCAAGTGCTAGTGTGAGTAAACGCAAGACCCAGGATGTCGGTTTGATCCCGTAAACATCATTGGAAAGTCGGCTGGCCTTATAGTGAGGGAACCGCCATTACGTTGTGGTTTCGTGGAGTGTCCATGTAAGGCGGTGCTGCGCTCTACAGCGGAGTGTCGAAACATGCCGACTCCCTTGCGCCCCTAGGACAGGGGTTGCGAACGCGGTGACGACAGCTGCGCTACCTGGCGCATTGGTTGGGTATTTACGAGCCCCAGCACCCCTAGGGTGTGGAAGACGAACTAATCATGTCCGATTTGGCGGAAAGTTCAACAGCTAGCATAAAACTGCGGGATATGGGAGAGTTTAACAGCGCTGCTGAGAAAAATTCCGATTTATGTGAAACCTGTGAAGGATCCCGGGTATTGTTGAGGGAGTTGAAAACACTTTAAGATTCAGAACAGGCTATTTTCCGAGAACTCGCGAAAATATTGGAGTCAATTAAGAAAGTAGTGTCTCCAGCGAGAAATATTCACAAAAGCGTGAAAGAGGATACGATTCTAGCGGAACGAACAATTAACCGATTAGAAGAGACCAGAAAAGAAATTATTACCAAGAGACGTGACCTGGAACAGCATTTCGGCCTGGAGGTAGCGACTCGAAGAATGCACTCTGAGGCTGAAAATCCGACCGACAGCGAGGAATCATCACCTCCCGAAGACTCGACGAGGAGGATCGAGGTGGAAGATGGACAAGTGCCTCCCGAAGCCAAGGCGAAGAGGATCGAGGTAGAAGACTGGCAAATGCCCACCCCAAAATCAGCCATCTCGGAAGAGGCAGCACAGAAAGAGGATATCCGGGACGATGGCCAGAAGTCTCAACACGAGGAAGAAGGCTTCATCTTAATAGATCGAAAAAAGAAAGGCAAGAAGAAACCATCAGAAAAATCGGATGCAAAGCTAGGCGCATCCAAACCAAAGAGGAAAAGAGACACGGTAGCCATAAAGCTGGTGGCGAAAGATGGAACTTCATATACGGACATTCTTTCGCATATGAAGAAGACTGTTCACCCCGACGAACTGGGAAACGAGGTAAGAGAAATTAGGACAACAAAAAAGGGAGAAATGGTGATTGTTGTCAAGAAGGATGATAACAACAACGCGTTGAAGGAAGCAGTAGCTACTGCTTTAGAAAATAAAGCGGAGGTTGCTACCCTCGATAGATTTAAAAGCCTGCAAATAAAGGATATAGAAGAAAACTTGGATGAGCAGGAACTGGAGAAAGATGTAAAAGGTGCTTTGAACGCAGCCAACGTGACATCTATGGTGAAATGTAGACTTATTAAAAGACGGTATGGGGCAAACATCGCCCACATCAGGGTAAACGAGGAAGCAGCAAACATGCTTCTTAAGAAAGGAAAAATTAAAATCGGCTGGATTAACTGCCGAATTGAAAAAAGGGAAATAGCGCTACGCTGTTTCAGGTGTCTAGAAACTAACGGACATACTGAAAGACACTGCAAAGGTCCAGACCGAAGGCAAATGTGTCTGAAATGCGGAAAGAATGGACATAAAATCAAAGACTGTCAAGGAGATCCGATGTGCTTTTAATGCAAAGAAAAAGGTACGAGGGTGAATCAAATATAAACAAGACTTTCGGCCGTTCGGGCGCAATAGTGGCGGGAGAACGTTCCCGCTTCGTTTGGCGATAGGTAGGTTTGTCAGGAGTGGGGGAAGACCGTTAGCCCGGCCCCTCGACTCGCTCAGTGCCAACCGTCACGATGTCGGAGCAAGAGGTACACTCGTCGATTGCGCAACGTGTTGTAATCAAGTTTCTCGCTGCAGAAGGCGTAAAACCGGCAGAAATCTTGAGGAGATTGACTGCCCAGTTCGGGAAAGAGACACTGTCGCGAGCCAGAGTGTTTGCATGGCATAAAATGTTTGTGGGTGGTCGTCATCATGTTCAAAATGAGAGCCATAATCGCAGACCCCGCACCAGCATTACAGAGAACAACATCAGCTGTGTTAGACGGCTTATTGAAGATGACAAGCGTCTTACCACTTCTGAAATTGCAAGTAAGGTCGGAATAAGTTATGGGAGCACTTACTCCATACTCACAGAGGAGCTTGGGTACCGTAAGGTGTGCGCCAGGTGGGTTCCTCGCCTTCTCACAGCAGAAGAGAAATTGAATCGACTTCAGGTGTGTGAGCGTCTTCTGGCACGATTTCGGGAAGAAGGGGACCCATTTCTGACTCACATCATCACCTGTGATGAAACTTGGGTGCACCACTACACCCCTGAGTCCAAACAAGCGAGTATGGAGTGGAGAAAAAAAGGAGAACCAGGACCAGTGAAAGCCAAGTCACGACTATCGGCTGGCAAGGTTTTGGCTACGGTTTTTTTGACCAGCGTGGTTTGCTGCACCTCGATTTTTTGCATGAGCGCAGGACAATCAATGCGGCCTACTACTGCGACATTTTGACTGAGATCCGACTTGCATATCGCCGCAAAAGACGAGACCTACCGATGAGGAAAGTGGTTATTCTCCATAACAATGCTCGCCCCAAACACAGCAGCCTTAACCAGGGAAAAATTGGAGAAACTGGGGTGGCAGACACTGGACCACCCTCCTTACAGTCCAGACCTGTCACCCTGTGACTTTCATGTGTTTGGTCCTCTCAAGGAAGCTTTGGGAGGCCAAAAATTCAACAGTGATGCTGAGGTGGAAGCCTACGTGCGCAATTGGCTGCAGACACGACCTGCATCTTTCTACATGGAAGGAATTGGGAAGCTGCCTATCCGCTGGGAAAAAATGTGTTTCTAAAGCAGGAGATTACGTAGAAAAATAAGATGTGTACTTTTTTGCACTTAAAATAAAAATAATATTTTTAAAAATTAAGTCTTGTTTATATTTGATTCACCTACGTATAAGCGACCGAAACAATTCCTGGAGTAAGAGAAATCTGAAACAGCGAAATGAGACTTGAAATATAAGCTTTGAATTTCAGCACACGCAATGCGCGCGCCAGTTGGCTAAAATCTGACTGATCTGTTTTTTCTTTTTCATTTTGCAGGATTGGCCATAGATGCCCGTAAGGGTAGGAATGGCCGCACCGCAGTGGCGTGAACGTACATTGCACCTCACGTGCGTTCACAAAACTGCTCAAGTATGCTATCACCTGCGCACAACAGACCTGAGGAAGACCACGACAAGATGGTCGAAGGAGTTGATGCTCCATTACACGGTTTGCAAAAAATTAAAAGATGCGCAACCTCAGTGCGTAAACTGTCATGAATACCATGCAGCCAATTACAGAGGCTGCAAATTTTATAAAGAATTCGTAAAGTCACTTAACAGCTTCTCCCAGACCACTTCGCAAAACGTGTTTCTACTAAATCTGTCTCCCCAAAACCAAAACCACCAAGAATAGTGCATCCATCAGCCAACAACTTTCCTCCTCTTCAACCTCGCCCTTCACCAACCTTTATGCCGAGACAAGGCACCGGACTGGTCTAGTATTATCTCATCAATCGTTTCTCAAGTAATGTCTGCTTTAGTTCCTCAAATTCAAAACATGATACAAGAAATATTTTCATTACATGTTAAAAATGGCGGCTATTCAGGTAGAAAATAAGATTCAAATTGGAATGCTAATGGCCTCAAGCGTCACGAAAACATGTTCAGATTCTTTATGAAACAACATGGTATCAAAATTGCTTGTGTAACAGAAACCCACTTGATTCCGGGGGAAAGATTCAACATACGTTTCATACGGAAATGATAGAATTACAAAAGTCTCAGCCTCCGGTGGCGTTGCCATTTTTATTTCCAAGGAACTCAATCATTAACAGATTGCGACTCCACAATCAGCGAACCTCGAATCGGTTGGAATTAAAATAACCCTAAACTCCAGAAAGTTAAATATAATAGCAGCATACAAACCTCCTAACAAAACATTCCCATTATTAGCATATCAAAATTTTTAGTGTAAATAGCCCAACAATCATGATTGGAGATCTCAATAGCAAGAATAGTATGTGGGGTTGTAACTCAACATGGCAAGGCAAAAAATTGGCGGAATTTGTAGCTTCCTCTAATATAAAATTATTTTCTCCAAACGAACCTACTCGCTATGCTACTAATCCCAATGTTATCCCAGACATTTTGGACATTGTTCTAACTAAAGATATTAATTTTCCGATATACCAAAGTGTATTACCAGAGCTCGATTCTGACCATTGCCCGGTGGTTATATCGCTTTCTTTGCCAATCGATAAGACAAACGTCAATGAATTAAAAGGAAATACCAACTGGAATAAGTATGCCGAGTTAATGCTTCTCAATTATACGTATCCAAAAAATCTTAATACCGCGAATGAAATTGACAATGAAATAGAAAAATTCTCTAAAGCGATAATCGCGTCTTTCAAACAAGCGACAAGACCTTATCGAATTCCAAAAGGGAAAGCAATACCCATAAATATAATTAACCTAATTAAAACAAAAAATAATCTGAGACGGTTCTGACAACACACAAGGCGACCATATACGAGGGCTGACAAAGTAAGGTCTCCAACGCTGCAACTTCGCCGGATCACGCGCTAGGCAAAATCTGGCAACACCGCCGTGTTCCTTGGTTCCCCCACTACCACTTTGCTGCTGGGTGAGGCTTCCCCGACCGCTCAGTCTTGGCTGAGCAGCCGTCAACGATGGAGGTACCCCTCGCGTCAGCGTCCAAGTGCGAATTGCGTTCTGTAATACGTTTTTTGAGTGCGAAAAAGGTGACACCTATTGAAATCCATCGTCAACTAGTTGAAGTTTACGGGGAAAAGTGTATGGACATAAAAAACGTGCGTAAGTGGAGCCGCGAGTTCAATTCCGGGCGCACTAATGTTCACGACGAGGAGAGAAGTGGCCGACCGTCGGTCTCGGATGCGATTGTTCAAGCAGTGGAGGCAGAAATGCTCAAAAACCGCCGTGCGACAATTAGGGACTTGGAAGAGAAGCTTCGAGGAGTGTGTAGCAGCGAAACAATCCGTCATATCCTTGTGAACAACTTGCAGTATCACAAAGTTTCTGCCCGATGGGTGCCGAAACAGCTGACCGAAGACCACATGAAGCGGCGCGTGGAATGTGCGACCAAAGTTGTGGCCCGTTTTGAAGAGGAAGGCGATGATTTTTTGGAAGGGTTTGTTACGGGGGATGAAACGTGGGCTCATCACTACACACCCGAAACAAAGGAGTCGTCCAAACAATGGCGCCATAGCGATTCTCCGAAACCCAAAAAGTTTAAGGCGACACTGTCAGCCGGCAAGGTGATGGCTACGGTGTTTTGGGATCGCCACGGGGTATTGTTGGTGGATTTCATGCCAAGGGGAACCACTATCAATGCAGCAAGGTACTGTGAGACCCTGGAAAAGCTTCGTCGTGCCATAAAAAACAAACGCCCGGGATTGCTGAGCAAAGGAGTGAAATTTCACCACGACAACGCGCGCCCGCACACAGCCAACGTTACCCTTGACCTGCTGAAGAAATTTGGCTGGGAAATCATCGATCACCCTCCCTATAGTACCGACGTGGCCCCAAGTGACTACCACATGTTCCCCGCCCTGAAAAAACATCTCGGAGGGAAGAAGTTTGATAGTGACGCGGAGGTTCAGAAAGAGGTCAACACCTGGCTGCGCGAGGCGGACGGAGAGTGGTATTCTGCCGGCATAGACAAGTTCATCGTGCGGATGCGCAAGGTGTTGGGAAAAAATGGCGATTATGTAGAAAAGTAGCCAAGACCTTGGCCTTTCCAACGGTGTATCGCTTTTTGTAAATAAATGTCATTTTCTATGAAAAAAAAAATTGGAGACCTTACTTTATTGTCAGCCCTCGTATTAAGAAAAAAGTTAATCAGATAACGCGTAAGATAAAAACCCTCCTCGATAAATTACGACTAAAGAACTACAATAAATTTATTGCGGAAATTCACCCTAGCTCAAGGCACCTTTGGTCAACCGTAAAAAGACTTACTAAAGAAAAAGTAAAAATTCCTCCTTTACGACATGGCTCGGAAACAATTTATTCTGATAAAGAAAAATCAGAAATATTTGCTGTACATCTAGAGAACACCTTCAAACCGCATCCTGTTTCCGATGTACAATTTTAATACGGAAATAGTAAATTACCTTAGTACTAATATCCCCACTGCGGCACTTCCCATAAAATTCATTTCCCCATCGGAAACCATCTCAGTCATTACTTCTAAAATTAAGAAAATCCCCAGGAATCGACGGTATTAACAATGTCTGAATCAAAATGCTGAGCAACCCGACTATAGCGGCTTTAACTGCAATATTTAATGCATCATTACGATGCAATTATTTTCCTAACGCTTGCAAAAGAGCTGTCATTTTACCAGTCTGCAAACAGGGGAAAACCCAAGGATAGCTGAAAACTTTAGACCCATCAGTTTTCTTCCAATTTTATCAAAAATCTACGAACGTCTAATCCATACAAGACTAATAAAATTCATCAACAATATAAAAGCAATCCCATCGGAACAATTCGGATTCAAACCAAATCATTCCACCACCCATCAATTATTGCGTATCACTGAAGCCATAGCTAACGGTTTTCATCAAAAGAAACACACAGTGACAGTTTTCCTTGACGTAAGTCAGGCATATGACCGAGTTTGGCATCAAGGCCTCCTATACAAAATGCGCACTTTAGGCATACCCGAATACCTACTAAAGATCACAAAGTTTCCTCACGAACAGATCGTTTGTAGTTAAAGTCAACACAGAGATATCTACCCCTCACACTATTGCCGCAGGAGTACCACAGGGTTCAGTTCTCTCTCCCTTATTATTTAACATTTTCAGTCACGACATTCCAATCCAAGGCGACTCCAACGTTGCTTTATACGCTGATGATATTTCACTATTCACCTCTCATAGCGATATCATAATAGCGAAGGAAAATATTCAAAACGATCTAAACAGCTATATTAAATGGACAGAAATGGAGAATAAAACTAAATCACACCAAATGCCAAGCAAAAATATTTACTTTACGCCGACCGAAAAATCCCCCCGAACTTAGCATCAAGGGAAATCTCATTCCGTGGACCTCTTCACCGGTGAAGAACTTAGGAGTATTATTTGACAAAAGACTAACGTGGAAACCCCACATCCACGCAACTGCTAATAAAGCCTTGGCCAAAACATCAAAATTGTTCCCCTTAACTAACTCTCGATCTGCCACTAGTATCGAAAGCCGAATATTACTATACAAATCAATCATTCAACCCACTCTAACCTATGCATGTCCAATATGGGGTGGCGTAGAACCCAGTAACCTCCAAAAGTTAGTTGCATTCCAAAATAAGTTCCTAAGAAAGACCCTCAAGGCACCATGTTTTATTCCAAACTCCCAAATTCATCGCGAGCTCAATATATTGCCACTAAACGAACACAGAAGTAAAATAGCCGACCATTTCTTTAAAAATCTTTACTCTTCACCCTGTTCCACAATATTTAATCTGGGTCGTCGTGCTTCATGGCCCCGTATTAAATCAAGGTTCCCTAAGGATAGACTCAGACCACCGTAACTTGTTTTCTACACCTTTCCCAGCGCTACCCTAACTTCCAACATGACACCTCAGACAAAACATTAAAGCCTGAACACCCTTCAAAAATAGATCATGTTCACGAGTAGGAATGAATACTCCTTGCTATGGATGGCCATATCCAAAATGTTATAGGTATATGTAGTATTATCACACTCCTCGAGAGACAAATGTCGAACGAGATGAAATAAATTAAAAAAAAAAAAAGGAGTTGATGCTAGAGTTGTGAAGTGGATAAGTGAATTTCTTAGACAGGAAACAAAAAGTTCGAATTGGCACTCAGTTTTCTACTACGGGTATTGTTACTTCAGGGGTTCCACAGGGAAGTGTTTAAGGGCCAATACTTTTCTACGTAATTTCTACGTATGTACATGATCTCCACGTTAATATACAATAAAAGGTGCGTTTATTTGCAGACGATTGATTTATATACCGAAAAATCAAAGGTAGCGCGGACGAACAAATATTACAGCGGGATTTACAGCATTTACGTAATTGGGCTGAAAAGAATGACATGGGAATTAACGGATTGAAAAGCAAAACAATAACGTTCGGGACTATCGTTTAAGTGAGGTCATCATCCCAAGGGTCTCATCTTTTAAGTATTTACGCATTCATTTAGATAGTAAATTAGTGTGGGAGAAGCATATAAATCAGGTAGTAAGAAAAACGTGGAAGTCCTTGCATTTTGTAATGCGAATTCTAAAGAAAAGTTCTGCAAACGCCAAAGAATTAGCATATCTTCCGCTGGTTCGCCCTCTCATGGAATACAGAGTGGATTGTTGGATCCATAAAGAAAGTCGCACTGGAAAAATCTAGATATAATACAGAGGAAAGCGAATAAGTTTACCTATAGAACTAACACAATAAAAAAAAGTCATGAGAACCTCTACAAACGAGAATAAATAGGACGAGGCTTTGCGCTTTATAAATCGTACGAAGGTCAACCAGCTTGGAAGAAAATTCAGGTTAGACTAGAAAAAACAAATTATTTCGGCCGAGGCGATCACACCCATAAAATTCGAACAAGCAAACAAAATTCAGATCTTGGGAAACTTTCCTTTTGTAACAGAACACTTAGAGATTGGAACAGTTTACCCGCAGCAATTTTCAAAGGTTTTCCTCTAAGGGTCTGAAGTTTAGAAATAAGTTAGAACAAGATGAGAGTAATAGATATTAAATAAGTGCGGTAAAGTGCTGGTCAGTGAAATACAAAGCAAAACAGTGTAGTGCAGTGCAGTGAAGTTTAGTGAACACGATCAATGAATTTAAAAATTATCTAATTTAGCCAATAGTTATGTAGCTTGCATTAAATTTTAGCATCACCAACATATCATGCAATGTTTGGCGTGCCTACAGACGGCAAAAATGATAATCCGCCTCTGATGACAGGCATGAAACACTTGTGCCATAATATGGCTATCAAGAATGCATGTGGTCGTTCTATAGAAATGCAAAACAGAAGCAATCCCAACCCAAGAGTAGTGAGAAGAACCGGGTAACTGGTGTGAACGTATTCAACAGCGTACGGATGAATTCCACGAGAAGGAAAAGGAGAAAATGGACGTCCTTGTACAAGACTTCAAGAAAAATGTATTAGTTGGATTTAAGTTTTGAAGTAACAAAAGCTAAGAAGTTAGAGAATCTTTAATGACAGTAGCAATTCCAGTTTCGACACATGGTGTTGGTTTTGTGTGTCAAGAAGTCCACCAGAGTGGGGTCAATTCTTCGTAATAATAACCATAGTAAAGTTTATATGCTTTCTAGAGTTCACCTTGCTATGATTGAATATGTTATTTCATAAAATCGGAAGTCAGCCAACCTTGATACACCAGAACGTTGGTATACATGTCAAGATTTTCAGTCTTCCCAGGATAAAATAACATTTTCAGTTTGTCAAAAGCAGTTGTATCGTGGCTCAGAGCGAAGTCGCCCGCCTTTCACCAAGGAAGTCCAGGTTCGATTCTCGGCTCATGCTCAAGCTCAAGACTCAAGCTCATGTGAAATTTGTTCCAACATAACCAGTCTGTCTGCTTCACAGGGGTCAACCCTTGTGAAGTATCCTAAACCTATCCCTTTCCTAATTCTGGCCGCCGAGTGATGTGAAGCAGGGGCACGTGCTGTAAGAGGCGCGTACGCACAGATGCTATCTGGTGGTCCTCTTGAAAACAGACTCACGTGGCGAGACATTCATAAAATATTAACAGAGGATTACTCCGCAAAATGCGCTCTACGCACGACCAGGGGCTCCGAGACGCGTTGCGTCTATTAGTAATGTTATGACTAAGATGCAATTTTTTTAAATTGTTTTTCTGGTTTTATGATATTCATGTTAACATGATTTTGGTTAGTGTAATTGAATATTAAAGTGAACGACTCAATATTTATGCAGGGAAAGGTAGAGATGAATCACTCTTCCAAGGCAAAAAAAATAAATACCAAAGCCAACTCTAGCAGTTCTTCAGCTTTCTAGACCACTGTGAAACACGAATAAGAACATCACAGCAGTCAATTGGTTGGGATCTATTCTTATGTTCAATGCCCAAGACAGCTAAAAGACTGTTGCAAGAAAGACAACAATTTTTAAAAAATTGTAAAATTTAAAAGTTATAAAGTAAGACACCCAATGACACAAAAAGAAAATGAAAAAGCTAAAATGGTAATAAAAAGAATGAAGAAACTGAACGATAAAAGACATCAGAACTTCAAATATTTTATGTACCTTCGTGATCACTTCCCAGTTATTTACATTGTTACAATATTTGATACCAGATTGTAAGAGAAACTGATTACATGGGATTGTATCTTTTCAATTAGTAATTGTAATTTAGTTACAAAAACTGTAAAATGAATGTTTCAAAATTGAATTATTGCTTCTGCCTTATGACATTTTATCAGTTTTCAATTATGTGCATTTTAAAGATTTCAAAATATTTCATTTCGTTATGATCTCAAATGATTTCATAAAAACCTTTGTATCGCAAGAAATCTTTATTTCTAAAGCCATAAAGAGTTTAGTTGAAAGTCAAACACTACAATAAAGGGTAAATAGGGCACTAAAAAAATTGTTAGTGATGTGTTTCAGTTGTGTTTTCAGTGTGAAGCCAATGACAATTTCACTGAATGTACAACATGCCTACCACAAACTACTTCCTTCCTCATACTACTACAGAAGAAAACTTTAAAAGTCAGATGCATACTAATCCATCGCCCCAAAATTCTTACATCCTACTTGGTAAAGAAAGAGATGAAATTTGAGTTGCACATTTCAATTTGTTAAATCACCCTGCTCTCAGTGTTCCAAAGGCAAGCATCTCGAAAAGTTTACTGATAACACCCAAATGGAACTCACCAATGGCTAAAATATGTGAAGTTTTTGCCTCGATGCATGTGCTGAAACATTGAATCACTTCTACCAATTAGCACACTTGTGACTATATTCAAATAATTTATAATGTCACATTTCAACTAATGCAACCTTCTTGTAACATGATAATAAAATTTTAATGTAAATTGCAAGTGACAGAACACTTGAATACAATTTATGTTTTATCCAAGAAAATACAACCAAATATCAGAATTTTTTGGCAGACCTATTCTAGACAAAAGACTTATTGCATGCTTTCTGCTTCTAAAGAAGCAGAAAAGAAAACCTTAGGTTTATGTAGTGTCTTAAATATGATACACTACCCAAAGCTCTCTTCCAGATTCGGTTTTATAAGTTGTATCTTTTGTAGTTTACCAAAAAATTGAAGTAGATGGACAAGTTCTACTCAGCAGCAAATGTTGAAAAACACACACATTAACGTTCCAATTAAGTTGCAAGACACCACCAAATATATTCTACCATAGAATTCAAACTTTAAATAAAACATTAAAAAAACATGTATACTAATATAATATTCATGGCAAAGTTACTCATGGTTTATTTTTGCCGTAGAATCTTAACACTAATACAGAACTTGCAATGCTGTAAAGTTGTCACTAGCTCTAAGAGAGATCTGCAAACCAGTTTACAAGCACAGGGCAAATCAGTCAAACACAAATAATTACAGACTTGTTTTCAATTTGGAATTCAATGCATCTAAATGAAGTAAGAAAGACATGACAATCCTCTTCTCAAACAAATAAATTGGTACATAGATTAAAATAGCATACATTTCCTTGCTCCATTAGTGCTCATGAATTAACGAAAGGGGAAACATCACAAAATGTTAGCATAACAGAATTAAACCACCAACAGTTTCTTTTTCTGTTCGATAAAGAAACTACTCTATTGTCTTCTCTGCTTACCACCGGAACACTTGTAAAACCACATCACAAACTTACAATGTGGAATGCACGCGTTCTCATTATATAGAAATAACCATATCAGGATCTGCAAATAAACACAATTTCTTTATTTAAGAAAACATTCACAGTTACAAATGTTTGAAACAAAAGATAACATACCAATATTCTTTCCCCTGAAGGTTCCTTGTATAAATGGAGCACTGAAGATAACAAGAGCTTGCAGTTTCTGCAGACCTTGCACCTCATGTTTCATTATTACTTCAGTTCCAATAGGATACATCAAGAAAGACGTCTGGAGAATAATGCCATCACTTGCTTGGAATTCAAATACTTTCTAAAACCATAATGCTTTCCTTCTCCCAGTTCCCACCAATATTTTTTTTTTTCTCGAGACAACAAACTACTTTTAAATAGAATCCAAAAACCTCCTAGTGAATGAATTTCCATTCCTTTAATCAGTATTGTGATCTGGTACTTTTCTTCCAAATATTATAAACAAAGTGCATGTCCTCCTTCACTTCATATTGAGAACTTCAGTCACATTCATAGCAGCAGTCACAGAAAGTCTAGAATTCTAAACAAACAAAATTCCCATTTGTGTCAAAAATAAACTAAATCAAAAATGCACAAAATGTATTTCTGTTTCATGATCAGCTTCATTCATTGGTCATTCAAAACCATATGGAGCAAATTCATTCTTTCTCTAAAGAAGAAAATTCTGATATAATACTCCTACAACACATTCACACACACACACACCAACTCTCGTTCAAAATGTATGTTAAAAAACATTTACTTTCATTAAAAAACTACAAATTTATGGCCTAGGATAAAATTATGAATTACACATAATAAAAGCAAATCTATACAGCTATGCAATAAATGTGTATAAGCATTACATGAGTAATCAAATTTCCTCAATCTTTGTTCTTTCATTTGTTACAATCAGCAGTTTCCACCCCACATGAAAAGATGGATGAAGGAATGGTGTAACCCACTTGCACCCCACTTTTCGTTGTTGAATATTAAAAATTAACACAAAATCCATATGTTATCATTTACTTGTAATTATATACAACAGAACTAGCAGTTTAAAACATTAGTCCTTAGGAAAACAAATACAAAAGTGTTCATTCAAACATTTCCAAAAATTGGACCAGATATATCACCACATAAATAATCATGTTTCACAAAAACCACTTACAAAATTCCATGTAAAAATTCTGTAGTCATGAAATGAAAACAGAGTATAATGGTCATAATGAAAATACATATTAATGTTCATCAAGAAAACATTAGGGGCTGAAGGAAAGAACACAGGACAACTTAAAGTTGTATCCATCAGCAGTAGCAGCAGTTTCTAAGTAATTTTTAAAACATTAATTATGCATGGATACAGAACTTATGGCTTCTACATAATAACCTATACTCTATAGGACTCTTTTACAGTTGAAAGACACGTGGGTTAATTACTCTATTAATTACTATATTAATACTCGAAACACATTTTGTACTACAATTCAGTGATATTAACTTATAATACAACTAGTTACAAAAATATAAAATCAAACTACTCACAATACAGCGTAATTCAATCTCCTTCGCCATCTCAATCATACATTTTCCACGAAGTCTATAAATATTTCGGGCATTTTACAATGAACATTCCATGTAACGGCTAACTGCGGGTCATTCATCATACTAGAAGATCACAGCCACGTTGCCTTTCAAACAACCATTTGCTTGAACTAATTCATCATGACCTTTTTCGAACAAGTACTATTCAACCCGCGCCAACTTCGCGCCATAGAGCACTCCGAGTCGCTCCGAGTACTAACGGCACTCAACGTTAATTCCAACACAAGATATTCAAATATCTAATTTTCATGGAGGGGGAAGCAGCCATATTGCGCCCAATTTTGAGCCAATAGCGTCGAAGGGCGATCTGCCAATGAAGGTGGCGGGTAATGACGACCGGGACATTTAAAATTACATTACGGAGCTATTTTCAAAATGGCGTCAAATTTAATAACATTATTTTTATGTCAAATAAATATGCTACGCAATTTAGAAGCCCAAAATTATTAGGATTAGGAATTCTAAGTCAGTGAATGGAATTGTTGTCCAGGGAGTGCAAAATAAAAATTTATTTCATAAACACAATATTTATTTCTAAATTATGTAAATATAGTCATACACAATATAAACAGCTTATTACAATATTTTACAAAATAAATGTAAGTAAATAATACATGCAGATTATTTTACTTTGCCATTGAAACCATGGATTTAGAAAATTGTCTGCATGTAACTAGTGACCATTACTTTTACAACACTCTTGTGTCTTTAATATTGAATCATTATCAAAATGGCATGATATATCAGGACATGTGAAATTTCAGCCTATTATCAAAATTGCAATTAAGGTATGATATATGAATATTATTGATAAGTTTTATAAATAAACAAGAAACTTGCATCTGCACAAACAACCCACAAAAACTATATTTTTTCCTTGCTTTCTTCAAAAAAGCAACATTACATATTAAACTGCATTAAAAGAAACAGATTTTACCTTTTATCTAGTACAAGTAATGGACTAAGTAAAAAAAATGACCTGATTCTACTTCAACTTTATTTATTTTAAAGCAGAGTTTTTGGACATAGTATGTTTCACTTATATTCCGATATTACACGCTACATATTTGTCCAAAAGCATAGGTACTTGCTCATCGGATGGTGGATGAAAATCCAAAGGTAGATCATAAATCCAAAATTACTCAACTTTTGATACAGGTATTGAACAGTTTTTCAATTACTAAGAAAATATTTTCATGTATTGTCTGTTCAGATTTTTCAATGATTTTTTGACTCAATGATGCCAAACTAATTTAAGGGGACATTATCGGTTATTAAAAGGACAAATGATTTTCATTAATTTCACAAACATTAACTAACTTGTACTTGAGCCACTTCTGGGCCACTGCTATTTCCTGCAGCCAACATTACTGGCATTAAGTGCTCAACGCACACCTTCCTCCTTAATAATGTCCTCGAGGCAGGCAACAGCCAGCAGATATTTCCTGTATCTTATAATAAAATTTGTATTATGTACATTGATACACAACATAAATATTCAATTTAATGTTATTGCAACAAAAATAATGTGATCAGTATAAAACGCAACCCACAGCAGGCAGAGCGAAATGCACAGGCAACTATGTTTGAGAGGGTCAGATAGCGGCTGGTGGTTTCAAGCCGGTAAACTGACGAGAAGTACGCTTAATCCCCTCACCCACGAACGTCACCCTACGGAGGAGAGCAGGTGACCGCTTCAGTTTGCAGTGCTGCCCACCTTCGTCTTTGACAATGCGGGGTTTTCAATTTTCGCTCTATCTTTCTAACTACCTGTGCGTACAGTGCTCCTTCTTGTTACACAAGAGTTTCTATAACTATTAATTATTCTTCAGAATTTTAAAACACTTGCTATGTTTCTCATTATTGTGTAGTCCAAGGCGCGCTAGCTAGTACGTTCAGTTTCCTGTCAATGAACAGCACTGCACTGCCGTGACGTAGACAAAACCCGCCTCTTCCCACAACCCCAAACTGTGGAGTATCAAGATAAAGTGCGCGATTAGTACTTACTGTTTGGAATCGCACTGCAAATTTAACAACGTTGTACCCTCTGCGTCTTCTGTTTGGTTATTATGGCAATTGGGAACCCAACAACGCCAAATAGACGTTATTTTTCTTCACAATCTTGCATTCTGAAAACACATTATGCGCACCTAAGAACGTGAAACGATTTTTACCAACGGAAACTTCGAAACTTTTGGACACAGTTCAAAATAACATCGGAAATTGCTGGGGGTGGCTTGTAGATCGCTGCACAATCGCGCTCAGCGCCTTTGCACCCTTCGACGCTATTGGCGCAAAAGTTGGGCGCAATATGGCGAACCAAATTCAAATTAGAAGGGGTCGCAGCCTATCTAGTGACAGAGGACTGCTCCAGACCTGCTACATTTGTGTAATTTAAAAAAACAACAAAAGAGTACACCAAAATGAACTTTACGTCATATTAAACAATGTCACCACTATCCCTTGCAAAATTTTGAAGAAAAACTTTGGAGCCTTTTTTAGAAAATAGCGTTTGAGCGTTTCTGAAAATGCGGGATTTTGAGCTCATTTTAACAAAAAGCTGGTGTGATTTTGAGAAACTTCATTTGACATTATTTAAGGCAACTTGAACTCATAAATATAATACTCTGAAGAAATCTCCTCTAAAGTAAGTATTACCGACGTGAGAGACAAGTCAAAAAAATTACATTTTTGTAATTTTTGAAATAACAAAAGAACAGAGTATGCTTTTAATAAATTGCACTAATTTCATGCAGAAATTCCACTCGAACGACTCTTTCTTTTCAAAACAAATTAACATAGCCTTTATTAAGGAGCTAAATTTGTAGAACAAATTTTGTTTACTGGAAAAATCTCTATCTTCGACTTTGTAGTTTTAAAATGTTAACTTTTTCCAGATTTCGAAAATACGGAGAGTTTGTCGGAAGTGAGATTGCATTTTGATTTTGATTTTATGGGAACTTTATATGAAAGCCTCAACATATTCCAAATTTTCTCAAAAATGACTCCAAATTTTTTTATTTAACTTTGTTCTCGAGTAGCGTAAATGACGCTTACGAGAATGGTATACGTTTCGTTGTCGTTCAAATCCCTTAGTTTTCTAAAAATACAAAAGTTCAGCTCATTAAAAAAAGGTCCTGCACATTCTTTTTGAAAAAATAGTAGTTTTAGCAAAATGTCTGCTTGATATTAATGAAATAAAAGTCCCAACAACTATGGGCCACGAGAAAAAAATCCCCGGAGAACGGGAATGAATCAAAAGGATATGAAAAAGAATTAATTTAATATAAATTATAATTTACTATTGAAAATCCCAATATTAATTCGATTTTTACTCTTTTCTACAATTTGTATTCTCAATGTGTTGATGTATTTTCTTTCAAGAAATCCGCAAACCTTAATTGAAATAAACACAATTAGGTTTTCTATCTCACAAGTACGATTCAATGTAATATGAAATAACAATTGAAATAATTGAGTACCATAATTGTGTACGAACGTTTATTACGAAAATTATATTTTACCACCGTACGCTGCATTGGGCAAAAATTCAGCGATGGTATTTGAAAAGTTCATTGTTGAACAACGACATGATGGGAAAGATAATATAAAGTTGGTATTATTTACTTGACGTTAATATTACAATGTTCTCTACGTCTAATAAAAAAGTATATTCAAGTTTATAAAAGTCGGAAAGAATGTTTATAGGCTTACAGTTAAGCATAAGATAATGATATTATCGGTTCAAACGCATTCATAATGCAATACATTGAATGGCTATTTTATATGTGAAATGTTCCTTGCTTGCCTCTACGACGTGCTAGAAAGAACGCGAGCAGTTACAGATAATACGATAAGTGTGTGCTGTTGTAGCACCAATAGTTAGCAAATGTCTAGTGCGTTGTTTTGTGATGATTGTTGATGCGATGTTTTGTGATGAATGTTTTCTTTAAATTTTTGGTAGGGGTAGTACCAAATGCACCCTTTACGATGACAAACACCATATTACTCTATTATTTTGTTTTTTCCAAAAATTACAAAAATGTAGTTTTTTGACTTGTCTCTCACGTCGGTAATTTTTACATTATTAAATTTATGAGTGCATATGCTTTAAACCAGTGTTTTTCAATCTTTTTGATTTCGCGACCCCTTTACAGGTTGAAAAATAGTGGCGACCCGCTTGTGCCATAGACTGAGCTTTGAATATGGTTGCCACCTTCCCAATTCTAGAAAGTAGTAGAATGTGACTTAGAAGTAGTAGAATATGACTTTAAGTAGAATATGACTTAGTGTAGGGATCACAGAATTTTGAAAATGTGCACACAATTCACTTTTCCCCATAGCACATCATACGCAGTTTGAACTGTTTTTTTTTTTTGACGTAAAATAAAAAAATAAATAAATAAATAAATTTACATACTCTTCTGATGGGACAATATCTCTCATTGCGTCTTGTCAGATCGCGATAGTAGCTCGAAGAGGAAGTACTTGTCCAAGTCTAACGTCAGATTAAATTATCTGATGGATGGATTTCGAAGACAAGAAATTGGCTCATGCACGATAGAAGTTCAGTGAGTTCTTCAGTTTACCGCTAGAGAGGTCGATCAGTCTAGTTTCGAGATTTCTTGGAAACCATATCGTCGTGTGTATTCTTATGATCGTTCATCTGAAATACCACATTCTTGGACATTTCTTCATAAACACACAAATAAAACTAGTAGTGATACAATAGCACATACGTTCTTGCATTTTTAATTTGCAATTTTCGAAAATACAGAGTTCAACGAAAATGAGACCTGAGTCATTCTTGTTCTACCCATGGAAAAAAATTGAAGAACAAATTTGGACTGTTTTTTGTGGAAAAACTTCATAAATTGCATTCATTTCAGGCACAAATTATTCAAAAATTATTAGTTTTTTAATATATCCTAACTTTTCGAAATGTTAATTATCCTAACTTTTGCAATAATCGAAAATGGGACTAGCACCATATTTTTTACCATCCCTTATTAGATGTGAGGAGAAACTTTAAAGAAAAAATTTGGAACAGTTTTTGAGAAAAAAATTGTTAATGTTTTAAAATATTGCCTATCTTTCGCGCAAAATTACGAAAAAATTACTCATATTTTCGAAAAATTGAACGTGACTTTATTTCAAGATATGTATTGATGAAATAGATTTCATTAAGGAAAAACATACCTATCTTCAATATTTTAGTTGTAGGAAGACGCCGAAAAATTTCCAATATTTGCAATTTTCAAAAAATCAGGAATTTCAATGAAAAGGAGATCTTCATAGATATCTCTCTCTCTCTCTCTCTCTCTCTCTCTCTCTCTCTCTCTCTCTCACACACACATACACACACACACACACACACACACACGCATATACATATATATATATATATATATATATATATATATATATATATATATATATATATAGAGAGAGAGAGAGAGAGAGAGAGAGAGAGAGAGAGAGAGAGAGAGAAGATATATTAACATTTTCGTACTAGAGTCCAGCAACAAGAGTTTTTGTGTCGAAATTTCGTTGTTGTTTTTTCTTCGCAGCATTACAATACTTTAAACACATTACAATACTTTAAGCAGTAGCGTGTAATTAGTGTCAGTCTACCATACGTGAAATTTCATAGACAGTCTCCCGCAAGTTATAATCAGTATTAATTGGAAATCGCATCTGCTCAATAATTCGACACCTTGAAACACAAGTTTCTAAATGCGTTTAGGCAGGATTTTTGCAACAGTACTTTCATTTTTCATACAAAACAGAGAGGTCGATATGATTAGGGATGTAGTATATTGACTTCGTCGTTGTCCGTCAATATGAGTTGAGTTGTGTACGGGTAAGACTCATAGGTCCGATTTTCACAGTTAACTCCGAATTTTCGAAAATTGCAAAAGTTTGAACTTTGTTCGGCGTCTTCCTACAACTATAAAATAGAAGATACATATTTTTCCTACAAATGAAATTTGTTACCCATATCGTTAAGATCATGTAGATTTCTTTGAAAATTTTAGTGGTTTTCGTGCTACAGAGCGTAAAATATTTGCAATTTAAAAAAATCCAAAAAATATTTTCTCAAAAACGGCTGCAAATTTTTTCTTTACATTTTTGGTAGTGTTAATACCAAATGCACCCTATTCGATTACCTAAACGCCATATTGCTCTATTCATTTGTTTTTTGAAAAATTACAAAAAATGTAATTTTTCTATCTGTCGTCGGTAATATTTACATTGTAGGCAATTCTTTCACGTGATTGTATTTATGAGAACATTTGATTTAAATAAAGTCAAATAAAGTTTCTCGAAAACACAACAGTTTTCTATAAAAATTAGCTCAAAATTCCGCATTTTCAGAGCCATACTGACTCCATTTTCTCAAAAATGGCTACCAATTTTTTCTTCAATTTTTTCTAATTTATAGTGCTTAGTTGCACTGTTTAATATGTCGAAAAGTTCATTTTGGCGTATTGTTCTTCAAACATTACACAAATGTTTTTTTAAGTCTCTCACGCCTTGAATACGCACATTTCCATCGATTTGTATATATTATTACATTTGTGAGTGGAAGTGCTTCAAATGTTTTTTAAAAAAGTTTTTCGAAAACGCAATATATTCCTCTGAAAAGGAGCTTTAAATTTCGCATTTACAGTAACGCTTAATTGCTATTTTCTTGAAAACGGCTACAATTTTTTTATGAAAAAAAGCTATTTAGGAAGAGGTTTTACTTTTCTTTATTATTTATAAAATAATATTTCTGTTCCACTATAAGAAAACCGAAAAGTTGAGAAAAATTCCAAAAAATGTACTTTAGGCGACGATAGATGGTAGCTAGCAAGGGGATAGGGCAAGTCCCTAAAGCCAGTCCACTCCAAGGTAATTAGAAAACTTTACTACTAGAAAGTCCGTGCCATTTTTGTCAGATTTATGAGATTTTTCCTTCAAATGATATTTGTTGCCCATAAATAGTTCTTTCATAACGGTCATATCATTTTTTAAAAACATTTTAGTAGTTTTCATTTAATAGTGCGTGCAATATTTGCAATTTTAAAAAAATTAAAAAACAAGATTTTCTCAAAAACCGCTCCAAATTTTTTCTTTATTTTTTTGTACGGTTAGTGCCAAACAAACCATATACAACATAAACGCTATATTGCTCTATTTTTTTTTTCTTCAAAAATTGGAAAAATGTAATTTTTTTACTTATCTCTCACGTCGGTAATACTTACTTTAGAGGCGATTTATTCTCGGCATTATATTTATGAGCACATGTGCTTTAAATAATATTAAATAAAGTTTCTCAAAACAGAACAGTTTTCTGTAAAAATGAACTCAAAATCCTGCATGTTCAGAAACAGTCAAACGCCATTTTCTCGAAAATGGCTCCAATTTTTTTCTTCAAACGTTTGCAAGGGATGGTGGTAATGTTACTGTTTAATATGACGTAAAGTTAATTTTGGTGTACTCTTTTTTTTTATATTACACATATGTAAGTTTTTAAATATCTCTCACGCAATTAATATGCACATTTTCAACAATTTGTATGTATTATTGCATTTACGAGTAGAAGTGCTTCAAATGACTTCAAATTAAGTTTTTCGAAAACTCAATAGATTCTTGTGAAAAAGATCTTCAAATTGTGCATTTACAGTAACGCTCAACGCCATTTTCTTAAAAACGGCTCGAAATTTTTCAATGAAAATGGCTATTTAGGATGAGGTTTTAGCATTCTTTAATATTCTTAAATTAATATTTAGGTTCCACTACTTGGACACCGAAAAGTTAAGAAAATTTCAAAAAAATGTTATTTGGGCGGCGATAGATGGCAGCAGTTAAGGAGAGGTAAGACTGTACAGTACCAATCCACAAAAAGGAAATGAGAAAACTTTACTACGAGAAAGTATGTACCATTCTGTAGCACCATTCTGTAGTTGTATTAGTTATGCTGTCATAGAACTGTAATACTAACAGTAATAGAATTCATACAAAACAAACTAGAGGTGCTACAGAATGACCCAGACTTTCTCGTAGCAATTTTTTCTAATATTCTTGCTGTGGACTGGCTTTAAGATCTTGCTCCATTCTCTGGCCAGCTGCCATCTATAGTCGCCTAGACTATCTTTTTTGACATTTTCTCAACTTTTCGATTTCATAATAGTAGAACCGAAATATTACTTCATTACTACCTATTAAAGAACTACACATTACTACTTATTAAAGAAGAGTAAAACGTCGTTCTAAATAGAAATTTTCATGGAAAAACTTGAAGTAGTTTTTTTTAAATTTATTTTAAGTTGCATCAACAGCTAGGTCATTAGCGACTTAATAAATACAATATATTACATTTTAGATTGATAATATTAAGTTTTTACAATATTGAGGTTACTTTACAATGATTCTGGATACAAAAACATAAAAATGAAAATTACATCAATCATAATTACTACAGAAAGGAATTGGAGATTATGTTATTCTAATACAGTTAAATATTTCCAAAAACACCTATTTCAATACAAAATTTTATAACATTTCTTTGGTAAGTATTATCACTTAGAATGGAACTAAAACTTTCCTTATCAAAAAATTGAGTTCTGACAGATTTCTACTGGGGACATTCCTGGAGGACGTGATTAATGTTCAGTAGGCAATTGTAAGTGGTACACACTGGGATAGATTTTTCTCTATGAGAAAATTTGGTATGGCGTGATCTAATGCGTGAAAGAGTTGTTTGTTCACGACGTGAGAGGTTTTCACACTTTTGAGCGCAAAATATTCACCAATTTTCTTATAAGTTGTGCTTGCTTTCAGATTATTCCATTGGTTTGACCATTTCTTCTTTATGTCTTTGCCAGTAAACTTCATGTAGTCCTCAATTGCGTAAGACATTTAATTGTTTACTTTCTCTGCAAAGTCAATAAGCAACATAGGTGTAGGTAATCTGCTAATAGGGGTTCTTGCTTCTATATTCTTTGTAATATGGATCGCCACATGTTGAATAAACGTGTCAGTTGTCTCTGCAGATTTAAAGTAAGTTGGTGAAGATTAGTGGTAGGTAATTACTGGGTGAAACTTTAATGCCGTTCGGTAGATATGTTGATAAAATATACATTTTTTAGTTGGGTTGGATTTGGCAAAGTTCATTGCCATTGGGAAAACATAATTGTAAGCGCTATTTTTACTTGCAAAGATCCTAAACTTGATGTGAATGGTCTTCCATGAAGATTGGATGAATAAGCCCATTCTGTCAGTTTCTCATGTGTCTTGGCCGTGGATGACATGGTGATCTATTGAGAACCTCGAGGAAGAGGTCAGCGTCGGAGTCGTTCAAGTTAGAGTTGGAGAGATTCCTGGGAAAGGAATCGACAGTAAATTTAGGTGTGACCCAGGGGTAATATTGAGGTGTTCTACACCTTCCCACTGATATGTGTGGTTACAGATCCTCATGATGCCTTTCGTCAAAGGTTTTTGGTTATGAATGTAAATGGTTGGGAGCATATTTGATTGGTGGGTTAATATCGTTGAGAATAATATTATTTTTGGATGAGGAGGCCGTTTGTAATAAAATGACAATTCAGCATTACGTATATGCGAAATTTGAAGTTCCTTTTCACAGAAATCTGTTGAGATTTCGAAAACGTTCATATAAAATAATTTAAAGCACTTCCACTAGCAAATGCAATAATGTAAACAAATCGATGGAAATGTGCAAATTAACGGCGTGAGACAGATATAAAAAATATATTTACGTAGTTTTTGAAAAAACAAATAAACAAAAGAATACACCAAAATGAACATCACGTCATATTAAACAGTGTCATTACCACTAACCATTGGAAAAATTTGAAGAAAAAATTTGGAGCCATTTCTGAGAAAATGGCGTTCGAGCCAGTATTTCTGAAAATGCGGAATTTTGAGCTAATTTTAACAGAAATCTGTTGTATTTTCCAGAACCTTTATATGACATTATTTAAAGCACTCGTTATGTACTCATAAGTACAATAACGTACATAAATCGTCTCTAACATAAATATCACCGACATGGGAATTACGGCGACAAATTATCGTTTCAATGTTGTCGCGGCAGGAAGTATTATTCCTTGACAAAGGACATCATGGATAAGAGCCCAAACTTTATTGCTTCTTTATCCTTGAAAATAGATTTTATTACATGGGAGCGGTTGTTGTTTTTTCATTCAAAATTCAAGTAGTATATGATTTCGTGTAAGGATCACAGAATTCTGAAAATGTGCACAGAATTCACTTCTCCCCATAGCACGTCATACGTAGTTTAACTGTTTTTGACGTTAAATAAATAAATAAATAAATAAATAAATAAATAAATAAACATATATCTGGACTTCAGATAAAACTTGTCTAATGATATGGGCTGTTCGCAAACAAAACTGCACGCAATCCCATGTTCAGAACGTTTTTGGGTAGTTTAAGTTGTTAAGTTTTTTAGGAAGTTTTTACTGACCAGGCCTTCCGCCGATATCAGGAGTGGATATGTTTGGGTAGCATTTAATTTCCAAACATATTTTAGTTCATAAGATAAGTTTTCATATTTCGAAATTTGTTCTATTTCTTTCTGTTTTATGGTGTGGGATAATGGTACTGCGATGTCTATTATTACTCCTTTCTTCTTTTTATCTATAAGAAGAATATCTGGCCTATTGTGATCGACAGTACGATCAGTTAGAACTGGTCTGTCCCAGTAGAAAAGGGTGGAATTTGTTTCCAGGACTGGAGGAGGGGTGTACTTATAGAACGGCAGTATCGATTCATCCAATAATTTATGCTCTGTTGCAATTGCCCTGTGCACAATTTTTGCAACTTGATTATGCCTTCCTAAGTAAGCACTGTCTGAGAGGGAAGAGCATGCAGCTATGATGTGTTCTATAGTTTCTTCTACAGCTCCACACTTCCTACATTTATCCACTGCATCTTCTTTTAAACAATGCTTTCGATAGTTTCTTGTCTTGATAACTCTGTCTTGAATTGATATTATAAAATCCTCGATCTCAGGATATATTTATTTCTCCAAAAGCCACTCCACCAAGGAAACTCTGTCTACATAATCTCGGAACACGAGGTTTGGGTATCTTCCATGAATTTCTTGTTGTTTCCATTCATTAAAGTTCGACTGGTGGGTAGAGATGTTTAATTCATAATTTTGTACATGGAGGTTCAACGGAGTGAAGTCGTGGTCCTCATTAACAGTTAATTTCATTAACATGTCAGCCGAGTTCAAGAGAATCTGTTGCATTTTTCATCTTGTCTCAGGCAAAGCGTTTTTATATTAACTAACCCACTGCCTCTCGTCGTTCGAGATAGATATAATAGTTTTTTACTGAGGAGTTTGCATGAAGACAGCGGAATTTATGTAACAGTCTTCTCGTTGATCAGTCCAGCTTCTTCAAGTCAGATTCAGTCCACTTAACAATACCAAAGGAGTAGGTTAGGACTAGCACAGCCCAGATGTTGATAGCTGAAATCAGATTACCCCCTGATAAGTAAATGTCTAACAACTTTGTTAGTCGCTTTTGATATTTTATTCGAAGTTCCTCCTTGATACGCTTATGGGCCAGTCGATGGTTCTGAGGTTTTCCCAAATAGTGATATGTTTCTTCAGGTGGTATCTGTTTAATATCACAGAAAATTTGGTTTGTATTTTGTACAGTTCCTTTATGAATATTTATTATACCACATTTATCAAGACCGAACTTCATCCCGATGTCATCGCTGAATATTTTTGCTACAATTATAAGCGATTCTAATTTCTCATGCGTTTCGGCGTAGAGCTTAAGGTCATCCATGTTCAGTAAATGGGTTAGTCTTTTTGTGTTTTTCATATTCAATCTATAGCCACATTTAGTGATGTTCAAAATAGTTGATAGTGGGTTTAGAACTAGGCAAAACCATAGTGCTGATAGGAAATCGCCCTGAAATATACCTATTCGGACATCAGCTTTTCCCAAGATATTACCTTGGAATCGTATATTTGTACGCCATTTATTCATTAGATGTTGAAGAATATTTCTTACATTTGGACAGATTTTATAAATTTCCAGTACTCTGTTTAGCCATTTGTGAGAAACGGAGTCAAAAGCTTGGCTGTAATCAATATAACAGATGTGGAGATTTCTTTTCTTTGTTTGAGCTTGTTTTAAGTCAACAGAATCAATGATGAGTTGATGTTTACATCCCATAGCTCCCTTAATTCAACCTTTCTGTTCTTCTTCAAATATATTATTTTCCCAGCGGAGGTAGATTTTCTCACCAATAACAGAGGTGAAGAGCTTGTAGATTGTTGATAAGCATATTATTGGTTTACAATTCAATGGATTTTGTTCATTTCCCTTTTTGAGGATTAGAAAAGTGTATCCTTCTCTCAGAGTCAGGAATTTTATCAGGGTTATTCAGCAACTCGTTGTAAGAGCGTGCAATGCTTTCATGAGCATGAGTGAAGTACTTCAACCAGAAATTTCGGATCCTATTTAATCCAGAAGATTTCCAATTTTGAGTCTATCCTATGGCACTCGCAATGTCTTTGGCTGTTATTTCTTTTAAATTCATTTAGGGCAGGTTCTCGTGTTGTTTTTAATACTTTAATCCATGATCCAGATTCATCGAATCCCATTTTAAATTCATCGAATTTAGCCCATTTGTTTGTCCAGTACGATTTAAAATCATCATTTATGTTGACTCGCTGCTTGTTTGTTCAACTTTCTCAGAAATTCTTTTTGACGGAATCTGAATTCTGCGGTTTGTGCCTTCCTTTTTGTGATTTCATTGTATCTACGAAGTCGAGCACATTTCACTTTCATCTTTTCTCTGATGTTATCTTTCAGGTCAACGATTTCTTGTCTATTATGAATATCAATTTTATTTTTAGCTGCAATAGCGTTTACTTTTCGCAGGACCTTTTTTGATTGGTTACCTTCTAAATATTGAGAGAGAACATCACCTCTACTTCTCAATTCATCAATGTTGTTTTCGAGTCGTCTTTTACAGGCGGGTTTTCTCTCGTTTTGACCTCGGCATGATTGTCTGGGATGGTAAGTCCTCTGACCGTTCATTTCAATTGCTGTTACTGCAGCATTGTATAAAGCGAGCTGAACTTCAGAGAGATTTCGCGGTATACTCAGATGCTCTTTCAAAGCGTCATTAATTTGAGAATGAACTTGTTTGGCTTTATTGACATTACGTTACACTGGTATTGCTGGTCTGTTTAAGGGATCGACTTGGCTGTAGTAAGCAAGAAGACTGCTTAATTTTTCTTTCACTTTGTTTGTCTCATCCCCAGGATCTACGACACCTTCAGAGTTCAGTATTCTTTTATTGCTTTCTATTCGTACATTTGTATTGACAGTCGCCAAGAGTTTTCGAATTCTTGCCTCAATACTGATTCATTTGTTTCCATTCGTTCATTTGTACTCACAGATACTCGTGTCGAGTTTTCGATTTCCTGTTGTATTTGCTCTAGTTCCACTTCAGAGAGATAGCACCTAATTATGACATGTTTTCTGTCAGCTACATTTTGTTCTGTCAGATGAAGTTCTGGGTACCGTTTCAAGAATTCGGCATGAAGAGCTTACCTCCATCCTGGGAGTGGATTAGGTTGGCACTGGTTGATGTAATAGCACGCTCTCATAATTTCAACGTTCATCTCGCGCGTCCATCTCTTACACCCAGCATCTTCTCTCCCGCTGGCAGCCCTCCTTATGGGTGGCGAGCCAGCAGGCAGAGCGACATTTGGTTCTTCTGTCCGTGCGATTAGATCCACATTGTTGCTCCTGTCGTCGTCTAAAGGCTAACTATGATTCACATCGAGGGCAGCCTCATGTCTCGATGTGTCCAAGGCATTACTTCTTTTCTTGTGTCTCTCCATAACTGTAAGGGTATCGCATTTTATACGCACGCCACGTGAATATGTCAGAAGAGCCCATCCACCAAGTTCATCGTTGGGGCTCATTGTCCCTCATCTGCTGACCTTACTGTTCATTCTTTCTGTTTCCAGCCACCTGCTCCTCGCCAGTTGCTGCATTGAGGATGAAATGGGATTAACAAAAAGGAATAATCTGATTAGTAAAATTTTATAGGTGAAGAAATAGCTTGTGTCTAGGAAACAGGAAAAAGTGAGCTGTTCAATCCACCCACTAACTCCTGCTGGAAGGGGAGGGCGGAATGTGAAAGGGAGGATGTCTAGGGCAGGTCAGCGGTCTGCGTTCCTTTATTGGTAGGGACAACCGGGCTGATTGTATTTAGCCTGCCCTCCGGCAGAGCACTGCGGGCGATAGGGCTGCCACCTCCCTATGCACTTATTATTATTATTATTATTATTATTATTATTATTATTATTATTATTATTATTATTGTTGTTGTTGTTGTTGTTGTTGTTGTTTTAACTTTCAAGTATTTATCGTTAAAATGTTGGGTTGGGATTCTGGTACTCAAGAAAACGTGCGCAAATATTCTTCTCCTCCATACGTCATATACAGTTTTTATTGTTTTTTACCAAATAAATGAAATCAAATCACATCAAAAGTAAAGGAGTAAATTCAGTAATAGAGATATTGAGAACACTTGACTTTTAGTTTCTGAGGGCAGCACCGTCACCTCTGAGTGATAAGTGTCAGATGCTGGATGCCGCGAGCTAATGGTTAAAATACGGTATATGTGTCGATTTTATTTTAATACGTCGAGATCAGTCTTCGTTGGGGGTTTTCCTCTGCCTATAATGGTTTAAAAACTTTTTTTTGTATACCAGCATTATAAACCTTTCTTGATGCAAGAAATCATTCATAAAATGGCACTTTGCGGCACAAATGATGACGTATTAGCATTTTGGCAGGAATGATTGCATCATCACACATTCAACCAATCGCAGCGAGAGTATCGTGGAGACGTAGCAGCAAACGGAACGACCGACCACCGTTTTCTCGCACAGATGTCAAATATCCGAGAAATCACAAGAAACTTATTTCGCAAAATTAAGTTTAATTCTCATATAAATTTACAATGCTCTTATACAAAAAATTGTTTCTGCAACTCGTTTATAATGTTGCTTTATTGTATTCGTACAAATTTGAAAACGAGCGACGTTAGTGCACTGGGGTAAAAGGGGGCTTGGTGAGACAGAGTGAGCTTTTTTCGATTCCATACTGTTCCCAGAAGTCAGGAAAATAAACTTAGAGCACCCTCGAAACAGAGGACAAAAGTGGATTTCTGTTTGGAAGCGAGAAAAGTTAGATGGTTATATCAAGTCTAAGTGGCCACTTACAAGTTCCACTCATCTTCGTAATTCGCAGTTCAAACATGTAAATATTTTCGTGCCATTCTCAGATGTTTCACTTACAAACGTATACAAATTTTCCCCATTTTTGCAATAATATAAACAACCCACTAAAAAGACATACTAGATCTTACAGTAAATAAGTTGTCATTCACATGCACGTGTTGAACAAAGATATTGAAAATAATAAATATAATAAATAAATATATACATAAAACTAAACACATGCATTGTTTGATAAAAATGTTAGTGTCAAAATTATTGGAGATAAAAAGTAACACTTTAAACTCATGCTTTGAATCATGAAATGCAAACATCAAAATTTGAATTAAGCACAGGCATTTTTTAAGCATGTTGAGCATGAATTAAGCATTTTTTAAATATGTTGATAATAAAGTGAAATATTTATTTATATTTTTAATAACCATGTATTTATTATAACCATTACATTGAAACGTCAATACTTTGAATTATATCAATTTTGGTTAACTTAGTAATGATGGTCCTCCACTCCGTGAAAAATTACGAACACTTTTGGGACAGTGTTAAGATCATTCTGATTTTCCCCCGAATGATTATTAAAGTTTAATGTAGGCGATATTTCTCTAAACGATAATTGATACAATTTTCTAAATTTAATATTTAAAAAGCCAACAAATCCTAAAAATACGCGGAAGGAGTCATTTCTTCTCGAATAGCCCATGGCTCTTTTCATATTCGTTGGCACTTCTCATATCCGATAAAGGGGCACGTGGATCCAAATGTTTCATAGATATCAATTTATTATGAATTAGTACCTCAGCATCATCGCTGAGGTCATGATAATATTTACTTCGAACTATTTTCAAAATAAAAGACGTACAAGAATGATAGAATAGAGCTTTTTTTAAATCAAATGTGTGCTTCTTTAAATCAAAAACGACATGTGCAGCCAGAACCTAAACCAACCGAAAGGAAGCAAATATTGTAAATAACAAATTTGATACGTAAAGCCCGGAAGGCATTTATTTTACCTAAAATAGGTAGGCAAAAGGCATTTATTTATACTAAAATACGCCTTGAAAAAGGCATTCATTCTATTTAAAGTAGGATAGCACGTAAGTATGTAAACAATGAAAAATCACACTTCAAAGGAATTAAATATTGTAAAAAATTAATAATTATAATGATTCACATTTTTATTCTAACACTAAATTTGTTTTACTCGCTTGAAATGACACAGTGAAAACGGAATTATATTTTTCATTCTTCGCATTGTGTAATCATCAGCACTGAAGAGGGTATATCATTATATAGAGAGAGTTGTCCTCAAAAGTGATCGGAGACCATACTCAAAAGTAAGATGGGATCCCTCATTAGGGAACAAAGCCTGTCGGTATCAATAAAAAAAATTTAAAGCATTGACTATCATCTTCTTTTTTCATTTAGATTTTTAACACGGCCTCTGCTTCTCCAGAATGATATATCATTTCAAGTTTGCATAAAAACGAAGGCACGGTCCTATAGAACCGTGCACGGCCCGTGCACGGAAGGCATATCCTATAGGACAGTGCCTTCGTTTTTATCCAAACTTGAAGGTGTATATCCAACATGATCGAGATCACTCCCAGGAGAAGAAAAAAGCAAAATAATTATCTAAAAGGCAGAAAATGGCAAAAATAAGACAAAATGGCAAAAAAAGGCAAAATAAAATCTACTAAAACACCCCAAAAGTACAAATAAGTTATTCCTATCGTTAAAAGTCATAAAATAAAGATAGGCTGTAGTGATAAGAAACACAAGCCCCGGGAGCCGCATAATACCAATACATAATACCGCCAAAAACTTAGTAATACTCTAGAAAACGCGTACGCGCACACCAGAGCTTGCCATCCAACACTTTCCGCCAAACGTTGTGACGTCTTTCTGGACATCTCTTTAGACAAGAGCATGACATGGTGCCTGGGACAGCACCAGATGCCCGAGAGAGTACTACACATGTTGCGCGCTTTTTGGTTTCAAAATCATTTCCTATTCATCGGTGTTGCTGCAATATCTGGAATATTGAATGTCATTAAAAGGAAAATGTGTATATAAATATATATATTTATATATATATATAAATAATATATATATATATAAATATATATATATATATATATATTATTCATTTAAATGTATATGTCCTAACATATTACAAGAACTCTTTCGATTATTATCAGGAGGTTGTGCAATGGTGCAACCTAAGCACGTGCCGCCGCTGATTTGTAACGGTACAAGACGGAGATTACCCCAAGGACTACCTCGCCATGTTTCGAGAGTACGAGGGAGACCGTCGCCAGTGGCGGCCGTTACGGCAGGAAATCGTACTAGATACCTTAAGCTCCGATAGATGGAAGTCAGGAAGTGAAAAGGAATATCCGATTCAAAAGAAAGCGAAACTAACAAGTAAGAGAAAGTCTGCGTCATTTTGTAACACTACTACCATGGTGGAAATATGGAAATATGGAAATGGTTATTTCCACCATGACTACTACTATGCTCGCACTTTTTCTTGATCCTCGAGCTCCCTAGTCCTCGCTCAGCCCGGCATAGCACGGCCCGGTAGAAAATATGAGCTCCACTCGAAACGTCACGGCTCAGTTTGCAGTGCTGCCCACCTTCTTTCTTTCCAATGCGGACTTCCTAGTTTTCGGTCTCTCTTTCTATCGACCTATGCATACCATGTTCCTTCTTGTTACTCAATTATCTCTATAACTTAATTATTTCTTCAGAATTTAAAAAAATCTTCCGTTGTTTCTCATAGCTATCTAGTCCAAGGCGAGTTATTACGCCGAGTTTTCTGTCAATACAGTTGACAGCCCTGCACTGCCGTGACGTAGACAGAACCCCGCACCCCCCGCTGTGGAGTATCAAGAAAAAGTGCGCGATTAGTTCCTTTCTTTGTAGTTCACAAGCACAATACGTGATGTTACAATAGTAGTACATATCGATTGCATGCAAAAACCTCAGTTACCATTTATTTTTATTCAAACATTTACTTTCGGAAACTGTGTTACTTTCAATATTTATGACAAGGGGCGGATTATGATAACCTAAAACATCACAAAAAATGATCAATAAAATGCTTTTTTCTACTCCCATTGTATAATGCGGTCATTTGATGGCTGCAACCGGTTGCACGATGATCTATCTATTCTATATATATTTAAAAAAATAAGGTATTCTGCTATGGCTTCGTTTAGAGCTTCTTCTGAGCCGATTGTAGTATTTTTTCCTTTAAATGAAAGAATGTGATCCCTAGATGTGTTATCAAATATTGTTTGTGTTGATTCGCCAATATTTACGGTGTAAATTAATTCATTAAATCATTCTTCAATAGTACGCTTATTCAATAGTACGCTTATCAATAGTCCATTGTTTTCTTCCAAAGGGTGGCTGTTTCAAAAATGATGTATATGAGTATAGAAGTGAGTCCACGATCATGTTGTCGATGCTTGATGTTTTGTTTTAATTGTTGAGATTTGTTTACAATTCGTTGTTTCGTTATTCGGTCATTTCGTTTTCTGTTGGGTCATTGTCAATGAAATGTCAGGTTTGTTCTGCTTTGTACTTTCGTTCAAATGACCTCAGCTTGCAAATTTTTGGTTTGGACAGGACCAGGAAATCTTTCTCCGCTGAATGCTGTTGAAGGCACATTAGGAATTTAAATTACAGCATTTATTTCAGCATTTGCTCAATGGATCAGGGAAACTGGACGAAAAAGCTGATCGAGATGAGGGTTATTGACCCAGAAGCTGCGATACAATACTTGGTACATATTGTTTAGAATTATACAGTTCAAACGGTAAATAATACATTAAATATCACTGTTAAAATTAATGTTACTTTCCTTGTGATGCTCAGTATAGTCTCTAATTGTATAGAAATAGTTATGCAGCAGAAACGATTTCACTTGGGAATTAAACTTTTCTATCGAATTTAATCGTTTAATGTTATCTCGCAAAGTGTTGTAAAATAATGTACATGTATTGTATGTGAATTTTTTGTAATGATCTGTAGATACTGTTTCCTTATGAATATGATTTCTACGTAGAGTGTTATGGTAATAGACATCGGCATTTTCTGAAAATATATACCCGCCCTTAAGCAAGTCATTTTTGACAAAACCACTGATTCGTAAATCAACAGACAAGGTAATGGTAAAATTCCTAGATTAATGAAGAGAGGCTTACAAGAATCACGTGGGTGGGATTTGGTTATTATTCGTACAATTCTTTTTTGTAATCTAAAAGTCTGGGAGCTATAAGATGTATTTCCCTAGAATATTATGCCATATCTCAGGCGGGAATGAACATTCGCGAAATATAGACAACGAGATGTATGAAGGCTGACTGAATTTGCAAGAATTCTGAATAGCGTAGCATAATGAACTTAATTTTGTGTTCAGTTCATTTAAATGGTCGTTCCATTTGACGTTTGACTGAATTGAGAAACCTAAAAATTTTGTTGCCTTAACATCAGTCAATGGAACATCGTTCATTTTCAATGGAGCACAGAATTGTTTATTTGAAATGGAAAACTGCATTAAAACCATTTTCTTTTGATTTTCTATTAATTTGTTATTTCGGGACCAAAACATCTGATATTGTACTATTTACGGTTTCTTTATTGCAAAGAATGTTCGTATCGTCCGCAAAGAGAATTGTCCTTCCGTTTCGAATCGTCCAGGGCATATCGTTTACGTAAAGTAGGAACAGAATAGACCTAAAATCGAGCTTTGATGAACTCCACGTGCAATTGGCAAAGAATCGGAAAAGTGTATACACAATGTTCCATCATTCCAGTAAGGTATTTCTACTCTCTGAGATCGTTGTTTAAGGTACGAACATAACCAATCTAGAGCAATACCACGGATTCCATACGAAGGTAATTTTGAAAGTAAAATGTCATGATCAATGACGTCAAAAGCTTTTGGGAGATCTAAAAATAATCCAATAGGTGCTTCGTTTTGATCCAATGATGAGGCGACATCTTAAAGAAAAGAAAATATGGTTGTTTCCGTTGATTTTGATTTTCTAAATCCATGTTGGCAATCTGAAAGTTCGTCGTGTTTACTGAAAAAGGTTTCCATTCGTACGTAAAAAAGTCTCTCTAATCTTTTTGAAAAAACTGATAGAAGAGAGATGGGCCGATAATTTTGAATTTCATTTTTGTTGCCGTTTTTGAAGAGCGGTTTAATTTCAGCTATTTTGACAGTGCATCAACTGATGTCACTGCAGCGCCTCTGACCGGGAGGTCCTAGGTTCGAGTCCTGACGGCGGCACGATTTTCGACACTATCTTGTCAGCTAGGTCGAATTCAGTCGCTGTCTGGAGGAGAATTCTAGCGGCCGGCTGCTCTGATCGGTAGTTTTCCGTGGTTTCTCCGATCAACACCAGGCGAATGCCGGAGCAGTACCCTATCAAACGGGCCACGGACCGCGCGCGATCTATCCTTCCCATTCCTTGTCCTATCCTATCCCATTGCACACACACACACACACACACACACACACACACTTACACTAACATGCACTACACTACCACATATCCTGGGAGACCGGTCGGGAGCTTAGAGCTTGTCCCGGCTAGGGCGGTGCCCCACTGGTGAGAGAGTCCTGGTTAGGGGGAAACCCCACTAGCCGACGGTAGGTCGGTGCCGGATCTCGCCATCCAGCGGGGGAAGATCACAACCATCTCCCGAGAAAAAACATACACTACACTAACGAGACTAATGACCACAGCAGTTGACGCGCCCGGAAACACGAAACAATCTATCAATCAATCAATCAATCATTTAGCTATTTTGAAAATATCTGGAAAAGTTCCGGTGCAGAAGGATGCATTAAATATGTGAGTTAACGGATGTATAATGGCAAACACACAGGTCTTTAACAAAGAATCCGGGAATTTATCTAAACGGGACGAATATTTATTTTTTAATTTACCAATTATTTTGAGAATTACATAGGAAGAAGTTTCGCAAACGAACATCGTGTCTCAAATTTTGGGGGAAATGTTTGATATTGAATTTTGTGGCTGAAGACCCTTAGGGGGATCGGCAGCAATTCTGGAAAAGAATTGGTTAAAGAGATTAGCCACTGTTGCCGGATCGTTCACATTTATATCGTTATATTTTAAAACAACATTCTCTACAAGGTTTCTAGTTGATTTGGTCGTATTTTTTATTATATTCCACATTGCTTTTGTTTTGTTATTTGAGTTCAAAATATCCTGATCGTGTTTCATGATTTTAGCCTGCCTTGTGACTTTTCTTAACAATGATTTGTATTTTTTAAAGTAGATGAGGAAATATTGAGATACGTTATGATGTTTTGAAATGAAAGAGAGAATTCGCTTGTTTATACAAGATGTCCTAATCCCTTGTGTTATCCCAGAATTGCTTTTCCGTGAAATATTTAATTTTTTTTTGAAGAGGAAGGCAAGTGTTAAAATGAAATGAAAGCGTTGAAAAAAAAAAGAATTATATTTGTAGTTTGTATCAGCAGTATTATAAACCGCTTCCCATGACTCCTGCATCAAGTAATCAATGAATAATTTTATTTTACTTTTAGTAAATAATCTACTCATACGTGTATTATTTATTGTGCCAGAGGTCGTATGTCTTATAATAGTAAGAATTTGTGCATCGTCACTGTATCCCAAATATTTTGTTTCAACTTCATATTGAGCAGTAGTTTTGTTAATTATAATTTGATCAATTGCCTTCATTGAATTTAGTGTGATCCATGTAGGTACATTCATTGTAATATCTAAATTGAAGGAATTAATTAAATTGAGAAATTTTTCTTTCTCGCAAGATTCGACCAGAAAACCAATGTTAAAAGCTCCGCATATAACAACGGATTCAAAAGAGCGATTGCTGACTTTGTTAAGTGTTATCTTCAGTTTTTTCTAAGAACAAAATAGAAGTAATTTCAAAGTAATATCACTTTTAGCGAAGGAAGATGTACAACAGAAATTTCGAAAACATTTTCAACGGAATACTTATTTAATTCTCTCTCTCTCTCTCTCTCTCTCTCTCTCTCTCTCTCTCTCTCTCTCTCTCCCTCTCTCTCTCTCCCTCTCCCTCCCTCTCCCCCCTCTCCCTCTCTCTCCCCTCTCTCTCCCTCTCCCTCTCCCCCTCTCCCTCTCTCTCTCCCCCTCTCCCCTCTCTCCCTCTCTCCACTCCTCTCTCCCCCTCTCTCTCCCCTCTCTCCCCTCTCTCTCCCCTCCTCTCTCTCTCTTTCTCTCTCTGTTCCAATGAACCAATGTTCTGTAAAGCAAAGAACAGCCATTTGATTTAAATCGCTCTGTATAGCTGGCTCGATAAAATCAGTTTTATTTGAAAAGGACTGAACATTGTGGTGCAGAATGTTTTTTTTTTCAAGTACCTACACGAATGTTTTCCTGCTGCATCTGACTGTAGTTGCTATATATTTACTCCATTTTTACTTGGAAGGCGTGGTCGAAGGTTGTAATGTGTCTCAGCAGTGACAGTTTGTGAGGAAAATGGGGCATGAGGTGTAGATGAATTGGTAGTGGGAATGGGAGAAACGAGAGTAGTTTCAGAGGAAGAGCCAAGAGGGTTCGAAATAAGGGTGGGGGTGGGGAACGTAAGGAAGGTGAAAGGGATGGATTTTTGGCAAGAGACTGCGTAGGACTGGAGTTGATGTATTGTGAAAGCTTGTTACCGACTGCATGTTTTCCAGCAAGGTTCATGTGAAGACCATGCCGGGTGAAGTGTTTTGCTACGAGGAAATTAATTTCAAAAAGTGTGACATTTGTTTCTCTCAATTGCAGTTTTAATTGTTGGTTTGCATGCTTAATCTCGCTGCATAGAGTTGGTCTGTTGTACCAGAATGGCAGAGTCGAGACTACAATGTTTATATTTTGGGCGGCAATAATTGGAATTTACAATTGGAATCACTTAATTGTTCTTCTGGAGTTGTTTTAGCAGATTTTCATTTAGCCTTTCTTGACTATTTTAGCTTCTGATGCCTATTTTTTGGCATTTTGCCATTTTTGTTCCTTTTTCTTCCGTATTTCTGGCATTTTCTGCCTTTTTTTATTATTTTACCTTTTCACCCTCCTGACCCCCATCTCTATCAAGTTGGAAACATACCTGCTATCCTGGACAATAGGGAAAGAAAGACGACATTAGTGAAGATTTTTGATATGTTCATTTATGCTTATGGACTTGTTCGCTCACGAGAAATCTTATCCTATGTTTGTATACGGCCATGGATCCCTTTCGAGGACAGAGCTGTCTGTACATGATTATACCTTCTCAGTTCCTTCTGGTTTTCTGAACCCGTCTGGCGATTACGCGAAGAACGAAATCTACAATTCCGTTTTCACTGCTACCATTTCCAGATTCAAAAGGGTCTGCACAAAAGTATTTCGTAGAGACATGGCCGTGAGTAAAATAAATTCGTAGTCGTCAATCGGATGGTCAAGTGCGATCAAGATTACAAAGAAAAAGTAGTTTCCTACCACGTGAGTCCTAATGTAAATTTTGGGGTTAGAATAAAAATGTGAATCAGTTAATTATTAATTTTTTACACTAATTAATTTTAAATGGTGATTTTTTTAATGTGTCCTGTGTTTTGTCCCCTACATTAGCAAGAATAAATGCCTTTTTTGCATTCCTATTTTTGTAAACATACATGCCTAAACATTTTGCCTGCCTATTTTAGGTAAAATAAATGCCTTAACTTACGGGCTCTAGTCATAACATACAATGAATTTCTATACTAAAAGGCATCGTTCTAAAGTGAATAGAAAAAAAAGACTTTTCATTAAAATCCGCTTCCTATTTATGTCATAGGAAAAACGAAAAAAAAAAAAATAATAATAATAAAATAACATTCCACGAAGACCTCACGCACATTGGCTCAAATTTAGTTTGTACCGTTATGCGAGGCAATTAGCAATGAAGTTTGTATATCTCATGCATACACTTGTATTATAAACACATTAGCTATAAACTACAACCCTACAAAACGTTTGAAGAAAATATTTGAAGAATTTAGTTTTTTGATATTATCTTTCTTTTTAATATTTTTACTTTCTCGCACACGTACGGAGAGACGGTATATACTGTGACATACCGATATGTCACATGAAAATAAACTAACATTTATTTGTAGACTATATGGTGGAATATGCATTAGGAAATATCACGAGAGCATGGGCTTAGCAACGACCGTGAATAAACAATGTAGTTTTTGTTTTTTGTAAATGCATTAATAGGTGGCTAGATGCCGAAAGTAGAAAATTTGGGATTGGGCGAAGAAGTTTAGACGATCGAAAGGTCAGCTACACCAAAATATAACGAACGAATGGATTGGCTAGGTGAGAGAAGGACGGTCAAATGTTATGAAAAAAGAGAAGGTAGTAATACGAAGTCTTCGAGGGGTGAATCATGCAGGAAGATTTCATTCTGACCGGCATCGCGTGTCTGAACTGATCGTAGGTTCGTGAGAGGGAGCGAGTGTAGTGCCGATAGTCAGAGTCGGGTTATCAGATTGTGAAATTTTAAGGTCAGTAAATGATATTGCAGATATTGCATGTGGAAGTAATATTGATGCATAAATTGGGACTTTGTCGGGAGTGGTAATCGAGTAATAGATTTCGGGACTATGTCATAGGACGTAATCGGGACTGATAATTTTGATAGTTTGAGACCAGCTTGGATAGGGGCAGAAGAGGATTTCTTGGGACTTTGGACTACGGCAAGCTCGCAAGATATTTCGACTGAGAAGTCTACGAGGGACATCAACGAAGAATAGATAAGTTAACCGCGGTATAAAACTGTAAATTCAAAGATATCTTGATCAAAGGCCTAACATCAAATCATTTTTTTAAATTCACTAAATTGTTTGCTAAAAAGGTAACAATAAACTTTGTTAAATTTTGTTCTTTAGAAAAGAAAGTGATCTTTCATTTAGTCAATCCAAACAGTAATGAACTAGAAATATAGAATCATTCTATTTCAGATTCCCAGCTGCGCTGTATAGTCAGCGGATCCTATAATCCATTATAAAGGTAATAAGGATTATAATATATCGTGACCCATTGACCCAGCAAGCCGGACGCTAAGATCTTTGCAGATATTAATGTAGAGAAATTTTGTATATCTCAATACGGAGTACGTACGTGTACCGAAAGACAATACGAACTATAGAAAAAGTTCTATAATACTGCGGAAAATCTATTTCTAGATTTCAACGGAAATGCACATTTTGGGGTACCCTAATGCTTTAAAGAATGTTGTTGTTTTTTCAAAACGCCCGTCCGTATGTTCGTCTGTGAACAACACTTACGCCTAAACTACTCGTAGGATTTTTTCCAAACTGAACACCCCCTGGCTCCACTGGAAGTTCGGCGATTTTGAACAACATTCTTTAATTTTTGGGAGTACTTAACCTGAAGCCCCTGGGACATTACCAAAAATTTGTCAAACATGGCCGCAAATTTTTCTTCAAATTTTTTGTAAGAAGAATCCAAAATACACTTATAAATGGCATAGGTACGATTTTCACTGCTGACTATGAATTTTCGAAAATAGCAAAGGTTTGAAATTTTTTCGGCGTCTTCCTACAACAAAACTAAAGATATAGATTTTCCTTTGTAATGAAATTTGTTCTCCATAAGTATTTCTTTCGATACGGTCTTGCAAATGGTTTTGAAAATTTTAGTACTTTTCGCGCAATATTGAGTGAAATATATGCAATTTAAGAGATATCAAAAACAAGAATTTCTCAGTAACCACTCCAATGTTTTTCTATAAACTTTTGGTGGAGAAAGTGCTAAATGTACTGTAACGATGAAATATACGTCATTTTGGTCTTTTCTTCTGCTCAAATGTCCCCTTGTTTTGCTTCTGGACATAAATGTAACTTCATTATCTGTGCACGACTTCTAGAATTCATTGGGAAATATAGTTATTCAAATTATCGTTTCCTTGTTATCGCGGCAGGAAGTATTATTCCTTGACGAAGGACTTCATGGATAAGAACCCAAAATTTATTGCTTATTTATCCTTGAAAATAGATTTTATTACATGGGAGCGGTTGTTTTCTTAAAAATTAATTCATCACATTCATTTCTTAAAAATTAATCACATTCATTTGAAAATCGATATTTGCACGCTTAAGAACGTAAATGTACTCAGTCGAAAGGGATGTGCTTTTATTTTCTAGCATTACTCATAGTTCTGTTTTCTCCGTATTCACTTGACGTTATTAAAATTTAATAAGTTCCAAGGTAATACTGTACGTAGGGTTTTGCAAATTTATTATTAAAAGTAGGATAAAGCGGATGAAATACTTAAGTTCAAATGTAATACTTCAAAGCGGCTTAGCATCACGAATGACGGTTCTGCCGCGCGATTCACTTGTAGCCCTTAGAGAAGGCAACAGTTAGTGTTGACATCCTCGTGAAAAAAAATGATGGCCTCGTGGAGCGAAAATTGCTTTTGGGTACTGGTGTTTAAACAACGCCACCTACATCGATTTATTTAGGTGGCGTTGTTTTCATTCCCGTCCTACTCACTGAAATCGCAGCGCTAAAACACGCAAACCAGATTTTTGAAAATTTTTTAGAATGTTCTGGTCGGATCCGAAAACAAATTATCTGTTAACCACCAGAAGACCGAGACGCTTCGAATGATACCTCATATGTCTCGACTAGTTCACGGGTAGTGGTCCAACCGGGAGTGGCCGACGCACGAATACTTGCAATTATTCAAATACTCTCTAGGGATATACGTAAGTAAACTAGAAAGGGCAAATATAATCATTGTTCTAGAGAAATTTCAGAACAAGCTTCGTCCACTTATAAAATAAAACCAAGGGAGCAAATACCGTTTTCTTTCACAATTTCGTTTCTGACGTTTAATCGAAACGATTCTCCTTCTGGCATAAATGATAGATGTTCTCCAGACACTAGTGTCACAGTCTTATCACATTGTGTGTCAAATGCATGTCAAGAAAGTCAAATACTGATTTCAAGATTACAGATAACACGCAGATCGTTAAAACTAACAATACAAACGGCGATTAATTTTGCCAAGTTTTCTGAAACGACACAAAATCAAAGTATGGATGAATTCCAACTCATGCAAAAAGACAAACTATTCATGAAATAGTTTTCAAATCATTGAAGAATTTTGATCTACCACCTCTCAGTCAAAAATATTTTTTAGAAAATAATAATAACAAAGATAATAATAGGATTTAAAAAATATATTGATACAGCATCAATATATTTTAGCCAGTTAAATTAAATAATCGTTAAAATGTCCTTTGGAATCTAGGTGTTTTGAATTCATAAAAATGTCTGTACGCCTGTCCATCAATGAATAACGCTGGCGGCTAAACCATAGACAGGATTTTTCATCAACACTGATATTCATTCTGGCTAATAACGCGACCCCTTAAAAATAAAGAGGATATTTTGATTTTGGAGTGTACTCGTACTTTACATGAAGTCCCGAGGACATTTTCAAGATTTTCTAAAAAATCGCTCTATTTCCACCCTCAAATAAAGAAGTCCGCTAATAAAAACGACGCAGATCCGATTTTCGATGAATTCTTTGAATTTTCGAAAATTTCAAAAGTTTAATTCTTTTTGGCGTCTTCCTGCAACTACAAACTCGTACGTTATTAAAGAAAGATTTTTTCGTAATAATTACTGTTTTACAAAGATATATCTTCAAATATGATCATTTTTTGAAACCATAAACATGTTTAAAAACCATGATAATTTTTCACATAATTTTGCGAGCCATAAAAGTACATTTAAATTTAAGTTTTCTCAAAGACGGGTTAAATTTTTTCTTTATTTTTCTCGGATAGAACGAACTACGCTTATAAAAATGACGCAGGTCCAATTTTCGTTGAACTCTGAGTTTTCAAAAATTGCAAAAGTTACAAATAACGCAAGAAAGTATGTTGTAACGTCACTAGTTACCAACCATAAATCCATAGCTTATGCTTGATTTTAAGTCATGAATCTTGAAATACAATATTACGGCTAATGTCCGAAACTGGCCAATTGGATAATTAGTATATCAAATTCACATTAAGCACAATTGTTGGATAAATTCTCAAGTGGGAAAAGCTTAAAATTATGACTTCAGTTAAATGAAGTGCACATTAGCCAATACGAAGTGTCTATGGCAGGTGAAGAACATTACGGTGTCGAAGAATAACAAATATTACATGATAATATATAACATTATTTAATTGATCGATCGTTTATTAGCTACACGAGTCTCCGGATAGATTATATTGGTCGAACATCCGTTTGCGCAACGGTGGGGAAAGACTTCAAACACCTTGGACATCCACGTGGTGGACGACAACTTCAACATTCTATTCGGTCGACAATGCTTCTATTCTTACATCAGGAGATTCTACTTCTGTCAGTGATTCTCTCTGCATGATCATTTACATGCCATCAAACACAAGATCACCATTATCTCCGGAGCAGCAGCTAAATATCAGTAACGTACTGTCTCGTTTACGATGACGTCTTCATCAATACAATGGCATCATAGCAGGTGAATTGATCGAGCCACTAGCGAAGGTACTGTGACATACCAAAAATGACGGACATTTTTGTTTAGGCAAATAAAGGTCAAAATATTGCAAAAAACGTGAGTTTCTATGATGCAGATACGCAGAGGATACACCATGGCAATGCGAGTTCGTCCTGAGACGTGGGTTTCAATGGTGCAGATACGCAGAGTGTACGCCATAGCAACGCGAAAAAAAAAACAAAGAGGAGAAAAAATACAGCGAGCTTTGAAGGGTGGATCAGAATGGGAATTAGGGCATTCCGATTCGTGTCGTGGTGGTGAGCGGATCGCTTGTGCGGTTTTTCCTGAGGTTAATTATCTAATCGAGACTTGTAATATTTCGTGAGAGTGAACATTGAACTTGAACTTAGAATATTTCCGCATTAGGGGAACAACTGGAACTTGTAAAATTTACGTGTTGTACCATTGCAAACTCGGACTTGCAATATTTTCATGAGTGAACTGGAAAGTGAACTTTTTGGAACTAGAAAGTGAATATTTTCGCGGAGAGGTTGCAAGACTTGACTTAATAATTTTACCAGCGAATTGTGAATTGCCAGGTTAGGTGATAGAAAATAATATTAGAAGGATATTATTCCGACTTGGAAAAAGTATCCAGTTTGAAATAGGTGCCGACCTGAGGCGCAAGATAAAGAGTATAGGCAGTGTTTGTGAGGTGGTTGGAGGAAGTTTCGACTCGGTCGCTGATCGTCATGGACTTCAACAAGAAGGAAGATTGGTCTACTCTGCGCGGCGACGTCGAGCGACGTGCGCATGAAGAAGCAAGAAAGGATAAAAGGTTCTATAACGCCGTTATTGCAATAACGAGAAAATGGCCATGACCTAACAATAACTTGTAAAGAATCAATGATAGTCTGATAACTTTTGGCATTCAGAATAAATTATAATTCATAGTTTGAAAGAAAGCTGATTATCATTTGGCATTACGTGCAATCCTAAAGTAGACATTTTAGAATTAGTTTCAGATTCCTCGCGACACCGTATGGATGGCAGATTGAGTAATTGGTTACGGAGTAAGCAGCAACAATTATTTCATAAGAACCCGTCGATCGAGCTAGCGGGATTTACATTTATTTGTAATATATCCGAAGACAGTAATCGATAATCAGGAATTCAAGTGTAACCTTTTCCTGGCGCCCAAATTGTTTATAAATTCGGAAATTGGTTATGATAAATATTTATTATTAGTAAATTAAACACTAGAAACGTTTCAGTACATTTGAAGTTCGACGCAGCACCAGTTTTCACTCAAGTTCGTGAAATACCATTGCAGTACACACCAAATATGCAGAGGAGATAGGCAAGATTGCAGTTGGCTTCTTTCAGAGTCTATTATTCTAAATGGACTTGAACAACACAGTTCGCAACAAAGAAGAAGAACGGCAAAATACGTATAACCGGGAGCAGAAGAGAACGCTGAATCTCCGGATGATTATTGACGAACATCCTATACCAAAAACTGAATACCTTTTTGCAAAAATGAACGGTTCCAAACTATTTTGCCATTTGGACATTATAGATGCCTACATACACTTGACAGTATTCGAAAAATTTCGTCACGTTGAATACGCCAGCTCAAGGTATCATTCAACGAAAGTGGTGTGTGGATCAGCTAACATCCCTGCCAAACGCAATTAGTTTTGAAAGATCTTCGCAATGTCACAAGTTCCTTTGATGATATCCTTACGTTGCAGACAGTTTTGAACAATTTTTATCAACCCTCGAAGCTACCTTGTAACGGATGCGACAATACAGTACGCAAGACGGACGCCTAAACGGGAAGAAATGCGTCTCCGCAACATCGTCTGTGGAATTCCTTGTGCATAGAGTGCATAGAGCATAGAGTGCATAGAGTGCATAGAGTGCATAGAGCAACTAGGGCATACAGAAGTCCGTTAGCCATATCCGAGGAATCCGAAATGCAGAGACAGTTCATCTGGAAGCCAGAAGGAACAGAAGCGTAACACGATATCAAAAATGCTTTAATTTCTCCACAAGTCCTAATGCCCTATGATCCGCCTTTGCCACTGATATTGACAACGGATGCGAGCCAGGTAGGCGCAGTACTGTCTCATCGATCGGACAATGGGCTGGACAGACAGTTCGCCTACGCAAGCCAGACAGTCAACTCCATCGATTGATTGATTGATTTTTTCGTGTTTCCGGGCGTGTCAACTGCTTTGGTCATTAGTCCGTTAGTGTAGTGCATGTTTTTTTTTTTGAGGGAGATGGCGGTGATCTTCCCCCGCTGGATGGCGAGATCCGGTGCCCACCTATCGTCGGCTAGAGGGGTTTCCCCCTAACCAGGACTCTCCCACCAGCGGGGCACCGCCCCAGCCGGGACAAGATCTAAGCTCCCGACCGATCTCCCGGAATATGTATTAGTGTAGTGCATGTTAGTGTAAGTGTGTGTGTGTGTGTGTGTGTGTAAGGGGATAGGATAGGACAAGGAAGAGGAAGGACAGATTGCGCGCGGTCCGTGGCCCGTTTGGTAGGGTACTGCTCCGGCATTCGCCTGGTGTTGATCGGAGAAACAACGGAAAACTACCGATCAGAGCAGTCGGCCACTCAACTCCATCGAGCAACGGTACCCGCAAATGGGCAATGAGGCTCTTGCCATCATTTGGGTAGTTGATAATTTGTTCACTGCGTATACGCTCGTCATTTTACTCCAATTACCGACCACAAACCTCTATGACAAACACTTCATCCCGAAAAAATCTATTCCAGTGTTATGCAGCAATCGTCGGATGGCAAATTACGCCGATCGCGTCTTAATTTAATCTTGAATGTAGGCAAACGAAATTAAATACAAATACCAACTATGGTTCTCGTCTACCACTGCCGAAGATCACTGCATCGACACACAAAGTGGCATTAACTCAACCGAAACAGGAAGTAGATGATGAGTTTGATCAATTCACTCTGAATCAAATTAGGCAATCACCTATCCCCGCAAACGATATATTTCGACAAACCCGGAAAGACGCTCATTTGGAAAAAACCATGCAACTTTTGGAAACAATTAGGAACTTTATAGCTGCAACTACAAGGACCCCGAAAAGAGTTACATCCTATCAGCTGGATGTTAACTATTCGAGCCCCGAGTTTTCATTCCGTCAATCTATCTAAAACAATTTACATGCAGAAGGAATCGTGAAGATGAAATGGATGGCTCGTTCTTTGTTCTTCAACAACAAACTTCTCAAATATCCACCGCTGCACTGTTGCTCAAGGCAGCGTACGGTAGTAATATAAAATTAATGTTAAATAAAAGTTCATATTTATGGTACTCATAACAATGTTTTTGTTCATGTTAGAATTAAATCGAATTTTTAAGACAAAACCTAATTGTGCTAATTTCAATTACGGTTTGCGTATTACTTGAAAGAAAATACATCAATACGTTGAGAAAACAAATGCATTCCTCGCAACACGGACAAAAAATATGAATTACCAGATAGGGTTTAAATCATTTCTAAAAAGTTAATTTCTAAACATATTACAATAGCTCAAATGTAAGAAACGAACAAAGATATATGAAATAATATACAAATTCTGATTTACGTAGCATCCAACTCCTCCAACCACGCCTCAAATTACTCGTACTTTCATGAAGCGCGGGAAATTCGAGCGGGCACGTTTGACGCCAAATAACACAAAAGTTCTTATATTTTCGAAAAATTTAACATGACTTTACTTGAAGATCTGTTTTTGATGAACAAAATTCATTAAGAAAAAAATATCTTTTCAATTTTAGTTGTAGTAAGACGCGGAAAAAATTTAAAATGTTTGCAATTTTCGAATAATTAGGGATTTCAACGAAGATGAGACATACACTAACTATTCTCTTAAGCGTCCTTTCCGCTTTCCGAGGTCAAAATTTAACACAAAAAAAATTGGTGCCGTTTTTACGAAAAAATGGTATTAAGAAAATAAAAAAATGCCTGACACAAAATTACGCAAAAATACCCGTTTTCGAAAAATTGAACATAACATTATTTGAAGATCTGTTCTTGATGAACACATTCATTACGAAAGAAGGAATTTATCTTCTTAATTGTAGTTGTAGGAAGACGCCTAATTTTTTGTTAATTTTTGCAATTTTCAAGAAAGCAGAATTTTCAACTAACACGAGACCTGTACCATTCTCTTAAGCGTACTATATGCTCCCCCAGGTTAAAATTGAATAAAAAATTTGGTGCTGTTTTTGATAAAAATATTGTTTAAACAAAATTAAAAAGTATCTTATCAAAATTTCACGCAAAATTTGGCAAAAAGTACCCACATTTTCGAAAAATTGTAAATGACCTTATTTCAAAATATGTCTTTAAGGAACAGATTTCATTAAGGAAAAAATCTTGCTCTTTAATATTTTAGTTGAAGGAAGGCGCCAAAATGTTTTTTGAACTTTTGCAATTTTCGAGAAATCGGGATTTTCAACGAACATGAGACCTGCACCATTCTATTAAACGTCCTTCACATTATTCAACAACAAAATTAAATCAAACTAGAAGTACTAAAGAATGGCACAGACTTTCTCGTAGCATTTTTTTCTAATTTCCTTAGTGTGGACTAGCTTTAGGGTCTTGCTCAGTTCTCTGGCCAGCTGCCATCTATCGACACCGAAAATACATTTTCTCAACTTTTCGGTTACTTAATAGTAGAACCGAAATATGCCTTTAAGAATATTAGGGAAGAGTAAAACTTCGTCCTAAATAGAAATTTCCATACAATAATTTGAAGCCGTTTTTAAGAAAATGACGATTACGCATTACTGTAAATTCAAGCTCTTAAAGGCTCTTTTTCACAGGAATCTCTTGAGTTTTCGAAAATATTCATTTGAAGTCATCTGAAACACTTCCACTCACCAATATTATAATGTAAACAAATCAATGGAAATGTGCACTTTTTTAACGACGTAAGAGATATTTAAAAAGAATACATTTGTGTAATTTTTGAAAAAAAAAGAATACACAAAAATGCACTTTACGTAATATTAAACAGAGCAATTAGCATTATCCATTGGAAAAATTTGAAGAAAAAATTTGGAGCCATTTGGAGAAAATGGCGTTTGAGGGTTTCTGAAAATTCGGAATTTTGAGCTCAATTTTACAGAAAACTGTTGAGTTTTTGAGAAACTTTATATGACATTGTTTATAGCATATGCTCTTATAAATCTAATAATGTGAAGAAATCACCTCTAATGTAAATATTACCGACGTGAGAGACAAGTCAAAAAACTACAATTTTTGTAATTTTTGAAAAAACAACAACAAAATAATAGAGTAATATGGCGTTTATGTCATGGGTGCATTTGATACTACCCCTACCAAAAATTTAAAGAAAACATTTGGAGCCATTTTGGAGAAAATCTTGTTTTTATAATATTTTAAATTGCAAATATTTCACGCTCTATTGCACGAAAACTACTAAAATTTTCAAAAAAGTCTACATGACCTTAATGAAAGATCTGTTTATCGGCAACAAATATAATTTGAAGGAGAAATCTCTATCTTCAATTGTGTAGTTGTAGGAAGACGCGAAAAAAATCAAACTTTTGCAATTTTCGAAAATTCACAGTTAACCATCAAAATCGTACCTACGCCACCTTTATAAGTGTATTTTACTCTATTCTTACAAGGAATTTACAGAAAAATTTGGAGCCGTTTTTGATAAAATTGTGAAAATGTCCGGTGATCTTCATGTAAAGTAGCCCCAAATTTTAAAGAATGTTTTTCAAAATTTCAAAGCTTCAACTAGAGCCAGATGGACAGGAAATTTTCAATTTGATCAGATAAATTTGGAAAAGATCGTACGTGTTTAGGCGCTAGTAGTGTTCACAGATGGACAGACAGAGGCAGTAGCGTAGCGTAATCATTTTTCTTGGGTAGGCTCCGAAGCAGATTATCGTATTATTTAATACTCCCCATCTGCCTTTTTTAAAAGAAAGATTTGGTGTAGGTTTTTAGTCTTAACTTTTAGTTTCTCCTAATAACTTAAATTATTGAAGTATGTTGAGGATTGTAAGAAAGTCTATGAGATTGTCGTTTGGTAAAGCCATACTTCCCACAGTAAACAATAACACTTGTATTATTCATCAGATATTGATCTGAACTAAACGCAATGAACATTAATTTCTTACCAGTCAGATACAAAGAAGTGAAATCTTAAATTCTTGAGTTGGCTTGTTTGACTATAATATATAAGGTCGTCCCACAATAATACAGAATAAGCACAATATTTCAATGTGTAGGTCAGTACAGCAAGAGCTCAACTGAGCTCTTATTTTCTGACCGGCACACATGCTGGAATGTCGGTGGGGGTGGCGAGCGGTCAGCCTGCACACTTGGACACCATTCCAGCGCGACCCGGGCGGAGGGCGAGCAGGAAGGGGCGTACGACGGCCTCGCTTCACCACACCTTGAGGGCCAGGACAGTGGTCCGCATGTTGGACAAACATTTATTACACTGTCTCCCTGGTAGAACAAGATCAGTGTGGAGTAGTAGTCCACACAGGGTTCCAATGTCCGCAAAGACAGTTTAAAAATGATAGAACCAAATGGTTGGGCAACATGTTTACTACAAATACTAATTGATTTATTTTGCTTCTTTTTGTCCCCGTCACTCCCCGTCGTTACAACATTTTAAATTTTATTAATAATATAGTATTTATTTTAGTAAAAAATAAGAAAAGCATACTTTTTTTGTGAGTGATTGGAAATTACACAGATCAGTACTAAATTACTATCTCATGTGCATTTGCTGTTTACATTATAACCTAACAAACTTAACATAAAACCCTTAAAACTAAACTACCTTACAGGGGCGTGCGGTGCCCGATTCATGTGGGTAAGCTCTGTAAATGGCAAGGGTGCGACGTGATGGCTGTTTGGGAAGACAAAACGAAAATTAATTCAGTTACTGTATATAAATATTTAATTATATCATATCAAAAAATGACATTATTATTATTATTATTATTATTATTATTATTATTATTATTATTATTATTAATTATTCTGGAAGAATGCGAATCCCCAGCATATGCGCACACAATTTTCTAAGAACTACCAGTCACCAACAGTCGTTGGCATTTGAACGATCCATACGTCGAAGACAAGTTATCTGTCGGGGCGTGATGAATGCTATTTAGAAACCCTACCATTTGAGCTGATACGGCAACGCTCACACGACAAAACCTATTCGAGGAAGCGGCCTTCCCAATGGCAATGCCATCCTTCCCTCACGACATAGCTTGTGATGTGTAAAGGAACTTTTGGCAGATTGTATCTCGCAGGATGACTAGAGGAACTCTTTCAAATTATTTATTACACAATTCTATTTTCACACATTTCCACTTTTGAAATTATTCGATGTTAATACAAACCTTTTAAATCTTGTTTAATATTTTATATTAATACATTTTTTTAACTTTTTACATTATTGCAAAAATTCAATGAAGCTTGAAACATTTGGAGAGAAGTGCCCCCTCTTCCCCCTAAGTTAAGCCTATGCTGTCTGGAGACAAAACGAAAAGTATCACAGATGAAACGACTGAGAACAAAGATGGTACTTTTATTACGATTTCCTGCGTGCCACCAGCAATTGAGCCGCAATAAATGGCAACTGAAGAAGTACATACGCTGTTATAATAACATTTGAAGTGAAGCATAAGGAACAATAAATTAGTTATTACGTCAGATCTACTGGATAAATAATGTTGAAAGAAAACAAGTCATCCTACCTGATTTATTTGAAAATAAAATCCATTCTCCTCTCTTGTTTGGCAAATTCTTGTGTGTTCATATTTTTAAGTATTAAAATAACGGAAATATTCCCTTCCCTTTTCTTTGTGTAAACATCTGAAGTCAGGAAGTTCCGGAACAGGCCTCCCTTGTCGAATAACATCAATTTTCTCCACAAAAGTACAACTGAATGGAGTTTTTAAAATATCGTCAATTACACAATTATTTTCTGCCATAGCTCAATACCGTACCGCTACGTAGCACAAAAGGCAGCACACGAAAAGAACACGCACAGAAATAATACGTACACATGAAAATATCCACGAGTTCATATTATCACTCATCAATAACATTAGACGTAGTACTAGGCAGCGCTTACCACTGTGTCGTATGCGAACACGTTTCCAAGCTCATTTCAGGGCCACCTGGGAGGTGCTGTAGGCGGTGGGCCGGGTTGCTGCGCTTTCAGAGGGCTACATACACCCAAATGGAGGTTCCAAAAAGTCAAGAGCGCATGCGCGAACTTCCTAATGCATTTAGACGGAGAATATCGCAATGCTCGCTTCGGGCCGGGTGGCGGCGCCTACGACTTCTATCTCTTTCGTCCGACTTCTGCCTCTGTCTGCATCAGCGTTGTATGCTCGATGTAGGGCCGCACTGTGTCCGCGCGCCTTCGCAAGCCAGTGGACCCTTCCTTGACAGACATTTAAACTTCTAGCCGTGTTCTCATAACTGGTGGAGGCGCGATTACACAGATTTACTAAATTACTATTCATTGACTTTTCTTACCAGGTAAAACTCATACACTTACACTAAAAACGCCACTGCTACCTTACTACAGGTGTAGGAAACTACAAGAGCCCCTACTATGAACAATTAGTAGAGTAAATGTCCAAGAACGCTTCGGAAGGAAATATATTTTTAATTCTAGTAGGGAAGTCATTTATAGTGGCCAGGTTGTAGTGGACGGCTCGGTTTATTGTATTTAGGTTGGAGTAAAAATTATTGGAAAGATGGGCCATATGTTTGATGATCGGTGATATATTCAGTTCTTTATGAAGTTGGGCGTTAGAGATGAACCATGGGGCATGTGTTGCTAATCTGAGGAATCTATTTTGTACGATTTGAAGTTTATTAATGTTAGAAATAGATGCATTGGTCCAGATGGGACATGCGTAGAGCATTAATGGTCTGACTATTGCTTTATAAATTGTAACGGCATTTGTTAGGGATAGCCGGCTTTTGGAGTTGATAAGGAATTTTAGTTGAGCTATTTTTATTTTTGCTTGTTGTTGTTTTAGTGTTATGTGTGTTTTCCAGTTGAGTCTTGTGTCGAAGTTCATCCCGAGATATTTTACTGATTGGTTTTGTGGTGTCCATGGAATTGTGTGTTTATTAATGTGTAGTGGTGGTGGGTGAGAAAATGGTCTTAGTGAGAATATTTTGGCAGTTGATTTAGTTGGGTTGAGTTTGATTTTCCACAATGTTGACCACTGGTCTATTTCATTTAGGTGATTTTGTATCCTATCGGTAATGGTCTTAAGTGAGTGGCTGGATTTGTAGATTGCGGTATCGTCGGCGAATTGTGCTAATTGGGTGTGTATTGTAGTGGGTATGTCAGCTGTGTATATGTTGAATAGTGTGGGTGAGAGTGGTGAACCTTGTGGAAGGCCTGCTATTATTTTTCGGGGGTTGGAGATGTGATTTTCTACGGAAACTGTAAAGGATCTATCAGTTAGAAAACTTTTGATGAAGTTTACTAAGTAGATTGGTGTTCCCATTGTTCGGAGTTTGTATAATAGTCCTTCGTGCCATACTCGATCAAACGCCTGTGAAATGTCAAGAAATGAAACTATTGTGTGATGTTTGTTTTGAAACGCTGTGTGGATATTTTCTGAGAGTCTGAGTAGTTGGTGTGCAGTTGATACATGACTTATAAAGCCAAACTGGTGTAAAGGGATAATTTGGGTTGACTGAAGGTAGCTATTTAACCTTTTTAGAATTAGTTTCTCGAGAATTTTTGAAAGTGTGGTTAGTAAACTTATCGGTCTGTAGTTTTCTACATTGCTATGATAAGAAAAATACTAAGAATAAATTTTCTACACCATTTACAATACTTATCTTCAAAAGTGTGAATAAAACGAATTGCATGTGAGCAGTATCGATTTTCGTAAATCGTACCGCAAGCGGCCCACTGTTTCCTGACACCTTTTTCAGCGCCCGTGAGCTTGGTCATTCCAATAAGCTGGGCTTATTTGTGCGTGCGTGCGAGAGAGAGAGAGAGAGAGAGAGAGAGAGAGAGAGCGAGAGAGCGAGAGAGCGAGAGAGCGAGAGAGCGAGAGAGCGAGCGAGCGAGCGAGCGAGCGAGCGAGAGAGAGAGAGAGAGAGAGAGAGAGAGAGAGAGAAAGAGAGAGAGTCTTGGCGTCAGAGGGCCCGCCACTGGTTCCGATTGATTTCGAGGATTGCCGAAAGGTCTCTTTAGGAGGGCCTTCCGGAGAACCAAGCAGCCTGTAAGAACAGAATATCTGCGTCTGCAAATATAACATTCTATAACATGTATTTTTTTCAGATTATTAAACATTGTGGACGATAGTGAAAAATAATTAAAACCAATTTTATCAGTTCAAAAATTTGAAATACCCGCCAAAATGTGATTGGGGAAAACGCTTTTATCAATATTTAAACATTGATTCAATCGCGACATATGAACTCGAAATCTTATGTGTTACATCATTTATGAACCAAACTCAATCGGACTGTCCATGGTGGAAAGGGATGGGTGGGTTCTCATGCATCAGACTTCAGCCAATAAACTTTTAGCACCAGTTTGCGTCATAATATTAGCGTGGATTTTAAATACCAAAATTGTCACAGTTGCAAGTCATTGAAACAAACAAATAAGCACTTTTTTCTCTTTTTCAAAAATTGCATCTTTTATTTTAATTACACATTCATCCTGTTATTTTTGATTAGTCATCCTCGAAAATTGCCACTTTACGCCACTTTCCAAATGTTTCTCAACACTTGCTCTCCATGTAACATTGCAGTCAACATCTGGTCTCACTTTTCAACCGACGTGCGTCACGCTTGTCAATCGTTTTGTAGTCACGAGGTTCGTGACGCAAACTGGCGCTGCGCAGAACGAGCAAAAATTGGTGCATTAGAAGAGCCCATCTATCTTTTCCGTGAAGGAATATCGGTGGAAAATCATAGGAATATCGGTGAAACGATATTATTGTGAACGTGCGAACGGAAGTCGCAGCCTGGAATGCTGCTCCTACATAGCTGCGATCATTTGTTATTTGGCACACGCTCGTTACTTGGCGCAAATTGTTAAACCGTCAAAAATTTTGAGTAGACTGTTTATACACAAAGGTACGCGTGATCCCAGTTATTGAAGAAGACAGTGGCGATAATCAATTGTCTAATTGTCAATAATTAATAAATCTACAACTGATCAATTTCATTGATATTATAAACAAATTAAAACCACGAAATTTGACAATACATAAATCTAAAAACAAAAGGGGTTTGATGATTTTATTTCGATAATATACTTTTCACATAAAGACAAACAATTGTCAGCAAAAAGTTTTAAATCATACTTTTGTCAGTGAGAATTTTCAATAACTATTAATTGTTTAAACATGGGTGAAAATTTTTTTCCTAACACATTTTGGCGGGAATTTCAAATTTTTGAACTGACAAAATTGGTTTTAATTCTTTTTCACTATCGTCCACATTGTTTGAAAATCTGAAAAAAATATGTTATGGAATGTCATAAGACACTTTCTAGGAGAAAAAACTGAGACTGTACTCCAACGTTATCACGTCGAAAATCCATTTCAAAAATTTATTTATTTTTTTTATTTGAATTTGGAATTAGAATTGGTTGCCAAAATTATCTTAAAATCTACTTTTCCCCATCTCTCCAATTTTTTCCAGTCTGATACACGCAATAGAAGCTGAGAAAAAAATAAAATATGAAAAACACGTTTCTCGTTGTATCTCTTCAACAGATTGCCCTAGGAGGCAGATCTTTTGTGAATCTAAGGCATCTTTTATACTCATTCGTATGAACATCGCTATTATCAATTTGGTTTGGGGGCACTTTTCACTCCCTTATTTGGCTATACCCTTTGTGTGGACTTTACACGAAGCCCCTGTGACTTTTTCAAAATTTTCTCAAAAAAGGCTCCAATTTTTTTCTTTAACTTTCTTGTAAGAATAGAGTGAAATACACTTTTATAAGTGTATTTCACTCTATTCTTACAAGAAAGTTAAAGAAAAAAATTGGAGCCTTTTTTGAGAAAATTTGGTTGGCATAGGTTGTATTTTCACTCTTAACTCTGAATTTTCGAAAATTGCAAAAGTTAAAATGGTTTTCGGCGTCTATTTATAATTGCAAAATTGAAGATTGAGATTATTCCTTCAAATTAAATTTGTTGTCCATAATTAGTTCTTTCAAAGAGACATGTACATTATTTTGAAAATTTAAGTAGTTTTCGTGCAATATTTCGTAAAAATGAGTATTATTTGTGTAATTTGGCGACAAACATAGTCGCCGACTCCGAATTTACTGAGCTTCGTGATCATAATTTGAGAGGTTTTTGGAAGTTATTGCTGTTCTTATAAAAGAAAGTAGATTGATGGAAGGTAATAAAATTAACTTCGAACTAACAAATTACTTTTTTACTTCACGAAATTTTGATCGCTGATTATGGTGTTTCATTTGTACAAGTTTGAAATTACCTGTTCCTGGCTATCGAAATAAACGTTGGTATGCATCACAGGCGCTTTGTTTGAACTGGTCGGGTTTGGATTATATTAGCATTATTTCTAATGCTTTATATAAAAGAAAAATTAAAGAAAATTGAGTACCATAAATTTGTAATATTTTAACTTTAATTTCATGTTATTACCAGCGCTCTTTCGGGGAACAACGCAACCATTGAAATAGGGTCTACTCGTATTTCCTGGTGCGCAACCCGGTCAAGATCTCCGCATGTTCATTTTCTTCGTGTTCCCTGTCAATTCGGACACTGTCACTCCTAATCTCCGAGTAGGATATAAGCAAAGATAGTTTCGACTGCGCTCTCCTAGAAAATAAGTTAAAATTTCCATTGAATATGATGGACGTAATAACATGGTCGTTTCGATCGGAAAAATAGCAAAGTGGTACCGCCGATATCATCAAAGAATAGACGCGACACTAACCGAAACTCAAACAAACTTACATGTATTGTAGAAGTGTTTATAAATAATAAAAAAAACTAATCGAAACTCAGCTATTGAATTCCCGGTAAAACGTTAGTTCCGCGAATATCTCCTGCAACCCACAGGCAACCATATAGGCGCTATGGTGTGCTAGGTACTCTACCCATGTTGCGCCTACAGAAGCAGCAGTGTTTGAAGTTGTTATGCCTCGAGTCAAGAACTTCGCAATCCTCAAGAAAACTTGTGACACTTCTCATACATACTTCGGTTTTAATACACGCCATTATCATGTATTGAGTTGAATTCTGTACTTTACTGAATACGCTGCCGTATGTGGATTTTTTACTAAATTTTGGGAGGAAATCTGAAAATAACGAAAAATCCCGGTTTCCAAACCAAATTCCCGTTTTCCCCGGTTCTTCCAGGCTTTTCCAAATTTCCGTTTTTCCCCCCCCGGTTTTCAAGGATTCCAGGTTCGCTGCCCCCCCCCCCCCCGTACTACATTCGGCCCTGAAATGTCATCATGTTTTCTCTTTTTAACCTATGTTCTATCTCTTTTGTTTTGCACCACCCTAAAGTAGAGAGAGAAGCCTGCACATTTAATGAGTAAAGGAAGTTGATTTTATGTGGAGTTTTAAAGCACTGACATCTGAAATAAATTATTTGAACTTCTACTTGCCATTAGGTAAATATAAATATAAGTATAAAATATTTCCTGCTTTCGTAATGTAAAAAATATAATAAAAATGTAGCACAAAACCATGAAAAACTATGATTTTTTTACTACATTAAAAAAAATTATCGCATGATTTTTGTTAAAAGCCAAAATTTATTTCAATATATCAATTGGTGGGGGCCCGTAGGCCACCGCCCACTCTGCCCGCCCTTAAATCCGGCCCTGTTTCTAAGTGATTCTTTGATTGGCGTGAACTGAATACTACATTACGAAAGTTAACCATATTTATTTATTCATTTATTTAATCCTAATTTCCAAACCTATGCATGTTTTACGCCCTCTTTTGCCCCTTTTATCATTATGACCAAAACCAAAATGTCCCTTTTTTTGTTTGCAAAATATGCAGGTCAGTGTTAACGCACGGAACCGAAGGACCCCCAAGGTTCAATGGCCCCCAATCGTTCAAAAAAAAGTATTTATTACTAAATTTTTCAAAAAATAAAGTAAAAAATCTTTAAAAAGTGATGTATGATTAAACTATACGAAACAAATTGGTGTATGGGAGTGATGGGTCGCGCATCATTGGAAAATATTTATGATATGTGCAGGGTTTGTATTTAAATACTTGTATTTGAAATACGTATTTTAAATGCATTTTGTAATTGAAAAAACTGTATTTTTGAGTTTTGAGGTATGTATTTTAGATATATATTTAAATACATAAAGTAGGTGTATTTATAAAAAGAAATACTTAAAATACTTCAAATACAGACGAAGAAGATAGTTTAGAACAAAGATAGTTCTTTTTGCTTGATTCTGCTAGTGAATGCACCTCATTGAAACAAAAATAAATGCTCCTTTTAGCTGTTGAATTTGAATTCTCTTCATATTTAAATGAAAAATCTAAATAATAACAATAATAATAATAATAATAATAATAATAATAATAATAATAATAATAATAATAATAATAATAATAATAATAATAATGGACAATTATCCGCCAGCAAAAAAAAGCGTTTATACACTATAATATTATTTCATGGTCATCCACGCCCCTTGAATGACTATTTTCCTTTGCAGGTGTTGTACATTCGGCAACTAAGAGTTTATTGTCTGATGATTTGTTTGAAAAATTAGTCGATATAAAAGGAAATTCCATTTCTTTGTGTTAGATATATTTTGATATTTTATATTTGGAAATGTTTATGCATACAATTTTACAATACTAGTCAATGTTCAGAAACTTGTATGAATGTCAATTACTTATTTACTGTAATTGACAATTACAATGCATTGTTGCAATAAAAAATATATAATACAAAATTATTATACATTGACAGGGTTTTGAGAATTTGAAGTATTTTAAATACGCATGTATTTAGCACATCAAGTCCTAATGTATTTTGTGTATGTATTTAAACACCTATTTATAAAGTATTTTGGTGAAGTATTTATAGAGTATTTTAGTGAAGTATTTAACTATTAAATTTAAAGTATTTTACCCTACCCTGATAGTTTGGAATGTTGCTAGTTGATGCGGATATGTCACTCAGCGACGGGAAGTTTGTTTTTTTCAACAAAAGCTGTTTATTTTATTTTATTTTATTTCAAAAACAGTTAAAAACTGAGTGACGTGCTGCGGGGAGAAGTGAAGTCTGTGCACGTTTTCATAATTCTGTGATCCCTATACTAAGTCATATACTAGTTGAATTTGAACAATTAATTTTCCCCATGGCACGTCATACGCAGTTTGAACTGTTTTTTGACGTAAAATAAATAAATTTAAAAAAAGAATACAGAAAGAAATGAGCGTTTTCTTGCTAGGATTGTTAACAAAATATTCGCTCGGATGTAACAAAATATATTTTCAAGGGTAAATCAGCAATAAATTTGCGTTCTTATCCCTCATCATGTTTTTCGGCAAGGAATAATACTTCCTGCCGTGATATGGAGAAAGATAATTTGAATTTTTTAAATATTTCCCACTGCATTCTAGAAGACGTGCACAGATAATGAAGTTACATTTATGTCCAGGAGCAAAACAAGGGGCCATCTCAGCATCTGCTCAAAGGATCTGGGAAACTGGACGAAAAACCTGATCGAGATGGGGGTCATTGACACACAAACTTCGGTACAATAATTGTTACAAGTTGTTTAGAATTATACAATCCAAATGGTAAATAATACATTAAGTACTACTGTTAAAATTAATGTCCTTTTGATGCTCAGTATAGTCTCTAATTGCATAGAAACAGTAATGCAGCAGAAACGATTTTACTTAGGATTTAAACTTTCCTATCGAATTTAATCGTTTGTCATCTGGCAAAGTGTTGTAAAATAATGTACATGTAATGTATGTGATTTTTTTGTAATGAGGTGTTGATACTGTCACCTGATGAATATAATTATTACGTCGAGTGTTATAGTTATAGACGTTTTCTGAAAATATATTCCTGCACGTAAGTAAGTCGTTTTTGGTAAAAACCACTAATTCGTAAATGAACAGACAAGGTAATGGTAAAATTTCTAGATAAATAAAGAGAAGCTTATAAAATCACGTGGGTGGGATTTGCTTATTATTCGTACAGTTATTTTTAAAAAGGGGGATGGAGATCGGTGAAAGTAAGAGTAGAGGGCCCTAAAATTAACGTAGGCCCAATGGCCTCCAAAGCTGTTGAAACGGCCATGAAATATGGTCACCTTCTTTAGGAATCTGAAGTTTGCCACCAAAACTTACTTTGGTATGTGTGATACATCCATAAAACATGAAAACAAAAACTTTTAAAATATTTGTTAATCTCTCCAAAATATCAATTTCTTGTAAAAAATCATTCTATGATAAAATAAATCTAAGAACAAACCTGGAAATTATACAGTAAATTGCAAAATAAGATAATTAATAATAAATTATAAAATATCTTTAGCTATATTTATAATATTTCTAACGCGAACCACATGCACACGACTGTTATGTGTGGTGAACAAATATTATTTCAAGACAATATTACGAAGTCAACAATACAAGTTATCTTGAGTTGCAACCACTACCCTGTCCACTACCGTTATCTCGAGCATCTGCGTTCGTAGCTTTCATCTCTCTCTCTCTCCGTCTTATCTCGTAAGCGTCTTATATCTCAGTACTCGGAACTATACTTTTAAACCAGATTGTTGAATTTGGAAGGCCCTTCCGATAACGACCTTAATCTCATTTCGTGCGAATTTTAAGAAAATTGCCGCGACCTTAAAAGTGTGAAATTAAATGTTAGTAATCAAACCCAATGGAACTACAACAGCACGTATTTTCTCGCGGTATTGTTAATAACATGGTATAGTTAATAATGTTGTATTATTATATGACAATTTGTCTTACACTTCAACTACCATTTGAAAAATTCTTAAACCAATGAAGCATGAAGAATACATTTATTTTTGTTAAATTCAAAAGTTTAAACAAAAACTGCTTTTTGCCATCAATGGCACAATTCACATTCTACATAAATGTACTAACGATGCGTATTTTAGTCGTTAAAAAATTATAAGTTCATATTAATACGAAAGAACGTTGACCATCATTTATCGCCTTGTTATCAGTGCGGCGTTACAACAATGTTGCTTACAACAATGTTGCTTGCAACAAGCAAAAAGACCACTAATTCGTATGGGATACACAATTTGCAAATTAGCATTGCTGATATCGCTAGCAAGAAAATGAAAATGGATAGAAAAATATAATTAAAAATAATATTGTTACATTCATCAAAACAATTCGGTTTTTACATGCATTACTGTTCATTCCCAGATCTTACGCAAAGTGAAATCTATTCGTTTTCACATTTAACTCAATTAAAAGACCGCAATTTAAAATAGGTTTTAAATAATTTCTAAAATAATAAGTTGCAAACATATTATAACAAAAGCTTGAATGTAAGAAACGAACAAATAAATACGAAATAATATACAAATTCTAACTTACGAATCATCCAACTACCAGGAATTACATTCACGAAGCGCTGTAAATTCGAAACGGGCGATAATGTTTGTCGCCAAATTACACAAAAAAGTCTCATATTTTCAAATTCCACATGACCTTATTTGAAGATCTGTTTTTGATGGACACATTTCATTAAAAAAAAGTGCATCTCCACAATTGTAGTTGTAGGAAGACGCAGAAAATTTTTTAATTTTTTTCATTTTCGAATAATAAGGCATTTCAACGAACATGAGACCTGCGTGAACATTGATTCTGCCTACACCACATTTTAGAATTTTCTTTTCTAAATTTAGCAACTAGATTTATCCAATTTTTCGTTACCAGGGATTTGTAATAAGAGTTTTTTTTTGCCGAAAATTCGCCATTTTTGCGAAGTATTACAAAACTCTCTCTCTACTGCGTAAGCGGTAACGAGAATAAAAAAAGGCTGAACACTGGGACTGAGAAATAACAATTCCTGGGCTGCAGTCTGTCACAACTCTAAGGTCATAAATTTATTCTGCACAAAATATCTTGGAAGTGCAGTTCCAGGAAAACTGGAATGTTTTGTTCAAAGATATGCCTTAATTATTGGGACACTTCCAATAAAGTAAAGACCTCAAACTCTTAAAAACCATGATAATGAAGTTGAATCAGAGGTACCTGTATATTTGCTTGAGACATCATTTTTGGATGCCAAAGATCTTCCAGAAAATACTGGATTATCCGGTCTTGGACCATCTGAAATCGAATCGTCAGCCAAAAGCGACCAAGAAAAAGTGACTTGACTGATATAAATGTAAGTAGAAAAACGTACTTTAATATTTATGATTATTGTTTTCTTATCCCCTCAATTCACTACTTACAAAAATTATTTAAATTAATCAAAAAATTAGGAGCCATTTATAAGAAAATTTTGAAATTGTTACAGAGGCCCCCAAAAATCAAAAAATCCGTTTCAAACTTAAAGGGCCTCGAGTTTATTTAAAGCGATCGGAGAATGTCAATTTTGAAGAAAATCTGTTGAACGGTATAAGCGCTAGCCGGACAGACGCTTCAAAGGATTTGTCCAAAACAAATACCTACAAAACATGGATTCTGACCAAACGTTTTAGACGACATTTTACTATATATGAACATATTATATAGTATATGAACAAGATTTATGAACTTTTTCCTTACCAAGGCTCGGCAAGAGTTATGTGTCGAAAATTCGTTTTCCAGCGAACGATTACAATACTTTCTCTTCTTACGTACGCAAGGACAACAAAGTAAAAATTGTAAGTGGCCTCAATTAAAAATCTAACTTTGAAGAATAGATTTCATTCAGAAGAAAAATATTCTTCAGTATTGTAGTTGTAGGAAACGCCAAAAAAAATAGAGAATTCAACGAAAATCGATTTGCGCCATATTAATACGTGTACTTTCCTCTATCTGATTACAAAATTTGATCCCGAAATTTGGAACCATTTTTGAGAAAAAAAACTGAACATTTCTTTGAGGCTTCATGTAAGGTAGCTAAAAAAAAATTAAAAAATCCATTTCAAATTTAAGGAGCCGTAACATCGGTCAGATCAATAGGGTCATCAATTTTGATCTGTTACTGTTTAGCCTCTAGTCTTGTCCACAGACGGGCAGACAAACGTTTAGCCGTAAAACAATTTTTCTGTATCAAGGTCTCACAAAACGTGGATTCTGACTACACTTATGAGAAGAAAAAATTACTACCTACAGGAAGAAGAATGATCCACTTTTCGGAATTGGGTACCTACCGTATGAATTTTTCTGCCGAAAAATGCCGTTTTTTGCTGCAGCATTACGTAACTTTATCTGTACTACATATGTAGTATGCGAGAAAGTAATAAATAAAGCTTACTTTCTCGATTATCCATAGGAACTGCACTGATAATCTCGCCGCGTCACAGTTCCTAACAAAGATATAATTATTCCCTATCTTATCAATCGGCAGTTATCTCTACCAAGGAAACCCATACACTGACATGTTCGAACGACAGGAGGATGGTGCCTGAAAATAAAATTCCCAGATGAATTACACCACTTTTTTCGTCGTTTTGTCCACAGTTGGAGTTATTGTGTTTTTCGGTAAGTTGGATCATTACATACTTAATTTTGTTACTTGATATAAATAATAGTATTTTTCTGTGAGTTGTGTTAATTATGTGAAACAGTTTTGCAATATATTGTCAAGACTAGAGAGATTCGAACAGATAAAGAGGTACGAAGAGCAGTGTATGAGAAACACAGTATTCAAACTGGTAAAACTTACCTATATTTCAGATCATTAACTTCATGATTTTTGTGAAAATAAAAATTAACAACTTTCATTATTATAAATAAATTTAATACTTATGGTGCTACAGAATGGCACGGACGTTCTCTTTCTAGTTTTCTAATATCTTCGGTCTGGACTAGCATTTGTTTCCCCCACCCTCTTCCCAGCTAGCATCTTTTGCCGTCCAAAGTACATTTTCCACATTTTTCTGGGTCCTCTAATGATAGAACTGAAATATAATTTTTAGGAATAAAACGGAAGAGAAAAACCTAGGCATATTTTGAAATTTTCGTTGAAAAATTTGGAGCCGTTTTTGGAGAAAATGTCGTTTAAGTGTTTCTGAAAATGTGCAAATTTGATCTCATTTCCACAGAAAACTTTTGAGTTTTCTATGAATCAAATCAATTTCAAATGAAAAACTTCATTTGAAATCAATTGTACTCTCTTATACTATACTTATATATATATATATATATATATATATATATATATATATATATATATATATATATATATATATATATATATATATATATGAGATATTAAATATTAAAATCAATTTAGATAAATATTAAAATTACATTTGGGTAATTTAAAAAAACAAAAATAAAAAATACAGCAAAAAGGCGTTTACATTATCTTACACACTGCATTTAGGACTATCGGCTCAAAGCCGTTGTTGAGAAAATCTTATGTTAATATTCCCAAATTTCATTCAAAATTACGCGAATATTTATTTTTATAACTACATGAAATTACTTAAAAGAACAACTAGTGGAGAACACATTTTATTTGAAGAAAAAATATCTTGAATTTTGAAGTTGGAGAAACGCCGAAAATATTTCAAACTTTAGTAGTTTTCGAAAATTCAGCGTTAACAGTGAAAATTGGAACTACGCTATATTTACAAGTGTATTTCACTCTATTCCCGCAAGAAACGTAGAGAAAAAATTGGGAGTTTGTTTTTGAAAAATATATGAAAATTTCCTAGAGGCTTCATATAAACTATAAAGTACCCCCAAAATTTAAAGAATGTTTTCCAAAATCGCTGCGCTTCGAGTCGGACCAGATTGGACGGGAATATTCGTTTTTAAAAAAATTCTACATATAGTTTAGGTGCTAATGCATGTTTACAGATGGACGGATGTTTCGAAAGAAAGAAAAGGAAAAACCAACAACACTTTTTCGGTACCAGGGGAACCCAAAACGTGTATTTCCGCTTAAATCTCAAAATCGATATTCTGCAGCACTTCGTAACTTTCTATATAGGTACATATGAGAAAGTAAAAAGCTGAAGTCAGTTTTAAATAAAATTTGATGGTACTTTAGGTGTAACTTCATGCATTTTTACCTTCCCGTTATTTTCTTACCCACAGATTGACCTGGAACCCAAATCGTACCTTAACACTATAACATTAATAGTTTATAACAGACGTTTATACGAAGTTTATAACAAACACTTCTCTTCGTAGCACGTCACACTCAGTTTTTAACTGTTTTTGGCGTAAAATAAATTAAAAAAAAAAAAACAGTCTCGGTAATAACTAAGACTAATGAATTAAGCTTCTACAACAACACCAGATCTCGAACTACGAAATTCACTCCTGATTTCGAACAGTTTAAAGGAGTAAAGTAAATGAACAATTAGAATTATGTAAAGTCAATATATAACGGTTGGTGTTAACGTTCTGCGATGAGCTCGAAAGAAGCTGAAGGAATAAACTACTTGCTCATCCTGAACGTAATCGCAAAATGCTTAGAAAACAAGAAGTGAGACAAAAGGCGTCACGAACGTGGGTGTAGCGAGATAATGAGCTCTCTTCCTTGAATAGCCTTCGGTGCGCTTAGAGCGATAATGTATGTCATTGGAGGCATTTGATCTGAAACATGAAGTTCAGCCTACGAGCCATTTGCATATTTTTAGGTATTTTCGGCGCAGCATGGATGTCCGCGGCAGATCAACTAAAGAGGGGGTTAAATACAGTTCCTGTGAAACCTCCAACCCAATCACCTGATCTAACAGGTATGATAGTGTTTAAGTCGAGATGGTACTAGAATCCACTTAATCGGGAATCGTAATGAAATGTCTAAAGATGATGGAAGCTTTAGCAAACTTAACACGGACATTGGGTCCCAACTGGGTAGGGGCCATTAAGTTATTTTTAAATTAGTTTAAAATCTCAACAAGTATTTTAAAAGTGTTTTTTTACTTACAGAGGTTGCAGTTTATTTTCATATTCAGTGATCTATTTATTATGATAACCCTATATATTTCAATATTAATAGTTTAATCATGATTACGGTCTTTTGAGATACTAGGAATAAATCTGGCCCTGGATGTCAAGTTTTCAGTGGACCATTAATTTCTAAATAGTAACTCGAAACGGTTGATTTCTGCAATTCGAAGCAAGGAAAGGTTTTCGTTACCTGCAAAAGATTCACGAGCGATGCCCATTTTTCTTGGTTTCCCATTGGGCTGCTGATTAAATGCAAAAACATAATTATAACACGTCACTCGAAATGCTCTCAAAGGTAAGATTCTTTATTACAGGTTGAGTTTTTGAAACACCTCTAAGAGGCTGTAGAGCCTTTAATTTCGTGAACTTACAGGATGTGGCTTACGGAGTTTAGGGAATTTCGAGTTAAAACCGAAGTGATAATCGGAGTTAAGCGAATTTCCCTCGTAATCATTGGTGCCCAGGAAGGGCAGCTAGGGCAACTTGCCCCAGGTCCCAATATTGGGTCGCCATTTTCCCCCCTCATTCAAAACATTAAAAATGTATTTACTTTCAAACCGCAAGCTCGGAAGATTTGAGTACCAACTTCTAAATAAAAAGTAATCTTATATGAATATTTTTTCATAATTTATAATAAATTGTAGTATGTAAACTCTTTAAAGTATAATTATAACGAAAATTATACAAACTTTACTTTCAATAAAATTATTTTTGAAGAAAAATAACATAACAGTGTATACACATATAAGGATCAGTGACACAGACAAGGGGCCCCCCTCCCCAAGCCAATGATACATATTAAAAAAAAAAATACAGCTTTCACTAATTTTCTTTACTAATAAAATACATTCCACAGATCAATTGTTAATGTCACAAATATTAACAATAAGTCAACAAATAAAAATACAATTTTAGATTCAGCAAAAATAATAATCTTTAGAAAAAACATCAATAAGGTGGCTTAACCTTTAGCCAGATTCCCATCAACTCCTGAGAAAAATCATGGGTGCACCCATTTACAATAAAATATACATATGTGTGAGTGTATGGTGGGGAGGGGGTGACTTTTGTTTGAAATCAAGGGCCCCCATGAATCTAATGTCTCACGCCCTTGTTTTCTATGGGGACCCTTGTGATAAACACAGCTTTCAGCAATGTAACTGCTTCAATGAGTGTAGGTTAAAAGTCAGAAGTCAATAACAAAACCAACATAATTAAATGTAAATCCTTTGATGAAATTATTATTGATGTTATCAGAAACAACTGAGGGCACTCCAAACTCGGCAAGCCATGAAATTTCTTCAGCAACTTCAACACAAGTAGCTTCCACCAATTCTGAAGGGCACATTCATACTTCAACATTCAATCACTCAACAGAAAATTCAGAAGCAACAGCAGTTGAAAATTCAGAAGCATCAACAGCTGAAAATCCAGAAGCAACAACAGCTGAAAATGCAGAAGCGAAAACAGCTGAAAATTCAGAAGCAACAACTGCGACAACTTCTGAAATTATTGATGCACCTGGAAGAATGGCACCTGAAGAATTGTCTCCTGCAGATCTCTCTTGCAGCCTTGAAACACTCACAGCTGAAAAAGGAGAAATAAAGCCACCCTATGAGAATGAAGATAAATGTCAGCGGTGGGTTGTGAAGTATGAAGAAGGGTACAGTGTGGATATCACTGTTGACCGACTTGATCTTGATGGTGAAACTTCTGATTATGTTTTAATAAGTCCAGGTATGTTTGAATTTCAAATCAAGAAATCAGTAAACCCTGTAGATTTTCCTAAAGTAAATATTATGACGGTGCTATCTAATTTACATTAATGAACAAAATTATTAATATTTGTTTCATATTTTTCATTTAGATGAGAATACCACAGGTGATGCAGATAACCCTGTCCTTTCATGGACCCTGACAGGAAAGAAATATTATAAAATACCATACAAGGGAACTGCATACATTCAATTTGTAACACACAAATCAGAAACTAAATCCGAAAAGCCGAAGGGATTCCGTATTATTTTTGAACGCTCAGGTATGGGAATATGCTGACAAAATTCTTTTCACAATTAAATTGTAGATAATTTTTTATTCCTTTATTTTAGGGGAATTGACAACCACTTCTCCAACCTCAACAGCTGGCCCAATTCCTGATCCAATAGATTCAGAAAGTATTAACATTATTGCTGAATTTAGTGATTCAGTAAGTATTTTAACCTGATTCAATTTCAAAACATATGAAATGGTCTAGTTGCAAGAAATTGTTAAACAATCATTTCTAGCAGTTTTAAATCTTGGAATTCCAAAAATTCATTAATTTTGCTAAAATTTAACCTTAAAATCGCAATGAACTCTATTTAAAAAATATTTTGATACAAAAAAGTAATAATTTTATAATGTAAGTTAGTACAGGTATCACTTATAAATAACCCTTTACTATAGTTTACTTAGAATTTAATGCAATAATAGTTGCTATTGAGTTTTTCCTAGAACAGAGCATAACTGCCATTTTAAACATCCTGTAATGTTAATATATCCTTATTTTTATCACGAATACATATTAAACTTGTGGCTAGTTGAGAATGTTTCTTTATGCAGAAAGTTTAAATGCCTTTTAAGAGAATTTTTCTTGACACATATTGTTAAAAGCCAACTGTTTATTGAAATGCAGTCTTAGATCTGATAGAATTTCTTTCCCGTTTGTCACTACAAAATTGCAAAAGATTTATACTCAGAATCTATATTTAAATATTCAAAATTCTGTAAAAAGATTTGTTTTTGTAATTTTACAACAAAAAAAATCTTAGAAAATTCCATTGTACCTTAGTTATAATCCCTCTCATAACAGCAAAAAATTGTATATCACATCAGTTCAATGTTATTGAGTAGGGTTGCTACAGTACAATCAGGCTAAATGATACATTTTTCATGCCCCTCTGAGATCTGATGCACTATAGATCAGTTCTCATGATTGTAACACACCTTGTATTTTTTTTTACTGCATTCAATTATATTCGGAACGGTATTTTTTAATATATTTTCTGTCTGGAGTGTTGCAGCTCAACTTGCAAATAGTTACAAAAACCCCCAAACAAACCTCGACTATATTACGATGAATTTGGAAAATAATTTCTCAGATATCAAATAGGCAACAAATCCAGGTTGTCTTATTTGTATATTGTGTTCTTAATTGACATATCTCCCAGCTTATTTGTATTGCTTTCTGTACTTCTTTGGATCGCAGATTATTAAGATTAGTGCTTAATTTCTGAGAGAGCTAAATGCACTCTCTTACTTTTTGAAGTATGGAAAATGTTGATATATTGTTTTCTTGATTGAATTAATTTATTACACAATATTTATGCAATATACCATTGTCATATAACTTACAATTTTAGTTGGTAAGTGGTTCAAATTAAGAGCTCTCTCATTTCTTTTCCTACAAATTAAATTCTGTTAAGAAGCAATGTTTTTAATATTTTAAATATTACATACATTAATTTTCAGGTAGAGGCACAACTTCTACAATTTAGGCAAGAAATAGCTACACAAGCAAATAAATTCTGTAGCAATATAAATCTTACATTAAATGCTGTTATCACGTGAGTAACAATACCAAGATGTTTGTTCAATTTACTACAGTTTCTTGAAGCCAGAAAAACAAAAACTTATCTATTTCCTTTATTACTGCCTGTAATATGTTAAAATTAGATCTTTAAAATATCTCTGAAAGATTTTAATCAACTTTACAGATACGAAAATGTGTTCTTAACGGATATACAACCTTGTTTGAGAACATGGCCAAACAGTGATAAATGCTGGATATTCAAGATGACTCTTCCAGTTGATTCCAAAAGTGACTCATATGAGTTGACAAAAGAAAATCTTAAGAAAATGTGGGATGAATGGGATGGTGAAGAACTATTAAAAATTGGAATTAAAGTATTTAAGATTTCCTTATTTAATTTTAACCTATGAATAAACAAAAATATTCACTGTTTTGGCAATAATTTTCTCACTTTGCAGAAAACCTATGGACCCAACTACCAAAAAAAAGTGATTATCTGGTTTCTCCTATGCATAATATTTATTATTATATTTTCAGTATTCTTATTATTTTTCTGGCAATGGCAACTCAAGTATTCTCTCAAGTAAGTACATCTTTATTCACATTTGTATTTGATAAAATATAGAAAGCGAGTAATCTCATTATGTCATGACTAGACATCGGATGTCTAGGCACTAAAAAATCGTCTTTTAGGCGCCTTAAAAAGGCACTGAAAATATCAAGAATAAGGAGAGAAAAGGCACTGTCATAAGTTACATACACAATAAAATGAAAAATTGAAATATTTGTGTCTATTATTTTGTAAACTTAAATGCACAAAACGAGTTCGTACATTTTATTGCAAAACTAGACTTAAATTTTTTAACTCTTCTACATTTTATTCTTAATAGTTTCCATTAATCAGTAAGATTTGCATATAACGAGTAACCAGGAGACAAAATCTGCTTGAATGCGGAGAAGGATATCTGAACAATGTGACTGGCATATATTTTGGCAGCCTAACACTAGTAACACTGAAACCTTCTAGGAATTTATATTTATTTCCACTTAAAATTTAGTTGCTCTCGGTGTGTTGTCAATCGACCATGTCTCAGATCATGGCTGCTATTTATGAAATAGGGAAATGGAGAAAAATCAGTTAGTATACTTTCAGGAATTCTCTCATAATTTGAAATACCAAGACGTAAATTGAACGTTTGGTAATGAATAGGTGTTGAACCATCGCTGATTTTCCGTTAGCATTGTATATAAATATAATAAATAACTAAAAGGCAAAAAAGTTATAAAAAAAGGTATTTATGCAAAAAATAGGCATTTATGCTAAAATTAGCAAAAATAAGCATTATAAAACTTCGTCATAAGTCATCATTTGTCATGATTCGTGGACATATATTACCAGCCTTTAAATAAATTCTCTAGAAAAAAATAGGCATTTCCCTAAACATCCGATGTCTAGTCATGACTATGTTATCCATCATTATGTCTATGACATTGGATAATAGATCATCCATAGGAAAGTACACACCACAAAACCTTAACTTTACAACAAATATCATGACTCTGGTAAATAAATTAATAAAAAAGCATTTCCAACAGATCATTTCACAAATAAGAACATACCTCATTATTTTAAATGAACATACACATTGGGGTAAACAGAAAGCTAGTATTTAAAATATCTTGAATTAATACATGTGTGATATTTTTATGCGAGTTACAAATTGATAGTGCAATGCATTTCTATGACCATGTAGATGTCCAGGTCGCAATGCATCATGGTAAATAAGAAATTAGAAAAATTCATGATTTGTTAAGTGAATGCAGAGCACACAATATTGGGAAAGTCAACAATTCCATCTTTCTTCTTCTTCTCATTCTTTCATCTACACTTTCTTCTATTCTTTCTCCTCTTTCTTATCTTCCTCCCTTTCTCCTTGATGACCAAGCTAATGTTAATGCGGAATAATGAACAGGAGTTGCCGGAACTTCAGGGTGTAATGTATATATGTTAAGCATGTTGTCTAATAAAACAATCGATAGACAACAGCATCTCACCTCACGACACACAGCGATCTTTTTAATAGATTTTCAGAGAAATTGAAAACAAGAATTTTAACATGAAAATCTCTTTCAACTCAGTTCCTTTTGACCAAGAAGTGAGTAAAACATTTAGGTCCCTGGCAATTTCTCTTTGGGAAAGAGCAGAATGTTAAATGTTAATGTGTGATACTATAGGTCTGCCCTTACGCTTCATACTTCACATAACATCAAGACATGAAGAAAGACATTGTGAAACCAATTTCAAGCTGTTTGATTCAATTAAGACCACTTTAGCATATAGTGTCATTAGCAGAAGGCTGCAATACTTAAATACAATAGCCAAAGGTGGCCTTGATCACGATTTCTGAAAAGGCATCGATTCTTTACAAATAGAAAAGGATGCATTTGCCTATGTAGATGAACGATTAAATTCAATTTAATGTAAAAACATATTCTTCAAATACATCTAAATTAATTCAAGCAAATTAACATTTTATCTTCACCTCCCATAATAGTTGTTTAATTGTAGTTGATAATTACCTATAGCTGTATAGTCAACAGTCCAATTATACCTTGTTTTATACTAATTTACTGCAAATACTGACAATATGCAACAATTCTTGCGTATAATTTCTAATTATAATCTTCATCCAATTCTAAAACACTTACAGGGTAATTTTCAGGATTAAAATTAACCTAAATGTTTTTGGGACAATTTCACATTTTCTCATACAATAAAGTATGTCTAAACCGGAACCTGTACAAGCCAGAATCCTGCCATAACCAGAAAATTTCTCTGTTCTGTGAAGTTAAATGGCACTTTATACAGCATAAAATGGAACCTCTCCAATGCAGAAATGGAAAATTTTTTCCATATTCTGCAGGAAAAAAATCTTTATAAAACAGAATTCCAGATAATTTAATCCAATTGGCAGAAAGACACGAGATGTTCTTAATGAAATGAATGCATCTCCACGCTTGTTTTAAATTCTCTACCTTTGTGATTTGCGATTTAGTTGCAGGAGCTGGACATTGAAGGAGAGGGTCTGCAATGAAATGTTTGCAAAAAACCTATGACACAGCAAGAACATTCAAATAATCCTAGTCACTGAAGCCTAAATTAAAATTATACTATTGTGTTTTTTTCAACAGACCTCAAGAAAGTAAAGAACGTGAATCACAAACTATTCAAGTTCCTCCTTTCCTTGAATACATGGATTCAAGATATGATGATCCTGAGTACTTGCCATATACTGACTCAATGTATGACCTGGGTACAGAAACTTCTACAGATGATAGATTTTCATATGGTGCTCTTCCGCCTTACACTAAACGTCCAAGTAATGGTAAGTACTAATTAAGTATACATTTTACATCACATTATGTATATGTTTTGTATCACAATGTTAATTTGTTTTCCAGTGTCCACGTTCCAATTTGGTCGACCGAGTAATGCTGGAATTGACAATAATGGATTTTTGGAAGATGAGGAAGAAGAGTATGAAATAATGAATAGAGCCAGCATCACAAAAGAAGTAAAGAAAGTAGACAATGAAAAGGAATATAAATTATCTTAACAACAAGAAGGAAACTAATTAGCTATAACTTATAAATGTATTTCATTTGTCAATGATGTAGAAAAAACGTATCTGCACTATGCAGTAATTATTTCATACCAAAAGCCTACTAGAGAAAAATTTGATCTCTTGTTTCATAAAACATTATTTCTACAGAAGTAAATAGCAACACTAGTGTAGAGCCTGTCAGAAAGAAACTTGTGATAATAATTTAGAAGAAACTTTTTTGTATTTTTAAAATGTACTAAAATAAAAAAAATGCCAACAATTTTTTCACAATTTTGTTTACAAAAACAACAACAGAAACTTAATTTGCAATTCTCCAATTTATAAAGCAAACTTACAGGAAGTAATTCAATGCAATGAAACGAGGGGGAAAATTGTGCTGTACAATTGTGCTGTACTACACGGCTGTAGATAATTATATGAATCTGTAGGTGGCGAGAAAAAATAATGTAAAAGTTTGACTTGTTTAAATTAATTTAAATGTAATAGAAATATAAAATTTATCATACCCTAAAATTTGGGTTTCTGAAGGTTGTTTTCTCCCAGAACTTGTCATAAGAGAGGGAATGTACATTCGCAAAATATATGCAACAAGTTGCACACGAGTCTGAGGTGATAAGATGATTCTTAATTTTACAATTTGTTCGTCTTTATCTCTGCCCGTCTTAAGACAGGGTATGTACAGTAGAAATTAAAAATATTTATTCAGTTTCAATGTCCATTGCCTAATAATAAGAAAAATATTACATAATTTGTCCAAAGTATAATGTCAAAATTTCCTAAAGAACTGCCACCCCCAAATTTACCATTAACAGAGAAGAAACATTAAAATGTGCAGCTCAATCTTTTAATCTGAAAACTGAGACACTGGGGGTGGAGTGAAGAGGTCAGATCAGGTCATCTACTTAGAACATGTTTTGTCTATTGCTCACACACAGTAGAAAGCAAAAGCATTTTAATTTATAGAAAATGAAAGGCCAGCTTAGACCAATATGCCCCATTCAATCATAAGAAACAACTTGAAATTAATACAAACATGTTTCACTTCACAAACCTTCTTATGCATATACTTAAGGCTCATTGCTGAATATGTTACATGACGATCAGTAAGTTTCCTACAAAGTATGTAACAAAATGGGGAATAAGAAAATATTGTAAACATTCTGGACTTAAACTTTTATTTCTTAGACCAACAATTTTCATTACAACAAATAATTTTAGTTGTTAAAACAGTCTTGTGTATTTCTTATACAATGAGATTACAAAATCTGAATGAATATAAGGGACTTCCAGTGATAAAAAGTAAAAACACTAGATAAAAGTTCTCTCCTTCCATAAGAAAGTGAACTACATAAATAATTAAAAATAATATTAATTTCTCAATTCAATTAAGAAACTAAATCACAGTGAGTAATACACTTTCATGAGTACTGAATAATTCTTTATGCTTTCAGAAGACACTTTTTTATTCCCTATAAGGAGGGAAATTTAAGACAAATTAATAACTTTCAATTTATAAACAAATATATTCTGTGACTAATTGGAGTTTTCAGAGACATTATTCTTAAATATTTTTTCTTCCTAAAACATTCCTTCACATATTATACTTGCTTTCATTCTCCAAATGGTTTCAAGTTTTTCTTGTTTTAAAAGCAAAAACTTTAATAAAATACAATATGCATGAAATCTGAATGTACAATAGTATATCTTCATTCTAGTACCTAAAATGGCTGTGTCAACAATGAATTTGATCATTAAATTTATTTGCAAACTATTTTCAACAAATTACTTAAAAATCTTTGACTAGAAGTACATATTTGTAATAAAATATTTAAATATCTAGTTTATGATGTCTTTATTTGTTGATTTATGAAAAATTCTAAATTAAATGCATTTTAGCATGGAAATGATTACTCTCTTTACACTGCTTACATAAAGATAAAATCAGTGTGAACCAAAGAAAGCTCAAAAAAAAAATTTGGAAGTACAAAATATCAACTACTCCACATATTCTTCTAAACAAACTAGTCCACAAACTTTTGATTACAGAAATGATATTAAAAGTAACACATCTGTTTTCAACAGATCAAAATATTTTGAAGAGAACTTCTTTTAAAACCAAATGAGAAAGAAACACTGAATACAAAATTGATGTAGACAGTGAGACATAATCTTAAGCCCTACTAACATTTTGAGACCTAGCTCATTTCATTTATGGCAAACACATGTAAATCATTGGAGAGCTAAGAAAATCAGCCAGGTGTTATACTGCAATCTGATGAGAAAATGGAAATATATGAAGAGGTTTTGGCAAGAGCATGTTAACTCAAACTTTATTAGTTTTGTGAAAACTAGAAATAAAGTTTCAATGCTCTTAGCAGATAATGTTAGATAATGATTTTTAAATAAAAGGACAAGTACTTCTAAATAAAAAATCCAAAACTTATGAGTTAATCACTTGGTACAGAAGAGTTGATTTCTGTAACTCAATTTTGATAATTTCTGAGTATTTATTGATTCCAGGAATTTAGCACACATCATTTATTGCATTTCACAGTTTACATGAAGTCATGTACATCCTCACAATGTTCCGGAAGATTGGTAGCCTTCCATCTTCAGGTCTGTAATACGTCTCGTAAAATAATATATGACATTCAGTAATCTATACATTTTGATTAAAAGTTTTCTTGTATTCTTAATAAAACTTTAAAATTTCTTAAAAAGCTTTATTGCCTCAACAGGCATGAAGGGCAAATCAGGCAACTTCACCTTCGTCAAGTTCATCTAAAAGGAGGATTTCTTAGAATAGCATTTTTCAATTGATATCAAAAATATTGTACCAATATAAGAGTGAACATTATGGCTCACCTGCTGTTCAACAAGGCATTTACCATCAGGGAAACCCCATATATGAATTACGAACCTTCTGCAAGTCCAGCCTTTTTATGCTGTTTACAGGTGGTAACTGATAAAATGTCTTATATGGAATTTGAAAATGCTGCTTAGAAGGAGAATTTTCAGAAGACATTCCTATGGATTCTGTTATCGACCGTACTATTATCACAGGCATTATTGTGAAGGTATTCAGACTTTAGGTGAAGGTTCAATGATAATTAAAGAGACAGGTAGGAAAGAAGTGGAGAAGTGGAGTTAGGAATGGGGGTTTGAAGTCTGGTATGCCAACTTGTGCTGATGTGAAATTGGCTGAATTATTGGATAATACTCATAAAAATGGCATTTTAGTACATAAGAGTCAATTTGATAGTGTATTATTGCAGAAAGTTCAAATTTTTTTTAGTGAATCCAGAATAGATGGATCGTGCATATGTAACAGCAAAACCACAATTAATAAGGATGTGTGACGAGTGTTCAAAGTTGAGGAATGTATGCTTACCTTGTTAAGGAATTAGGACCAAAATTTGGAAGGTAACAAGTTGGTAAAAAGGTGAAAGTTTGGTTACAATCAATGGAATGTTTTTGTAAACAATGCACAAATACTGACAGTACCGGTTAAATAGTTTTTCATACATCATCTCATAATAGTCCTGGTTTTGTTTCAGCGAATAGTAATCAAGGTGCACTGTGTAAAAGTTATTATTCTCTAACAATGAGGCATGACTTAAAGCAGTGTCGTGTTATTTTGTGTTGAGCTACAAAATATACATCAATGGCAGATTTTGATAAAAAGACATGGCCACAAATCCTTCATGGTATGAATTATTCTGCTGGTTTTACTAATTGGAAGTTTATTGTTGTCTAATATTATATATATGGGTCATCTTGTGGCGCAGAGCGAAGTCGCTCGCCTTTCACCAAGGAGATCCGGGTTCGATTCCCATCGAATCTCATGTGAAATTTGTTCCAACAAAACCAGTTTGGCTGCTTCACAAGGGCTAGTCCAACTCCTGTGAAGTGTCCTAAACCCTACCCATATCCTTATTCCTTCCCAATTCTGGCCACTGGGTTGTGATGCAGTGTGTGATGGGAGGCGTGTATGCGGAGACGTGGAACCTGGTGGTTTTTCTTGCAACGAGAAATAAGAAAGAAAGAAATAAGAAAGAAAGAAATAAGAAAGAAAGAAATAAGAAAGAAAGAAATAAGAAATAAAGAAAGAAAGAAAAAGAAAGAAAGAAAAAGAAAGAAAGAAAGAAAGAAAAAGAAAGAAAGAAAAAGAAAAAAGAAAGAAAAAGAAAGAAAAAGAAAGAAAAAGAAAAAAAGAAAGAAAAAGAAAAAGTGATAAATGTGCATCACCTGATGATGTATGTCAATGTGAAGTCTTCCAGAATTTATGAATTGCTAGTGTTTGTGTTGAATGATAAAAAGCCTGGTGTAGCTTAAGTGAAAGAATTCCCCCCCCCCCTCAGTTCTTGGCTTTTGATTCAAGACATAATTGGCCAAGAGACCTGGCCATTGCATGTTCTTTTCAACCTGTGGAAATGTCCTTTGTTCTGTGGATGGAGAGTATTGTTAGAATTTTTTTTAATGGGAATGGATTAGATGTAGAATTGTTAATTAAATTATTGTATGAATACAGGAAAACTATGAATAGAGAGAATGAAAGAAAGTTATGTAAGTACTGGTCTGATCCTCAATTTGATTTGCATTGGCGTGAAACACATCATTTTCATTCAGTTCTTCAAAAGATTTGAAACTTGAATGGAACTGTTGTAATAGTTCCCCAACATTCATAATGTCATCAGCGCGCATCTCAACAAGTGATAACATTCAATGGTTGTGTCATATTTGTATCAAATTATTTATACCAATCAAAATCTTCCTATTTAAAATTCCTTTTAGATGAACTTGACGAAAGTGAAGTTGCCAGGTTTGGCCTCTTGGGGGCCCTTCATGGCAACAAAGCTTTTTAAGAAATTTTAAAGTTTCATTACAAAGTTAATAAGTTACAAATCAATTTGATTTATTGAACATCCAATAAAAGATGCAAGTTAAAATAATTATACAAGAAAACTTTTAATCAAAATATATAATTACTGAATGTCATATAATATTTTATGTGACATTGAATTATAGACCTGTGGAAGATGGAAGGCTATGAATCTTCTTAAGCATTGTGGAGATAAGCATGACCTTGTGTAAACTATGAAATGATATATAAAGAATCTAAAATTTAAAAAACAAAGGAGTTTTATTTTTTAATATCTGAGCCAACATGTTTTTACCACGACATATAGTGGAAAGAAATTTCTTCAGACATTTCTTCTGTCAACAATAACAAAATTACAACTAATTTCAGTCTCTCACTAACACCTTCAATTGACAGAGCACATGAACATTTCCTGAAATGAACAACACTGCAAAGAAATTAAAAATGTGTTCCTTAATTGTTTGAAAAACACACAAGAATAATATTAGATACCTATTAATGAAAAAGAGAATTTACATTCTGATTTCGGTTACAATATACGTGAAAGCTGGAGGAACAAAAAGGGAGTATTTCTTACTAAGAAAGTGAACAAATATACCTACATTAACTTCTAATGCAGTAAAACACCATTATAAGAAACATCTCAGGACACAAATTTTTGCCTCTTATAAGCAGGATAAGTGTAGTTCATAACATCCATTACAGTTATATTACATGCTTACTGCTATTTGTCATACGATGTTAAGTTTTTCAGATATTCACATTCATTTCTTTTTCAGAGAAATCACCTTTGGCATTTTAAAAAGTGTGTCACTAAAGTAGGTCATCTCCTTTAATTGTTCCTTCAGTTCTTTCATTGTTCAACACTCAACAAGCTCTTCCTACACAATCAAGGATGCTGAAACAACAGCTGTGTTTTCTGACTTGTCATGTAGAATGTTGTTTCAACTTGTGACCAGAACTTGTGAAGAGAAAATTCCTTTGGATACCATATTATACCTATTCCAGGTGAAAAACTCGTATAAACAGGTCTCTTACATCCAGAAGATGCCCACCATAATTTACTCATAGGAACTTTGGACTGCCAATATTGTCTTTTATAAAAGAGTTTTCTTATAATGGGGTTCTACATTATACTGTATCACATTATTAAAAGTATTTTTCAAACAATGATAAATTACAGCAAACAATAAAGCAGAAAGATAATACAATGACAGTAACCTTTTGAACACCAGAAACTTATTTATTGAGTAGTTTCATAATACATCACCCACTACAAAGTCTTAAAATTCATTTTATGAAACTAATTGTTTTCAAATTTAAGTCTAAAAACAGATACATCTGGTTTTAATTATTAAATGTTTAAATAAGGTTAAAACCTACCTTTAAAGAGAAATTTTGCTTCACTCAATTTATGTTGTAATTCTCTGTGAAATATCATTTCATTCTTGGAAGCAGTAACTTGTCGCTACAGCAATAAATTCTAAAGAAATGGTATTTAAAATAATTCAAAATAATCAGACAACAATCAAGGCAGGAATAATAAAATTCTTAACGTAAAATTTGTGATAAAAATTAACTAAATAGATTCTTCACTGAATTTTGGAGAATCAGCTAGTCACGTGTTTGGCACAATGTAATATTGAAAACACAAGTTAAATATTTGGAATATTTGTGAACACTAAGACAAAGAATACACTAATTTTTTTAACTGAAAAGGATAACATTGTTAAATATTTGAAATAGCTAAATGAGCAAACGCATTACGGCTAATAAACATGACACCTGTTTCAAAAATACCATACATACTCAAATAATCCATGCCCTCAAATAACACACACACTCTAGTTTTAGGGAAGGAATCTCTGAAAAACAATTTTTTTCGCTTAATTAAAAAGTAAATAAATAAAATATTTAAAAAAATCTCCATTAATTTATTGCATTGTTAACATTGAAACACAATCCTCCACCTGCAATAAAAGAGAAATAATTTTAAGTTTGTGTTTTTGCCAGCCAATTAACATTAGTTTCTTCAAGTTGTGTTTTGTTCTTACACCAATCATGAATGCAACTTTCATCCACATCAGAATTCCTTCCTGCTGCACCATTACCAATATGTTCTGCTTCTTTCATCATGCATAATTTTTCTTTCTTGGTGAAAGATCAGGCTCCAAGTTTGCGATATTATTCACGCCCATTTTCTCCAGCCCTCATTTTGCTAGATGCAAGAGGTGTGTGTGGGGGGATTTTGACAACAGGACTTTTATATCAAATCTGAAGGTTGTTTTTTGATGCAAAATAGTTTCTATTACATGGAAGAGATCAACACTCATTGCTATACAGGAGTTACTCTAAGAAGGGACCAATCTGACAGGTCAGGAAACAAATGAACATCATTCAAGGCAATGACATTACAAGAGATAGTGATGAACCCTTTTACAAATGAGCTACCTGTAAACGAAAGCACTGACATAATGAGTGCATGGATATAACATGCAGTCACATTGCCAGCAGTAGCTGTCAAGAAGTTCCCTTCTTGTAGTAATCTCTGTATATCATTTATTTTTAATTCAACTGTTAGTAAAGGAGAGGGGTTGATATTCCAGGATTCAAGAAAACAAGTGTGTATAATACCAACCTTGATGTGAATAATAACTGCACCTCAATTTTCAGCTACCAATGTATGGAGGGATTTTCGAGTATATACGGTATTTCATTTTTTCTAATGTTCACAATACAATGGTATGTTTTAGTAATAATAAATTTAACTTCATAAAACTTTGAAAAATCATTACTGGTTCTCAAATTTGGAATCATTTTAATTGTACACTTTAATTACTTGATACCATTCTTCTGGTGGCCACATTCCATTTTCAATGACATTAGGAGGACTGCTCTTCCAGTCCCAATGGGTAACAGGTGTGAACCAATCTGGACCATAATTCGCTTCAATATATGATGTTAAATCACAAGGCACTCGCACCTTCAGTTCCAAAAACTCAGTCCAACAAAGATTAAATCGAGGAAAAATGTACCTGCAAGTAATTGTGAAAGTATTGTCCTCTGTACCAATATTTAATTTATATTTACTGAATTAATGAAGTCAACAAGCAAAAATATAGCATTTTTCATCAAATTACTTACTTAAATTTTTTTCCAGATTTTGCTTGAGTGCCACCATTCCACATAGAATTCCCCTCTTCATAGAAGAAAAACATGTCAAGCTTTAAGTCTCCACTCATAAATGATAACTCCAAACTGTCATTGACCTTACCAAACCAATGTTTCAATGTGAACCCATGATTTATAAACTCTGTGACAATATGTTCCTTATAATCTTTTATGAAGATGCCAACATCAACATCTCTGCTGTAGGAAATTATATCACACTGGCGAAAGAATCCTGGAATCAATAATAATTTTAAAATATAACAATGCTATAATCATATTGATGTATCATATGAATGTTTCTCTTACAGCTAGTAAACAATTCATAATAAATCACATACAGTTTTGACTGTTTTTTGACTAAATAAATAAATACACATGGCGTGCGCCCTTTGTGATGGAAATATTACTGTTATTTTCCAAAAAACTGAATTTTGTTATTATGCTGTAGTTTAAAGAGAAAAACACTTTCATCTTCTCTAATTGATTCGAGTGTATGGGGACAGAGAGGTGGAGTAAAAGCCTCACCAAGCCTGAAAGAATAATGGTAAGAGGTGGACAAGTTTTTTTAGCTTTAAGACTTACTTTGCCTAAGGCCCCACAATATCTCATGCAATGGTCATTAATCATTATTTTGAGTGATCATATGTAAAAAATGAAAATAATACTGTTCAGGAGACACTTATTATTTTGGTGGAATTTCTCTCCTACATAACTACAAGGCTCTCTCTTATGTTTATTTTCTTAATGGTAATTTGTGTACTTCAAATGTAGGTGAACAATTTTAACGCAAGTATTCTTGTACAAAAAGTTTGGAAAACTCTATACTTGTGTTATTAGTTCAGAAATCATGAACAGAACTCTTAAGCCTAATGAAAAAAATACTCATCTAGGTTCTGTATCTTGAGAAGGGGAACACCATTAGGAACCTAAACCCTAAACATCCAAGTCAAATGCTCCAAATCGTACATTGAAAAGCCTTGGAGCAATGTTAATGTATGAAGATGTCAAATTTCCATTCATCATTAAAAATCCTAGTGATTTTTCCCAGGACAAATTATAAGTACATCAAATTTACAAGTACTTTCATAAAAGAGAGAAGTTCTCAATAAGGATATTTGATTTATTCTGTGCGATCATTACTTACCTAAACAAGTTCCACTGCTCAACCAGAACCGAACTCCTATCTTATCTAGAATTGTTTTTGTTCTGGATAATAATTTCCATGCTTTGTGGGCAAATTTGAGAGCTTCATGTGAAGTATCTTTGCCATATTTTCGATGAAATGAATCAGCAAGTTTATGACTGCACTCAATAAAATGTGAATTGGCAGATTCTTTCAAAAACTGAGTGACATCTTTAGGAATTAACAGTTTAAGACCATCCACATATATCTGATCCACCTCAAATTTTTCAAAAGCACCTTCTTGTTTCATTAGCTGGCTTTTTGCTGTTGATATGCCCATTGACATGAGTACATTCTCTGCAGATGGGTCACTTAGTAATGACCCATGCCACCAAAAATTGCCCTCTCTTTCATGAAATATAACAATATGAATAATAACTTTTCTTTTTAATATGAGACATAAAGGAACATTTACAGGTAGAGAGGGTGAAGCTTCAAGAGGTCTGATATTAAGTAACAAAGCTGTCTGGAAACCAGCACTGCGAAACATGGAGTGTAAGTTTTCCTGAAATCACAAACATCATGCCCTAACAGTAATATTGAATCAATTTTTAAAAAATATTAATACCAATGTGGTACAATTACTCTATGAATGGTGGATGTAAACCATCCTTGGTTTTTCCAACATTTTTTTTATATTTATTCTAATGTGCACACATATGTGTGAGAATATACACTACACATATTCAAATTAATGGGATATTATACTTACACTATGTTTCACCCCTTGGAAAAATATGGCAAAAGTAACAGGATACGACACACCACAGAAAAGACAATATTTCACTCTTTGTTTGTTGCTGACATAATTATGAAGAATATTTTCATCCACAACCAATAATGATGAATGTAATTTCGTTGAAATATTGACAATTGCAGCTATATCGTCTATTGGAAAAACATCATCACTCGCAAAAGGATACAGTAATACTGCGAGAAGACTTAATTGCACAACTAATAATACTAAGCCAACAATTAAACACAAGTGGATGGCCGATCTATTACGCATTTTAAAACTCCCACCACATACACTGTACAACTTCAAATATGACGTTTCAAGTAACATACTCGGGGTACATAACCTTGCATGGCACAATCCCACAATATTTGAGGTTCAATAACAACATAACGATACAATTATGTAAAAGAATCATTAGTTTATATCACAATAAATATTCGAAGCAAAAACTTTTAGGAAAATTACTCATGGGAGCGGAGAAAACGAAGGGACAAATACTTGTATTTTCCTCGCCATACTTCCCAGCGGCAACCATTTGCCGCCTGTTGCCACCCTGACCGCAAGTTGAGAATCGCAGTCCAGCATTGCCAATATCCATAATCTGTCGCCAACTGCAGAGAGGATACAATGGCCATGGTGTTATTTCCACCATGACTATGGCCAAGTGACTTAACCCCAAAGTTTCTGCACCTGTCAAGTGTTGAATCCCCGTGGACCCCTGCTCAACCCGGAGGAATTGTTAGGAATACGAATATAAAATGTATTTACGATTATATATATTTACGAGTGTATAATTATACATTCAGGAGTAATCACCAGAAGTAAGGTGTACCAGAGAGAACTCTAAATACAGTTTACCGAACAGGGTCACCACGATTATACTGAACGTTGTTCCAGTCGGTATAATATACTTCCATTCTGAATGTTGTGATCAGTACTTCGTCAAATCATGGTCAATCGTCTACCGCGACTGAAGAAGAGCCGAATTGTGACGCCCGGTTGAATTTTGTTGAGAGGTAGGAAGAGATCTCAGTGGAATTGAACTTTAACAATTGTGATTATGAGTGCATTTGAGCGCCCTAAACCCGGTGATAATGAAGAGGATTTGCTCAGACAACAGGAAGAATATTTCAAGAAACGCGTTACGCCTTCCGTTAGTGTCGTTAATAAACGTAAATGTGATCAGCAAAATGTATCAGAATTTGCCAAGGCAAGACACAAGAAAAAGATGCCTGTGCATACAGTTGTGCAATCAGTTTTAAGTGAAGTAAAAGAAAAATTGCCACAATGCAACGACTGGTCATTTTCTTGGCCAAGTTCCAGAGAGGGATTCCCTGAAGTTTTTGCAAGAAAAGAAACTATTACTGGCTTAGGCACTAGTATCTTTTCACAGCATGTAAATGTCTTAAACCCACTGAACCTTGAAAATGGTATAAAACCTTCAGATTGTGCTAGAACCGAGAATGAAGTAGTGAAGACGATAGGAAGTAAAAGTTATATTTTGTCTGGAAACGATTCTATGGAAATCCACCAAGAAAATGTGAAGAAATTAAGTGAAATGTCCATGGATGAAATTTGTGCTGAGCAGAAGAAACTGAAAGAAACTCTTGATCCAAAGCTTTTGCAGTTTCTATTATCACGACGCAAAATATGTGAAAATAATATGAATTGTGATATGGAAAGTGAAGAAATTAAAAATAATGTGTGTGATAATCCGTGTTTTAAAGTTGAGGGTTCAGAGCAGACTTCTGCTGATTTCATTAATGTTCAATGTGATAGTGCAAATAAGTGGTTGCATATGAATGTTGTAGAAGAAGAAAAATTGCAATGGGTTGGTGACATTGCTCCTGCCGAACCAATTAATGCTGACCAACAGTATAATGCAAGGTTTGACTTCCAAGGTTTGTTAATGCCATATACTTTAAAGGAAATTGATGTTCGTCAGGGTCTTTATCACCACGGAATAGAGCAGCAAAGACCAGGATATTCCATAGAAGAACTGTACCAGCTATCAAGAAGTACTGTTTTACAACAAAGAATTATTGCACTGAGTACTATTGGAAATATTCTAGAAAAAATCAAAAAAGGATTTTATGATGAATGTTTCAATGATAATTTATTATCAAAATTCCTTGACCATGATCTTTTCCTTCTATTGCGATTTGCAATTGATGAAAATACTGAAGTTCAGTTAGTAGCATCGTTATTTGCTCTCAAGAATTTTCTTTGTTCTGATGTAGATGAATTATGTCTGGATAGAGCAATGGGTTGCAGGAAAAGCATTTGGCAGCCTTGTCTCTTTGTAATGCACACTTTGCCAGATGAACAGGAACTGAAGGAGTCTGAGGATGAACTCAAGGATTATAAAATGCTTAAAGTGGATGTTATTAAAGGTGCTCTACGTACAGACATTATTCTTAGAATACGATACATTTTGGAAGTACTAAAACCTGGACCAAAGGCTGTTATATTGTGCTTAGAAATTCTTACAAGGATTGTCCGACATTCATATGAAAGTGCCTTAGCAATTACTTGCTGTCCTCGTCTAATGAAAGTTATAGTAACAAATTTTGTTCCTAAAAATTGGAGCACAATGGTGGACGATGTAAGACCATTAGATAAGCAATCTGTTTATAACACTCCCTTAGCCGAGGCACTCAAATTATTGAGGATTATTGCTTGTCACTCTCTCAAACTAGCTTCTGATCTTGTTCATAAATATAATATAATGGAATCTATCATCAGTTACATAAGTATAGATCCAAAAGAATGCCCTTTACCATTCAGAGAAGTGCTTAATCTTATCTTGGAAAGTTTTTATATTTGGCAAACCTTTTTGGCTTATAACTTGACCTCGCATCATTTTATAGATGTGTACCCTCTTCTCATGAGACTTTTGCAATTTCATTACAACACCACCTCTGTGGAGAATTCCAGTTCTTCTTTTAGCTATGAACATGGAACAGCCCTAATCTCACTTATTGAGCAAGCTGTTCATACCGCTCAGTCACAATTTGTAAATAAACATCAATCATCAAAAACTTTGACTTATTATCATGTTAAAGATTTTGCTGGAATGTTGCAAGTGTGCTTGTCAAAGTGGCTTAGTCAGCTTGGAAATGCAACAGATGTAACATTCTCAGCTATGAAATTGGTAGGTGCAACTTTCAATTGCCTTGCTTCATTGTATAGTTTCCACTTAGTTCAGGCAGATTCCGACATTGTGTCATGGCTTAGCAACCTGGAAAGCTTTTGTGAATTGCAAGTATTGCAATATTTGAGAAGTGAAGGATTCAAGAAAGCAACTGCCAGTCTACAAAGCAGCTCGTGCCTACTATACACAGGAGAGGTTGGATCAAAGCGTAACCCACCTTCTTTGCCCTCTCTTGGAGCTCTTTTGTGGAAGGGAGAAAGTTTGACCCCCGTGTTGCAGCCTAAATCACCAATTGCTTTGCTGAGTGGTCTATTGAATTTTCTTGTGGTTGCTTATACTGCACATAAAGGTTTAAACTCAAAGTATGTGACGATGCTAATGGAAGATTCAGCATTTACGAATTATATAAAATGCCTTAATGAAAAAGCATCACCAAAGCTAGCTTCACATTGGTTTGCACGTTTGGAAGTTGACCTGCTAACTTCTTTTCTAAAACTAACTTATCTTAAGAGTTTTCATTTGAACTTTGTTCATCTAATGGCATTTAAATTAGTCCCTCTAATTCAGAGAGATGAAAAATATCTTCTGCGTGATATAATGAGCCAGATAGTTTTCAATGCTGACTACTTTCAAAATTCTTGTGCAATTAGTGAGAAGATGGCAGCTCTACAAATTGATTCATCTCAATCAAAAGTTGCACCAAAGGAACATCTTATTTTGATGACTTGTCAAGAGTTACCAGCACTGTGGAATTGTTATAAAGAATGCCTTACTCTTGGTGAAGATGTAACACTTAATAATCATATGGCTAAAAATAACCTTACTGCCACCAAGCAGGGTACAGAACTCTTTTTACCAGTTGATTGGTCGTATTTACCGATTATCCATCTTAACAATAAAGAAGGAACTGGGCAAAAATTATATTCTGACTCCTCTTCCTCGCCGTCATCAGCTGCAGCAGTAGCAGCAGTTACAACTTCACTCAAATGGGTGTTTTTAGTGGAGGAGCTGCGGCCAGATATTGCTGTTACATTGAATATTACAGACAAATATTGTCGTTTATCAACTGTATTTCTTTGTGGAAGTGATCTCTTTTTGGACCCCATTATTCATGAGTTACTCTTTGCTTGCTTTAGAAGATTGATGGAAGATTATCAGAAAATAAAATTTCCTTCATCATTCTACGAAATGTACACTCAATTACTGGAGCAGTTTGCAGCGGTTTCATATGGAGACAGTTTATTTGGTCACTTCCTGCTTGTTCCCTTACAGCAGCGACATAGCACAGATCTTCGTAAGCAAGTGTGGAGCGAACACGCTGCTGTTCTGAGAATCCTTAGCACGCCAGTAGAACAGCTCCTGTTTCCTGTGAATGAATTGTTAGAGCCTTGTGAAGTGGATGAGTCACTTCTACTGACCTATTTGCATTGCCTTGCAACTGGAACTATTCGGGAAATATGGTGTCCTGTTTTATATTTGACAGCCATGCATCATGTTGCTACATTTATTAATTTACATAATGAAACAGACCTGGCAAAACTAATGAAACTAAGGATTTCAAAACTTGGGAATAAGGAGTTGCAATCACTACTTGTTAATTACAAGCAGGCAAGTAAATAACATTGGATGATCATGGGACAGATCTTTCTGTGTTGTGTTAAAGAGACTTTATATTAATTGAAGGGCTCAGTAGAAACAGGGGCTATCCTACATGTTTTATGAAATTGAGTTATTAGCTTTATATAAAACTTCAAATGTTATTCTTTTAGTGAAATATGTTATTTAAATTCAATATGGACTTATAAGCAAATGTGCTATGTTTAAAAGTTTAAAAATGTATTGCATTATATGAGGGATGGTCAGGTAAAACCCTCATTATCTCAGAACTATGTCAGTGTGGGATAGCCCCTTATTCTACTGACCCTTCAATTGTAGGTATTTCTTCTTGTACAAAGACTGATGCTGATAAAGCTAAAAAATAAATGTGTTACTGTAATATCAGTGTAATTATTTATGCCTACCTAGCTTGCATTTCCTGAATTTTTAATTGGGTTAGTCCTTATCAGAAACAACAAACTGAAAATTTGTTTTTCTATGATCGTATAAAAATAAATATTCTGTATATGTGACGTTGGTGGATGTTAGTGTTCTATTAAATAATTTGGAAAACAGAACATTGTAAAAAGAGATACATTGATGTAACAGTTCTCTTTTGCACAACCTCACTGCCTATTGTCATTACTCATCCTTTACTACCTGTCCTCACCACACATTATTAATTACCTCCACTGCTTTTGTGCCTCTCTACACTCCTTTACATTTATTGTCACTTCCAATGAATGTGAATAATGTTTCCATGAAACTGTAAAGATTGGAGATGAAACACAAATGATTTCTCTATGAGACCTGATTTACAGCCGGAGAGAAAATGTTTATTTTTTGTGAGAGGACTATTGTGCCACGCTCAATGTTTTTTTCTGGCTCAATGCAACAATAGAGAGAGAGAAAACAAACAAACAACTTCAATATTGATTGTGCAATAAGCAATTATTTCACACACTTACTATAAAAATAACTAGTTCGAGTTTCCTTTTCAGTTTTAAACAGTACATAGTTCAAAATTAATTTTATAATGCTCTTTTGGAAATAAGGAAGATATTGGAGTAATGTATTGTTAATGCACAAGGAAAGTGACACATCTGAAAGTCAAAACACATTTTGCAGGAGAAGGAGTTTTAATCTGAATGTTTTGCAGCTGGAGACAGTGTTCAACCATAAGTGTATAACCCTATTGATGATATTAGCGGTTTGCCCAGCTTTTCTAAAAACAGTGGGGGGTCATTCATGAAATAAGGCCGTACCAAGCATAACGCAGTGACACACATTGACATGATTTTGAATTAACTAGAAAAAAATGCTTAAATCTAAACTCAATCTATTTTTACATTAAGGAGTGTTAGCCCAGGCAGGGCACATGTAATGGGTTCACAGTGTTCTCAACTGACATGGATGCAAGGGACTTTTGTATTTGTAATAACCTTTCGGGGGCTACAATAAATGGCACCGCAAGTTGGACAACCCTGCCCTACAAGTACTAAAAATAATAATGAAAGCTAAATTATTTAACAAGGAACCGAGTTGAATAATGCTGAAACAATATTTTATAAATTAAGTGGTACTATTCAGTGAATATTTTCTTCTTTTTTTAGTTAAGTTTTCAGCTCTAAAAGCATAATTAAACTAGTACTTTTACAATAGCACATACTTTCAGGCATTATTTCTAGCTTTTTCAATTTTTGAAAATTCAGAGTTCAATGAAAATGAGGCCTGGCCTAAGTTTTGCATCAAACAAACTGCGCATGTACAGAAGATCAATAGTGCTTTAGCGTTTGAGATTGTACAAACTCTCTACTTGCCTATATTTCATGCAAAATTACGTGAAAACTAAACACATTTTTGAAAAATTGTTCATGGCCTTATTTCAAGATGTTTTCAAAAAGATTTCCTTCTGAAAAAGAAAAATCATCTACCTTCATATTGTAGTTGTAGGAAGCAACCAAAAAAATTTGAACATTAGCAATTTTAGAAAATTCAAATATTTCAACAAAAATGGAGCGTGCGTCATTTTTTAAGAAATTTTGACAATTTTATTGAGGTTTTGTGTTAAGTACCCCAAAAATCAAAATATTCGTTTCAAAGTCCCAGGGCTTTGCCTTGAGTTTGTTCAAATTGACAGGGGAATATCAATTTGTGAGAAAATCATCTGTACCAATTAGGTAGCATTGGCCACGCACGGTCGGGCTAACTGCCAACAATAGGTTCTTCGTTATATCCGCCTACATAAAATGGATTCTGACTACACAAAGTATTAAGGGGACCCAGAAGGCCCCAAATCTACAATGCTAAATTCTAGGAACATTTTGTTGCAAACTATAGGATTGCAAACTTGAGGATTGAGGTTTTTTTTTTTTTTTACTGAATTTTTGGCTATACTTTAAATGTTTTATCATAGAATTTTTAAGAAATTAAAATTTTAGTTGTAGATATGAATTTTTGAAAGTATCAAATATGTATACTCACATTTTTTATTACTATAATGTAAATAATTTGTTTCAATAATAAGATATAATAGAAAGGGTATGATAAAAGTAGTAATTTGATTTGGTGAAGAATGTCTAAAACTTTGAAATTAGAAGCTCTAATAGTTTAGGAAATATGTTCCTTATATACCAAAAACCAAACTTACAGGAATCAGGCTTGAAAGTTTGCCATGTATTTCCAGTACATTGCAGATACATATGATGGATTTTAAGAATCATTTGTCACTTACTCTTTTAGTTTCTTTTCCACTGATGTCATCATGGTGTGTCTGGCTTACTTCTCCATTTCACTCCCCTGGTTTCCTTATTTCTCTCTTTGTAAAGTAAAAAAAGGAGATAATTCCACATAAGCAACCATGCATAGCAAGGTCGATGCGCACCATATTAATTTAAAAAAAAAAAAAAAAATTAGAAACAACGTACAGATGAAGTGAATATATAATTGAAAAGAGGAAATATTACAGATTAATAATTCACTAAAAAGTGAAAATCTATTTTTTTTTTAATATTTCACCTTCTGGATTTCTGAAGTAATTTACTTAATAAAGGAACAAGATTTATCCACTTTTACCAGGACAATTAGATTTTATCTCCTGAAAAATCACAGATTTCCATCGCTCAATTACAATACTATCTTTTTTACTTAGTATGTAATTAGGCGAGCAAGCAAAATTGTTTCCAAAAATATGTCAAGATTCTTTTAGTTGGAGTCCAAAAATTAAAAAATTGAAACAACCAACCACTGAGCAATTTAAAAATCAATTACTACTGAGATTACCAAACATCTTCCAGAAGAATCGCACACTGCCCAAATGATGATGATGATAATAAGAGTGATAATAATCATCATTATCACCATCTATATGTTGTTGCTGGTCACAATATATTCTGCGAGTCAATGAACAAAATTTTCAGTCACATTAATTTTAGAATCACCACATTTTGCTGGGTTGTATTCTCAAAAACCTACAAATTATAAATATAAGGCTCATTGTGCAACTTACAAAGATTCAGAAATTAAAAGAAAACTGTAGTTCATTTTATGCTAATTTGTGCAATGTGAAATTGAACTTTTGCATATCATTTAAACAAGACCATTGAGACAAATACTGCAACATCAAAAACTAGATTTAAATCAGTCTCATTGGAAGCATGTAGTGCAAGATTTCAGTTTAGCGTTTAAATTAGATTATAATTGCAACAAAATAGAGGCTCATTTCAGGTAACACATTTAGTACTGCATGTTGATTTCAGAAAGTTATTACAAACACTTGAAATGAACCTACGACTCGATTGCTTCAGAATGAACAGAAGCACACCTTCGGATTTCACACGGTTTCATGCTCTGTGTCCACTAATATCTAATCAGTGGCCCAGTGTTGAATGAAAATGCAGTTTACTTAAATAAGAGCACCCAGAAGAGAAAATTTCCAAATTTTTACGACCTGCAGTTGTTAAAGAAGCACAGCAGCATACTTAGCCAACAAGAAAAGTCTTTAACTTTATCAATAAAATAATAGAATTTATTCATCCACAAAAATTTGCTCATCATTGTACTCATTACTAAAATCTTATGTACAATAAATAATCTATATTTTAAAAATAAATAACATCAAATGAATATGAAAAAAATAAATCTTAATAAAATCTATATTGAAATTTTTAAAATGGTTGATTTATGAAGAAATACACACGTGAACAACATTTTCAAGAATATTGGAGAACATAAAATGTGGAAAAGAAAGTGAGAGAGGTTAGTTGTATAGTGAGTGGGAGGACACGATTTCAGATGATACCAGATACCACAATTTAAAAAAATATCAGGAATGCACTGAATGTTTCAATCCTTCCACCAATTATCATTTCCAAATCTTACTTAGTGAATATCAGCTAACTTTTTTCTCATTCACTTGTCAGCACTTGCCGCAAATACTATAGAGACAATACAGGACACTTAAAGCTAGGGACCCTGGTGGCCCAACCTCATTACCTTTGTGATATCAAGTGCAAAGTGCATAAGTTTGATAGATTTTTAGTTTCCTTAGGATTATGTTTACTTACGTTTCACAGAGTGATTCGAAAGTTATTGTATATGTATTCAAATTTGAATTAGTCGCTGATTTTCCAGGTCATGTCACTAGGTTTGCTAGTGAGCAATTGTCTCCCATTAAAAGTATGAGAAAGGTTCAAAGTGTCCTGTATTGTCTACACAGTATTTGCTTATAGTCACTTCTCATTAATCATTTTCATCTATACTACATATTTTACAAGACAAACAAGCCAATAGCTAATAGGATGACTCCAGTTTTTAAATATTGGGATCCAACTAACAATTAAGAGCAATATTGTGTGCATATCACCATGAGAATGTTGTAATCTTTAATGATGCTTATAATAGGCATTGTTGAAGGTGCTAAGTTAAGATTTTAAAAAACAAATTGTTAAAGATTTTCCAATATTTTATTTCTGAATTTATATTTTATGCAATACATGGTTTAACACAGTCACATTCTGATTCAAAAATTTGTATTTTTCACACGCCCTCTGCACATTCAGAAAGTAAAGCAATGATTCTACACTAAAAAATATGTACATGTTACATGTAGTCATAACTTATTGACAACAGAGAACAAATGTTTATCATTCTCAGTGGCTGATAATACCTAAAACACAATCAGCCTGAGCAATTTCACATCACTATGATTGAAAGGTGTATAATTCTACCAAATTTTCCAGTTGACAAACATGAAACTATGATTTAATTTAATATACTTTGTACATTTTTTACATTTATCACTTACAACAATATTAAAATTATGTAAAGGAACTTTTAATTTCATCAACTGAGCAAGCCTTCCATAAATTGAGAAATGTGTGTCTTGCAGATCTGAAAAAGAAGAAAAAAAATGAAGTGCAAGGACAACAAAGGAATAACATCAGAGTGGTAATAGAAAAATTGTGTACTACACGCGCAACTTTTCTTGAATGATGGATTGAAGAAATGCACGAGGAGTGGGGCTATTAGTCACAAAATCGGCCATTAGAGTATTTACAGTATTGCTAAACTCTGGAAAATCAAAGTCAACTTGCTATGTGTGCGGCCAGGTCATCATTCTGGGTAGGCAACAACAGGGACACTAGATAGGAGTTTTAGGTGCCTCCCTTGAAGGTCCTGGACCTGCCTCAGCCATTTCTTTAGATAATGGTAATAAAGCTGAACAGAAGTTCTCGACTATGAAACAACTAGCTTTGACTAACTTCTATTTCGCGCCAACGAAGTTTTAATGCTTGGAATGTTGTCATCAGTGCTCGCTGTTTTTTGCTCAAGAGAGGGGGAAGCAAGGTCATCGTTTAAGAAAAGTTGCGCGAGTAGTAACTAAAATGGCCAAATTTTATTTCAGCCAACCAAGTACCAGATACTTATCTAGAAAACAATTAGACACTTTTCTTTTTCGTTGATCTTGGTGTGCTAGTAACTTAAGGTTGTGAGCCCTCAAGATATAATGCCATCCTGAATATTATTTTAAGGCTAAATGTACCGAAAAATACTTATAGGAAAAATCAATAGATCGCAGCACTATCATGGGGATATTACTTGACCGATGTCTGAAAAAATGGTCCGATTTTCGACCTGTGAACGGCATTGGACTCCTTTTTAAAATAGAATTTATGCTACGAAGCCGTTTTTTCAAAAAATATTTCCAATTTTTTTACATTTTTCTTATAGTCCCGTGAAGAAATTAAAAAATATGGGCTTATAGTGCGATGACGACGTGCTTCCTGAATTCAACGTCGTGTCAATCATGCAAACCGGATGAATAGGAGCGGCGTAAAGTGAAATTTCGGAAAACACCTCACCCCCCCTTCCCGCTCCACGCCGTTGCGTCACCTGCCCCTTATGGGCCCTCCCTCGACGCGGCCGAACGGCCAAACCCGGCGGCCTGTGGCGCGGGAGGCCGAACTTTCAGTCAGGCAAGCCGGGAAGTCGGTTTATGCTTTCGTCCCTTTCAATCTCAATTTATTTTTTCTCCACATATCAAACTAGTAGTGATGGGTCGATACCTGAATTTCTCGATACTCGATACCGTTACCTGTCTGAGAGCTTCGATACTCGATACTACACTACTTTAAAGGCTCAGCAGCAAAACGTAGTTCAATCAGAATTGGAAGGTTATATTTTGTTCTTCACACATGCATACATGTACTATTTTAATATTTAAGAACTATTGAGATTAACATACATTTTTTAAAGTTTTTAAAGATTCTTATTAAGGAAAACTAACATTCTAACTCTTTCCGAGTCTATTCTTTTTTTTTTTGTCACATTAATCCAGCTGTACCGACTGGAAAGTCTCTCCAAAAACACTCTAGCTGATGGAATGCAGTTATCGAACAACACTTTTTCTTAAATTGGGGAGAATTACTTTGTTTTTCCAGTAAGATAGTACATTTGCATCAGGAGGAAGAAAGTTCGCATATTTAATTCATCTTGTGCTGTGGTTTCGTATTCACAGCATGATATTTCGTAGTCACTCTTCAGAATATTTCTAAAAAGAGACCACATGTCAATGCATTTTCGGGGGTTCAGTCGTTGATGTCTATAAAATAAATTAAATGAATTAAAAATTTGAACAATTAATACTAGTTTAATTTGAAATTTTTAATGTAAACTAGTAAAAACCCGTCAAAATTTGACGGTGAGATCTGAGATAAACGTAAAATACTGTGCCCAGACTAATGTTCACAATACGTTGCATTGTTTGGATCTTCAGGGTACAACGAAAATATTCTGTGATGTGGAGTTCCCAAAATTTTGAACACGTATGGCCCATGACCAGGTTACAATGTAATATCGGTACCAAATGACACAAAAGAAAGAGCACTATTATACTGACGGTTATTATTTCTAAAGTTTTTTGATGTGTCATCATCTCCTATAAGCAACTCTTTCATTTCTTCTGGCATATTGCGCGAAGGTATACTTATTTTCTCATTTAAGCAACACAGAGTAAACTGGTTTGCAGAATTTCTCTCACATGGGAAGTACAAATCAGAACAAAACTGAAATTTCATAGACAACGACCCAATAGAAAACGAAATGACCTCACTATTACGACACATACGCTGACTTTCTCTTCCCCTGCGTCCAGTTAATATGCGTTTGCGTCTTTTGGGGCGCGTAGGCAAGGATTCCGAATTCGACAACCTGTGAACAACTTCACTACTTAAGTACAACCGAGCAAAACTCACTGTCCGAATGTTCTCTACAAAATACACCACAAAAGCAAATACATGCAAACTGTCAAAACCACAATGCAATTATTACACCGAAACAAAACCTTGACGAATTGTAAAAAAATCTCAACAATCAAAATAAAACATCAAGCAGCGCCACCGTGAAGCAGCCGCTTGGAAAAAAACAATTGACTATTGATAAACGTACTATTAAAGAATGATTTAATTAATTAATTTACACCATAAATGTTGGTGAATCAACACAAACAATATATGATAACACATCTAGGGATTACATTCTTTCATTTAAAGGAAAAAATACTACAATCGGTTCAGTAGAAGGTCTAAACGAAGCCATGGCAGAATACCTTATTTTTTTAAATATACAGATAATGAAAATGAGTTATTCGGAATCATATACAGTGATTTAATTTTTTTTTAACTACTGAAATACGGGAGAATCGAAATCGTGATTAAAGGGTTATTATTTTCTTGTGGGCATGGTGTATCTAGGTTCAAGATCTTTAATTAATTCCTTGAATATATTGTCCTCAATATTACCAATCGATTGATTATCTTTGCGTATCATGTAAACAAATTTTCTTGTTATTGCTTTTTAACGGTTGTCTCCTGATTTAAATTTGTTCTTTGTGGCCAAAAAACAATGAATGTTGGTTGATTTGTGTTGAAACTTGATGATCTTGACAGGACTGACCATGGGTCATTAACTTCTACCACTTGTACGATCTGCGTCGATTCCAATGTCCGGTGCAACATTAGTTGGCTTGGATCTCTTGGTTCGGTGGAGCTGAATACTACCCGGTGTAGAGATGTAACATGTTTTTTTTAATTACTAGTATCGCGTGATTTTCCACTAGGCAAAAATGTTTTTTTACGTAATCAGCAATTAGCACAATTGCCGTCTTTCGAGTCCTCTTCAAAATACTCTTCACTCTTTTTGTTTATGGAATGCACTAATCTAGTCGTTTTTCCGTCACTTTAAAATGCAGAACTGAACTCAAGAGCTCCGTCAGATGCCTCCGCGGTGGGCTGAGGACGGGAGTATCCCGGGAAGAAACGCTGTCATCGAGCATTGCTTATCGTGTCTGTCGTCACTAGATTGCCGGGAGTTCACAAGAGTTTCCCAAAGCTGAATTGGTCGCGAATTGCATGTTATCTCAAGAGATGGTGATAGGCGCGAGTGGGATAAAGAGCGGGGCACGGCGCTCCGACATTGCAGCAATGGGTAATTTCGACTCTAAGTGAATCCGAACAGACGGACACTTTCTTGTGGCTATCAGAAGACAAATAGGAGAAAGAGGAATGTAAAGAAGACAATTCTTCCGTAAAATCAGAAAAGATGGGGAATGGCATAAATAATTAAAAGTATCGAGTCATTTTCCGGAAGTATCGATCGCTATCGATACCACCCGAGTATCGAGGATATCGAGGTATCGAAAGTACCGAGGACCCATCCCTACAAACTAGTGATGCTGTAACAACCGAACGGTCTCGTATTATATGTAATAGTCGTATAAAACTATATATCTTGTTCACATATTTCCGTCTTCCTTCCAATACCATCAAAAAATTGTTTGAGACATTACTCAAAATATCGATTCCGATTTGGAAACAGTTTTCAAAAAGAAAATTGAACTAACTGTGTAGATATCACCAATATTTCATGACCTCACATCTCATTTTACATACATTTTACTTCTAAGATCTTCCGTTATCATTCCACTGAGCCGAGATTACGCACGAGCTCTTTTATTCCGCGATTCGACTTTTGATCTCAAAACGGCGTTTGTCTCCTCGATAGATTTCACCTCATGAGTCTGTTTTCCCAAGTAAAATTGCTGAAACTAATTTTAAAACTGTTTTCGTACTTTCGGACAAATTTGAAGAAATGGTAAAATAGCGCGCAGATGAGATGTCTCCAGAATCCAACGCCGTATCATACACTGAAATAGGATAAATAGAATTCTATAGACAAATGTATAAAACAAAAAATCTTCAGTAACGTCAAAATTCTCTTTCGTGGGACTGCCCGACCGATTCTGTATAGAATCACACGCCCACATGCAGCAGGCCCATGCTTGAGTTGGGAGTAAAATTCAATAAATTAATGTAAAATTTCACAAATAGCTAGCCCATCGCGGAGCTTGACAAACGAGAGATTCATCACAATATTCGTAATTCAATCAGTAGACCAGGGAAAGTTATGTAACTCTGAGGCGAAAAGAGCGATTTTTTCGCTGGAAAACTCATTTTATGATTCCCTTACACTGTAAGAGGATTTTTTGGTGCTAAACATAATAAATTACTTTCTTTAATACGTATGTCGTCAGTATTCACGTTTCGTGGTTCCGTAACACCAAAAACCTGTTTTTACTTCCTCGTATATGTACGTATAGACGGCGTAATATACGTAGAATAGACAAAGTTACGTAATGCTGCGTAAATCGATTTCGAGATTTCAACGGAAATATACCTTTGGGGGTCCCTCATACCGAAAATGTATGTTTACTTTTCAAAACGTCCGTCGTCTGTCTGAACACTACTAGCGCCAAAACAATGCATAGTTTATCCAAATTGAATAAACCTCTGTTCGTTTGACTAGTTAAAGCTCTGTAATTTTGAAACGCATTCTTTAAAATTTGGGAGTACTTTACATGAAGCCTCTGAGACATTTTCAAAATTTTCTCAAAAACGGCTCGAAATTTATTCTTTATATTTCTTGTAAGAATAGAGTAAAATACACTTATAACGGTGGCATAGGTGCGATTTTCACGGTTAACTCTGAATTTCTGAAAATTGCAAAAGTTTGAATTTTATTCGGCGTCTTCCTACCACTACAAAATTGAAGAAAGAGGATTTTCCTTCAAATGAAATTTGTTGTAGTTAGTTTAATAATTATTTCTTTCATCAAGTTCATGTACATTGCTTTGGAAACTTTTAGTAGTTTTCGCGCAATGTAAGGTGCAATTTGTGCAATTTACAAAATCAACAAAAATAAGATGTACTCAAAACGGCTCCAAATTTATTGTTTAAATGTTTGGTAAGGATACTGCCCTATGCATGCCTTAAGATGACATAAGACCTGTTCTTTTTCCCCCTAAAATTACAAAAATGTCATTTTATTGACTTGTCTCTCGTGTCGTTAATATTTACATTAGCAGCAATTTGTTCACACTATTGTAATTATGAGTACATGCACTTTAAATAATACCATATAAAGTTTCTTGAAAACAACAGTTTTCTGTTAAAACGAGCTCAAATTTCAGTATTTTTAGAAACACTCAAATTCTATTTTCTCAAAAATTGCTCCAAATTTTTGCTTCAAACTCTTCCAACGGATAGTGCTACTTGCACTGCTTAATATGATGTAAAGTCCATTTTGGTGTATTGTTGTTTTTTTTGTTTGTTTTTGTTTTTAATTACACTAATGTCGTTATTTTTAAACATCTATCACGCCATTAATATACACTTTTCCAGCGATTTGTATTTGCTATTGCGTTTGTGAGTAGAAGTGCTTCAAATGAAGTTTTCTGAAAACTCAATAAATTACTGTGAAAAAGAGCTTTAAATTTCGCCTTTACAATGACACTTAAACAACATTTTCTTAAAAACGGATCTAAATTTTTCAATGAAAATTGTTTTTTAGTACGAGGTTTTACTCTTCTTTAATACTCTGAAAGTAATATTTCGGTTCTACTATTAGGAAACCGAAAAGAAGAGAAAATGTCAAAACAAATGTAGTTTAGGCAGCGATAATGGCAAGAGGATGGGGGCAAGACCATAAAGGAAGTCCACGCCAAGGAAAAAAGAAAACATTACTACTAGAAAGTCTGTGCCATTCTGCAGCACCACTAGTTACTTTCTTGCTACCACTACCGTGGTAGAGAAAATGTTCTGTAATCTGCGCGAAAAAAACGGCGAATTTTCCTCACAAAAACACTTATTACAGGGCCATGGTAACGAAAAAAAGGATAAATCCAGTTGCTAAATTTAGCAGAAAAATCCTCTAGCACGTGGTGTACCCAGAATTCATGTTTTGTGGGTATTTGATAATGAAAATTTGATTGATGGCAAAACATCTGTCCGTCGCTCTGTGAACAAAGCTAACCACTAAACTGTTCAGCCGATTTTCTCCAAAATTGATATTCAGGAGCGTGAAGCTGACACCCCCACTTTCTACAAAAATCAAATGTCATACACCATAGTTTTGCCCAAGTCTAAAAACGCAAGAAGTCGCCAATCAAATTTTGGACTTTAAAGTGACTAGTATCCCAATTGCGAAATTCAAACTTTTGAACACACCATCGTTTGGTTGAGTTTTGCCCTTTTTTATCCCCTTTGTAAAAAGTTTTGCCTAAGTCAAACGAGAGAGAGAGAGAGAAAAAGAGAAAGAGGAGAGATACAGATAGAGAGAGTGGGAGTGAGAGAGTGGGAGTGAGAGAGTGGGAGTGGGAGAGAGAGTGGGAGTGTGAGTGAGTGAGTGAGTGAGTGAGTGAGTGAGTGAGTGAGTGAGTGAGTGAGTGAGAGAGAGAGAGAGAGAGAGAGAGAGAGAGAAAGAGAGAAAGAGAGAGAGAGACACACATATGTTGTATGGATACAAGAAAGTAACAATTACTGATATTGTAATCTGATGAGTTCGTTAACCAATTTCTAATTACTAATAAAACTATATTGTCTACACCAAATCTTGTATATTCTCAAGAAATTATGCTCCTACATGTCCAAGAGTACTTTGAGATCTTAGTTGTGTTCATAATGAAAGTTTCAGAAAAAATACAACAGTTTTCAATCACAATATTCTGAAATTTCTACAGTCAAAATTAAAACACTGAAAATGTAGAAGACATAGAAGGCACTGCAAATTTCAATTAGAAAATACAAAGAAGAAAGTGTAACTTTTGAACGACTACAGATTAGAACAGGGGTTTGCTATTACCAAAATTAGTAATGATGACATAGTAAAATGGATCATTCACTCAAAAAAGTACAGACGTCAAGTGTAAATCACAGAAAGAACCCCATGGCCTACTAACAAATATGATGCAACCTGATTCTTACCTTTCCATTTCATCATTTGCTTGCAATTGTTCAGCCTTTATTAATGCTTTATCAGTGATCTCCTTAGGAATTCCAGCTAATCGTGACACATTCACTCCATAACTATGACTTGCTTTTCCCGTTTGCACAACGTACAAAAATGTCAATAATTCTGTATCTGATTCTTTACCTACAAGAACAGTGATAGTAGAGATAAACAATAATATTACAATGCATCACACTTTTTTTGTGTTCATGCAAATATATCTACCAAGCATGCAGAATCATACATACCGAATTTTGAAATGTGAAATCCCATAGAAAAATTGTAATGTGGAACCACATCCATTACTGATGGAAAATGAGTAATGAACAAGGTCAAGCACTGCACCTGCTCAAAACGAATTCAATTTTTAAGTACTAACATGCACATAACTGAGCAAATATAGATATTTTCCAAAGAACATGATTGTTACAACAGTTGAAATGAAGGCAGTGTAACAAACTGAATATGAGAAAAAGGATACACCAAATACTTGTAGAGTTTAGGTAATCCACTTGGAAACATTTTCAAGGAAGTGAATATTTTAATTTGAAGTGAATAACACGAAAGTTACAACATTAAGAGACATCTACGAGACATAAATTGTACTTCATACAGTATGGGAAACAAATAAAATGTAAACATTGTAGTGTCGCCAGAACTACAATTTTTGAAGGTTAATACCTTTAAGCTCATGCCCTTTAGGTATTCACATGTCGTTCAGTTGTAAAGTGACCATGCAGATTAATGTCATTCTGCCCACTGATAACTATTATATCCTAATTGGTCAGTATCTTTGTGTGCGTGTCCAATTCTGCAGTCATGTCTACAAACCTATTGTTAGGGTCATTAAAAATAGATGAAACTAAAGTAGCTGGAGGGTGACTTCCTACTGAGAATAGAGGAGCGATGGCAACCATAACTGACAGCTAAAATGCACAGCTTTATGTGTTTTCGCATTGGTTTGTGCCTTTGATGGGAGAGCACAGTTGTGGGGAGACGGAAGGTGAGGAAATTCTATTTCACAATACTAAACAGTAAATTTGTTTTGAGTTCTGAGTGGATGTGGTGTTTGTGCCTTCTGTGCAGTCATGGGTGACCAGTTGGGAAGATTCGCAGTGTTGCCTACTTGCGACAAACCGTCTGTGCAGTGAATGATCTTTTCCAGCCTTCGGATATGTTGATCTAAATTATTTTTTCTAATTATGTCATGGCTTTCTGAAGGTCAGCTTTGAAAGTATACAGAGTAAGAAGTGTAGAATGAGAAGTAGCGATGTTATATGTTTTACTGTACATGATAAAATTGGAAATAAATACAATACACAAAGACAAGGGCTTGTGATGTGATGCATGTAGTTGATGATCCTTGGGTCTGTAGATAATTGAGAATGAATATTTTTTTAGTTGGTAGCTAAGAGGGAATTACTCTCTAAGTTTTCAACTTCCCATTCAAGTGACACAAGACAACACTGCATCACTCACAAGACAACACAGCAAATTTAATTTAATGAAGAAGCAGGTGTTAGGTTTAATTCTGCCATTGAATCTCTGCAATACAATCAAGCAATACGCCTCAAACAGAAAACTTAGCTTAAAGTAGTATTTATTCCACTCAGAACGTTCATTGATAAAACCTCACTTTGAAATGTTATTCTCCTAACTGAACATTTAATTAGTACCTTTAGACACCACGCTAAAACATTTTAAATCTCTCCTCACTCAGTCTCTCAATCAATATCACAGCTAGATCAGGTATTTTATTTTCAATCTCAATCTCAATCTCAATCACAATAACAATAATAATAACAATAATAATAATAACAATAACAATAACAATAACAATAACAATAATAATAATAATAATAATAATAATAATAATAATAATAATAATAATAATAATAATAATAATGATAATGACGATGATAATAATAAACAAATATCTAAATTCGCCTGTGCCTGTCAAATCTATGCTGGGCTGTTCGACGTACCTGTGATGGCGGATGGGCCAAGCAGCGCAGCGACAATGGACATTGTTGGTCCCAAGTCCGGAAAAGGAGAGGATATTATTCTGACTTGGAAAAAGTAATCAGTTTGACATAGGTGCCCACCTCAGGTGCAAGACAAAGAGTATAGGCAGTGCTTGTGAAGTGGTTGGAGGAAGTTTTGACTTGGTCACTGATCAACGTGGACTTCAACAAGAAGGAAGATCGGTCTACTCAACATGGCGACATCAAGCGACGTGTGCACGAAAAGGCAAGAAAGGATAAAAGGTTCTATAATGCTGTTATTGCAAGAACGAGAAAAATAGTCATGACCTAACAATAATTTGTAGTAATCAAGGATAGTTTGAAAGAAAGCTGATTCTCATTTGCCGTTACATGCAATCCTAGAGTAGACATTTCAGAATTATTTTCAGATTCCTCGCTACTCCATATGGATGGCAGATTGAGTAATTGGTTGTGGAGTAAGTAGCAACAATTATTTCATAAGAACCCGTCGACCAACCTAGCGGGATTTACATTTATTAGTTATATATCCAAAAGTCAGTAATAGATAATCAGGGATTCAAGTGTAACCTTTTCCTGGTGCCCAAATTATTTATAAATTCGTAAATTGGTTACAAGTAACATCTTTTGAATCTGATCTTCAGGTTAATTTAAAAGATAAGCGAAACGTAATGAAAAATCCCACACACACACACACCAATATAGCGAGTGTGTGGGTACACTTCAATATGGATATAATTTTCCAATTTTTCACATCCCTTTCCTTTCTTTTTTATTTCTGTTAAAACTATAATATCTAATTTAAATCGCTGTATCTCTTCAAGTACTTCTTTTTGTTTCGTGGCTAGACCTTGAATATTCCAGTTTCCAAAAATAATTTTCCTTTTTCTTTGCTTAAGTCATCATGACTTCTTCTTTTATCTCCTTATTCATCTGCCCTGAGCTTGTGATCACTATCCCCAAATATTTTGTTTCTAATACTTGCTCTATTGGTTGATCATTTTCGACGAACTTACATCGAATAGGATCTTTCGCTATTGTCATATTTCTAGTTTTTTGGATGGAGATCTTCAAATTATAGTTTCTGCAGGGTTTATTAAATTCATGGAGAAGCCGTTGTAGGTCATCTTCATTTTCGGCAACAATACTGCATTGTCCGCATACCAAATTATGTTTATGTTATATTTCCCATTCTGTATCCTTTTTTTGTTCTGAGCTGATAGATTATCTTTTTCATTACTAGATTAAATAGTAAAGGAGTCACCCTAACAGATCCCTTTCGATGAGATGATTGGAGAGGATAAGATACCATTATCCTTGATCTTAATATTATTATTTGTATATATATCATGTATTAAAGCAATGAGGTTGTGTGGTACATTTCCTACCTATAATAGTCTGGTGACATCTATTAGACGTATATTATCAAATGCTTTACTTAGATCTATAAAGCATAAGAATGCCGGGTTATTGAACTCTAGTGACTTTTCTATTAGCTGTCTATCTATATATATATTGCATCATTGCAGGATCTTCCTCTCCTGAATCCCTGTTGTTGATCTTCCCACTCTATCATGCTGTACAGCTCGTTCACTAAATGTCTCGTCACTAATTTGAGTGTAGAGCTTAGATTTATTCCTCTCTAATTATCATGGTTAAGTTGGTCTCTTCTTGAATAATGGTATGAGGATGCTTGTCTTCTAATCCTTGGGTATCTTACGATAGTGCAAGCTCTTCTTCATTAATTCAGTTATTTCTTCAGTTAATGTGTCTCCATCATACTTTAGGAGCTCGCTTTGAATATGTGTGAAGAAATAAACAATACAATCCATTAAATAGCAAATGAAATCTTAGGAGAAAAGATAAAGATGGTGATTTCAATAACAGCCCCTGGTGGAATGAAAAAATTAAAAAACTAGTAGATATTAAGAAGAGCCTATACCACAAATGGCTTTCAACAAAACAAGATGATAGAGAACAATATATGAAACTAAACAGAAAGGTAAAAAGAAGAGTAACAAAAGCAAAAAATTATGTATGGCAAAACCAATGTGAAAGAGTAGAAAAGTGCTTAGACGCCTCTTGATTAAAAGCAGCATGGAAAACACTCAAAACTATGAAGAACAACTGGAATCAAAAATGTCATTTACAAATTATACAGGCTAAAGAAAGGAGGGAATATTATGAAAAGATGTTCAGAGAAGATCGGACGAAATTCTTGAATATAACACAAACTAATGTAGATAGTGATGAAAACATTCAAGAAATCAGTAAAAAAGTCGAAGAAGCTCTAAGATTGATGAAAAATAGAAGATCTGCAGGACCAGATGGTATACCAATAGAATTAATAAAAAGTAGCCCAGATGTATTATTCAAGCAATTAGCCTTTATTTTCAACTATTTGATAGAGGTGGAGATGTCCCTACAGAAACAAAAGATAGCATATATTACATATATATAAAAAAAAGATATCGTAAAGAATGTACAAATTACAGACCAATTAGTGTGACAAATTCTGCTTCTAGAATATATGGAAAAATTATAAAGACCCGATTGGAAAACATAATCAAAGAGGTTGAAGAACAAAAGGTTTTCGGGGAAGGAAGATCTTGCATTGATGGAATATTTTGCCTTCATCAAATAATAGATAAGAGGTTAGCACATAATCTAGAAACACATATGGTTTTTATAGATCTCACAAAAGTCAATGACAATGTTCCATTGGAAAAATTATGGGAAGTTCTCAGACATCAAAACATAAATACACAATTAATAACAGCAATTCAAAAACTGTACAATGTTATGACAAGCTGTATCAAAATTGGAAGAAAGATAACGAATCCATTTAAAATATCTAAAGGTCCGAGACAAGGATGCTGTATAGCTCCTACTCTCTTCAAAATATATTTAAATGCTGCTCTTGAAAACTGGTGTTAGAAATGTCAAAACATGGGGATAGAAGTTGACAATGATAAATTTTTTACCCTTCACTTCGCTGATGACCAAGTTATTCTTGCCGAAGATGAACAAGATATAGATTACATGCTGAGGAAACTAAATGATGAATATACACCTTGGGGTTTAACTATGAATCCATCAAAAACTGTGAAGGTTATTGTGGGGTCACAAGGAACAAACTTAATAATTGGGAACAGGTGTATTAAAAATACAACAGCTTATAAGTACCTTGGTGTGTGTACATCAAAGGAAGGTGGATGTGCAGAAGAAGTAAAAACACAGGATCTCTCAAGGGAGAGTAGTGACAAGACAGTTGAGTAATGTTTTGTATAACCAAAAAACAACAAGCAAGACAAAAATACGAATATACAAATCGCTAGTTGAAAGCATATGTACATACGGTTCAGAAGTTTGGATTCTAAGTCAGAGCAGTGAGCAAAAATTAAAATCAATGGAAATGAACTATTGGAGACACTGTTGTGGCCTTACATTACTGGATAAAGTACCCAATGTTGACATAAAAAATCAAATGGGTACTGATATCGATATAATGGATGTAATTGATACAAAAAGTCAATCTTTTTGTATCAATTACATCCATTATATCGATATCAGTACCCATTTGATTTGATGGTATTGTCATATTCAAAGGATGACAGGAAATCAATGGCCTAAGAAAATTTTAAAATGATTTCCTAGAAGAAACAGGAAGCGTGGCAGACCAAGAAAAACATGGGAAAATGAGGCAGAAAAGGAGATGAATGAATGAGATTTTCAAGAGGAAGATTGGGAAGATCAATGGACATGGTGAATAGAATGCGAGAAGCGGCATCAGCTGTAAAGAATCTCGCTAATATTACTACTACCACTACAAATATCTGAGGGATTTTTCTATAATATTAACATTAAATGAGTGATTCTGAAAACCCACCACACAGCTGATAGAAATGTTGTATTTGGGGTTTTTAAGCTTGGTGGGAAACACGCTAAAATATTACTCAAAATAAACAAGCATTTGTAATAAATTTCTGAAGTGCAACAATGTGTTACAGCATTTATATTCTTTCATCTTCCTCATGGTTTTGTCAGATCAACATGCTACATCAATAACACACACAAATCACCCTTTTAATTACAAATTAATAAAAATCACATTCACACTAATTAACATTCACAGACATTCATTACTTTCAGGAGCAGTTCTCTACAATTAATTTAACTATTTATGAAATAATAAATGGCCCTGCTAGATCTCATTCTAATTTACTTTTGAATATTAAAGTAATCTTCAGCATTGTACATAGTTTTATAGTCTCCTTTTGTAATTTTGCACTTTCCTTTAGATGATTTCATAGCTCTCTTGATTGACATATTCCCCTTTCTTCACCAGAAAACATTTCTTCCTCCACAGTCTAGTAGGTTGCTGCTACTGTTCGTCTTTTCAGCATGTGTCAATCTCTAATTTGTTTCCCATTATTAATTTCTGCGCACCTTGTTCTTTTGCCTCATCCATCATGCCTTCCCATTTCCTATCACTCTTTTGTTATTCTTTTCTCGCATTATTTATATTGAAAAACATATTCACTAAATATTTCTATTCTAAATTAACTAAAATTTAATTAATTTCATCCATTTTTTCAAACTGAGATGACACAGCTCATCTCAACATGACGCATCTGGTTAAACATTATTTTGATACTGTACTGTTAATATACTGATTTTCCCCTCTTGGAATATGTTTGAGTAAATACAAATTGAATTCATCCATACCTTGTTTATCAAATGAGATAAAGTAGCAGCAGCAATTGCAGCACCATCATGAGAACTGGTACCTCTCCCCAGCTCATCCATTAGCACCAGAGAGCGTCTTGTTGCCTTGTGCAGAATTCTGGAACTTTCTTCCATTTCCATCATGAGAGTACTTCGTGCCTTAAAAATCTCATCTTGGGCTCCTATCCTACAACATAGCATCACAGTAAAAACACAATATTCCAAGTACAAAGAAATTAAAAGTTCAACAAAAAAATAATCACCAAAATACATCACTGCAAGAGTTTAGTAAACATTAACATGAAAGGGCAAATATATTCATAACCAATAATTTTCATATTTATCTTGAAAGGACATACTTTGTAGCTCCTCAGACATAGTTGAAGTCCTTTGTTAAACACTACCATGCTAATGACGACACTTAAATTTGTATTTAAAAACTTAAAACGTGACGAAATCAGTTGGATTTTGAATATTCGAAATTTCCAATCAATTAAACATTTTTTTGTGTCAAGAATAAAAATAAAAACCAGAATATACCTGGTATAAATTGCATCCAATGTCCCTATTGTAGCATATTCAGCAGGCACATAAGAACCAATAAGAGCCATTATTGCTATCAGAGCAACTTGTCTCACATAGCAAGATTTTCCACCCATATTAGGACCAGATAACACCATGCACAAGTTTTCTGGACACTTAAAAAGATATTAGATAAAGTAATTAAAATGAATATTAGAAGTTGCTACTACATATTTAAATTAAATGCACAATCACTATAATAAGTTCTTTCAAAGAACAAAATATTCAAATGATTATTCTACATACATTTCAAGGGAAGAAATTAAATATTGGTCATAAATAATTTTAAATTATTTAGTATTTATTACATTACTTCATAAAATAATCCAACACAACACTATGTAACTATGTAATGCATTATTTATTAAATCCTCACTTACCTCTAAATATGTGTTATTGGGTACAAAATCATTTACAAACTTGGAAACAATTGGATGCTTCCCTCTCTGAATATTTATAACTATATCATCATCAACAAGTTCTGGTCTGTGAATTTAAAAAAAAAAAATTGAAACTACTTTTCTAATAATGACATTTAACTGAAAAACATTTTGACTACATTATTCCGAGCATACCTGCAATATCCATCAGATCTAGCAAGCTGAGAGAGTGCTATCAAAGCATCAAGAACAGCTATGTTTTTCACAGCTTTCTTGTGATCACCATAAAATACATTGAAACAGTCAATAAAGTCTCTCCATGAATTCTGACACTCTTGTTTAAGTTGAGCTTTTAAAATATTCAGTTCTGAACGCAAAGGTAATACCTCTGACGCATGGTACCTACTAACATGCTTGGTCCTGAAGACAAAAAGAGGAGAGAGAGAGTCATTATTAGGCTACACAGACAGATTTCCAGAATCCCAATAACACCAGAAATCTTAAAAAAAATTAATTTAATGAATCATTAGAAGACAGTAAAAGTTATGTTATAATATATCAATGCTATTTATTCACATTTTTAATTCGCACAAGAAAAAAAAACATACAGTAAAACCTGTCTAAGGTGGAACCTCTGTAAGAAAGGAACCTGCCATCCCGGACAAAAAGTCTCAGAACAGAACAAATTTATACTTGAAAATGACCACTGTATACAGGAAACCTGTTTAACATGGAAACTATGGGTTAAGAGAACGTAAAGTGATTATTACCTGCCTACGAAGGAATTTATTTTTAAATTTCCAGCACTATCTTTTCAATGGCATAGTGCAAAGGGTCGTGTCTGGAGACAATAGAGAGAACGACAAGTTTTTCCTCTTATACCTGTTGTTGGGGAACCTTTCGCCAACTCTGCAACTGTTTCACTACGACATTCTCATGCGCGAGTGATTTTCCCCTAAAAATTCTAAATTTGGTGGTCCACAATCCGTTCAATTCTCAAAAGCAGTTTTCTGCCAACAATGGAATTCCGGGAATTCTGTCTTGTCACCCTAGCACAGCGTATTGTACATACGCTAAATTTAATTGTAAAATTTAGAAAACATACTTGTCCTGAATTATGTTTTGCTCTTGATATTTTTTATTTCCTGCAATATTTTCATTATTTTGTTTCACTAACAAAATTATATCAAAAATACTGCACTTAAATTATATGATGAATTTTTGACAACCTCTATAAGACGGAAACCTGTCAAGACAGACATTTTTTATGGAACCATCAAGTTCCCTTTTAAGCAGGTTTTACTGTATAAAAAATTTATACAGATTGCAAAACTTAATGACATTAAGTTGTAAAGCAATAAATAAGCACATTTTTTCAATACACACATTCTTCTTTCTGTGTGCATGCCTGAAACATTGTCAAAGCTGTTCAAATAAAATCTATATTTTTTTGTACGTTTTCTCAATTTTTCACACCTCTAATAATTTAATTGAAGCATGATTATCAGAATATCAAAGAGCAAAACCTTTCTTTTGAAATTTTTTTTTGAAAATTGGAGACCTTTTGAGTAAATGTTCTTTGTGGCTTTTATGTTCTTAGTTGAAAACTTTTCAGATTTAAACAAACTTTGTAGGAAATAGTTAAGACTTTTGTATCTACAAATACATTAAAATATTTATTACATCAGTATTTTAAATATTATAGATGTGCAAAGTGTTAAGAAAATTTCTTTTGAGTACTGTAACAGTACACGATCTTTGGGAACACATTTACACACACTCGCCACAGTAAGTTCACCATTATGCACGGTTGACGACCACATCGCTGTGCGCCACACGTGCGAAAGAGGGGCTGCGGCAAGGTGTTGCTTTTTGGAACAAACAAAAGTTACAACTGCACAGGGGTGATGCATTTATGACTACTTAGTGGATGTGGGCATCAAACTGATCGGGCCCTTGAAGGGGCTGTGCATGGTTAGAGGGGCAGTGGACCTCTCTAGGGGAACGGCAGTGTCATGATTTTGCATATGTTTATCTGTTGCTTCAGAGCATAGCTAAATGAAATTTCTTGACATTTGGTTAGAATTGAATGCTATGTGGATTATGTTAGTGCATATTTGGTCAATTTTTCCGGATGGTAATGTAATTACAGGGGCATATTTTGCATATTTCATTGAAATAGATTTTCTCTCTAAAATGTTTCATCTTTTCATAAACTATTTATTTGTGAACGTTCACTGATTAGAAAGAGCTAATAGTAAAAAATAAAGTGAAACTGTACAATGAAAATATATTGACTTTATGCTATTGCGTTTGTTTTCTTTTCTGTAATAATGAAAATATTAGTGCAAATATAGGATATTTCTTGATAACATATTTTTTAGACCATTCAGAAAAAATGCAACAAGATATACAATATACTTCACTAAGGTGAATATTTACTTCAATTATTCCTCCTGATTTATGTTTGCACAAAAATATAACACTTTATTTCAAGCATGTTTCTCCTGAAATTTTATCAAGAAAGGTTTATACAGGAAATGAAATCATGGTAACATTAATTGCATATACAATTGCATATTTCAGAATTTTTAGGCAATAAATGCATATTTTTAAAAGTATTTTTCAACATATTTTAGAGCATAAAAATCCTCACTCTACTCATGACGAACCCTCATAAAGATATTGGTCAAAAAAGGCCGCCTCGTTTATTGTAAGCTAACTGACCCCATCAATTGCATCCTGTGACACAAAACATGATGTGCTAAGTCGCAGTCCAAAATTGTTCTTCAGCGAACAAAGATGCATTTCAAAGCCATCACGATGATGCGCTTACAAGCATGATCAATCTTGAAGTTGTTCCTGACGACCCCTTCTATTTTTGAAAAATACAGGGGTCAAAACTCCAAAACTATTTTTCCAGACATTAACATGAAATGTTTTACCAAATTTTATATTTATGCACGTTGAACAAAAACACAAATAATCCAGCAACTAACAAATTAACAAATGCTAAAATCCATCTATATTTTGACTGTACTATAGATGTATTTGACGGCTCTCTCACCCAACCAATCTTAACAAATGAGAAAGAAAGAATTTCACAGAGGTGCAACAAATTACTCCTTCATTTTATAAATATCTGATGATAAAAATGCATTTAAATTATACCAATGAAAATGCAATCATGCAACAAATGACTGCATAATGGTTTGTTTCTTGCCACACATGTAGCTTAAAAATGGTGTCTCTTAGCCCCTTCCTCTCCCCCAAAAAACTGATTTTTTAGGCCCATAACCTCAAGATACATATCTCACTTTGTAATCTACAGAGAAATCATTTAGGAATTGGAAACTGTTTTTACATTTTCTGGGAGTTCTTCTCTTCTTGGGGTGAGACGTGTAGTATCTTGAATTTCATTAAAACACATTTTGCTATGATATTTTTCTCTTCACCGGTCAGTCAGGCAAAGGGAAGGAGGCGAATTTCCACATGATAAGAGTTCTTGCATGCATAGACAAGTTTATTTGTATAAACAAGAACACAAAAGAAAAAGAAAATATACTTACTCATTAACTTTAATCCAATTATCTGGAACACTCAGCTTTACTTTTACCTCTATTAAGTAATCCACACCATGGACACTAGTATATTTTGCAGTTCGAAGACCAATTTGTTTAGCAATATCTGGTAATAACTTGTCAAGCTGGTTTTCGATACTTCTAATTTGTGTTTGAAGATTTACAACTGCAGGAAAATTTGAATAATCATTCAGAAAATTTGTAACATCTCCTTTTCTGTAAAATACATACATGAGCAGAGTTACTACAAAATTAATCAACATCTACAATTCAATTTTGATTACTCATGCACGGACATGCAAGTACAAATTTAATAAAAAGAAATATAAATGAATATAAAATGAAAGTTGACTACATATTTAGTCTTTCAATATTCAACAAATTATTCAGTATTTTTTAATATTTATTTTTAAAAATTTACCCTACTTGCAATATACGGTAAATATTTTCTATATGCTATTTCAGATTTCTTTAAGGAGAAACAATCTCTAACTTCCAATATTGCAGTTGTTGGAAGGCACTGAAACAAATTGGAACTTTTGCAATTTTCGAAAAATCGAGGGTATCAACAACGAGGCCGATGCTATTCTTATAAGCGTCATTTTTTTATCTCTGAGGAGAAAGTTTAATCCAAAAATTTTGAGACAGTCTTGAGAAAATTATGAAAATGTTGTTGAGGCTTCATGTAAAGTACCCTCGAAAATCAAAATATCCGCTTCTTACTTGCAGGGCCTCGGGTTTGTTCAGATTGATCACAGGATAGTATCAACTTTGGGGAAAAGGATCTGAACGGTTTAGGTGCTAGACTTCAACACAGACGGATGGAATTAAGACGTGAAGAAAGGTCCCGTCTCAGAATTTGTTCAATGGGTCAAGGGAAACTGGATGATAAATCTGATACAGAATTCACCACAAACATTTAGTGAATCTAATATCCATTGATGCTAATAGTTCTTTTGTCAGTTTTCAAGGACTTTAATAATTGCTAGAGAAAGAATGTTCAAATATACCTTGCTGCATCTTCATTCATGTTGTTCAAGAACTGGTGGACATTGGTGAGAAGCGAAGCAGATTCTGTTATAAGGTCTCTTAAGAGAGGGCTGCTTATAACTACATCTGAAGCACCAATTATTGCTTCTAGTCGTAACTTTAAAGACCTCAAATTTTGAAGTATTATATAAACAGATGATGGAGTGGACTGTTAACAACAAAAGTCACTCAGTAATTCGATGTATTTCACATGTAAACCACAATAAACTGTACAATAGTTATTTACAATACAAATGATAAAAGTGACCTTTTTATTTCACAAGTAGGAAAGGTTGTGACATGAAGCCGATAGGCCAAGTAGCGCAATCCTATGAGCAAAAGAAAATCATTTTTTCCGCGTGGGTCATACACTATTTTTTAGACAGTCTTACTGACTTTTTGTCTCTTTTTTTTCTTTTTGCTCTTCTGGTTCTTTTTGTCAATTTTTTCTCTCTGTCCTTTAGGTTCTTTTCATCCCTTTTGACATTTTGTCCTTTTTGGTTATTTTGGTCCTTCTGGTCAAATGAAAGTATTTTGTTTTCTTTGTTGCATGCACGGATTTAACAGAATACTTGAGCATTATCTCACTTTTAGCACTAATGCAAAAAATTTGGATTGGATAAAAATTGTACTTTTAACATGCTAGGCTTCCCCTTAAAGAGCCGATTTTAGTAGTGGCTGTCTAAACAAATAAATTATAGCAATTAATGAGAAAAATGAAAGATGTTTATGAGAAAAAAAGATTTATTTATTTTCCCCCTAACAATTTATTTCTTATAATAATACTAAAAATGTAACAATCATGCAAGCTGATTAGCAATTTCTGAAGTAGGTATTTACAGTGATTCACTTAAAGAGTAAATACAATCATTTTTCCAAAATGGGTCCTAAATAATCGAGTCCAATCTATGACTGTAGAAAACCTAGACAGCTCAAGTTAAATTCGAACAAATTATTTAAAACCTAACCTCACATAAGCTTGACAAGTGAATGTAGACTTTTAAGGACATGCAAGCCTAAACTCACAGAGACCTTTTAAAGAAACATTTTGAATAGTTTTCTTCATGACGGAAAGGCATTAACGTGATTTATGAACAGAATTTTGTAGATTGCACATGTAAAATTCATTTACTTAACACTTGCCGCCTTGTTGACATAGAGTCAACTTTTATTCCAAATTTTGACTTTTTATATCAGTTGATAAAATAATAATTTTGTGCCCTCACCCTTCCAAGAAGAATTGCAGTAAGACCATGTTCTAGGTCTGGTATCTTTTGTAAAATTGAGTGCAGTTCCACCACACTTTTGGACGAGCAGTGAAGAAGTTCTGCAACAGCATCTTGTCGTCTTCGTAAGGTTTCAATATCACGAAGTGGTCGTGAAAGCCATTCTCGCAATACTCTTGACCCAAAACGAGGATGAGCATACTGATCGAAAAGCCAAAAGAGGCTGCCATGAAGTGTTTCACTGGATGATTTGAATATTTCTAGATTTCGGATAGTGGCACCATCTAACTGAACATAAAGTTCACTTTTTGAGAAATGCTGTAAACTGCAATTAAAGAAGAAATGTATTTACAATTTTTTATGTGGGGATTTTTTGATTTCCCTCATGTTTTGAGACATTACAGAAAATGGACAGGGATCATTTACTCACACATCTAACTTTACTTATTTACTCAGTTTCTGCAAGTTTGTAGGAATACAAAACCATCACAGATAGGATAAATTGATAATGTAAGTAAATAAAAAAAATTTAATATATATCGACTTTTTTATATGACCATAAGACGCTGCCTAAAGTGCTGCTTCTAACGTCACTTGCTTCAGTCACTATTACAAGATATACCTCTTGTAACTAGTGGGGCTGAAACAGCACGTACTTTCTCAGCAGAACTTTCATGCAAAATTACGCGAAAAGTACTCAAATTTTCGAAAAATTGTACATGACCTAATTTCAAAATTTATCTTTAAGGAACAGATTTCATGGAGGGGAGAAATCTTGATCTTCATAAGTATAGTTGTAGGAAGACACCAAAAAAATTTTGAATTTTTTCAATTTTCGAAAAATCAGGTATTTTAACAAAAATAAAACTAGCACCATTCTCTTAAACATCCTTCAGAATATCCAACAACAAAATTTAATAAAAAATGATGGGGCTATTTTTTTGAAAATGTACCCGGGGCTTTGTGTAAAGTACCCCCAAAATTAAAATATCAGTTTCAAAATCAAGGGACCGCAACATCAGCCAAATTGATTGGAGAATATCAATTTTGGAGAAAATCGGCTGAATGGTTTAGTCACTAGCATACTTCACAGATGGACAGCTGTAATTCGATTTTTCGGAATCAAGGACCTACAAAACATGGATTCTGGCTGCACCATAAGTTAGAGGATATTTTTTCTAAATTTAGCAATTGGATTTATCCATTTTTTCATTACCAGAGCCTTGTAATAAGAGTTTTTCTGCTGTATATTCGCAGTTCTTTTTCGCAGCATTTCTCTCTTCCGCATAAGGGGTAGCAAGAAAGTAAAATCGCTTTATCATCGCTTAACATCTTGAGAAGTTAAATGTCTATTATAATGTCTTGTCAGGTTCATTTTAGTATCTCTGGTGGAGCAAGAGGTAGTGTTAATAATCAATACTGAAAGTAATGAGGGACTTCAAGCATGAAGTGGAAAACAAATAGTTCCATGATACAGGTGTGTAGGTGAGATAAGAGAAAATACCTGGGCTTGGAAACATAAGCACCTATCTAAATGATGTAGTTTTTAAATAGATGCCCCTTGATAACACCCATTTACCACACTTTCCCTGATCTATACCTATTACGCCGAACACTATTTCTTGATTGTGAGACTTGCACCTTCTACCACGCAACACACATGAAAAACATTAGACAAATCCCTAAGTTCATGATGTAATTGGAAACATAAACTCTTAGACTATAACATAGCTGTTGTATAATTTCTAGTCATGGGCAATGTAGGGCATTTACTTGTAAGTATCCCAGTGAATGACAAAAGAACACCAACCATGCACAACTGGAAATTGTTGAAAGTGAATACTTAATTTAAAAAATTGAAATCACAAAGATTATATTCTAAGAATATAACTTTTAACATCAAATATTCTTTTAAACAGAACTTTTTTAATAAGAAGAAAAGAACATTTTAAAAAATTACATAAAAATTAGACAATGTACCTGAGTATTCATGAAGTTCAGGGTTCACAAAAACTATATAATTACTTCATGTCAAAGAAAGGAACTGCAAAAGTCAATGAATCCTCCATTCCTAGTACATGCAAAAATGTCACGAAAGAAAAATCGTATCTTGTTTCTCTAAATGTAAATTTCATTAAAGAGTACACAAAAAAATGTTCTCACACTTACTTTTCAGGTCGTAAAGTTTTATCAACATTACAACTTTTAAGATAACTTAAAAGGGCACTCAGAGAGCATACAACTGGTGCTGGTAAGTTTGTTATTGCTTCAGTAGGACCTGTAGCTTTAGACAAAAATGCTGCTGTTTCTATTAAGGCCGATGAGAAATTAAATTTCTCTTCTGGCAATACTTCAATGCGGGCTTTACTATAAAATAAAGCAATCACTTTCAATGAACAGAAAACAAACTAAATCTGTTTCAAGACAAATTATGTGCTTTCATGTACCTATGTTTCAATACAATTGCGGATGAAGATGACAGCTTTTCTGGAATTAGCACTTCAGCTGGTGTCAAATGTTCAACTCTTTTTTCTAATTCTTCACGAGTTGGATTATCCACAAACTGATCAAAATAAGCTTCCCCTGAAGCTACATCAAATGCCTAAAATGTTTTTAAATAGTCATTCCAAATCCATATATCATCTATTGATTTATTTCTTACATGAATGACTTACTTTTCTCGTGAATACTTACCACAAGACCTATACTTGGTTTGGAAGGATTCCCTTCCACTTCCGCTATACATAGAATGAAATTGGCAGAGGCTTCTTCACTACATTTATTAACAGACTGGTTCAAAGGGTCTATCTGTGATAAACATTAAGGAATAATTTGTTTCTGTGTACACTTACAAGTTAAATTCAGTATACACTGACATTCATTTTTACATATCACATCCTCTTCTGTAATTTATAATGAATATCCCTCATCATGAGGGACCAAATGCTTCAATATCTCTAAAGCTAAATTGATAATTTCAAATTGTCTATTACAGAGAATACTTCATTTATTCACACCATAGAACATTTTTCCCTTTCTTCTCAGGAGAAAAAAAGGATTCTTTTGAAACAAAAATAATTTGTGAAATCCATAAAGAACAAGAAAACCTCTTCTGCATATTTTGAGAATCCAGGAGATCTTTCCTTAGCATCCTCAAGACAATCACTGTTGTTAACTTAGTACCATTATAAAACATGAACTTTCTTGTAATATATGCCATGTAAAGTTTAAAAAAATATGACATGCAATACTAAGATTTCACCTTATCTCACAATTGTCTCACTTTGCTTAAAACACTCAATGTTCCATTTGGAATAAGAACATGTTCTAACACACTGACACATTTCACAAGGTTTTGATAGGTTGTTAGAAAAAAAATTTCCTTTATTTTATATAGCCAACATGTCAGACCATTTTTTGTTCTCTCATCAGGGCAGTAATTATTATTTGTGGTCATTAATGTGAGATCTATCTAACGACCTATCTATCTATCATTCTTACCTATGATCATTTTATGACAATGCTGCTACTCTGAAAAAGCAATTTTATAAAGAAAAATTCTCATTACATCATTGTTTAACCAATGATGGAAGAGGAGTTTGTGTTGAGCTTGAAATGAAAGAAGTCACATTTTAGGTGAAATAATTTAGTGACATTTTTGTAGTTTCACCACTTTTAAGCAGGTATATTCTTTTATATTTGGGCCAGTTTCACCGAAATGATTTCAAGAGTAGGTACAGATATCTGGTGGAAACTACTCCCGACTCTAGTACTTAAAAAAAAACCAACTTATCACTAATGAACAGTAACAATGCTGCTTCTTTAAAATAATCAACGAAAGGGCATTATTTACGTATTTATTCAATTCTTTGTCAACGGAGCATGGGGTGCCAGAAGGTATGATCTTAGGTCTAATCCTCTTTCTGTTATACATAAACATGTGCCTTGTCTTTTAAAAGTGGAAGAACATTTCTGTTTGCCAATGACATGAATGTTCTTTGCAAAAAAGAAACAAAAAATAGTACAATTTCAAAAGTTTCAAATTGGTTTCCTAATAACAAATTAATAGTTAATGAAGAAAAACAGTTTCAATGCATTTTTGCATTTCAAATCAGCAATCGCATGCTCCACTGAAAATCAACAATATGCATTTAGCTGATGTTAAGGTAACAAAATTTCTAGGTCTCTCAATTCAGTCAAACCTCAAATGGAATGTACATATAACAGAATAAAATACTAAATTAAGTTCACTATGTTACAGATTCAGAATTCTTTCAAAATGTCAGCCTTCAAGCAGCTCACTGCATGTATTTTGTAAATGTACATTCTTGCCTGAGATATAGCATAATATTCTGGGGAAGCTCATCCTGTAGTACCCAGATCTCTAGATTGCAAAAGAAAATTATTCGAATAATAAAAAAATGCAATCTATGTGATCTCTGCATGCCTCTCTTCATTGAGCATAATTACAACACACGTTGTAGAAATCACGTTCATCAAGTGTCAGTAACAACAGCTCACTACAAGAAATCCACATACAATACAAGTATGTTACTTTACAATGCATTGACAGATGGCATTAAACAATTAAAGTTGGTACACAAACTTTCGATAGAAGTTAAATCTTTTCTACTGCATAACTGTTTCTATACAATTAGAGAATATACCGATCATCAAGATGAAAAATAAGGTTTATTTCAATAAAACAATGATGCATAATGCAATTGTTTACATTTGTATTGTATAATTTTTTTAAAATGACTTAATTTGCCTGTAACAAGTCATGAACTTCAGCTTCCAGGACCCCCATCTCAATCAGGTTTTTATCGTTTCCCTGATTCATTAAGCAAATGCTGAGATGGCCCTGTGTTTTTCTTTTGGACATAAATGTACCTTCACTATGCGCACATTTTGTTGAGCTCCCCTTTTGTTTGTAGTGGCGGGAATAGAGCTGATAGTGAGTTATTATTTTGCTAGCCAAGCAGAAAAATCATACCTGCATTTCATTTACTGTTGCAAATAAGTTTTCTATAACTCGGGAACGAAAATCTGTAGTTTTTCAAATATTGTTAATCTTGCATTTTTTAAAAAATTTTATTATTATTGTTATTGTTATTATGATTATTGTTATTTTCATTAGTATTATTTTTATCTTTTTACTTTTAATTCATCTTTCAACTATTTACAGTTCAAAAGTTGGGAACAGATTCTGGAACTCAAGAAAACGTGAGCAGATGATCTCCTCTATACATCACATACAGTTTTTACTGTTGATAGACTAAATAAATCAAATGAACACAATAAAATACAAGTTAATCACAACCTCACCAAAACTAAGGTGTTTTCTACCTCATTGTTTTCCGTATCTCTAAAAACAAACGAGTAAATAAGAAATATACAGATATTAAATCAAGAAAAGGATATCTTCTCCTATTGCTGTTCCTTTTGTGTAGATGGCAGTCAATTCTCTATCAAACACTCTGTTCTTGTTGTCACTAATTGCTTTCAATTCAGCAACTTCTTGCTGCTGAATTACTCCAACTTTATAACCTATGCAACCAATTAAATACATGTAATTTTTTTTATAATTGCACTATTATATAATAATGAAAATTACTGTAATCTCTACTGAAGAGAGTTATCTGTTGGTCTTAACAGATACTATTTCATCAATGACTCACCACTCGACAAAAGTAACAATGAACAACTGATTCTGTTTTATGGATCTTTATATTCTTAATGGTCTTACTAAATATATTCTTTTTTGAACCTAAATTTTACCAGTCAAATATTCATCTAAAACAATAGTAATTTTTAGCCAACTTTGCAATGCAAAGCAATATTTTGCAAAGTACTCACAAAATGTAGACATTCATATCAGTTACTAAAAAAGCTGGATGCTAAGGGCAGATTCAAAATAAAAAAGTGAATAGGGCAAACAAAACATGATTTTCTGGGGTATGATGTAATAGAGAAAAAGAAAAGAAATCAGCAAATGGGGATGTGTAGTGTCAACAATTTCAATTAAATTTATGCAAACCAGATGGCTGTTTTTTCTTGAACATTATAATGTATAATATCATCATGAATGATGGATAACCTCCTACATGACAGAATTGGCGATTTTTAATTTTGGTACCAACGATTCAGATTTTCTCATTCTTTAGTTTGATAAGAAAATTTCCAAAGAAAGCTGAAAATTGTGGTCTTAAAATTGAAAGTAAAATCCTCCTATATGACCTTTACAATTTATTGATGATAGAACATCTTGTAATGGTAACCACCACATCGGAGGTTCAGAAAAATGTTATAATAAATAAATATTTAATACTATTCTATTGAAAGAATAGAATGCCTAAACTTTAGGGAGCAAAAGCAATTTAAATCATTTAAGAAATTATTTGTTTGGGAATTATTTATAAATAGTAAATTAATGTGCATTACTTAGTAATTAAAAAACAAATGTATACATATGTCTACAATAGTTATTTATGTATCTATGGTGTTATGTAGATGTTTTTCCACACAAGGGCGGCTTCCAACCCCTAGGGCCTCTGACCCAAGGGGTTGGAATTCACGAGGGCCAAAACATCTAGCAACATCCGTGGTGCATATAAAATGTTATGGTTTACTAGTTCGTTGCTGAATAAAATGAGAATTTAAAACATTTTCTACATTTTAAACATTTTATACAAGTCTAGAGTGAAAAGACGCATTGTAATCATCATTTGTCAATATGAACTCAGATAAACAAAAGAGTGCATATCTAATTAAAATTACATAATCGTTGTTGGACTGATTTGTTCATACAAAATGAAAGAATATTGTGACGTTCCTGCAGAAATTCTCGCAGAAGCTAAGAAAGCTTCGGACAGAGGTTAGCAGTAAAATCTCCAGAAATATATAAAAATGTTTAATGTGTATTTGAGAGTTATGTAAGTTTGATTTGTGCTGATGAAACGGTACTTTTAGGTTATTTGCCTCTAGTGTCAAAAGTTATTTAGAATATTTCATAACATCAAAAAATAATATTTTGAGGATGTTAGCTGATGTGCCTTGTAAATCTTTTTACTACTAGTACTACTACCCAAGAAGCATATCGGTCTCAATAAAAAAGTGATATGTAACAGTCAAATATGAGAGACTGGTGACAATTATAAATTTATGGGAACTTTCCAAAATTGCAGTTTTCAGATCAATTACGCAAAATAAAGTTTCTAATAACTTATTTGAACATTCTACCATTTATTTATTGTATTTACTTGTATCTTAACTTTAATAAATAAAATTCATAAAAATATTGTATGTATTGTGTTGGTATTAGAGCGGGCCATAAAGTATTCAAAAGGCCTGCAAGCAAAAAAGGGTCAGAAAGGCCTGCAAGGGAATTAACAATACCGTTACTTGTTTTGTTTCAGGTCCGTAAAACCACAGTAATGAACTAGTAAACAATAAAAAAATTTAAGTTCAAACATGAAATTATAATGTATTCTCCATTCTCAAAGAAATCTCAGGTGCAAAAATTTTCCATATTCACCTTCTGTCGGCCCTGGGTAGCAATTGTTTGTCAAAAAAAACTATACAAATCCTCCACTTATAGCAAATTCAAATATGTTAATCTAGATTGTTGCCTAACCACCATAATTTATCATTAATTATTTAATCATTTCATTTGTTCAATTTAAAAATTCAAATTAAAAATTAGGATTCTAATTTGTTCATTTACCAGCCTCCACTAATTTTCGAGCATGTACATGTAGTCGTTCCACAGGGAAACTACTTCGCATAAAATTGTGGTTTGGATACATTTCAAGCTTCAACACTTTCGATGCAACCTGCAAAAAATGAGCAGAGGAACCATTATTCTATTTTCTTTGTAAAATAAATAATAAAATGTTTAAATGTATGAGGAAAAAAAACTTTTTCAACAACCAGTGTAAAGCATTATATATAACCTGCACATTGGTGCACAAATATTGTACATTGGTGTTATTAAATTGTCTAATTAATAGGTTTTGCTTAATATCACTAAAGTCTCCATGTTTTTTAAATGATTTCAGCTAATAAGATGCCAGTTCAATAGTAACTAGGGCTCAGAACTCCTAAAGGAAAAAATACCTTACTTCATAACCACTGTGATCAGTCACTTGTACAAATCTCAATAATGAAATTTTAATGAGATAATATTTACTCATATATACGAGGACAGTCACAGTGAATGTGTGAAAAATTTTGGATTAAGAAAAAATAATTCAGAATAATTTAGACACTGAACTTTGAGTGTTTTATTAGCAATATCAATATCAGCAAGAGAATAATATGAACAATCCTGTACCCTCAAACCATTTTTTTTTTTAGAAATGTTTACCTGTCATTTGAATGCTCCTTAACAGATATCTGAAATTTGTTCCTACCTCTGCATCTTCTCCATACAAGTAGTACTTATATCCACTTTGTATAATCAAAACCATTCCTGGGTGTTTATGTCTCAATTGTAAAATTTGTTGCTCAAAAGGAGTTAGTTTGGGGCCTTGTGCTTCAGTTGCAACTCTAGTTTAAAAATACAAATAAGAGTTAACAGAAATTTAAAAAATAGCATAAAATATAACTTCAACATCATGCTGTCTGCTCTCAAAGAAAAGACAAAATACTTCACCACCTCAACAAATAAGCAGTCACTCACTCTATCTGTTTTTTGGTTTTAGCTGAATTTGTAGGTTCGTTGTCGGATCGCCGTTTTCGGGCAAATTTGTTCAGCGTTTCTTTCGTGCTACTGGTAGCAGAATCGGTTTTAAGACGTTTAGACTCCTAATAAAAAATAAATTACCAGATAACGAAATAATTTAACACCGAATATCACATAAATGAGCAAATACCTCATTCCCATGTTGCGAAGTTGTTGGTTGTTGTTGTTCGAAATAACTAGTAATTTTTTTAATTCTCTGAGCTGACGGATTCTTTCTTCGATACTTCACAAATTGCGGATTGAACATGATTCCAACGACACTAAAAAAATATTAACACACTCTTCAAAATATCATCAAGCTTATTTGCACGCAAACATTCGAGTTCTAAAACAAATTTTGAATAACTGAATGCGTCAGCGACACTTTTACTCTAAATAAAGGAATAAAAAAGGTGAAGCAAAAATATGTATAACGGTAAAGATAACATTTATTTGCATCTAAAACTAAGCTTCGACAAGAGGTTATGTTCCCCCACGTTCTCTTGGCTATATACGATACGGCGCTTTTTACACTTTACGTCCAGTACACGTGACTTTCAGGGGTGGTGAGGGCAGCCTCTGGGTGGCAAGTGTCACAAGTTGGAACTTCCAACTTTGAAGCTGCAAGGGTTGAGATAATAGTAACGCTAAAAGCACACACTTTCTCGCCCTTAAAAATGGTTACGTAATATATATATATATATATATATATATATATATATGCATACACACACACACACACAAATTCTAACTGACATAGCATCCAACTGCCTCTCAAATTACGTTGATAAAGCGCAGGAAATTCGAAGCAGGCGACTACGTTTGACGCCAAATTACACAAATAATCCTCATATTTTCGAAAAATTCCACATGACCTTACTTGAAGATCTGTTTTTGATGAACAAATTTCATTAAGAAAAAAATGTATCTTCACAATTATTGTTGTAGGAAGACGTTGAAACACTTCAATTTTCGAAAAATCAGGTATTTCAACGAACATAAGACCTGCACCATTCTCTCCAGCGATCTATACGCTAATGTCAAAATTTAATCAAAAAATGTGCAATTTTGTAAGAAAATTTTTTTTTAAATAAAAACTAGAGGTGATATAACAGCACATACTTTCTAGTCCCTACTTTCACGCAAAATTATGAGAAAAGTACTCAAATTTTCGAAAAATTGTTCATGGCCTTATTTCAAAATATATCTTTAAGGAACAGATTTCATTGAGGGGAAAATCTCTATCTTCATAAGCGTAGTTGAAGGAAGACGCCGAAAACATTTTGAATTTTTTCAATTTTCGAAAAATCATGTATGTTAACGAAAATAAGACCTGCACCATTCTCTTAAACGTCTTTCACACTATCCAACAACAAAATTTAATAAAAAACGATGGGGCCAGTGGTTTTTGCCAAAAACGACTTGCTTAAGGGTGGTAATAAATTTTCAGACAACGCCGATGTCTATACTAACACTCGATGTGGTAATCATATCCGTCAGGTGACAGTATCAGCAGCTCACTACAAAAAAATCACGTACAATACATGTACATTATTTTACAACACTTTGCCAGACGACATTAAAAGATTAAATTCGATAGAAAAGTTTAAATCCTAAGTCAAATCGTTTCTGCTACATAACTGTTTCTATACAGTTAGAGACTATATTGAGCACCACAAGGAAAGTAACATTAATTTTAACAGTGATATTTAATGTATTATTTCCCATTTGGACTGTATAATTCTTAACAAACTGTAACAAGTATTGTACCGCAGCCTCTGGGTCAATGACCCCTATCTCGATCAGGTTTTTCGTCCAGTTTCCCTGATCCTTTGAGTAAATGTTGAGATGGCTCCTTGTTTGGTTCTGGAAATAAATGCAACTTCATTATTTATGCACGTCGTCTAGAATTCAGTGGGAACTATAGTTATTCAAATTATCGTTCTCCATATTGTAGCGTCAGGAGGTATTATTCTTGACGAGGGACATGATGAGGGATAAGAGCCCGAATTTACAGCTTATTTACCCTTGAAAATAGATTTTATATCATCGGAGCGAATACTTTTGTTAACAATCCTTGCAAAAAACGCTCATTTTTCTGTATTCAAAATCTAATTAGTATATGGCTTAGGGAATGGATCACAGAATTTTGAAAACGTGCATAGAATTCACTTCTCTTCATAGCACGTCACACACAGTTTTAAACTTTTTTGACGTAAAATAAATAAAAATTAAAGAGCCTCTTTGTTTTGAAAATGTTATAGGGGCTTCATGTAAAGTATCCCCCAAAATTAAAATGTTTCAAATTCAAGGGGCCATGACATCAGCCTGGTCGCTTGGGGAATATCAATTTTGAGGAAAATCGGTTGGTTTAGCCGCTAGCGTTGTTCACAGACAGACGGGCAGACGTTTTGCCGTCAATCGATTTTTCGGTATCAAGGATCCGCAAAACATGAATTTTGACTAAAGTAAGTATTTGAGGTTTTTTTTCCTTCTAAATTTAGCAACAGAATTCATCCACTTTTTCGGTACCAGGGCCCGGCAATAAAAGTTTTTCTGTCGAAAATTTGCCGCTTTCCCCGCAGTATTACATAACTTTCTATGCGTAAGCAGTAGCGAGAAAATAAAATACGATATGTGTGTTGATTTTCTTACAGTGCATTGAGATCGCTCTTCGTTGGAGGTTTTCCTCTACCTATAATGATTTTATAACAGTTTTGTTTTGTGAAGGTACACATTCTCTAAGTGACATGTTCTTTTTTCTCCAGAGGTGTATCCAAGGGCCCTGGTGCAGAAAGTTCAAATGAGGCCCGTCATTGTCATTGTCATTGCCATCTATATTGAGGGTCCTTGACTTCGGGGTCCCCGGTGCCGCACACTAGTTGCACCAGCCTAGCTACAGTTTTTCTCAAAAGTTGTATTTACTATATCGGACAATACAATAGTTTGGCCGCAGAGTTTTCTTGAGAGACCGAATCACTTAAAAATTCAGAAATGGAATCTTATAATAGGACTTCAAGTTTTTATTATTGTTTAACAATTTTTTATTGCGACATTTCGATGAATTATCTTTTTCCCCATCTTCAGGCTACCAGGAATGCAACAGGAACACTTTTACAGAACTTTGAACTAATAAAATTGTTACAGACGTTAAAATACACGAAAACATCTGATAAAATTATAACCAAATAGTAGCAATCAATATAAAACAATATGTAGAGACTCACCATTAAAAAAATAATGTTTAAGTATTTGGTTATTGAGACCATATTTATTTTAATATGTTTACTATCTTGTTTTTTTAATGGTGAGTCTCCACGTGTTTTATATCGAATGTTACTATATTGTTATAATTCATATATCATATCATGTTTTAACTTTCTTGTATACGTAGTAGTACGTTCGTAGTATCGGGAGGAGGGGAGGTGCTCTTGCGCATCCGACTTCAGACACCAGTTTGCGTCACAATATTTGCGGTAATTTTAAATGCAGTTAGATACCAAAATTATCACAACGTTACAAGACATTGAAACAAATTGGTCAAGCATTTCCTTTGAATATTGCATCTTTTACACCTTCGTGTTAGTTATGGTTGGTTACTGTTGAAAACATAGAACCACTTTCAAAATGTTTCTCAACACTCCTCGCTCTCCATGCAACATGACTGCCAGCGTGTGGCCTGGTTTTTCAAACGAAGTGCCCGTACTGTGGTCATGTGGTTCGTAACGCAAACTGGTGCAGCGCAGAATGAGCAAAAATCGGTGCGCTTGAGTAACTCACCCATGTATTTTCACTATGCGTAGTATAGAGAAAGTTATGCGATGCTGAAAATTGATTTATCGATTTTTTAAATTTTTTTTACTGTTTTCTTTCTGTTTCGATACATGTATAAAGATGGAGTATGTTGTATTTCCACTTTTAACTGAGAAGTTTCGAAAGTTGCAATGGTTTTTTTCTGTGTCTTCCTACAACTACAATATTGACGATAAAGATTTTTTCTTCAAAAAAATTTGTTCTACACAATAAATCCTTTAATTAAAGTCTCACACAATTTTTTAAATTTTAGTAGTTTTTGCTCTATTTTGAGTGAAATATGGGCTGGGCAATATTAAAAATATCCAAAATAAGATTTTCTTCAAAACGGCTTCAAATTTTTCTTCAAACTCTTTGTACTGATAGTGTTAATGTACCGTATAAGATAATATAAACGCCATTGTATTCTTTTCTGCATTTTTTAATTACGCAAATATATTTTTTTAATATCTTCTACACTGTTAATAAGTACATTTTCCAGTGACTTGTACACATCATTGCATTTACAAATAGAAGTGCTTCAAATGATTTCCAGTGAAGGTCCTCGAAAACTCAAAAGTTTTCTGTGAAAAAGAGCTTCAAATTTTGCATTTACAAAAAAAAGCTTAATCGACATTTTTCTCAAAAAACAAATTCAATGAAAATTTCCACATAAGCCAAGCGTTTTACTCTTCTATAATATTCTTAAAGTTATACCATTAGGGAACCGCAAAAATTGAAAATATTCTTGTCTATATCATATGGTATATTGTATAGTATCATATCTGCAGTACATAAATGATAAACAATATAATAAAAAATATGTTTATTATTTAACAAAAATCTACGATCCCCCCTCCCCCAAATGATCGGCTGAATCTGCTCCTGCAATCATAACACGCGCATTTCAACTGTCTTCTCAATCACAGGAATACCTTAAAATCGTCTCTTCTTGGTGGCTTTTGTGCACCCCTGTTCATTTATCCTACTCCACTCTTCCTTCCTTTGGCTATCCTCGCTACACTTCCTACCATTGTTTTCCTTTACAATCCCGTATATTTAATTCATATAATAATTATTATTGTTGTTAATAATAATAACAACAATAATAATAACAGTATTCATTGAGAAATGATTTAACAATATTATTGTTAACAATGCCTAACGGATCTAGCAAATTCTGGGTCAAGGAAAGAGAAATTTGGTCTGGCATTCTCCCTCTACTTCAGTCAATTTAACACAGACAAGAGGGGATTTGCCTGTTCTTTTTTCTTTACTTCAGCTCGAACTGTCAACATGAAACAGAAAGTCAAGTGAGATAAGAATTTATATTTATTTATATTTTTTAAGGGAAGTAGTGTTGTGATTTGTATATTCCTTCACGCTGTAGAATATGTTGTTAGGCAGAAAAGCTTTCAATTTAATTTTAAATGTATGTATTGTGATTATATCTTCAACATCGTTGTTCAATTTGTTGTAAAGTGGAATACCCTTTATTGGGGTATTTTTTCATAAAGTGTAGTTTCACAGTGAGGAACGTGTAGGTTATCCTTTTGACGAGGGTTGTAGTTGTGTACGTCAGAATTTAGAGTAAAAGTGTCTTTGTTTTCCATGAGAATCTTCTTTGTGAAGACCACTATTTCAAATATATACATGCATGGTAGAGGAAGAATCCTCAATTTATTGAACAAGGGTTTGCAAGACTTCAGCTTATGAAGGCTGGTCATTGTTCGCAGTATTCTCTTTTGGATAATAAATGTGCAAGAGCTTTCAGGGGCATTTCCCCAGAATCTTATTCCATATTTTAGGTGTGAGTGCACATCTGCAAAATACATTCCCGATACAAGTTTCTCAATATTGGAGCTTGACCTGAGCTCTTTAAAAAAAGCCCTTTTTATTACTTTCTCGCACTTACCAACGTAAGAAGAGAAAGTATTGTAATCGTGGACTGGAAAACGGCACAAACGGTTAACGTTTTCGACATAAAAATTCATTGCGATGTTGATTCGTAAATCCACAGACAAGGAAATGGTAAAATTCCTAGATTAATGAAGAGAAGCTTACAAGAATCACGTGGGTGGGATTTGGTTATTATTCATACAATTCTTTTTTGCAATCTAAAAGTCTGGGAGCTATAAGATGTATTTCCCCAGAATTTTATGCCAAATCTCAGGCGGGAATAAACATTCGCGAAATATATACAACGAGCAGTATGAAGTCTGACTGAATTTGAAAGAATTCTGAACGCGTAGCGTAATGAACTTAATGTTGTGTTCAATTCATTTCAATGGACGTTCCATTTGAGATTTGACTAAATTGAGAGGGCTAACAATTTTGTTGCCTTAACATCAGTTAATAGTACACCATTCATTTTCAATGGAGAACAGAATTGTTTATTTGAAATGAAAACTACATTAAAACAGTTTTCTTTTCGTTTACTATTAATTTGTTATTTTGGAACCAATTTGAAACATCTGATATTGTACTATTTATTGTTTCTTTATTGCAAAGGATGTTCGTATCACCCGCAAAGAGAACCGTTCTTCCGTTTCGAATCGTCGAGGGCATATAGTTTACGTAAAGTAGGAACAGAATAGGGCCTAAAATCGATCCTTGAGGAACTCCACGTGCAATTGGCAAAGAGTCGGAAAAGTGTGTATCATTCCAGTAAGGTATTTCCACTCTCTGAGATCGTTGTTTAAGGTACGAACATAATCAATCTACGGCAATACCACGGATTCCATATAAAGGTAATTTTGGAAGTAAATTACCATGATCAATGACGTCAAAAGCTTTTGAAAGATCTAAAAATAATCAAATAAGTGCTTCATTTTGATCCAATGATGAGGAGACATCTTTAAGAAAAGAAAATATGCCTGTTCCGTAGATTTTGATTTTCTAAATCCATGTTGGCAATTTGAAAGCGCGTCGTGTTTACAGAGAAAGGTTTCCATTCGTACGTAAAAAGGTCTCTCTAATATTTATAAAAAAACTGACAAAGAGGCTTTCTTTTTGTAATTGGAGCTCAAAATATCCTGATCGTGTTTCATGATTTTAGCCTGCCTTATGACTTTTCTTAACAATGATTTGTATTTTTTTAAAGTAGAGAAGGAAATCTTGAGATACGTTATGACGTTTAGAAATGAAAGAAAAAATTCGCTTGTTTTTACAAGATGTTTTAATCCCTTGTGTTATCCAAGAATTGCTTTTCCGTGAAATATTTAATTTTCTTTTTTGAAGAGGAAAGCAAGTGTTAAAATGAAATGAAAGCGTTGAAAAAAAAGAATTATATTTATCGTTTGTATCAACAGTATTATAAACCGCGTCCCATGACTCCTGCATCAAGTAATCAATGAATAATTTTATTTTACTTTTAGTAAACAATCTAGTCATACGTGTAATATTTATTGTGTCAGTGTTCGCATTTCTTATAATGGTAAGAATTTGTGCATCGTGGTCACTGTATCCTAAATCTTTTGTTTCAACTTCATATCGAGTAGTAGTTTTGTTAATTATAATTTGATCGATTGCCTTCATCGAATTTAGTGTGATCCGTGTAGGTACATTAATTGTAATGTCTAAATTGAAGGAATTAATTAAATTGAGAAACTTTTCTTTCTCGCAAGATTCGACCAGAAAATCAATGTTAAAATCTCCGCATACAACAATGGATTCAAAAGAGCGATTGCTGACTTTATTAAGTGTTATCTCCAGGTTTTCTAAGAACAAAATATAATCTGCAGTTCTCTTTGTTGGAGGTCTGTAAATGCAAAGTATTATCACTTTTAGTGAAGTAAGATGTACGACAGAAATTTCGAAAATATTTTCAATGGAATACACATTTAATTCCGCCAAGGGGATAGAATCAATATTATTTCTAACGTAAATACAAGAACCTCCATACGTAGGACCTTTATGCGATTCTCTCTCTCTGCAATAAAAGCCTGCGAGGTAAAAGTTTGGAATTTGGAAAACGCTAAGTTCATTAGGAGATAACCAATGTTCTGTAAAGCAAAGAACGTCCGTTTGATTTAGATCGCTCTGTAGAACTGCCTCGATAAACTCAGTTTTATTTGAAAGGGATTAAACATTATGGTGCAGATGTTTATCTTTTGCAAGTACCTACACGAATGTTTTTCTGCTGCATCTGACTAGTTGCCATATACAGGTGGGGCAGAATGGACTCCTTAGTTTCAAACACTCACTGTAGAGCGCGCAGGTGGGTTAGCGGAGTGGGGATAGTGGCGTTAGCTCGGGGAAACGATGCCATTTTGATTTCAGTAGTCGCCATGCAGTGGTCTGGTGAGCATAGAGGCTTTGTCGTTGAAACGTTCTTTAAAAACAATGATAGTGTGGTGGCGACACAGAGGGCTTTTCGTAGGCGGTTTGGTTTGGCTCGTCATGATAAGGTTCCTGATGCTAAAACCATTAGGAAATGGATTAATAGTGTACGGGCGACAGGATCTGCACTTCCTAAAAAACCAGCTGGGCGACCTAAAAGTGTGAGGACACCTGAAAACATCGTGGCCCATTGAACAGTCTCCATCGCGCTCAGCGCGGAAACATCGCTGCCCTTGGAATATCGTCCAGAACGGTAAGGCGAATTTTACACACTGACCTTCATTTACACCCCTACAAGATGATGGTCGTTCAAGAATTGAGTCCACAAGACTGGGTGAAACGTACAGATGCTTGTAATGCAATTTTTAACCTCTGTACAACCTGACGCTATTCTGTGGTCCAGCGATGAAGCGCATTTTCACCTCTCCGGCACAGTAAATAAGCAAAATTTTCGTTACTGGGCGACTGAAAATCCTCGTGAACTCCACCAAAGACCTCTTCATAGCCCCAAAGTGACAGTTTGGTGCGCCGTGTCCTCCATAGGCAGAATTGGGCCTTACTTTTTTGAATCTCAAGATCTAACTGTTACTGTTACCCCTGAGCGTTATTGTGACGTGCTAGAGAACTTTTTTCAACCTAAATTGGAAGAGTATGGTCAGCAATATGACACACAAGCCTTTGGTTTCAACAGGGCAGTCCTACGGCTCATACCGCCCTTCGTTCACGGCAAATCCTGCAAAGACTGTTTCCCGGCCGCCTGATCTTACGTGGCGATATTCCATGGCCCCCTCACTCCCCGGATTTGAGCCCATGCGATTTTTTCTTTGGGGTTATCTCAAAGCTGAGGTTTACAAAGTTCGACCAAGGACCTTAGAAGCCCTTAAGGAGGCGATTACAGATGTCGTCGCTGGAATATCAGAAGATATGCTGAGAAGAGTTTTCGGAAACTTTTTTGAACGACTCAACATGTGCATCGCTCGCCAAGGTCGTCACCTGCATGAACTAATTTTCACAACCAAATGAGAATAAAATGGCATTGAATGTAGTTTTGGGAAATAAAAACGTTTTGAGATTATCTTCATTTGTCCTTTCACAAATCATCCTTCAAATCAGGGAGTCCATTCTGCCCCACTCTGTATGAAATATAATCCTTGTAACGCGACGGTCTGACAATCAGTCGACTGGGTCGCGACTGACTGTTAGGTGCTCTTGGCGGATCCACTCGAGGTGTTAGTTCAGTTCTTCTCGGGCTAGTCACTTCCTTCAGGTTCGTAGTTCTCTCAGCTCGAAATTCTGGATCTTCGTTGAATGGCGGTGTGGATGGCGTCTTTTGATGAAGCCTTTTTTGCGAAAGTTTACAATTACAAAAAATACTTTGAGTTAAATATAAAAGTTGAAATTTTTAATTCCTCACTAGGTAGGCTGGGGCCCGTTCTTATTTGAATTTGCGCAGAGAGAATTATGGATAGGTCAGTCATATTGCGCCAATAGCGTCGAATGGTGTAAAGGCGCTGTGCGCAAAGGTACAGCGATCTACTACAGCCACCCCAGGCCACCCCCAGCAATTCCCGAGGTTATTTTGCACTGTTTCCAAAACTTTCGAAGTTTCCGTTTATAAAATCGTTTCACGTTGTGAGGCGCGCAGTGTGTTTGCAGAATGCAAGATGGTGAAGAAAGATGTCGCATATTCGGCGTAGTTGGGTTCCCAATTGCCATAACAACCAAACAGAAGACGCGAAGGTATAAGGCAAACTTTGCAGTGCGATTTCAAATAGTAAGTATTATTATGTTTTGCATTATTGATGTTTCGTTAATATTGGTTTTATATTATTATGATAATGAGAGTCATTTCCTTTATTTTTAATATGGTCTTATTATTTTTGTTGCAACAACATTAAATTGAATATTTATTTTGTGTATTAATGTACATAATACAAATTTTATTATAGGTGCAGGAAATATCTGCTGGCTGTTTAGGATCAGGTTAGGAAAGTCTGGAAAACAAGTTGGAAGTGCCGTTTGTTCCAGATGATATGTAATACAATATCGTCAATTTTCGTAATTCTATAATATTTCTGTGTAGTAATTTTGGATTTCAAGTGATATGTCCTTGAATAGTGTGTTTGTCCAGATCATTTATGATCAGTTCAGAACAGGGATTTTTTTGCCAGAGGTTAGAACTAGTTTATTATCACTCTGTGAAATGTATTTTTTCACCAGCCATTTGAAGGAGAATGCCAGCTGTTAATGACTCTTCAGTGTGAGTTCAGCGTATGTAGTTGAAGGTTAGGGATAGTTTTCAAGTGTGATTTACATTGTTCCAATATCATCACTATACATAATATTACAAGAATATATACAATTCTTGTCAAAAAGAAAGTGGAAATCTGTATGCATGTAAATTATAAATGTAAAGGAGCAGTCCGTAAATTCTGGATTTCAAAGAGCCCCTATTGTTGACTTTCATAATGCTTTTAATTAAGCTTGCTATAGACTAAATTTTCATCACAAAATTATGTGTATAAATAATACTCTTGTAAAGGATGTTTTAAAAGTGACTTTTCTAGCATTCTATCTAAATAAATACACTGATATGCAAACATTTCCAGTTGGTGGAATTACAAGAACAATAGGTAAAATGGCAAGTAGAGTAAAATGGCTTAAGCACAAGTTAGCCAATGCTTGTAAAATTAATGAAAATCATTTGTTCTTTTAATCACTAATAATGATCCCTTAAATTAGTTTGGCACAGTGGCGGCTCGTGGGTATTCGCTCGTTCGTATTTGCACACACAAATTAATTCGGTGCCATTTCTCTTAAACATCTCTTAACAAGAGGGGAATACAAGTCCTCTCAGAGCATTTACGAAACATGGTATTTCAAAACACGCGCCGTTCGGAAGCAGCGATTGCCGGTCCGCCCGCCTTACTTTCGTGAAAGCCTGCGGGAGCACACTTGGAGAATGCGACCGAAGAAACTGCGTCCTGGGCTGTCGCGGGGCTGCAGGGGAAGGAGGGGGAACAACGGTGGCTATTGGAGGACTGGAGCAATCCCCGCGCGGTGCTCCTTCTACGGCGCAGGCGCAGTGGCGATCTCGGGAAAAGCCTTAACGTGTCTCGAAGAGCACAAGTTTTTAACAGAAGTAAGTGTGACATTGGACGAAGAAAGTATGAGATATCTCTCCACTTAAATGAGTTTTCGCACTAGCGTGCGAAACGCGAACGCATTGTTGTGCAGTGTTACATTCATAAAAATGTTATTTGTATATAATATGTGTATTGTCTTGTGTTTTATAGTGAGTTGCAACTACAAAACCATTCCGAAGTATTCAAACCCCAAGTGTATTTTGTAAACGTAAATATTAGGCTACGTTTCAATGTGCTTTGAGAAACCGAAATCAGAGAGTTCGTTTTTCTGTCAAGGGTGTTTGTGCAACTAACAATGAATAGCGTTGAAAAGTGAAACGTAAGAAATCAATGATTTCAATGAAAAAGCCACAGAAAAAAAATTTGCTGAAAAGAAACAATGGAAGGGAATTGTTCGGCATGCTATCAGACTTCATAAGATGATTTGTGTTTAATTGCCATTATTAATGTTAATGTGTGTAAATGTATGTCTGTGTGTGTGAGGGAGAGAGAGAGAGAGAGAGAGAGAGAGGGAGGAAGGGAGAAAGAACAGAAATGTTGCACACCCTAATGGCATGACCACGAGCCGCCACTGGGTTCACTACAACTTTGTATAAAGCTTTATATTGTAAGTTAACAGTTACTACTTCCCTATTTCCAGTGGTGAGATTAAGTAATTCACAGAAGCTGGTTGCAATATTTTCAGCATAATTTTATATCATGTTATGATATTGATTTAGATGCAGATTATTATGAAAAGTACTTATCAAATTAACAATGATAAAATGAAATTACATCACATAATTCTGAGAGCTGCATTATTTACACCCTCAATAATAAAATTATAACATTGTTGGAGATAAAGTCTTAAAACGAGCTTTCCAAGTGGCAAGGTCTTTTGTAATCGTTTGCCTTGATGTTGCACTCAAATTGAAATGTGAAAATGAGATCCATTCAAATGCATTACTATTGTTAAGGGAATGCAAACAACTAAATAAAATATAGTGGTACAGAGTGAAGTGGTTTCTATTACAAATACTAATACCACCAAAGGCTGAATTTATCATTCCTCTGACAATTTTATTTCCCTATGGCTGGATGTAGATACAGTGAGCTTCCGACTACAAAACTGTTTTGGGCATGCTTTCAGAAAAAAATCTTAAATTAACTAAAAAAATACTTATTATGATAGAATAAATCCTTGTACAAATACAGATGTAAATAAACAAATTGCTTACAAAGTGGAAATTACGTTTTCAACTTCTCATTTACCAACACATGTTCTATTCAATTTATTTTTAAATTCAAACATTGTAGTTCAGGAAACAACATGACTAATTATTATATTCAGATAAAAACGTGTTATGAAGTTTTTAATAATATTTATTTTAAAAAATATGGGCAAGGGACTCCCAAATTTATTTTTCTAGTAGGGAAATCCAGCTCTACATTTACTTATACCTTGAATGGTTGATAACACAAGCATAAAAAATATTTTATAATTTCTACACATTTGATACCACTGTTCATTGAGGTGATAACATACACTAATGGTTGCAACTTTGAGTTCCGTGTAAGGTATCTTGCAACTGTGGTGTAGAAGGCAATGACTTCTACTGTGTATCTTGCATAATAAAAGTGTATATGAATCATTTTCGAATAATTAATCATTCGAATAATCAAATAAATAGGTAATTATTGTTCAGGAGCAAAAGTCAAAAAGCTTATATACAACACAATATGAAATAATATCGATGCACTGAAGATATAAAAAATGTATACACTCTCAAGATCACCCATTTGCTCATAAAGAGTGATATCAAAGTGATTCATTTGGAATAATAATTGAATTGAGCTTTTCATTAAGATTGCACAAATCATTACATCCATCACATTTCAGCTTTGCTGAATATCTGGTTCATATCGAAGGAAATGTTTTCCATTAGTGAGAATCTTTTAATCGCGCCCAGAAGACCCAGAGAAATGTAAGATCTCTTGCCGAAGACATGTCACTCAATTTGAATGAAGCGCGCCACGCGCACGGTGCCGGTTGCCGAGTTGCGCGTTTTCGTCCCGACCCACTAGGAAGCGCTCTTTGGACTGATTCAGTATTAGTATACTCTCTGGACTGATTGTGGCTTATAATTTTGCAAAATTTTCCCATTTGAAACGGTGAATGTCCTTCAAATTGCGCACATTGATTCTTCGAAATGCTAGCTACCTAGGGAACAGTTTTTAAAAACAGTTTCAACACTTAGCTTTCTCACGATTTTAAAATTTCAGGTCGGATCTGTCACGTCACCATAAGAGCCCATGTTAAAACGACAAATTTTACGGTCTCATTACGCCGAAACTAGACAGTGAAAACCATTCAAACTCTATCAGAATATAGAAGAATCTTTTGATTAATACAATAAAAAATACATGTTAAACATAACACGTATCTCGCTCTCACCACCTTAATATATCAGAGTAAGAGAATCTATATTACGAATGATTATATATTGGAGATGTGGTAGTATTTGTATTTGAATGGAGATTTTGAATGGTATTGGTATGTTGAAAGTTTGTGAGAAGGAGAAAGCAAATTTTTAATTATTAATGTACGTTTTTCCAACTTCCTTCTGTTTTTTTCCTTTGAAGAACATTATTGTTTGTATGTAATTATTTTCTCAAACATTTTTGTTCTTGTAAAAAAATGCCTTTTTTCTGAATTTATCGAGAACTGAACACTAGTTACTGCATTGTTTTTTCTTTGTTGCAGGATTGCAATGTTTAATAGAATATTTTTATTTTATAAAATTGGAATTATTTTCGTCAATATTAGGAAATTCTAGACCTTCAGTATTGTGACACGTTTTAGTACGCATGCCAGAAATTGGCCATCAATCATCCTGATTGAGAGGAATTGGTTATCAATATATTCAAATTTACAGGCTAACATTACAATTAATTTGTAGGGTTACCCAAATTTGCAGATGCTTATTTTAATGATGATTTTTACAACTCTAATTTAGGGTTAATTAAATATTTTATTTTATTTTATATGTATGGAGGAAGCATACTTACTCTTGTTTTCCCTGGTTTTCTCCCCATCGCGTAAGAATAAAATGTATGTTTGTATGCCCGGGCAATTAGTCACTAAAATTCTGGCAAAATTTAATAATGAATGTGAATATAATTGCGATGGACCATTGTTTAAGAAATTTTAATGACTGCTCTTTGCAATTTGTTATTAAAATGTAACCCACCTGTGGTGCATAAGTTTATCCTTTAATAAACCTTTAAGTTGAATGAATTCATATATCCGGTGCATTCAATTTTCACAATATTTCAAACATTTGTCATTTCAATTCAATGAATATGTTCATTCCTTTGATATGCTCTTATCACAGTCATGTGTTAACGTTATATGTATAAAACCATTATGATACCGATATTGCTAGTTCAGTGAAATATAATTTATTTCATTACAATATGTATTGTTCGAAAATTAAAATTATTTTGAGCCATGCAACTTAATTTAATCTTTATTCCATAAATTCTCTGATTATGGCTTTTATATTAGTTTTATTATAAAATAAGATTCTAATATTTTATATATTCTTCATTTTAAAGAAAAATACGAAAATTTTATTTTCATGTATAAATTTAAAATTAAAAAACAAGTTTAAATTTTAAAAAAATTATGGTACCGTATGTCCTTTGCGATTTATAAGTAGTAAAACAACATTAATAAAATGATCTCAGTAAATCTGCATTTTTGAAGGACACTACGTACATTTAAACACGCCGCGTCGGTATCCTTTAATCCACAAATTAACACAAATTAACAAACAAATTCCACAAATTAACAAACACACAAAACATTAAACATTAACAAAAAACAATTATTAATTAATTACAACATTAATTATTACAATTATATTACAATTATTATTATTAATATTAATTATTATTATTATTATTAATATTATATATAATATATATAATTAATATATATAATATAATTATAATATAATTATATAATTATAATTATATTATATAATTATTAATTATATTATATTATTATTATATTATTATAATTATATTATATTATATTATATTATTAATTATATTATTAATTATAATTATATAATTATAATATAATTATATAATATATATAATATAATTAATATTATTATTATTATTATTATTATTATTATTATTATTATTATTAATTATTAACATTAATTATTACAATTATTACAATTATATTAAATAATTACAACATTAACAAAAATGAACAAAAAACATTAACAAACACAAAAATTGTTTGTTAATTCCACAAATTAACAAACAAATTAATAGTAAACGAAAAGAAAACGGTTTTAATGCAGTTTTCCATTTCAAATAAACAATTCTGTGCTCCATTGAAAATGAACAGTGTACCATTGACTCATGTTAATGCAACCAAATTTTTAGGTCTCTCAATTCAGTCAAACCTTAAATGGAACGTCCATTTAAATGAATTGAACACAAAATTAAGTTCATTATGCTACGCGTTCAGAATTCTTGCAAATTCAGTCAGCCTTCATACTGCTCGTTGTGTATACTTCGCGAATGTTCATTCCCGCCTGAGATATGGCATAATATTCTGAGGAAATACATCTTATAGCTCCCAGACTTTTAGATTACAAAAACGAATTGTACGAATAATAACCAAATCCCACCCACGTGACTCTTGTAAGCCTATCTTCATTAATCTAGGAATTCTACCATTACCGTGTCTTTTTATTTACGAATCAGTGGTTTTTGTAAAAAATGACTTGCTTAAGGGCGGGAATATATTTTCAGAAAATGCCGAAGTCTATTACTATAACACTCGACGTAGAAATCATATTCATCAGGTGACAGTATCAACAGCTCATTACAAAAATTCACATACAATACATGTACATTATTTTACAACACTTTGCCAGATGACATTAAACGATTAAATTCAATAGAAAAGTTTAAATCCCAAGTGAAATCGTTTCTGCTGCATAACTGTTTCTATACAATTAGAAACTATACTGAGCATCACAAGAAAAGTAACATTAATTTTATCAATGATACATAATGCATTATTTACCATTTGGACTGTATAAATGAGTATAAACAACCTGTAACAACTATTGTACTACAGCTTCCGGGTCAATGACCCCCATCTCGATCAGGTTTTCGTCCAGTTTCCCTGATCCATTGAGCAAATACTGAGATGGCCCCTTGTTTTGCTTCTGGACATAAATGTAACTTCATTTTCTGTGCACGTCTTCTAGAATTCAGTGGGAAATACAATTATTCAAATTATCGTTTCCATGTTGTCGCGGCAGGAAGTAATAAGAGCCAAAATTATTGCTTATTTATCCTTGAAAATAGATTTTATTACATGGGAGTTTTTTTGTTTTTTTTCTCCCTTTCAAAATTCAAAATTTATTGCTTATTTATCCTTGAAAATCGATTTTATTACATGGGAGTTTTTTTGTTTTGTTTTTTCTCCCTTTCAAAATTCAAAACTTAAGTAGTATATGATTTAGTGTAGGGATCACAGAATTTTTGAAAATGTGCACACAATTCACTTTTCCCCATAGCCCGTCATACGCAGTTTTTAACTGTTTTTGACGTAAATAAATAAATAAATAAATAAATAAATAAAAAACCAAGTGAAGAACACAAGGACTGTGAAGACTATTTGTACATAAATAAAGTATTTTAGTGTATCTTTAAGAAACAAAATAAACGTCTTTGTTAAAATAATATTTGTTTTAATTCATCAGAAGCGTTACAATTGGTGTCAGGTGTGGTGAATTAAAACCTTCATCAAGATGAGTTTCACAGAAGTGTTACGGAGTCTGAAAGTGACGGAGTTGAAGAAGGAGTTAGAAGAGGGATCAAGACACCACCGGAACGAAAGCAATATTACAAGAACGTCTTGCTAACGTTATGACGGGAGCAGGAGAGAATCCAGAGAATTTTCTCTTCGAAACAACCGGAAACTTTGCGACATGTCCAAAATAGATATGTATTAAAAGAAGAATTGTCAGCGTCACTGGAACAAAAGTTTTCCAAAAATTCCAGTATTCTAAAAGAGGAATTGACTGAAAATTCCAAAATTTTAGAAGAACTGACTGAAATTTCCAATACTTTAGAAGAAAAATTGAGCGAAAATTCCAGAACTTTAGAAGAAAAATTGAGCGAAAATTCCAGAATTTTGGAAGAAAAGTTGTTAGAAAATCTGGAACACAAGATAACCCAGAATAATAAATTGGTTCAAAAGGTAATTGAGGAGAAAATTTTGAAGAATGAAGAAAAATTACTAGATCAGAAGAGAAGCCGAAGGTTTTTAATTCCCCCACAAAAAAAATAAAAAATAAACACTGTACAGGAACCACTGGGAAAGGTAACGAGTGAAACCACTTACCTTTGATGGCACCTCATTATGGCCAATTTTTTTTAAACAATTCAAGGCTGCTGCAACGGCAAATGGCTGGTCCTCGACAGAATGTGCTACGACCTTGATTGTGGCTTTGCGTGGCAACGCCGTTGATATTCTAGAGAGAATACCGATCGAAGAACAGGCGAACTTCAAGCAAATTGTCAAGAGATTCGAAACACGTTACGGGCAAGCACACCTAGATGTGTATTTTACACAGCTACGGAATCGTGTGCAGAAGCCTGGAGAGTCTTCAAGAACAGGAAGCTGATATTTCTCGTTTGGTACGCCTTTCGAACCCTGATGCCCCAGAAAGTTCCCTGCAATGCACAGCCGCCCAATGCTTCATTGAAGCGCTCCATGATGCAGAAACCCAATAGGCATTAAGGCTGGCAAGACCGAAAACCTTACCTGACGCATTCAGACCAGCACTAGACTTCGAGGCCGAAAAAAGAGCATCGAAACGTGACGGACGAGGGCGAGAATTACCGCCCGGCGTAGATACATGGAACGAAAAGTATTTTGAGGCAATAATGGAGAGATTGTTAGACACGCGCAATTCTTGTGGCATAGGCGACAATCTCGATGTTGGAATTGTGGAGAATTAGGTCACGTCAAAAGCCGATATGACCGACCACGGAAGCAAGCAGTATCCTGTTTATAGACGCAGCAGCCAGCAGGGAAACTAGAGCAGTTCACGGAAGGGGGCCTCAATCGACCTGTGAAACAAGAGCCCCACCGTACGAAGTACACGTTGCGTCCATTCGACACCGTTCTGACAGCGTTTACGAAGATGCACTTGTAAATGGAAGACCATGCGTCTTACTTCTGGATACTGGTGCAACAAATAGCATTATAAGAACCTATTTTGCCAAATCATTTTCAAATCATCTTATGCCATCCAAGTGGTAGCTTCGAACAGCCACTGGGAACTCGGCGAATGTTGTTGGAGAGATGGATGCCCTCCTTGCCATTGCTAAGCGGGGTAACTTCAAAGTAACTTCTTTGACACTGGACTGCTCTTTTACAGTCCTGGAGATTTTTCGGCGTTGTAGATTTGTCAGACACATTTGCCTTGCCTCTTTCCCAGAAGCGGAAGAGTGGTTGGTTGATTGATTATAGTGTTTCGGGGCACGTCAACTGCTATGGTTAATAGTCCCGTTTGTGTAGTGAATGTGTTTAGATGTATGAGGTGATGGTGTTTCTCTCCCGCGATTGAGCTCCACTGCTGACATACACGTTGGCTTTGGCTTGCGGGGATCCCACATCCAGGTATCTCCCTCTAGTGGGCCACCTCCCCTGCCGGCGCAAGCTGTAAGTCCCCGACGTCTCGCGACATGTGTGGTTGAGTAGTTCACGTAAGTGAGAGTGTATGTGTAAGGAGAGAGGCTAGGACTAAGAAGAGGAAGGAAAATCCGCGCGTAATCCCTGGCCTGTTAGGGTATTGCTCCGGCATTCGCCTGATATTGATCGAAGAAACTCAAGACAGCATTACCAGCTCTGAGTTAAACCCAGCCAATAAGAGCAGTGGATATTTCTGTAAATTCAGCACCTTCTTGCCTTGAGGCGTATTGTCAGATCACTTAAAATAGAATTGCTTATCTTGGGGAAGGATTAATTCCTCTTTCAATAAAACAATACACGATTTTTGTGTATTTTCTGAAGTTTTCTCAGGATGCGAAATGCATATTCAAGGCGACACACAAGTGAAAGAATGGGAAGAGATTAAAAGTAATGAGAAAAAAAATAGTACTAGTAGTGCTACAGAATGCCACAGACTTTCTTGTATTCGTTTTATATTTTCTTTGGTCTGGGCTAACTGTTCTGACTTGTCACTTACTCTGCTGGCTGCCTCCTTCGTCGCCCAAAGTAAATTTTATAGAACTTTTCTCGATATTTCGGTTTGTCGAATACAAGAACTGAAACATTACTTTAAGAATAAGGAAAAAAGAGCACAACCTAAATGACAATTTTCATTGAAAAATTTGGAGCCGTTTCTAAGAAAATGACGTTTAAGCATTACTGTAAATCCGAAATTTGAAGCTTTTTTCACAGATATTGTTTGAGTTTTCCATAAACTTCGTTTGAAGTCATTTTGAAGCACTTCCACTTTCAAGTGCAATAATGTATACAAACTGCTGGAAATGTGTGTATTAACAGCATGAAAGATATTTCAGAAAAAATACATTTGTGTAATTTGTTAAAAACAAAAGAATACAACAAAATTAAATTTGTTATATTCATTTTTATGGTGATATATATATATATATATATATATATATATATATATATATATATATATATATATATATATATATACATATTGAAATAATCTGAATATATTGATGATTTATTTCAACGTAATCCGTTCCGAATTTGTATAAATGGGCGCCAGGAAAAGATTACGCTGATACTATTATACACGTCAACCTTCAACTCTAATTATAATAAATTAGTTTCCGGCTACCTGGGTCGATGGGTTTCATAGAAATAATCATTATTGTATGCTAATAGATGATTATCCGATCTGCCATCTATACAGAGTGGTCGAGGAATCTGAAAAGCAAATATATTTCTATCTTGCTTCTTCGTTACTAGAATTGGCTCAATGAAAATCATGTATTCATTTCACAAAACATGGAAATTTATTAAACAATTTTGGTATATTATAATTTTACCCAATATGAAAAAAAACCTTGGTCATGACCGGTTCCAGCCTTATAATGTCGTATGCGTCTTCGCGCGCTTTTGGACCAACTTCATTCTTCTCCGACGTCGCCGTCTTCAGGTCCAGATACCATCTTCTGTCTTCTTTTCTCAGAAGCACACTTCAATCACCGTTCATCAGATCAATAAACTATCTGCTGCTAGCATTCCAGTCCAATTACTGATAACTTCGCCTAAGCCCTCAATGTCCTTCTAACTCGTTCACTTGAAATATTTTAAGTTTTATTGTCACACTTAGTATTCAAATTCGATGTTCTATCAATATCTATTCCCTAGTAGATGCTTACAAGTTCCCAAAAAAATCCTAACATTAATTGGAGCACGATCCGTTCAAGACTACGGCATCAGTCAGAATGAATGCCTATCGTATTCTTTCAGCCCTGCAAAGCTCGGTCTATTTTTTCGATTGTTTATTTGCAGATAACACTTGATGTACTTTCGTACCTAGCCAATCCCTAAATTTCTTCCAAAACGAACTAGCCGTCTTCACGACTGTCACTGTTTTTTCGGCCAATCCCTGAATTCTATACAAAATGAACTAGCCGTCTCCGCGATTGTCACTGCATGAAGATGTTGATCTTGACGACGGCTCGCTTACCGTTGCTATGCTAGCATATTCACATATATTTATCCCCTATAATTTACGCAATTTATAATAAATATTGTACCATATTCAGTCACATATTGGTATGTCACTATATATATATATATATATATATATATATATATATATATATAGTTAGATATGTATATATATAATCTAATAATAATATATCTAATTTATGTTTTTAAATTCAATATCTCCTCTGCCCTTCTAATATTATTAAATATTAATTCAATGTAACCCGTTCCAAATTTATATAAGAATATGGGCGCCAGGAAAAGATTGTGTTAATTCTATTATTGAAATTAAGCTTCAACTGCTATTTCCAAAAAAATAATATCCGGCTAACTGGGTCAATGGGTCTTATAAGAAATAATCGCTATTGCCTACTAATAGCCGATTATTCGATCTGCCATCTGTACAGAATGGCCGAGGAATCTGAAAAGCAAATATACATTTCTAGCTACTCATTTGCTGGAATTGGCTAAATAAAAATCATCTTTTCTATTCACAGAAACTTGTAAGTTTATTCAATGTCTATGAAATTTTAACAATACGAAATGTACTTTCGGTCATGACCAGTTTCAAACCACTGCAGTACCCGTCTTCGCGCGCTCTTGGCCGATGTCGCCGTGTAGAACCATTTTCATTTCTTTCCGGTGTCGATGGCTCCAGGTCCAAATACCATCTTCTTTTCCTCCGTTCTGGCACAAATGTATTCAAGTCACTGATCCTCACCGCTTCATAAGTTGATAAGTCCCGATTAATTTGCCTTTTAAAAGTTCCCAGTTCTTTTTACGCGTATGCTTAAAATATTAAAGTTCAGTTATTATCTGCTTCAAATACTCCCAATCCTGTTGCTGACAAATTCACTAAAGTTCACAGTTTAAATTCTAGCTGCTGCACTCGAAATATTTCCAAGTTCCAATTTCCGCACATTACATCAATATTCAAAGTCCGACAACCATACGCTCCTAAGTAGACGTTCACAATTCACAAACTCCCGACATCAATTATCTACACACGATCCGCACAGCACCACGGCATAAGTCGGAATGCATCCATATTCCCCTCTTTCAGCCCTACAAAACTCGGTCCATACTTTCTACTGTTTCTTGTCAGAAAAAATTCGACCCACTTCCGTCGAAATACATTGTCATTCCATGCCTAGCCAATCCCTAAATTACTTACAAATTCAACTAGCCGCGCCCCAGACTGTCATTGCTTTCTCGGCCAATCCCCAAACAGTTTACTTTATCAACTAGCCGCGCCCCGTGGTTCAAAGCAATGAAGTTTGTTGACCTTGACAACTCGTCTACCGTTGCTAGGCCGCCATATTTACATATGTCTATTCCTTACCATTCACCCTGTTTACCATAAATGTCACGCAATACAATGTCCCACATATTGGTATGTCACAATATATACTCATATTTAGTTTTATTATTTAGCCAAATTCGACTTATTGCTTTCTAAAAGAGCCAAAACATCACTTGAATAAGGGATTATATATTAAATTTCACATAGTTTTGAATAGCATTTTTCAAACCCCTATCTAGTAGAAATGATCAAAGTGTATTGTTTTAATATCTTGTAGTCTGACGCAGACCAGTTGGTTGGCAACATAAACTAAAAAAGAAAAAAAATCTCTCTTTATATTTCTGGATTACTACTTTTCAAGGCAGACACATGGATATTCCTTTTGAAAATTGTAATTTCTCACATATCCATGATTTTCTTGTAGGATTCCTTTGTCTTTCCTTAGAGACAGAAGATCAATTTCCTTCAAATATGCAGCTCCCATAGGCAAAAGTTAAAGTTGGAAGACCACAGTGTTTGCCATTGATGTCTCCTTTGTATTAATTTATCATCTGATATTCTTTTAGATAATAGCTGTTATGGAGGGCTTGTTACTTTATAGCAAGCCCTCCTCCAGAACTGTTTTTACTTCCTAAAATAGAGAAAGAATTAAAAAGATGCAGGAAAATTTTTTGAATAGGAAAACCCACATTCCTGGTGAGTTCCTGATAATGAAAAAGTCTAATTTTTCTTGCTCTTATATGTAGTAAACTACTTTCTCCAATATTTCTCAGATTCCGTTTTGATACCGAGAAAGTGCTTTTTGGCAATCCATCTGTCAGTGAACAACATTGGTGCACAGGATTTTCACCAAAATAGATATTCCCAGATCGATCTAGGCTGATCACAACCCCTCAAATTTAAAACAGATAACTTAAATTTTGGAGTACTTTTCAGCTGCCTGTCCAGAGCAAAGTTTGACAAATAGTGTAATTTCGAGAAATATCGATGAAGAATGCTAACTGGAGAGGACCAATTAAGACGAAGGAAAATTGGCTATTCGCACACATACTCTCAAAATAATTTACTACAAATTCTATGCCACTATAAAATATGCTATTTATTTTGTACCTATGTCGCACATTTCAAATTCATGACATACAAACTGGATTTTTCTGAGCAACATTAAACTCTAACACGGTAATATCTCAAAACTTAGTTTTATGTTATTGCCTTTATAACTGGACCATCAATACAACCCACAGGTAAATTGGTAATAGAAAATAATTTTGTAAAACTGAAATTTTCATGAATCATTGCTATAATATTTTTCCTGAACGTTATAGAGCTTCTTTCACATCTGCAATCTCATGAAATCCACACTGGATCAGTGCAATAAAACAACTAGTACAAAGATAATACTCTCTTTATTTTTGTAATCGGTATTTATTTATAATAAATATACAGTAAAATATTTCGATATCACTTCAATGTCTTTTTGTTTACAATACCAGATAGAACAGAAAATGCATTCCATTTGCAAGCCTGCTTTTACACTGTTTATAACAAGTTATCAACATTTAGAGTTCAACTGACTCGCACACAATGACACTCACCAGGAAAAATAATACACATCTGTTTGAATGTTGTATACAATCTATACAAAATATGGGACAAAATAATAACACATGAATGAAGAGCAACACGCAACATAAGTACAGAATCTCATCCTACATGAAATAACAATAATCACAAACAATTTTCTAATTTTCACTCATGTTTGTGAACTTGTAAGTTATATGCATTGAAGAAGCTACACAGAAGAAATTGATTTATGAAAAATTGATATTTGAAACAATTCCCGGTTTTGAAAATTCAGTTTGCTATTATACAGATGTATTACTTGCACCAATCATGCAAATATCTCGTTCGTAAATAAAGAAGTACTCTTAGAATTAAAAAAGTCATAAAATTGCAACAGTCATCTACATGTGTCTTGATGGAACATAACCTGTTCAAAAACAGCAACACGGGAGAATAGGTGAAGCAAAGCACAGGCAACATGATGACATTTGTCACTGAGCCTGAGGAAGATAAAACGATCAAATAATCACACAGGAGTTCATTCAAGACCAGGAGGTGCAGGTTCACTTTCTGGGTCTTCCTTGATATCAATGGTTAGCTCGGATGGTGACCGCTGAAACAGAACAAAATTATGTTGACTTAATTATGTTTACTTTACTATGATTCAAAACATTGCAGATTCAAATTAAAGCAGACATTATAAGCAAACAATTTTATTTTCTTTAAAGCAATTTTTCCATTAATATTTTTGTTAAAGTCCTCTAAATTAGACTTTAGGGATGAGGCTGGAAGGTTAACTGTGAGGCGGAGGGAGAGCAGAGTCGAGTAGTTAACCTTCTGGTCAAGTCCTTACAGACTAATTAAGAGGACATGCTACATACCATGTTTTTTGTTATTATTCGTTTATTGCTTATTCAAAATAAACATTTAACACTCTCATGAGTGTTGTCATTACTCTTGATGTTCTGTAGCAAGGGTTGTTGTTGGGGAGAGTTGGTGGTAGAGAGTCTTGATACCATTTTTAAATAACAATCGCAGTGCACGGAAGGATAAAACCGGCAAATGGGGGCAAGTTGGACACACACAGAGAAAGGGTGTCAAAAGCAGGAAAAGTGGTGACAAAATGGGACAATGTGAAGAAATGGACAAAATGGAACAAATGAGATAATGCAGACTAAGGGACAAAATAGTAAAAGGGGCTAGGGACAATGGGGTCAAACAGGACAAATTGATAGAATGAGACAAATTGACAAAATGGAACAAATGGATGAAGGGGACAAAATAGGACAGTGGGGACAAAACAGGACAATGGGGGCAAATGGGAAAGTGAGACAAAAGGACAAACATACAATGGGAACAAGAGACAAATATTTCAGAATTGATTTCATGAAATACTAACAAAGATAAATGTCACTGCTTCCAGTGGCATTAAATTCAGTGGTAATTTCAAAAATTGTAACTTTAATATATCTGTACCAAAACAATTGTAAAATTATATTTTGTCCACTAAAATATTTTTAATGGACTCTTGAGCGTTTTAACAAGTGTTTCTATAGACACGCTCTTAATGCGTTATTTAGGTGGTTGATTGCTAAGGAGCTAAGCTCAGGTTTACTAAATTTTCAAATATATTATGAAGTCTTATGTTACAGTAATAAAAGAACCATCAAAAGTCTCACATCACAATCAAAAATAAAATAGTTGACAAAATCATACTTACCACATTAACTTACCCCATTATATGATCAGATTTTTACCTAAATATCTCATTCGAAAAATACAGGGTCATTTTATATTTGCAAATTAAGCCTAGTTGGTTAGGATTTATGTTTTTAAAAATTGTGTTTCCATATCACAAAACTTAAGAATAAGATGATACAAGTATCATGTGTATCTATAATACATATGTTGGCAGACATTCTTAGCATCCACTGCAAATTTGTAGGATGATTCAAATAGATATTTTTATTTATAATTCAGACAGAAAGGGCCAGTTAAGAGAGAATCTCAAACAAATCAATTTATTTCACATGAAATGCAACATGAAAATTAATAAAAATCTCTACCAAGATTTTGTTACATTATGTGCTTGGACTTGACAAGGCTACATCGACTCTTGGTTTGACACCCAGCGAATACCAATCAGCATTTAGCAAGATACAGAAATGAAAAAAATCACATCGATAGACATATGCATTGGATCTACACAAGAAAAGGGTAATAAAAAATATTTTCACATAAAACAAAATTTAGGGACAGAGATGTATGAGTTTGCAGTTCACAACTTGATCATATGAACATTAAATGATGCTAATTTCAAGTATATTCTGTAATATTGAAGAACTTTTAAAGAATCAGAGGTCATAAGCAAGAGCGGGACAGATAGAAAATCTGGTGACACAGAAGGGAGTGTTCATAGGTGGCAACAGATGAAAGACTTTAGAACCCAAATTCAACACACAAACAATTCAGAAGGGCCTAAAAAATCAAGATGTCACAGTATGGGAAGGATAACTAAAAAGAAAGAAGCAATGACAAGAAAGATGATGAGAGTAGTGAAAAAAAGCATGATTACGATGATCTTAAGTAACAAGAAAATGATAGCTCTAGCAATAAGTTTTAGCATTCTCATCAACAAGACAATTTTCTAGTCAATTAGACAATATTTTATTTTATTTTGACAAAATAGTAAGAACTAGTTAAAAATTTAAAATATTCTCAGGAGGTCTGTTCAAAATTAGGGATTATCTTATATTTAATCTGGCAACACATATTATATTTGGGTATACATTAGTTATGGGGTTGTTAATTTTGTGTGAAGACACTATTCAAATCGTAATAAATAGCAAAAATAAAAAAAGTTAATAAAATACAATAAAATTTTTAAAATGCTAAAGAATTCTTTTTTATTTTGGTGAAAATCTTATTACTTCACTTATTCAGCTCTTATGTTAGTTTTATTTCTTTTCTTACTTCATGACTGTCTGTTCCCATAGAGAAAAAGTCTTTTACACTATTTGATTTCTAAAAAAATTTTAAAACATTTGTACAAGTCACATTATATTAAGTAAAATTCAGTCTGTTTTTGAAAAAGATACTCACAGGCTCCACCTGCTCGTCATACTCTTCTGACACTGTCCTCCTCTTTCCAAGTAGCACATCCATAATTGAAGGAGGAATGTGCGCTCTCTGAAATACATAAGACAAATTTTCAACCATTATATTTCAAGCATTTGATATTAAAATACTTAAATGCTCTTCTCTACTTGGCCTACTTATCTCCTCAATGGCAGGTATTTGATGCTTTCCTTGTTGTAAGTATTATCCTGATCTTTTTCAAAATACAGTTGACTCCAGTAATAGCAAACTTGGATATAGTGAACCCTTGGCTATAGTGAACTTAAGTCATTGGTCCCATTTTACTTTCTTTACAAATAAGCCTAAGAAGCAAATAAGCCTCAGTTATAGTCAACCTGAACCTTGGCTTGAGTGAACCTAAGAAATACATCCTGGAAATTAATTCCCTCCTGGAAAAGAATAAATTGCCTCAAGACCACAAATTCCAACACCAGACAGCTTGGAAAAAATATCGTTGGCCAAAGATCATTATTGAAGAAGACTGCCCTGAGGTGAAGGAAGCAGACTTGGAAAGGGGACCTTACTGATGACTTCATGCCACTCAATTTCACTGCAAAAACAAAGGCCGTGTCCTGGGTGGGCTATAACTGGCAGCAAGTGATTGCTTGGTTGGTGTTAGGAAGCTACTCGCGATGGCCACAGCGTAGCAACACCCCCTGCCACTTGTGCCATCCCGCTACAGAAAGAATCTTGTATGTTATTAAGTGAGTAAAAGGGCCTTTGGAGAGTGAGTGTTCCAACAGTGGCAGAGGCATTGAAGGGTGTCAAGACTGCATTACGAAACTTAAGAAACATACATATAAACATGGGCAATACAGAATGAAGTATGGAGAGAGCTCAAACTCTGGATAAGGATCTAGAGAAATTACCAATGAACAATACACGAAGCAAACAATTGAAAATAATTGATTTCTTAAGGACACAAAAATATTGAAATTTTCAGTTCATACTGTTAATGTTTTTTGCTGTATCCTCTCTATCGATTATTATGGAGAAATTCTATTTAATTTTGACATCATCAGATATAGTGGACCAAAAGCATTAGTCCCCAGAAGTTGAAGTTGGAAAACAGAGTCAACTGTAACAAACAACTGTGATAACTGCCCTATGCTACAGTTGCAATCTAACACAAGGCATAAATGTTTATTTTCTCTTTTTCTTCTCTAAAGAGGAGTTCACAGTAGGCAAAAGCAACTTACATCCTACATAATCATCTAGATCAGAGGTGTCCAACTTCCAAGGCCTCATAGGCCATAACTGAAACTTTTAATATGGTTGTGGGCCATATTTTTATTCCTCAGGCGATCCACACATGACCATCATGTTCATCTTGGCAGTTTGCCTGGCTGCTCTGAAATGGATGTGGGGTGGGGATGGAACCATGCGTGATATCAGGCCATACCATGCATAAAGCAGTGAAACACATTGGGATGATTTTGAATTTCTGAATTTACTAGAAAAAAAATCGTTAAATCTAAACTCTTTCACATTTGACTAATATTTCGTGGGCCACAATATATGGTAACAGGGGCCACATGTGACCCGTGGGCCACCAGCTGGACAACACTGATCTAGATCATCAGTCATCTATATAGTGTGATCCTTAATTAAACAGACAAAAAGAAAATCATGGAGACTCTTATTGTTATTTGAAAAACTTTAATGCAATCAGTTCCCCATTGAAAATGTTGTTTTTGAGAATATTAGGCTTCTTTGCTGCTTGCAAGTGCACAATTATTACACCAACTTATTTGAATGTTTCTGCGAAAGCACCTCATGCAATGGTGCTTTTGCAGAAGAAGTTGAAGTTTGCGTGGACAATGTACTGTACTGGTGGTAACCAACACTGCCACCAAAATTATAACAATCAAAGCAAATGTTTTGCATTGAAACCTGATGTATCACTTCTCAGTAAATATCATTCTCATTTTCAGATCAAGAAAAACCATGCAGAGGGGTTCAATTTTTAAAGTGTACATTACAAAACATGCATCAGCTTATCGGATTCTGTAATTTTTGTTTCTTACCAAAATTCTTCTCTTTATTGTTTGTCATTTATTTTACATCAATATTTGGCATATACTGACAGAACATATTATTGACATAAATATTAGAAGCATGAATTAGATGCATTGTACTCAACATAGGTATTTACTCGTTTCTTTTGCCTCCATCATATTTTGGTTATCAAAGGATGGGCTTTACAAATAACCTCATTCCTACTAGTTACACAAATAGCAGATGTTAAGCACCCTGCTGAAATCTAAGAAATGACAGAAAATTATAGTTGGTATATATAATCACATATCTATATAATTTACCTTCTGGAAAGTGCTCATTAAAATGTGTGACTATAATCTGGTTTACTTTCGTTAAACAGCTTTGATCCTTACCTGGTTCTCGGTGAAACTCATAACATGCTGAAGTAGAGGTGCCCTCAAGTCAGGAGATGCTTCAAACACATCGCAGAGTTGTGCAGGAGGCAGCTGCAGAAGAACTTGGAAGCTCTGAGGGCGTGTTCGCTGGCAGCACTTCACAAAACCCTCCCACACTTTGCGTTGCTTCCACACCTGAAACCAATATACTCTACATGAGAAATGCAAAAAACAAAAATGCAGAAACAGGAACTCTTGAGAAATAGGTACTTTTTAAACAAAAAAGAAATCAAAACACTGACATCTTTGCATTCATTTACAATAAAATGTCTCTTTTACACTTTAAAAAAGGGTCCAAGGAAATATAGTGTAAATTGCAGGAAAGTATAAACAGCGTAAAGTTACTTTTGCTGATACAATAAAATTCAGAACATTAATTTTCTATGTTCATTAATAATATTAATATTTAATGAAATATCATTGGACATCTTAGGCCTTACACTTCAAGATTACTCGCCATTCTATCTTTCTTTGATTTCATGCACAGTTAGGAGGAAAAAGTGTAAAAGGAAAGAAATTTTAATTTTAAAAGTAAAAGTGGGGACAATTTTACATTGTGAATATAGGGGAATTGAAGAGACTGGTAAAAATCAGATTATGCATCAAGAAACCATAAATTCCGAGAAGTAAAAGTGGGTTTTACTGTATGAAATATATTTTACTGTATGGGTATTACCCTTTTGGACAATATCTGTCAAAAGAACTCAATCTTAACAGTTGACAGCCAACTCTGTTAGTTGTCATACTTATTGTTACAGTCAGAGGCAATGTATCAGAGAGATAAGGTATGCATCTGGTTTTATTTGCATACTCAAAGATTCTTTCGTAGAAATAGAACAATATATTACCCCCAGGTGTTTATTATCTTTCGCCGAAGATGACATGCCACTTGCCAAAGTGATCGCGCCCATGGTTCTCCAGGGACTAGTCAACAAGTGCCTTGTTCTTCTGACACGTTTGTTATTCAGCACTCCTGGCCAGTACACCAGTGTCCCAAGAGTGTTCAACTATGCAACATGAAATTCTCTTTGAAGCTGAGAATATTTCTTTACGACATCTTCATTTGACTTAAGTCTGCCAGTAAGTGTCACAAAAGATTTATTAACAAATTTCCAGGCATGAATATTCCATATCGGTCAACAATTTTGAAGCAAAGATCAGGTGTGTGCAGAAAACCCTCATTTGGAGGAAGAGTTCTGGCCCTCTATTGAAGAGAAAATCATAGCAATTCCTCCAGACTTGCTTCAAAGGGTAAATCAGAATATGTTTTGGAGGTGCCAAGAATGCATTTTTTTTATTTTATTTATTTTACGTCAAAAAACAGTTCAAACTTCAAAATTCTGTGATCCCTACACTAAGTCATATACTACTTAAATTAAAAAAAAACAAAAAAAACAACAAAACAACCGACAACGACAACGACAACAACAACAACAACCCTCCCATGTAATAAAATCTATTTTCAAGGATAAATAAGCAATAAATTTTGGCTCTTATCCATGTTATCCTTCGGAATAATACTTCCTGCCGCGACAACATGGAAACGATAATTTGAATAATTGTATTTCCCACTGAATTCTAGAAGACGTGCACAGAAAATGAAGTTACATTTATGTCCAGAAGCAAAACAAGGGGCCATCTCAGCATTTGCTCAATGGATCAGGGAAACTGGACGAAAAACCTGATTGAGATGGGGGTCATTGACCTGGAGGCTGTAGTACAATACTTGTTACAGGTTGTTTATACACATTTATTCAGTCAAAATGATAAATAATGCATTATGTATCATTGTTAAAATTAATGTTACTTTTCTTGTGATGCTCAGTATAGTCACTAATTGTATAGAAACAGTTATGCAGCAGAAACGATTTCACTTTGGATTTAAACTTTTCTATCAAATTTAATCGTTTAATGTCATCTGGCAAAGTGTTGTAAAATAATGTACATGTATTGTATGTGAATTTTTTGTATTGAGCTGTTGATACTGTCACCTGATGAATATGATTTCTACATCGAGTGTTATAGTAATAGACATCGGCATTTTCTGAAAATATATTCCCGCCCTTAAGCAAGTCATTTTTGACAAAAACCACTGATTCGTAATAAACAGACAAGGTAATGGTAAAATTCCTAGATTAATGAAGAGAGGCTTAAATGAATCACGTGGGTGGGATTTGGTTATTATTCGTACGATTCGTTTTTGTAATCTAAAAGTCTGGGAGCTATAAGATGTATTTCCCCAGAATATTATGCCATATCTCAGGCGGGAATGAACATTCGCGAAATATACACAACGAGCAGTATGAAGGCTGACTGAATTTGCAAGAATTCTGAACGCGTAGCATAATGAACTTAATTTTGTGTTCAATTCATTTAAATGGACGTTCCATTTAAGGTTTGACTGAATTGAGAGACCTAAAAATTTTGTTGCCTTAACATCAGTCAATGGTACACCGTTCATTTTCAATGGAGCACAGAATTGTTTATTTGAAATGGAAAACTGCATTAAAACCGTTTTCTTTTCGTTTACTATTAATTTGTTATTTCGGAACCAATTTGAAGCATCTGATATTGTACTTTTTACGGTTTCCTTACTGCAAAGGATGTTCGTATCATCTGCAAAGAGAACTGTTCTTCCGTTTCGAATCGTCGAGGGCATATCGTTTACGTAAAGTAGGAACAGAATAGGGCCTAAAATCGATCCTTGAGGAATTCCACGTGCAATGGGCAAAGAGTCAGAAAGGTGCGTACGTAATGTTCCATCATTCCAGTAAGGTATTTCAACTCTCTGAGATCGTTGTTTAAAGTACGAACATAACCAATCTCGAGCAATACCACGGATTCCATATGAAGGTAATTTTGAAAGTAAAATGTCATGATCAAAAGCTTTTGAGAGATCTAAAAATAATCCAATAGGTGCCTCGTTTTGATCCAATGATGAGGCGACATCTTTAAGAAAAGAAAATATAGCTGTTTCCGTTGATTTTGATTTTCTAAATCCATGTTGGCAATCTGAAAGCGCGTCGTGTTTACTGAGAAAGGTTTCCATTCGTACGTAAAAAAGTCTCTCTAATATTTTTGAAAAAACTGATAGAAGAGAAATGGGCCGATAATTTTGAATTTCATTTTTGTTGCCTTTTTTGAAGAGCGGCTTAATTTTAGCTGTTTTGAAAATATCTGGAAACGTTCCGGTGCATAACGATGAATTAAATATGTGAGTTAACGGGTGTATAATGGCATACGCACAGGTCTTTAACAAAGCATCCGGAAATTCATCTAAACCGGACGAATATTTATTTTTTAGTTTACCGATTATTTTGAGAATTTCATAGGAAGAAGTTTCGGAAACGAACATCGTGTCTAAAATTTTGGGTGAACTGTCTATTATTGAATTTTGTGGCTGAAGACCCTGAGTGAGATCGGCAGCAATTCTCGAAAAGTATTGGTTAAAGAGACTAGCCACTGTTGCCGGATCGTTCACATTTATATCGTTATATTTTAAAACAACATTCTCTACAGGGTTTCTAGTTGATTTGGTCGTATTTTTTATTATATTCCACATTGCTTTTGTTTTGTTTTTTGAGTTCAAAATATCCTGATCGTGTTTCATGATTTTAGCCTGCCACATGAATTTTCGTAACAATGTTTTGTATTTTTTAAAGTAGATAAGGAAATCTTGAGATACGTTATGACGTTTAGAGATGAAAGAAAGAATTCGCTTGTTTTTACAAGATGTTCTAATCCCTTGTGTTATCCAAGAATTGCTTTTCCGTGAAATATTTAATTTTCTTTTTTGAAGAGGAAAGCAAGTGTTAAAATGAAATGAAAGAGTTGAAAAAAAAAGAATTATATTTGTCGTTTGTATCAACAGCATTATATACCGCTTCCCATGACTCCTGTATCAAGTAATCAATGAATAATTTTATTTTACTTTTTGTAAACAATCTAGTCATACGTGTATTATTTATTGTGTCAGTGATCGCATTTCTTATAATGGTAAGAATTTGTGCATCGTGGTCACTGTATCCTAAATCTTTTGTTTCAACTCCATATCGAGTAGTAGTTTTGTTAATTATAATTTGATCAATTGCTTTCATCGAATTTTGTGTGATCCGTGTAGGTACATTAATTGTAATGTCTAAATTGAAGGAATTAATTAAATTGAGAAACTTTGAGCTGAAGGACACCACTTTCAGCATCTTTGTTAAGATAAGTGACACAGCAATAGTTCTCGTTTGTCAGCACAGGAGTTGAGTCAGCGTTTCCCTGGGCGAATGAGCCCTCAACTACCCAGGTGACACGGTCTGAATCTTCGGTGAATGATAAAAATAAACACACTATACAAACTGTAAGTCTTGTACAGAAGATACCCCATTTCTCAATTCTACCTATACAACCCTTTTGCAATCAGTGTTTCTTTCATGTCTAAAATCAATTTGTCATCTGTCATTATCATCATCACAGAAATTTTGTTTTGCTTGAAAAGTATTTTATAAGACAAGTCAAATTATTTGTTCTTCACACATTGTATATGAGCACTACTTCTCCCTTGCAGATTTGGGCACAATGCATCTTAGAGATATAAGATAAATATCTAAGTAAAGTATCTGACTTTATGGTCAGTACTCAAGTGGTAAATACAGGAGTGAATTTTATAAAGGTACTAACAATTCCAGTGGACCCAATGTTATGACTTCAGAAATACATTAAAAAACAAATAATCCTTGGATACATTGCATCCAACAAAGAGTTCAAAATAAGTTATTACTGCATTTCATTACTAATGCCACATACTTTTAAATACTAATACAAAAAGTAAAGCAAAAAACAAATAATGTATCTTCAAAGAAGAAATGACATATTTTTAAAATGAAAATTTTACAATCAAATAGCCTATTCACCTGCTTCAGTATGAGCCTCTGCAGGATGTTCATGACAAAGCCTATGAGTCTTGGGTAGAAGCTGAGAGCCTGGATAACTGTGCGCATCAGCAAGGTGGGCAGAGGGTTCAGTTCCATAAGATGCTGCATCACCACGGCCAGCACCTCTTGTGTGTAAGCTTGTCGCTCGGCAAAGCACAGAGAAGTGGCTGCAAAATATAAAAGTTCAATGAACATTAGAGTTTGTCCCATCAGGAAAAAGTCAGTTTGCACATGCAATAATATATGGTGAGTGCAGGGCACCAGTGCAATATACATAAAAAACCTTGGTACCAGATGCCACCTACATGCCAATCTTCAAAGATCGCAGGTTATTTGATTTTTATTTTATTTTATTTTCTGTATTTCCATAGTGTACTTCAAGGTAAAAGAATCTTTTATCACTTTCTCTCTCTTATTTCTCAGTTATTCCCAGATGTTACTTGTTCCCATGGCAGTGCCCCATGCCCACTTGACCTAATATTTTCAGAACTCAAAAGCCACTGAGCTACCACAAGTCTCACCTACTTGAGGGTAAAGACTTCTGACCATTTGATAACTCATTGGGCAACTAGCGACTAAATGTTTGCCAGTTGTCTGCAGAGGCATGTTTTAATCATCTGTAATGCTACTCAGTGAAATATGTACAGCTGAGCACCCAATAGACAGTCCGAAGGCCTGTTACAGGAGTTCTTTCATTGGCAACTTCTTTCTCTCCACAAAAATTAATTGAGAACAAAATGTTGCCATTTATGTTGTGTTGACAGGAGGAGGGTCCAGTCTCCTAGGACAAGGCGTACACTCAACCACACAGTTCTCAATACGTTACAGGATTTCTCAGTCAGATCCCATGTAAGAGTAAGTTCCCATGGAACTAGCACCTGTACTCATGTGATGTTACTTGTTTTACGAAATGTGATTTCTTCTTCTCAACTACCTCCATTTCTAACCTTGCGCCATTTCTAACCTTAATTTAATTGCCCAATTTGGGATTGCCAAATTAAAAAGAAAGTTAAAGTTTACTGAAAATTGAAGGCTAGTGATACCATCTTGGTAAACAGCAGTTGCATTACTCAGAAATATAACTGAAAGATAAAATCTGATCTAAGAAACACCCAAGTCACTTCAAAAGTAAAAACATAATTTATTTAAAAGAAAACTAACAGAAACAAATAATATAATCCTTATATTTAAAACATTAGGGGTATTCAATTAGAAAGAAATTTGAACTTTCTACTCAACAAAATTTTGGGATTTTTGCTTTAAATGAAAGGTAGTGCTCCCCAGATGTGATATTGTTTGCTATTGCTAACCATCATACAGGTCTGGTTTTGTAGTATAAATACTAAATTTCAATAAAATTAATAGAAAGAATGCTTATCTCCCCCATTTAGTTGCGCTAAGACCTTTTTTAACACTAGAACGACACGAGCAGTCATTCTAACTTTTGAAATTACAGTTTTCTTTTGTGCCTATATTTATTGATTTATTTTTATTACTTTTGTGAATTTTCATATTTGAGGATGTTCCATCAAATAACACAATATAATTCATTTAGACACCTTAGTTTTCAAGATAATAGCTAATTCTTCATGGTTTACCTTTAATGGCAGGTAGCTGTCAAAGTTGTTCATTCAATTGTCATTGCTCATTTTAAATGCAATTGGGCACTGACAATGGCACGAGCTCTCACGGTCGAATTTTCATCCAGATGCTTGACTGTCCAAGTATTTTATAACATCATAGATTTAGCTGGAATCAATTCCTGGATTCTGTATGAAAAGGTCTCGGGAAACAATCTGTCCTGGCGGTTGTCTGGCTGAACATTGCAAGCCACTACTACAGACTCGCATTACAAGAAGGCATCACTTGTCTAGGAATACTTCAGTACAAACCGCAGTGTAAGAAATATACCATATAAATATATCTTGAGACAAACAAACATTTAAGACACCAATAAGCATTGACAGTGTCAAATACGATATTGTTAAAACAATAAGTCCATTGACACTTGTTCTGGGTGCGGAAAAATGGTTTGTAGCAAATGTGGCATCATGAAAACATAGTTGTGTTTGACATGTAAGCCCAAATAATTTAACGAATACATAAGATTTACTTAAAAAAATGTTTGGTATTGTACACAAAATGTATTACAAGACTTGAATTATAACAAAGGTTTCTCAAAATAAAAAATAATTATTTGAAACTGTCATTTTGCCTACTCATCATCACTGTAGGTAGAACATTGCTGTCTTTCTAGTGTTAAGGTCTTAGACTAACGTGAGAAAGTGTGAATGAGTGTGGGGAAGTAATTAGCAAGGCAATGGTAACAAGGTTTTTAAGTTTGAAGATTGGTTTTAAATGCCATAATTAGTGAGAGTAAATAAATGCAATGCATCTGACATGGTTTATTTTCTGTTGTTTTTGTTTGTTTGCTTCACTTTCCAATTTTATTGCCTTTGAAAATGCAACTTCCCAGCTCAATTCAAAAACATTTTTTCCATAATAATTTCTTAGGTGACTTCTTCAATGACTCAACAATTTACTACTTCAAAAGCCAATAGGTTTGATAAAGAATTGTGTTGGCTATCTCTTACACAATATTGTATGTCATGAATTCAAATTATCCGATCAAGGATTTCTACACAGATATTTTGTAATACAGGCACAATTGTTTTTGAAAGTTTTTCCCCCATGAACACTATCTATAGTTCATTTCCTTGGATGTTGATTAGCATCAGAACATGTTTTTCATTGTGAGTGTGATGTTTGTAGGTCGTCATTTTAAATCACAAAGCAGAAATTTTTCTTCTGCATTATCATCGAGGATGCTTCAAAATTAACAGAGAATTTCTTCAGAGCATAAGACACCCAGAGTTCTGTAAAGTGGTATAAACCACTTCATTGAAATAAAGAAGAAAAGACAGCATAAATGATTTCTCAGAAGTCACCAAAATTGTGCAGCAAAAAAAAAAAAAAAAAAAAAAAAGAGGGGAGGCGGCAAGCTGTCCATTTGATAACTTTTGAGCATTTAATGCAGAGTATGCAGTAAAACAATGTAGGTTTTATGAAAATTTTTGAAAAAAATCTCATAACATTCGCTTCATAAACACATTTAAAGTCATGAAATACCTGTGCCCTACTGGTAATTATTCAGAAGAAAACAATACTTGAATACAATCAGGATGTCAAAATGACAGCATTGGGAGTTCTTGTGTTAACTACTACCACTCTTTCTGGCAGTTTCTATTCTTTGCATTTTTGCCCTTTCAATAATTTCGTACTCTTTTGAACCATCATTTATTATATTGCCTCATGTGCCCTTAAATCTCCTCCATTTCATTTAAGGAAATGTTATAAAATTATTACATAATGAAAGATAAGTAATGTTCTCAGGTATGCACATTTTCCAGTCGCTGTTTATATATCTATTTGCTACATAAGAATATTTTAAAACAAATGCCTCTCAACACAGGGTTTACCTGATCTCAACTATACAAACAGAAATTGGACAAATAATGTAAATATTCTGACATATAGTACATTCTAATCAATGTAGGAATACTGATGACTATTTTTGATCTTTCAAAATGCCCTTTACCATACAAATTGTATAATGTGGGCTGCAAGTGGTTTGCACATCACTGAGCAGCAGAGGTTCCTGACAGGTAAGACATGCTTACTTTTTGTAATTCCTTTGAATTGAAAAGCAGAAATAACAATCTTCCTTCAGTGGGTGTCACCACAAGGAACATTTTTCTGCATATCAACCTAAAACTCCCACTACCTTGTCAAGGAATGAGAACATCACTGACCTTTTACTCAAAAGGGGCAGTGGTATCTTGGTGGTGGTGTAAGGATTACCAAAGGATTGAAAATAACAGTGATTGTTGTGCATTTTTACCATGCAAATGACTTATGGTGAAACCCTATAATATTATGTTCTTTCACATTTCTTGACCAAACTAGACTTCAAATTCTCTTGCCTGGAATTCAACAATCATTGAAAATGTTTTGAACTATCAGCAGCACAGGTATTCCTTACTGCAAACATGAGATCCAAAAATCTGCTTGCAGAGAAGTGAAGTATTGAGAATAAAAATCTCTGTAGTTGCCGGCATAAGGAGACAACCAACAAGTCTGTGCACAAGAGAAAGAAGAAGTGAACTCTTTCAGAGGACCTTTCACTCACAATATTATATGGGAACAAATTCTCTTTAAATGTTTCATGTATGCATCTATAAATATATAGACTACATTCAAACTCATAAAAGGTTTTTGTAATAGAAGCTGAAGCAACTGTGATCCTGAATTAGCTCCAGAACAAAACAATACACCGAGTATCCCAGCCAATTAAGCAAATGAATATTTTACAAAAAGTGAAAGTGGAATTTTGGGAAACTTTACAGAACACTTCAGACAGAAAAAATGCAAAAGTACACTTACCCTTGATAATTGTTTTAAGTTCACATTTAGCAGGATCAATTGTATGTAATGCAATAAGCAGCTCTGCTGGAGTCAATGGCGATGTGTGACTTGATGCCTCATTATGAGTTCCCAATAATCTGCAACATGTGTTCTTTAATATTCACTGTAATGGATAAACTTTATAAATTCTTTCAGTGGTAAAACCGGTTTTGAGAATCCCTGAGACAAATATAAAAGGTTTTACCACAATGTCTGAATGCATGTATGATTTTATCACGGATAACTCTGGCACAGAAATAGATAACTAAACATAGAAATTCAAAATACATCCAAAGAGGTCTTCATGAAAGGCGAAATGTTTCATATTCTTTTTGTATCATTTAACAAAGAGAATAAAAGAGCAACCAACTCACCTATTAAACACTTCCTTCACAACAACAGGGTTCAATTTGATGAGTTTAGGTAGAGCTGCAATAACTTCCTTCTTGGTCAATCCGTTCAGCACAGGTATTAGGAACCGCACATCAGCCACTCGAGAATGGTAGAGATCACGTACACGAGCGACAAGTTCTGCGCTGGGAGGTGCTGTTCACAAATAAGCACAATGTGAGAATAAGTTGTGTAGAAACAGAGTAAATTACAAACAAACAGATGATGACTGAACCTTTGCAGACAAGAGAAAAAGGCGAAGAGAAGGGTAGAGGGGAAGAGGGGGAGAGAAAAAAAAAGAGAGCAAGAGAGAGCAAGCAAGTGAGCAAGAGAGAGGGGGGAGAGAGAAGTGGAGAGAAAGAGAGAGGGGGAAAGAGAGAGGAGAGAGATTTTTTTAACAAAGAAGGGAGGACAGAGGGGGGGGGGGGCTGTTAATTTGGAAATCTTGATTTTTCTTAGTCCCAAACATATTACCCTAGAGAGTTAATTCAATACATTTGGAGACTTTACCTACTCTGCTATAGATTTTATAATGTGACACTTACTTTTGTCAGTAAGAATATGGATGACCCTTGTTACAAGGGTTTCGGCTCCTTTTGGACATTCTTCCACAAGTCGCAGTAGCTCTGGTGAATCCATACCCATACCGCGTACAGGTTGTTCCAGAAGTCGGAGGATAGTACGCTTCACATCTGCTACTGTCGTTACATAGACACGTGCCAACCTATAAACACCAGAGTTTAATTTACAAAAAGTTTCATATACTGAAAAGAAAAAAAAATAATGGAAAAAAAGAGGACATCCCCCACTGGAAATACAGGGAAAGAAACAAAAACAGAATAATATTGTTAAATCAGTAATGAATGTTTGATAAAGTACTAAATAGAAAATATCTTCTTTAGATACTCTTTATTTCATTTTTCACAAAATCTTTGAAAGGAACAGCCTAATGCATTGTTTCACTCACTCATGAATAAGTTTTTCATTGACTGGCAGAAGAGCGAGGTACAGGTAGAGACATGCTCGCACCATCTCCTCAGTCCAGCCACTGCTTCCGACAGGCAAGCCATCAGGGCCTATTGTCCCATGGCCTGCAGATGCAGCTGCGGCAGCAATTGCATGCTCACGAGACGGTCGACCCCGTTCTGGCCCAAACAGCACATCAGGTGGCGCTGGGAGGCGCAGAAAGCCCAAGTACAAGATGGCGTATTCCTCAATGATGCATCGGAGATCGCCTCGATCATACAAGGCTACCACACAGGAGATAGCTCGAGACCTTATCTGTAACAGTTTGTTAATTCACTTATTTTGTTTGTTTATTATTGACTGTTCAAGTCCAATTTACACACAATGTAAGAAAAAATTTGTAATAATAAATGTGCAATCATGAAATCTACATACATAAGGTAGAATCCAATCCAAAAATTTGTAAAAATTAAAAATAAACTTCATTAGTTAAAAAAAAATGCATCTCATAAAATTACAATGAAGTCTTTAGAGAAACATAAATGAAGTTTAATTTGTGGATGTTAAAATTTGGCATAATTTAAACACATTATTGTGACTTTTAGAAAGTAGATTATTTGGTGAAGAATTATTTCCAAATACTGTCATAAATAACTTTTTATATTTATTTATTTATTTAAACAAATTAACGGGTGATACCCTTTACATAAAAATACAAATACATAGAATAACAGGAAGATCTCATACATGGAATGTAGTATAAAGAATAAAAATAAAGTACATACAAACTTGCAAATTTAGAAAAAGAAAAAAGAATGAACAATGAAAAACATGAAAAAGATGCAAAGAAAGAAAATAAAAGTACTTACAAACTTACAATTATCAAATATAGTCAATTAAAATGTCTATTCAAAAAACCTTGAAAGGAATTATTATTAGTTGTCAATGTGTCATAATCAGCGCCCAAGCTATTCGCCAAAGAACAAATACGATTCACAGTCTCATTAGCACAAAGTTACTCACATTTGTGTCAACTGAAAAGGAAGTTGTTCTCCTAAAGATTCGCTTTGGGATCCTAAACGGTATGCAATAAAGAATGTCTGGGCAGTCTATTCTATCCAACAAAATATCACGTAGGAAATGTATATCCGCACGCTTTCTTCTACAGTGAAGATTCTTTAATTTAGATTTTAATAAAATGACGTCATAGTCATGATTGTCGGGAGCCATTGTCAGGCCAATTTTATGGGCAAAAACTCGTAGGAACTTATGTTGAACTCTTTCAATGGCAGATATACTCGATTTTGTATGTGGGTTCCAAACAGGCGATGCATACTCAAGAATTGGCCTAACAAGTGCTCGATAGAGAACCAAAAGGGTCATAGCAGATCGAAAGTGCATAGAGTTCCGTAAGACCATACCCCATATTCTCAGTGCCTTGGAAATAATGCACTGAATACGATTCTCAAAAGACAGCTTGTCATCAAATGTGACACCCAGGTCACTCATACAATCAACTCTGTTCAAGGTTTCATCTTCTATTTTATAGTCAGCTATTATTTTATTCCTCTTACGTGTGAATGACATTACAAACCATTTCACCACATTTAGCTACATATCATTTGTCCTGCACCATGTCTGCAAATTGCAAAGATCTCGCTGGAGCAAAGCAACATCATCATCATTGTAGACAACCCTATACAATTTCACATCATCCGCAAAAAGCAGACACTGACTATCGAATATATACCCTGGTAGGTCATTTATAAAAAGATTGAACAGTAGGGGCCCAAGATGCGAACCTTGCGGAACTCCACTAGTTACATCAAATAATCCCGATGAATAGCCTTTAATACAAACAAGTTGCTTTCTGTCCGTGAGGTAACTACCAATCCAATTTAACAAAGCTCCTCCTATCCCAAGCTCCCTTAATTTCGCAAGTAAGATAGCATGATTTATGCGATCAAAGGCCTTTGAAAAATCAGTATAAATTACATCTAGTTGCGCTCCACTTGACATGGCATCACAAATTGCTTTCTGCAAAAGGACTAAATTTGTAACAGTAGATCTATTCGGCATGAAACCATGTTGTGCAGGCGATATAAATGCCTTTAAGTCTGAAAATAAGTAACCAGATATAATTTTTTCAAGAATCTTAGGAATGGCACTTAAAAGAGTAATGGGTCTGTAGTTGGAGACATCAGCTCTATCACCCTTCTTAAAAATAGGAAGGATTTTACCAGGTTTCCAGAATTTAGGGAAAATGCCACATCTCAAGGATCTATTGAAAAGAAGCCAAAGTGGATGCGAAATAGCGTAAACACAGTTTTTCAAAAAGTAATTGTGAATGCTATCTGGACCAGCACTCTTGTTCACATCAAGCTTTACAATTTCTGTGAAAATAGTTGATTTGGATATAAAATATGTCTCGGGTATAAATGAGATAATATACTTATTCTCAGTAACTGGTGTAACGTTGGGAGTAACAAAACATCACCAAAAAAATTTGCAAATAAATTAACCAATTCCTCCATTTTGCAACTGGTACTCGAGCCATAGTGCATGTTAAAAGGATAATCATCTTTTCTAGATAACGACTTGGTATATTTCCAAAAAACCTTCATATTCGAAGAAATCGAATTTTCAATATTGCTTATATAGCTCGAGTAGCATTTTGATTGCAGGAGTTTACAATTTGCCCTCAATCTCGAAAAAGGAGAATAGGCAATTTGTGATTTCGTTTGCATATATTGTTTATGCGCTTTTTTCTTCTCGTAAATACAAGCGATGAGCTGCCTAGAATACCATACAGGAAACGTAGAGGGTGAAGCACAACGGCGAGGTACATACTTCTCAATAATTTCATATAAGATGTCATAAAAAAGATCAACATTGACATTAATATCATTATCATTCAGAAAGACATCCCAATCAATAGAGTTCAGTGCACCGATAATCAAAGCATAGTCGCCTTTATAAAAATCATAAAACGGAAGAGAAATCTGTCTACTCCGAGGCTGATACACAATGTCAGGTAGTTTAACAAGCAGCGGAGGATGATACATATCACAGGCGATGAGGGGGTCAATGGATTGCACAACCTCAACAATATCACAGTTAGAAAATACAAGGTCCAACAAGTTACCCTTGACATTTACAATATGTTTTTTTTGAACAACGTTTGCCTCTGATAAAACTTCAACAATACAAAGAGCTGAATTCATAATATGTGAGGGAACCGATGAACGCATACAAGCAGGCTCTTCCCCTGTCAGTATGGACCAGTCAAAACGAGGCAGGTTGAAATCACCAGCGAAAAGAAATTTTGAATCCGGAGACTGCTCGAAGATGTCTTGAATATCATGTCCATAAATCTCATACACAGACGTTCCAGATTTTGGTGGAAAGTACACTGCTCCAATGATGAGGTTGAGATCATCCAGAGTAACATGAATAAGTAGATGTTCAATCAGATTTGATGTTCTTAGCTTATCCGATAGAAATATATCTCTCCACCCCTGGTATTACAGCTTGAGGTAGTATTTCTGTCGCATCTATAAACAGTATATCTTTGAAGACCAAGATCACTATCAGCAAAACCGCTGTGTAGCCAGGTTTCAACCAAAATAATAACATCATACACCATGCCAGCAGAATTAATCGAGTTAATCAGCTCATCAGTGTTTGTACGAAGCCCTCTAACATTCTGGAAATATACAGATAATGTGGGTGAGCTAGGAAGGATACCACCATTTATCAGTTTTTTCAACGCTCTGTAATCATAGGACTGCCCTTAATGTAGCGGATACACAGGTTATTCTCACCATTTGCTATCCTACTATTCAGTTCCTCCCTCAATTTTGCCAGATTAGATTGTTGCCTAGGGGTTAAGTCATTCCTCACTTTAAGACCATACGCAATCAATTTTTTACCATTTTGGAGAACTGTTTTCGCATCAGAGGGATTAGAAAATGAAATTTTTATCGGTCTCCTTCCAGCAGAACGAGGTTTACCCAAACGGGCAGCTGAAACTGCTCCGGGCATACCCTCATTTTGGACAGCAAATTATTGACAGCCACAAGATCAGAAACGTTGTCGGAGGCTTCCTCAATGTTAAAGGTAATAACATTAAAAGAGTGTGAATATCTCTCTTCCATTTCGTCAATAAGTGTTTCATCAGCTGGAATATGTTCTAGGGCTGAATTAGTAATCCTATCTTCAATGGACCTCAAACGAGCATCAAAATCATCCAAGCGGCTTTGTTCATTCTGATGACGCTCGAATTCATCAATCCGACTCGTCAAAGCTTCCAAGGAGGAGGATATATGATCTTTAAGTTCATTTTTCAATTTATCAGTGATTTTCATAAGCAATTCTTCAAGGTCAGACTTAGTAATAGGTTGACAGCATTTAACAAAGGCTCCATTCTGTAGCGTCTTCAGATGAGTAGCGCAACTTGGGTGATTTGGGTGCTTGCACAGTTTACATTTTGTAGCACTGCCCACAGCGATAACTTTGGTACAACCCGTACACTTGATATTATCAATTTCGCCTTCAGAGCTGTCATCGGATGCAGATAGGTATGCCCTAGGTGAAAACATGTTCACAGCTATTGTGTAATCAAGCGATGTGATTCAGTCGACACACCTAGTGAAAATCTTTATCGTTTACACACGTGGTTACACCAATTGGAGGTTAGGTCTTATCAAGTAGTCACAGCTGCACGATTCACCCGGAAAATTCGCCACGTTTATATCAACACTTCTCAAGGCCACTTCTCTCCTTCAGAACAGCATCCGAAATCAAGCCATGAACATTAATTATATATATATATATAAATAAATATTTATTTATTTAGGTATATATATATTATAGTTTCAAAATAGGTTCATACACAGTTCTAATATCATAGTTACATTGGAAGAACACAAGTTTGAAGTACCTACCTCTGTGTTTTCATGTGCAGTATGTACAAGAAGGGCATTAAGAAACACCAACTGTCGAGGTGGGCGCCGCGTCACCAGTTCGCGCAGTAAGGCTAATCCTGCAGCAGCTCGGGACTCATCTAAGCACATCGTACGCAGCAGGTCTGTAGCTTCCTCTGTGATGAGGGGTGCTTCCAGGTACAGTCGTGTTAAGAGTCTACAATTAAAAGAAAAGAGTGAAACTAAAAACACAGAACTTGTTAAATGGATCTGTCCCATGATATAAAAAAAGGTTCATCTCGACACTTCTTCCAGTAATATAATCAAGAAGCATGCACAGTTTGATGCATTATAGGCTCACAATGAGAGGTCTGTCTGTCTGTACACCTATAAGGTTGGCTCACAAAATACACATTCAAGTCATAAGAGTCTATTTCAAATTGAAAGAGAGAACAAAGAACTTGGGGCCATTAACAATGTGGTAGAAATTACCAAAGAGCATCACATTTTAGGAGAATGGCATGTACATGTTGGAAAATGAATCACGAATTCAGCATTACACTTTTATTATTCTTAAAAAGAATAATTGAATGATCCCGAAAATGGATGAGTGCTTCCCTTGGCTTTCCCCACCATCTTTACTTTTGTCTACTTTTTCTGTTACATCTAAAATTCAAATTTTACAATTAAAATTCAAATTTTGTACAAACAAGTTTAAGGAAAATAATCCGAGTATATAATGGAATACAAACTGTAGGATGTTTTTATAATTTTATACATGAGTTCCTTAGACATTTGTTTTTTATATAGAATATAATACATTCTGATTAAAATGTTTTACTTACTCAAATGTGATACATTTATATCAAGCTTCCAGATCTGTGCAATTGCTGCTGAACCTATATCCTTGTTCGTACATGAATCAGAAGTGAAATAATCTAGATTTTAGAAAATCTAATCTTTGCAATAAATACTTCCCTAATTTAGTATTAAATTAATTTAAACACTAGAATATAAAAGCTTAAAGTTGGGGATGCTCAGTTGTGTTATTTCTACCACATACATTTTTGTAATTACAAACAGAACTTGTACAGATGTCTTCAATAAAGTCAACCTTTGAAAAATTGAGTCTATATGCTCTTATTTAAGTTGACATTTAACAATACAAAAAAAATCAATATTAGTAATTGATTTGGATTTTGCTTCGGCAGCAAAATACATGATATACTGTAGTATTTGATAATGTTCTCTTAAGAATTGTTCTCTAAAGAATTGCTAAGACAATTTAGATGACAAAACTACAGTAAACAAAATGCTTATTTCTCATCTTATTCTTGATCAGAATAATTTTATATTCGTTATTTATAGTTGTGTGCAAGAACTCCCAAAGTGAGAAATTTAAATGAAGAAACAGCAAAAAAATTAACAACATAGATGATCTAAACAGTTGCATCCTGTTTGTGTAGCCATTAAAGCTCTTGTTAAAACAACATTATGATAAAATTCACAGTAACTTACGCGTCACGGTCTCTGGCATCCGCCTTGTCAATGAGGTGCCTTGCAAGTGCACACAATAAATCATTGTACGATCGTTCAGGGCCTTCAGGGTCTGGCCTCAGGAATGTAGGCATTCGGTTGAAACCTTGGAGAAAGGCATATTCCTCATACAACCATGCTAAGGCAAGCTCAAGGCGTCCTCTTACATCTTCCAGTAGGAAATATAGAACCTCTGAAAAAAAGTTACACACTGTAGAGGACATTATAGTACATTATAATACCCAAGTCATTTGGAAAGTAATAAATATACAAACAAACACAAAACTGTCATTCACACATGAACACCACCATGTACTGCACAGTAACACACACAAATGTTTCTTATATTGTTTATCTGAGAAGTGCTTTGTTTGCTGCAGAGGTGTTCGTTAAAGATTTCCATTCTTCCATAATGTTAAGAAACTAAACATTATTGTGAATCAAATAAGTAAGCGTAGTGCTTACAAAGGAAATTTTCTTTGTTCAGTAACAAACGAGAGAATAAAACAACACAAGTATGTGAATTTATAGAATTACACCAGTCTTCTATCAAATCAGAACATTCCAAAATTTTGTCAGCACTTCCTGTGATTGACATTTTGGTAATGGAATTTCAGATATGCAAACATCCCGAGTCTGTTAGTTGTGCTTCACAGCTTGAAAAAACAATTTTTTTGCAAATGATGCTTTGATGAGATTGATGTTGCAACAAACCTCAAAAATCATACCATGTGCTTTCTCCATGCATCTCTACGGACAAAATTGTAGAGAAATTTCATAATATTACAAGGAACATGCTGTTTTGATTTTCTTTATCTGACTTGATTTACCCTGTACATTACGATTTTCATTATTCCAATTTCTATGTACCTTTTTTAAACACCTACAAGGTGAAATGCTTAACATGACATTTCTTCACCTACAGATTTGAGCAAAGTGTATTGTGACCCAGGTGTTCACAGAAAATAATAAGAGAACCAGCAAAAGATATACTACCTCTGCGAACAAGATCATCATATGTTGCAGCAATTGTAGTGATAATTTTGTTGCGAACAGCTGCCACTCCTCCTAACAGGGCAGGCTTCTCAGACCTAAGTATTCGACGCACTGTTGCAGCTAACATTTCCCCACGTGCCTCTGGTTCCAAAGGCTTGGTGATTTCGGACAGCTTTAGAGTCTTGATTCGCTGCTTCGTCAGCTGGTTAGAGAATAATGAACAATCAAGTTTGTTTATCTCAAAGTGTATAATCTAAAAATCATGATGCAACTAAGAAGATGAACCACTGGGCCTCATAACTCCAAGTGAAACCCTATTAATTAATAGTTGTCATTTCAAAATCTCATTGTCTAATACAAATCCATTTACCACATTTAAGCAAATATTTAATTAAGTTGTGTAAAATAACTTTATATTTATTCCAATTTTAAAATATATTCAAATTTGAAAGGATACATTGTTTTAATTTATTGTCCAATGATTATATTATAAGATGTTATATTTGATAAAAATATTATTAAATGCGAAAATATTTACAATTGAGGCAATAGCTTCTAAACAAAAAGTTTAAAATTATTTACCTTGCATGTCAAATAAATGATTAATAATAAAATATATTTTTTTAGAGCATTGATGAGATCACAATTAGAATTAGAATAACTTTGGATTTTGAAATTTGATGGGTTGTCACAGTATACCAGCACGAATGTTTCATCTTGATACACACATCATATTTAAAATGTCACTTCTATGAAACCTGTAAAAATACTCTGAACATTGAACTCGAATGAAGACATACCAGAGGAATACAATAGTACGTTCAGTCAACTGTTGAAATGGATGAGAGGAATATTCTTGTAATTTATATTTTTTTAAATTTATTATTAAAAAAAAAGGTGGTAAAATACCAATTTATTTATTGTAATGTCTCGGCAACCCAGTAAGTAGAACTCTTTCAAGTGACAACTGTTGGGCAGGCTTCTTTATCTACTCCACCAATTTTAATATTTGATCTTGCTGCTACTAAATATCAATACACAAAACTGAACTCTCTTTTTGGAACACTTATTTTGCTGAGACAATTGAACCATAGGAATCTGCATCCAATTTTCACATCTGATCAATCCATCAATTTCGTCTGAAAATCACACTCGCAAACTTGGGAACAACCAGTTTGTCATTACCAGTTATACCATAGTAACCAATTGCAAAATCCCCAATACCGTGAGAAATGGAAGGTTTTTCTACCTTGGTAGAAGTCATGCCTGGCATGAGAGAGCCAGCTTTGACTGCCTCCTTGTCTTTCTCAATGATGCCTGAGATGGCAGAAACTATTGACGCTTTACTGCCTGGAGCAGGGCCATCTTCATCCTCTTCCTCCATTAAAGAGCCCTAAAAATACACAATTTTAGAATAAATTCACAGAGAAATCATTTTCCAAGGTGGACAATCGCTTCCTGGAACAAATACCTCTTATTTTATAGCCTATATTATACAAACAATTTTAAGGCAAAAACAAACACACACACAAACACACGCATACATGCATGCACACATACACAAACACATGCATGCGTGAGGGCACTCGTATGCATGCACATGCACACATATACTCAACATCACATATATTTTTAACGGATGACAATGAAAGGTAAGCTTCCAATAAGCCTGCATCTTCTACTTGCACACGTGTTCATTCTTTTGTCTTAAAATTCTTTGTACACTTTAGTTTATAAAATTATTAATGTATTATAATCTTATATTTTAGCAGCCAATTTGTACTGAAATACCTCTTACATTTTCCAATTTTCCAGTTTTTTTCTCCACTGATAATATTTGTATACTATTTCAAACAATTTCAAGAAAATATTACAGCATGGATAACCGTTACCAATTTATCAGCTTTCTGTTTTCAACATGAAAGAGAGAAAATTACAATTTGTTTAAACATAAAAATTGAACCAAAAAAATTTTGCCTGTAAGTTGTATGACCAGTTGTAAGACCAGGTGCATGACATATGGGTCTACAAACCACAGCATCAGCACCACACAGGAGTAGCATGGCTCTTTTCCCTTAATATAGGACCAACCATATGAGCTATCTTTGGGCAAAAGTAGGGTCTACATCCAATGTCTAATGTGTGCTCATGAACCACATAGGGGTGATGGATAGGGTCTGATAGGAATCATAGTTGTGACTGCACTTACAGTAATAGGTCTCAAATACTAAGGGGGATGTTTTTAGGAATTGAAAGGTGCAAAGACGTATATAAAATAGAAACTTTTAGCTTCTCAAATTCAATGGAAAAATGAGAATGATCATAAGGAATGTTTATTGAATACCATAGAAAGTGAAACGTAGATTTAAATGTTGCTGAAAGTAAGGTGGATATTGATTCAGTAACTTTTGTCTCTTTGCAACATGTTCACTCATGATTGATAGATATAGTGCACAAAACTACAGAATTTATACAATAAGTGATTGCAAAACTATCCTAAGCATACCTTCACAGCTGATTTGACGAGCTGCCTTGAGAAACCAGGGCCAAGTCCCAGAGCTGTCAACTGAGTGGCCATGAGTCTTGCTACATGTCGAATCTGGCTTTGGGTTCCAGCAGCAGCAATTGGGGTGTACATACTGCTAAAATGAGGGGGCATTGTATCTGGCAGCTTCGACTGTAAAAGAAGCATTTCAACATTCAGCAAACTTGTCACAATAGAGTTGATACACAATATGCATATTGTGCTGGTTTTCTCTGGGAAAAAAAATGTATCCAATGGCGCACAGCTCATTGGAGATGACATTCTTGGGTCTTCTTCAAAGAGCAAACAAAATGCATATATCAAAGCGAATGAACATTGTTTTGCTATATGTTCTAGCATTAGCGAGTTTGAATTGAAAAGGTTTGGGGTAACAGAAATGCACTGAAGTACGTGACAGTGAGCTTTTGAATTGTATTGTTAACATCCAATAAGTGCTGAATGATAAAACTATCACTTAAGAGTTGGTAAAGGTTCAAAACATGAAAGTCTTAAACGATGACACAGAATCTCCTTACCTAAACAAAGAGGAAAGTAGTGGAGCTAAACAGCATGTACTTACTCACATTATTTCTAACTGCTCCACTATATTACACTACCACATTAACATGAAAAAGGTTTTTCAACCAGCAAAAATGTTTTTCCAGACCGAGACTCAAACTCAGGTCTTCCGAATTCACCCGCCTTCACCCATACCAGTATGCTACAGAAGCGCCGTGTAGACCGAACTCAGGCTGATGCTCAAAAATGTAATTGTCTCAATCCAATATTTCAAACAAGCAATTTTTGCATCTTTGGAAATTACAGAGTTCACCAAAAATGGGACTAGTATAGTATTTTTTACCATCTGTTGTTACATACAAGAAGAAAATTTAATGAAAAACTTGCATAAATTTCAGACAAATTACACAAAATCTACTGGTTTTTTCAAAAAATTGTGCATGACCTTTTTTAAAGAGCTGACTTTTTAAAACGGACTTTGTTTGAGGCAAATACCGCTATATTCCATTTTGTAGTTTTGAAATGTTTTTTCTTCTTTATTTTTAAAATTCAGAGGGGAAAAAATCGTTAAAATAATTTTAATTGCCTGTTATAACCAAAATTATGCAAAAAAAAAAAAAAAAAAAAAAAAAAAAAAAATCATATTTTTGAAAACTTTGAGAAAAAGATGACCATAAGGTCAAGATCTGTCTTTAAAGAATAGATTTCATTAAGAAAACAAATTTTTATCTTCAATATTGTAGTTGTACCCAAAAAAAGGAAGTACATTTTTTTCAAGGAAAGGTATTGAAAAAATGTTACAGGATAGAAATACACAATAATTTTTGAAAGGTATGAATGTATAAACATGATTAAAAAGAGAAGGCCAGATCAGCAAGAGATAACATTGTGAAAATAAAAAAAGAAATCCATTGCAAAACAAATGTTTCTTGAAGAGAAGTAAACAAATATAAGTATAAATTTTCAGAAATCTTAAAATAGAATTAAGATTCTATTAAAAATAAAATAATTTTAAAAAATTAAAAATAATCAATAACAAGACACAATTTGAAATTTAAAAACGTAAACATACATGTTTCACTAATAATCCTTACCATGGACACCATAACAAGTTGAGCAGCCATTTCTGGTGAGAGTCGTTCAACAATGAACTGCTCTGTGATGTCCACAGCCTGTTCAGTTGCTGGTCGCAGGGGCCGAGAACCTTCCTCTGCATTGGCTCCAGACCCTGAAATTCCTGTGCTGCCAACTCCTCCAGATACACTCATCCCCACAGATCCTACAAGGAACCAAAAATCATCATCAGACAATACCTCTTAAAGAAACTAAAATTTACGTAAATTTGTGAAGAAAGTGTACATTTCTCCCTCAAGTATTCACAGTGGAAAAAGTAAAAATGGATGCTTCAGAAGATGACTTCTTACAGAGAAAGGAACAAGTAACTTGAAAATTAAATTGAAAACTAATATAAATGTTCTGTTTTCAAATCCTGAATTTCTGAATTTTTAAGCTTAAGAGAGGGTTCATGTCAGAGAACATGTTCTTCTCTCACTTTCCTTCTAACTATGTACTTGTTAGAAATACTGTCTGGTCAGTCAAGTGAGCAATTCTTTGACACTCATTTATGCCATACCAAATTGGGATGTGTGATCAGTGAGTAACATGTAGAAACGATTTGCATTCACTTCATTAACATTGGCTAATGTGTGCATGAGCTGTTTTACTCATTATTTTTGTCATTCTGCCATTTGGAGAATGTTCACATGATATCAACTTATTTATGTAGCTAGAACGCAAGAAAAGTGTGTTTTAAAAAGTGTATTTAATAAAAGTGTATTTATTGGCACACGTTATTTTGCCCTTCATCTCCCTCTTTCTCCTTCCTCCTTTTCTCTCACCATCTCCCTCTCTTCCTCTCTCTCCATCAAGATGCCATAGCATCTTGAGCATATTCCTGCATGTAACGTGAACTGCCTATGTATAAAGATAACAAAATAGTTGGCTTTCCAACATTATTTATGTTGTATTTTGTTGTATTGACTTTTTTGTTAATAAACAATGTAAATGAGAACAGGTTATGTTTCACACAGGACTGCAATTGTTGTTAGCTAGTATGGTGAGGAATCTTTGAAGAGGGTTATATATTGTGGCAAAATTTCGAGTTGAATCGGTGCAGAACTTTTTGAGTTTTTTAAGTGTACACAAACCAATTTTGCATTTTTAAATATACAGATGATTTACATGCATAATTATGTGATTAAAATTTATTTATTTATTAATTTTTATAATTAATTAATTATTTCATTATTGATTATCATAATACTAGTTTAATAATTTATTTTTTAAAATTTGTCTGTAGCTGGTTTAATTAAATGCATGATGAAAGTAAACAACTAGAAATAAATAAAAATTTATGGCTTGACTGTTTGACTCCATTTGATAACTTAATTCACACACACACTCAACTACTGGCCTGAACTGACTATACAATGAAAAGAACCCAACAGAACATGTTTTTCCAAACAGTTTTATTCTATGACAGCATTCATGAGAAGAATTAAGACACAGAACTAAAAAAATAGAGGGGAGTAGGAAACGAGTGGAACAAAATTATAAGGTATGTCTCTAAGAGACATGAAAAATACACACATTAAGCTGTATGATAAGTTACAATGCGTGTGCACAAAGTATCCTGGATCAAATATTTGTAACATCTTCAAGCATTCATATGTAGTTTCCTTTTATATCGAGGTACATTTTTCTAATCAACTTTGCTTTTACATTTTTGGATGTGCAGACTCTTGGTCTACTGTGACTACTGGCATTTCCAATATGGTGCAGGTACAGTAAGGTTAAGGCATTGAGAAACTCACCCATGTTATTTGAGGTATCATCGTCATCATCTTCATCATATTCGTCATCATCCCCAACAGCAGCAGCAGCTGTTGCAGCTGCGTCCAGACGAGGTCGCTTGGCCAGAGGGGGACCGCCAGCAGAGGAAACAACAGCTGCAGCAGCCGCAGCATTCGCATCTGCTTTGGCAGCAGCGGCAAGGCGCTTCTTATGACGACGCAGCTCGTCCATGCGCGGTAAACACCTCATCACCTGGGGCAAATATGAGCAACAGTAGTGTTGTGGCTAGAATGCCAGCTTCCCACTTTGGTTTTTAGTGTTCAAATGCTGGTCAACTATGTGAAATATTCCTATCAGACTTCTTTTGTTAATGTTTCTATGAATTTATTTTTCAAAACTTTTAATTTAAAATTTTTTACGCCTTAACATATACAACACAAAATGCAATTGACATATTGTCATAACACTGTTAGACATAATATCATTATTATTGTCACATTCTAAGATCTATTAGTATCTCTTTGAGTATAGAAGTTAACACCACCACTTCAGGGTTTGCATTCCAACCATGCAGCTGAGCAAAGAGTACACCTACCATCACAGGACTTTCAAACACTTACCTCCTGGTTAGATGCTCCCAGATCTGACAGCATGGTGGTAATGTTGTTATGGAAAGGGACCGAGGATGGCAGACGTAGCAAGTTTAACAGCTGTAGCTTCAAATGCTTCCGGACAGAACTCACTTGAGACTTGGACAGTGTGGGCGGTAAATTAGCTATAACAGATTAAGTACCTCCATAATATACTATATTCACCTGAATATAAGAGAGTTTTTTTCAAAATATCTCATTCAAAAACTACAGGGAATGTCTTGTATTCACATAATCAGCAGGAAGTTTTAACAATGGCTTTCCATGTAAAGAAATGCAAATGCTGACGTAAAACTAAGCTTTACCATGTGTATTTGTAATATTGAATTATATTCACGAACATATTTTTTTAATCCAGCATGGATTTGCCAGGTGATTCAGGTCAATATTTTGATAGATAGGATCAACAAACAGAGAATCTCAAACAAATGGCATTTTACATTCCCTACTTTCACAGTGCACTGGTAGCAACTATCAACTGAGTACCATAAACAATAACAGTATTTATTTAATTGCAATAACAATGATACATGAATAAATATGGTAATTTTATGTTTTTTCTAGGGAATTTAATGTCTAACTCAAATATTGTACTTCAAAGTCTGTAAGGCCCAATATTAACTTTCCCTTAGTCCCTAAAGGAAACAAAAACCCTACTGTTGCTTTGTTTCCAAATACCTAAGGCGTGTGGTATATAAAAATTAAGCTGAGATTATTGTGTACTGGTATAATGTCAAATCTGAAAAATTTATATAAAAACGTGAACTACATAACTGTTCATTTCTTTCTCTAAAAATTTATAAATATAAAACCTTGCAATTATTGTGTTCATTTCATGTAACAAAGATATTTTCTGCAATTTCAGGTTGACGTAATGTAGTTCCTAAACCTATATAGTGTAGCAAATGTTCTCAAGAATTGACTTATTTCATTAAAATGAAATAGCCCAACAAACTAATTTCCCTGGTATTTCTGGTAATAACAGTTTTGTTTCTCTGGTATTTTACTGTATTTGTTCTAAATGACTTCTGTTTCTCTGAGGTAAATATAATTATAGTTATACTGAAGGTAGAAAATTAAGGCAGTTAAAGGTCAGCCTAAGCTCTACCATTTAATGTTCACCAACATCTCGGTCGCCACAATTCCCCACAAATGGCCTTTGGCCATTTTTGCTTAGATGTAGTTTTGCATCTTCCAAGGGATGCCAGAAGATGAAGACCATTGAGGCCTCCTGTGTGGAGTTCTCAGAGAATGAATGACTGCTATTGGTGCACAGAAAAGAGGAGAGGATGGGAGATGAGAGAGTGAATACAAAAATCTTTGAGGAGGAAGATGTCACTGTGCTGCATGGATGCCATATTGGGTGGAATTCCAATTGAGTGGAAAAAAGGCATTGACATGTGGAAAGAAAATGCATTTTGCAGGGTTCTGCCCAATGGGTGGAATCCATTGTTTCCTGGAAGGATTTTGGGCAATACGTTGCAATTTTTGTTTATGGAATCAACAGTACCTACATTTTCCTAAAAAAAAGTAGAAATATTGATGGCTTCTGAAATATATGCCCCATGAACAAGAGTTTTAGCTTTGAAAATTTGCAAATGTGCAAGTATTATGAGAAGATGTCAGAGCACAAGTTTTTATTTTTAATTAAACAGGCATGCAATCATGCTCACCTCTTTCTAACAATTGGCAAGTATTGAAGGCTTATGATAGGTAGGCTTTATGCACACAAGTATTTAGTTTAAACAACTTGTAAATGTGTAGCTATTTTGAAATTACCAGCCCCAGTATCAGTCTGCTTCTTTCACCACTCCCCTTTTTCACCTCTCAGTCATTTGGCAAAATTGGGCAGACTTTTATCCTTCAGATTCCCCAATACAGTTCTGGCATCCCTCCTTAACCACACAAAATGTGTACTGTTAATTCAATACAGTGATACCTTATTTAATATGGTCAGGCTCAGGCTATTAAGCCTACTTTTCCACCTGACCTAGCAAATTTCCCTATTCTCCTTTAACCATCAAGCAGCACAGAAAGGTATCACTTGGGTGACAAAATACATTATTAGAATTTAGATCAGATGGTTCTTTTAGGCTAGAGGATATTTTACATGTCGAAAATATGCAAGGAACATCTGGCAGTACTTCCCCTTTGAAGTAAGGCTTACGAAGGGTTTTTTCACCCTTAAATATTCATTTTCAATCAGATATGAACCCACATCCTTTTTGGTTATAATAGTCAAATACCTAACCATTACACTGCTGAAACCACTGTTACTAAAACATAAAAATTTACCATTGAGAGTCTCCAGGGCAGTTACCACTTTGCCCATGAACTGGGGTCGCATTTTGGCAATGAGAGCAATGGAACCCATGCATGTCATGAGGTTGACACTGCTAATATGCATTGACCCATGGAACTTCAACATCAGCTCAAACACCATGCTGAAAAACACATCATAACACAACAACTTCAATCACTGCTCAGAGTACACATTCCAAACATTATTCCCTCAAGTACATGTTTTTAAACAGCGCTTTTACCATAAAAATTGGTTGCCAGTGAGTTTTGGAATTTGTTTGTTTGGGCTTCCTTTATGATATTTTTCTATTTGATTGAATTTTATCTAATGGACCTATAATCATTTCAATTTTTTATTAAAATTAAATATCTAAAGAATTGTTAAACTGATTTGCGAGGAAAAATTTTTGACTATTTTTTAAAAGGTCAACTTACCATGAACTTATATTTTATACGTCAATTACTATGACCTTCTTGATGTAAATAACTTTATTAAGCTTAAACCATTTTTAGTTTTCGCATTTATTTAAACTATTCATTGTTTTTAAACACCTTGTTTGTATGAATATGATAGTTAGAAGATGATTTTGAATTAATTACAGTATGTATCTGATAATGCAGTCACATAAGACTGCAAAATATTATCATGAAAATTAAAAAGTTATTTTAGTAAGAAAGTGATTATCTTTAACATACTAATACTTCGAAAACCTCATCCAATATAAAAGCAATACTAATAGGTAATTTTAAAATGCAGCCTGGGAGTACTGAAGAAGTGAAATTGGTAGTAACAGTAAAAGAGCAGAATTATTCCCTCAAGCTCTCTACTAGGTCACTGTATATATTAGATTCAATGTAAATGTAATTTGTGTTACTATATTTTGATAATAGTACAATAGTAGTGTAATTGTAGTATGATAGTATTTGATAGTATAATTTGATATCACTCTGAATCAAATTACATTTAAGTGGCATCTAGTAAAAGAAGAAATAATCTCAATATAGATTTCTTAATGCAACTCACTGAGCCTCTTCTTCTAGTTTGCGTCGTCGTGCTATCTTGAGGGTAAGTGGCACATCCTCCAATGAAAAATCATTGTCTCTTCTTAGGGAGTCGGGCTCAGGATATGTTTGCATTAGAACCACACTTTCCAATAACTTGATAGCTTGAGTTCGCAGGCTGAGAATCACAACAAATAATTAGAAAAGCAACTGTGAAGTCTCTTCCCCTTCCCCACTCTCTTTTCCCCTCCCCATTCTCTCTTCCTTCTTCATCCCCTTCTCTTCCCCCCCCCATCCTCTTTTCCCCTCCCCCACCCACTCTTCCCCTCCCCCACCCTCTCTTCCCTTCTCTCACCATTCTCTCTTCCTCTCCCCCACCCACTCTTCCCTTTGCCTCTTTTCCTCACCCACCCTCACACACTCCTCTCCCACTCATTTCTCTAGGGTGCACCAGAATTTGAAGTCATTAAACATTTTTATTCTGACTTCTTCCAATTTTGCAAATTTGTCAGATTTCTTGACCATATTATCAACTCGCCAAAGAAATGATTCTCACCAAATAAACTATTTATCTCTGGAGTTAAATAATAAACTAAATACCCGTCATTGTCACTATCCACAAGGCCAAATATCTGTCCCTTGATAGCACACACAATGTTCCATGTAGTTTCCATTTCATCAGTAACTGCACGTGCATGTGCCAGCCAGGAGAGAGCACTGCGGTACACAGCACATGCTGCTTGTACCACTCGCTTCTGAACTTGAATGGACTGGTCCTTGAGTAGCATTGCCAGGTTGGTGACTACACGTGGCAGTACATCAGGATCCTTCTTGCTGAAAAGTAAAAGTAATTTTCATTCAAGCAAGTCCATATCTGAGTTCACGCACGACATACTTAAGTCATACTTTTTTTCTTTTTTCTCCAAAAGTGTTAGTGGGTACACTCCAATTTGAGGAAAACAACTAATCACACTATGAAGAGAAGGGGGAAAGAACACTAGTGGGTGGAGAGAATGATTCTGGGCTCTGGGTCAATGTGGAGAGATTTCACAATGATCGTAATTATGCTGACAAATTCTAGATGCAGTTGTCATCATGTTTCCAAGCCGTGACAATGAAGATGGGAGTAGATGGTGGAATGAGGCACAGGGGAAATGGAAGTATCCTGAGGAAACCAGCCACAAACCCTCTTCACTGATTAGTGATTCTAGGCATGTTAACTGCTAAGATCATTAGTACCATAAGTGTAGAGAATGCTTTATGAGTGTAGTGCATTTTCTATTGATTTTCCCCCACAGGATGGTGGAGATCTGGCCTACCTACATGTCCACTTGCAAGGGTTTTTCCTCAACCAGGAATCTTCCACCAAGGAGGCATAGCCCCAGCCAGGGCAACCTATAAGCTCCCGACTGGTCTCCCGGCTTCTGTGGTGGTGCATGTAAGTGTAAATGTGTGTATGTAAGGGGTTGAGACAGAACAAGGACGAGAATTGTACACTGACCATACATATTTGTTGGGGTACTGTTCCGGCAATTGCCTGGTGTTAATCAGAAAAAACACAGAAAACTACTTATCACAGCAGTCGGCTGCTAGAATGCTCCTCCAAACAGCAGCTGAATTTGACTAAGCTATGTAGCTAGTGTCAAGAATCCTGTCACCATTGGGACTCGAACCCTAGGATCTCCTGCTCAGAGGCAATGCAGTGATTGCGCAATTGGTGTCCTGAGCTATCAAAGCTGGTGTAAACCCACTTTGAACACAATATCTATATAAATCAACTAGGATATGAACCATGGAACTGATGTGGAAAGTGGAACTCTGATCACAATGCTGCGGGACTATGCAAAAAGGAGAGAGCAATGTTAGGCAGGATTCCTCTTTTGCAAAATTAGAACATTCTTAATGAAAGAATATTCACAATAGATAACTCTTACAATTGTGGTAGAATTTGTTGGTCTCAGATTTGAATACTCAGGAACAAAAAGCTATGGTTTTCTGGTACCAATGAAGATGAATGTTACTGACATCTAGTGTGCAGTAGACAAGAAAAATGGCACTAATACAAAGAAATTAATAAATATAAGTAGATGACAACATTCTGCTTTGAAAGGCAAAACTTCCCAAGCAAGATTTGAACGGAATTAACAGCAAATTATTTCAGTTTGGAGGAAAAAGTTATACCAACTAGAGTTCTTTAAGACATATTGGCAAGAACTTGAGGTACCTAAAGAATGGCTAAAAAAGAAATACTGAAATTAAATAAGAATTTGGCATGAAAGACTTAAAAATTGGAAGATCACAAAGATGAATGAATGCTGGGGCAATCTAAACTCGATAGTCAGAAGAAAAATCGAGATGAAGTTCTGCCACAATGAGCAAACCTAAAAATGTATCATAAAAGTGAGATTCAGTGCTTACCTACACATCAGCTTGGGGGTTTCTCCTGCTCCAGGTATTTCTGTCAGCAGAAAATCATCCCACTTGGGACAAGCCTTAAGCTCCACACATGTGGTATTGTACAGCATGAAAGTGTGTGTGTGTTTGTGAGAGAGAGAGGGGGGGGGGAAGGGTGAGAGGGGGAGGGGGAGAGAGGGAAGGAGAGAGAGAAGGAGAGAGGGAGGGGGAGAGAGGGAGAAGGCAAAGATAAGAAAGGAAAGATCCCTGTGGTCCATGTTGATTGATGTACTGTTCTGGCATTTGTCAGACAATGATTGGAGAAACCAAGGAAAACTACTACACGCGCAAGTTTTCTTGATATTCCACAGCGGGGGGGTGAGGGGAGAGGAGGGCTCCCGCTACATCACAGCTTAAAAGGGTGTACCAACCGTGGGCCTGAACTTAACGCGCCAAAGCATCCCACGAGAAATGCGACAATTGTTTTGAAAATACGAGGTGGTTGTTGCCAGCATTGTAAATTGGTACGTACCGTTCCGTGTCGAACACAAGTATCTGACCGGGCCGTGCTATTCAGCGCTGAATGAGGACTAGGGAGCTCGTGTATCAAGAAAACTTGCGCGAGCAATACTGGTCAGAGCACCTGGTCACTAGAATTGTCCAACAGACAGCACCTGAACTTGACCTAGATACTTTCGAAAATTGGTTGTCAGTACTGAAACCATGTGTCCTCCAGGTCACTGCAGTGGCAACAGATGCCCTGGACCATCTAAACTGGTGGTTCCTAAGGATAATGACCATTGGCCTTCAAAGCAGGATGGTTACAAAGCTTGAAAAGTTACGTAAATGGTTCTAGGAGATGTACAATACAGGGGGCTAATCAGCTAATTGATTGATTAATTTATTGGGGTTTAGGGTTCCTTCAACAGCTCAGTTCACCGAGGTCCACAGAAGGCAATCTAATGATAAGATGATGGCAATAATAATTATGCGATGGTGGACCAATGGTTAAAAGAAAGGAAAGGAACCCATAAAAAACCCTGCTGAGAGCTCGTTTTGTCCAACACATATTCCATATGGGTTCTCTGATATTGAAGCTTGGTACCAGCTGTAGAAAAGCCTCAACAATAATCATTAAACTGCAAACTCTCCCTTCCTCTTCACTCCTCCAAGGTAGTCATGTTGTAATGGGCTGGTGGCTGAGAGATTTTGTTATGCATATGTAGTGAAACCATACAACAGTAGTTTCCAAGTTTTCCTTTTATCTTAACTTACCATGCTTCTTCAATAAATCCAACTATGAATTTTCTCACATCTTGATTTCTGTCATTTTGAAATCCAAGCACTTCCTCAAGAAAGTTATCTAGGAGACTTTCTTCCTTATTAATGATGATTTCCTGTACTTTTCTTAAGGTATCAACCTTGTCTGTTGCAACTGCAGCATGATTGAGCCAATCCACAATCTATGATAAAAATACTTATTTAGAATTTTTTAAACTGACATTTTTCATTATTTCCGACAACAGTTCTGGAGTAAGACACCAATATGAAATATTATTACTTATAACCTCAAAGTCACCCGCCTTCAAAATGACAGGAGTATGTAAGCTCAATAGAAAGTAACGATTGTGTTAAACAATTGCTGATAAATTGGATTTATACATGTGCCGAGGCTTTTAACCTGCGAGATTTGTTCCCATTTATTTAATGATACCTTATTATAAGATGATTTCTGTTCCTCGGAATCATCTTCCATAAAAAATTGTGCGGCTGTACTTCTCCTAGCATCTATATCTTGAGACATTTTATTAAATATATTAACTAAAACTGATTGTAATGTTCCTTAAATTTGTCTCTATAAGAAACGAAAAGTAACATAATCAGGGTAAATTTACAAATATGTAAACATCGCGTAATTCGCCATGTTATTATAGAATAGCCTACGGAAGTAGCGCGATCTATAGAATGTTGACAAAAGAAAGTGTCCGATGTATTGCACCAATGCATGACCATGAGCATCTTTTAATAATATAAGTAATTATCATAGTATAATTCATTGTAAAACATAGAAATGTATTTTAATTTCAATTTTTCGTTTAATGTGAAGGTAGAGAAGATAGAGAAGGTGAAAAACGTAAGATATTGACTATAGTTTATTCACATTTGAGAAGAATTTGTGCAGTAGGTGTTGGCGATCCTTCGCAGTTGAATATTCTTGCGGGTTTCTTCCTGTTCCCTCCAGGTCCTGAATCCTGGTTTTCAGTGTTCGCCAATGTTCAACAGTATGATGCTCAAAGAGAGTAACTGCCGATGTTCTATTTGATTCCATGAATGAACAGGTTGCTATATAGCTGGTTGTGGATAGTCGGAGATCGCTTCGTCAAGAATGCCATATTCCAAAGGCAGGAGAGTTTGTGTACTTCGAAATTTAATTGTTTCATTTAGTTGAGTGGTTAATGTGTCATGTTCAGAAGAAGGACGTATAGAAACTGAAACGAAGATAGTCACTGGAGGCGAGAGGCTGCACTCACAAGAAGGAACAATTGACATGTTGTCGGATATGCGTCCTTATTACTTATATCCCTTGCTTGCGTCGTCCCTCGATGATGATTTTCATGACCTTCTATTGCTGAGCTTTCTTGGATCTATGGAGGAGGAAGATAATGATTTGGAAGAGGAGAGTGATGAAGGGGACGAATTGGATGATGAGGATGAGGAAGATGACGGAGATGAAGATGAAGAGGATGAGGACGAAGAAGATGAAGAGGAAGGAGAAAGTGATCACGAAGAAAGTGAAGATGATGATGACGACGACGATGAAGATGTTGATGAACCAGTTCCACCAAAAAGGCGGCTTCTGAATAACTTAACTTCTCAACCAATGGGAGCAGGGTCATCTACATCAACTGTCATCACAAATCATCATTCAATTGTGAGGGCAGCGCAAGGGAATTCTTCTCAGTCTGGTTCTGCGACTCAGAGACCTCCAACCACACAACCAACAGTATCATTAGGGACATCCCGAGCAGTAATACAAGTGTCTCAAAGACCAGTTCAGCTGCAACATGCATTGCCTCAGAACCGTCAGCAACCAACTCAACAAAGGCCAAATGCAGCTTCTTCCTCAAATTTGCATTCCAGATCTCAGCAAGTCCAGACTGATTCACCTGAAAATAGTGCACCAAGACCATTGGTAAGGCAAGTATCCCAGCACAATTTGCCTCAAGCTAGAGTAGTTTTGAGGCTGCCTAATGATATTGCAGATATGTATCCAAGGGAAGAATAAGGTCCTTAGTTACATACAGTTTTTAAACTGGTTCAAGAATGTTCAACGTGGTTTAAAAAGTGAGATTTGATGCTATTTTATAGTGCTGGGCACATATTTGCCAGAATACTCTGATTGTACAATTGATTCTGATATACCAAATTAGGTATTCATTGTAAAATGAAACTTGCCAGTGCATTGGCAAATGTTAAGAGCGTGTGTGTAATGAAGTGGATAGTTATTTGGAATGATTGTTTGAGAAAATGAAGTGTTCAAACTATGATCTCTTGTTGTTTACCACAACAAACCTTTTGAATAAAGACCTAAATAAAAAATCTTTTATGAACTTTTATTTTGTTACATCTATTATTTGCAGAGAAAGGATTCTCCTGGAAATGAGATCTTAGAGTACTTTTTGTGAGTATTTTTGTAACAAAATCGAAACGCTGACTTCAAATGTAGGTTTTGTAAAGCTTAGTTATCAGTAGCTATAAGAATTTTTGATTTTTCATTGCCATTTGTGGCATGTGATACAAATGTGTGTGTGTGCTCTCTAGTGATGCCATAAAGAGAAAAAAAATGTAAGACTTGTCATGTTTCAAATAATATACATACTTTGTTGTAAAAAGTTAAGGATTTTTGTATCTATTCAAACTTCCAAATAAAATGTTCAATGTTAAATGTTTAATCTGTGATGTTTTTAGTATTCTGTATTATGTATGAGATTTACAAACAACAAAAAAGTGATTTACCAGGATAGAGCATGTAATAATCTTTGTGATTACAAAACACTAATTAGCACACAATTTTTTTCAACTCTGTGCTCTTAATTTGTAACTAGAATAAAACCAATAAGTATGAACAATTTTCAAACTGCTAAAGTATTTAATTTCAAATACATGTCCTTTAAAATTTTGATATTCCCACAAGGGATGAATAAATATCTTCAGCAAACCACTTCAATTTGTAATTTTAGAAATTTATAAAAATTGATGCAAGAATCAAATTAGACATTAACTAGTGATGTATGAATAGTTCTTAAAAATTTAGTTGACTCCCCATTCCGGTCCACTGGTTTTATCACAATTTTAAATTTTTGTGAACATTTGCAACTAATGTGAGTGAGAAAGCATTTATTAATTAAATTATTAATAAAAATTTAATAAAATACATTGTTACGCAGTAACATGGTCAGAATTTGGATTTCTTGACGGCGGCAGAACATATTGTCTGATCGTAATCACATCCAACAAGGTAACAATTACAGAAAGCATTTAATGAACAAGTAAGTTTAATCCTATAAAATTGGCAATTTGTTGTCTTGTATATTCAATTATTTTTGTTGAAACATTTTTTCTCATTGCTTCTCACCTTCATTTCTTTAAGGGTAAAAACAAGCTTCATATTGTAACTGGATTGGCAATTCAAATTTTGGGTCTCAATATTTATTGAAACCTGTTTTTGTCTTTCCTCAAGAAAGATATAATTTTCAGAAAAAATTAACAATAAATTGTTTCAGTATATTGGAATGTATATATTTCTTGAAATGGAACCTGAGGTTTTGACAAGTACATATTGTTATTCTGTTTCCATCCATAATTTCATCACACTGAATTTGTAAATGTCCCTTTAACACGAAAGCCAGCAATGTTGGGCTATCGGTGAAGACAGGGAGCAGTCAAAATGACAAAAAATTGTTCTTGTTTATTGATGGATTAATTTTGAGGAACTGGAATGTTAATGTAGGTCTTACAGTACTATATTTATATTATTAAATATTTGTACTGAATATTATGACATTTATCTACTTATTTGGTATTACACTTTAAACTTTTTGTGTACATATCACAATTTTGGTTGCAAACAATTTTTCCACTCTTTGAATAAGTGTTATTTGACACATTGCTTTTGCAGTACAAAATTGTCATCATTTACATCAAATTAACCAATTGGTCAATGTACAATGTACATTAATGGTTGAACTATGACTCCAATAAGTTTGCTAAAATGTTACTGATCACAGAACAAGGCAATAAACAAAATCTCATGAAATTTATTAGAGTCCTAAAAGCATTGCAAATGAGCAGTCATTTGGAAGGCAATCATTGAAAAAGAACGAGAAGAATTAAGTGTGTAGTTCACTTTACTTGGTAGTTGTGGAAAGGGGTAGCGGAATAAGACAGGCAAAATTTCCCCCAGAGATAAAATTTTCTTGAAAATCATATTTGAAGTTTAAAAAACAAGTTTTTTGCCCAATTGAAATCAATTTACCCAAAGTACTTCACGCAAATGAAGAATATGTTGTTTTTTTCAGTTCGAATATCAGTTTAAATTTTGTAAACACGTTCGGCCGTTGTATTTTGGCTTAAATCATTCCTGCGAGTTTCTATAGATGATTGAACCCCTGTAAATTCTCTTTCCTAGAAAACTAATAAAACAAAACCTAATTTAAAAAATATAAATAAACTATTAAATTACTGTTTTATTTATATTGAACTGTTGGGTGCAAATTATAAGATAAAAGATTGAAATTTTGGGAAACTAGAGAATTTACAGAGCTACAATTTATATTTAGCTCATTTTAAGATCTATGTCAGAATATGAGATATTCTTAAAAAACAAGGGTAAAAGTAGTTATTTTTCTTTTACGTACAAAAATTGCAAGAATGTTAAAAAACGTTCTTGCAATTTTCTATAGACTATAAGGATATTTTGAGAATTTTTTTCATGTGTTTATATTTGATTTTCTATAGACTATAAGCAATTTCAAATGCTCAACGTGTTATATTGAAACTGATATAAGAAGCTAAAAAAACACATTGTTTTCATTTATTTTGAATTATTCTGGGCAAGTTGATTTCAATCCAGCAAAAAACGTGTTTTCTTTACACTTCAAATATGATTTTCAACATAAACGAGAAAGTAAAAATGTTTTTTTTCTGGGTGGCACTTGTGCTTACCTTGTTCAGCTAACGCCTTTTCTTATCCAGAAAGTTTCATTCCATAAAAAAATGTTTACATCATAATTTAATTTTAATGTAAATGTGTCTGATTTAAAAGGGTTCATACAGTTATGATCCTCTTATCAAAGGTGTTTTTAAACACATCCAAGAAACAACCCAATCGGGATCAAGGTACAATGTCATATCTCAAAATATCTGCCATTTTGAGGTTAGGTTTATGATGGTTTTAAAGTTATAACTTTCAATATATAAAACAAACTATATTATAATAATAATATTTATTGAGTCACATATACAATTTCAATTGTGTATGACGAGTCAGATATGATGTATGCAGGTGCACAAGTTTTCCTGAGCTCCAGATTTTAGCTTTCTCTTACTATGCACTATTATGAGTAAAGGTAAAGCAGTATTTTAATATAAGAATGTAAGGAATGTTCACCTCTATGTGAAAGAACTGGAAGCGACTTTTGATTTTGAATACACTGCTAACAATTTTTAACCCTTCACTCCTCTCATGCATAGTAAAAGGGAAGACTTGGGCAGAGTGAAGTTACATTTACTGTCCAGAAATCAAAGCAAGGGGGTCATCACAGCATTTGCTTAAAGGATCAAGGGAAACTGGACAAAAACCCTGATCGAGTTGGTGTCATTGATCTTATAATACTGTTACTAATGATAGTAATAATAATAATAATAATAATAATAATAATAATAATAATAATAATAATAATAATTACAACAACAACAACAATTCTAATAATAACAATACTATTCATTTAGAAATTATTAAACATTATTATTATTAACAATGCCAAATAGTACATTAGCAAATGCAGGGTGAAGGAAATAGAATTTTGGTCTAGCATTCCCCTTCTACATCAGTCCAACTACTATTAAACACAGGCTGGAATATGCCAGTTCTTTTTTCTTTGCTTCACCTCGAACAGTCAACATGAAACAGAAAGTTAAATGGCATCAGAATTTTTATTTATGTTTTTTTAAGGGAAGTAAGTGTGATTTATAAATTCCTTCTCACTGTAGAACATGTTAAGCAGGAAAGCTTTCAATTTACTTTTAACTGTATGTATTGTGTTTATGTCTTTAATATCATGGCTCAATATATTGTAAAGTGTAATGCCTTCTTCTTGGGGAGTTTTTTGATAGAGTGTAATTTCAGAATGGGGAACATGTAGGTTATTCTTTTGGCGAGTGTTGTAGTTGTGTACATCAGAATTTAGAGTAAAAGTGTCTTTGTTTTCCATGAGAATCTTCTTGGTGAAGACCACTATTTCAAACATATACATGCATGGTAGTGGAAGAATCCTTAATTTATTGAACAAGGGTTTGCAAGACTATAGCTTATGACTGCTGGTCATTATTCGCAATATTCTTTTTTGGATAATAAATGTGTGAGAGCTTTCAGGGGCATTTCCCCAAATTATTATTCCATATTTCAAGTGTGAGTGCACATTTGCAAAATACATTGTCCGAAGTGTCTCAATGTTGGAGCTTGACCTGAGGGTGTATAGGGCATGGCAAGATTTGGTGAACTTCTTATTAAGATGTGAAATGTGAGCATTCTATTTTAGGTTTTCCTAGATTGTTAGACAGAGGAAGGTAGTTTTATGGGATATCGTTTCAGGGTTTTTATTTATGAGCAAATGCTGTGAGAGTTTTTCGTTGGATCAGGGATTCATGAAATTTAGAGGGACTGCCTTGTTAGTGTTTATGTTGAGTTTGTTGTCTTGAAACCATTTTACTAGTGCATGCAAGGTTTTTTGAGTTTCTTTTTCTAATAGTTGTTGTGTTTCTGCTTTGACAATAATGTTTGTGTCATCTGCAAACAAAATTATTTTGTTATTTCTTAAAGCCGAATTTATGTATATAAGGATTAGTATTGGCCCTAGGATAGATCCTTGTGGGACTCCACAATTTATCATCTAAGGGCAAGAGTAATATGAGGAGATTTTGTTTTCTTTAATTTGCTGGAGAATAACTTCTTGGCTACGGTTTGATAAATATGATTTGATCCATTGGCCTGCAATGCCTTGGATCCCTAGCATTTCTAATTTTGTTAAAAGTATGTGGTGATCAATAATGTCAAAAGCTTTTAACAAAGCTAAGAAAAGGCCAATGAGAATTTCCTTCTGATTTAGTGCAACAAGTAAGTATGTCATTTAGAGAAGAAAAGATGGCTGTGCCTGTGGATCTACTCGCCCTGAAGCCATGTTGTGTGTATGATGGGTGTTGAAGCCGCGTGTGTTTGTATGTGCGCGCATGTGGGGGGTGCGTGCGTGTTGCGGATAGCGTATAGGACGCTTAAGAGAATGGCGCAGATCTTATGTTTGTTGAAATCACTGATTTTTCGAAAATCGCAAAACTTTTTAATTTTTTGGAGTCTTATTGCAACTACAATTGTGAAGATATTTTTTTCTTAATGAATGTGTTCATCAAAAATAGATCTTCAAATAAGGTTAAGTTCAATTCTTCGAAAATATGAGTATTTTTTGCGTAATTTTGGCATCAAACATATAGTCGCCCGCATCAAATTCCTCGTTTCATAAACGCAATTTGAGATGTGCTTGGAGGCAGTTGAATATTTTGAGAATCCCTTCTCATTATTTAATGCAATTTTAATTAACTTAATATTACAAACCGTAGAATATTAGGTTCGAAAACTTATACCTATACTGCTTTTCACGTTGTGTAGGCACAATGTGCCATACGGAGAATCCGCGCATTGTTGCCGACGCAACACGTTCGCTTGCCAGCTTGTTCCAGAATCGTCGAAATAACGGCTACCTTTCTCAATATATGCATCTAATTTAAAAAAATATTTATTTCCTCACTTCCTATTATTATTATTATTATTATTATTATTATTATTATTATTATTATTATTATTATTATTATATTATTTCATATTTTCTGTAGATATACACTGATGCAGGGGTTCTCAAAATAACCCAGGCAACAATGGTTTGCACGTAAAGTGGAATGTATTTTTTTATATCCGTCAAATCAGGATTAAGAATTTACGGACTATACTCGTATTTGCTGTTTCCAATAATGCGGCTTTTTGAATGGTCCGTAAATGCTTTTCAGTCGATTCTAACGTCTTCGCGATCTCTTGCCATTCCTTGGTGACCAATCCATTCGCTGACACCACTACTGGAAGCACTTCCACTGCGCGTAATCCATACATGTCCTTCAATTCAACAGCCAGGGGTTGGTATTTCCTCTTTTTATCAGCAACAGTTGTTACAAGCCGGTCATCTGTAGGACCCGCAACATCAATGATGCATGATGTTTTAGATATTTTATCAAACAGAACAATATCTGGTCTATTTGCTTCCACTGTTTGGTCAGTGAAGATTACACTATCCCACAGAATTCGAGCTCGACCATTGCTGATTACTTGCTCAGGTTTGCACTTACTACGGTTGTTCACTCTCTACGAGGTCGTATCTCTTGGCAAGGGCTTGGTGGATTACTTTGGCGACGCAGTTGTGTCTCTTAAGGTATTCTGTTTGTGCTAATGCGGGGCATCCACATCAAATATGCTGGATTGACTCGTTGGTGGAGTTACATAGGCAACATCGGCTATCAATTTGCTGACCCATGATGAATTTTTTATAAGCTCTGATTTTGGTCTTGGCCTTGCATGGAGAAAAGAAATCTTTCAGTCTCACCGAAGTGGCCCCCGGTTCGAAGCCACTCCCTGAGTTTTTCTTATCAATCTCTCCGAAGTTAAAGTTGCAAAAAATCTACCATGAAGTTCCTTTCTTTGCCTGATATTCACGAGGTCTTGATGCTTCAGGTAATCAAACTCTTGGTTACTTGGTAGTGCCAAACATAATGGGACCATCTTTCTATCTTGATCACAGATAGCTTTATGAACAGACGAGTTGATAGAGAGAAAGTATCGACGCAGCTTTTCTTCTGGCTGTCGGCACAGTGCCTCCAAGTTAAAGAGTCCTCTTCCTGCACTATCATGAGGAAAGTACAGCCTATGCACTGAGGGTGGTGCAGTCGATGTCTCGTAAGCGTAGTTCTTATTTTCCTGTCAAATGTCTGCAAGGATGTTTCTGTCCATTTTATTACACCAAATGTGTATTTTGCTATGGGAATAGCCCAAGTATTAATAGCAGATATTTTGCTTCTTAAATTGATTCACGTTTTGCAGATTTTATTTACTCTCGATAGCACGTTCTGTACATTTTTGTTCCTACCGTCTGAATAAAAAATTCCCAGCAATTGCAGCATTCCCAGATATTTGTAGGAGTCTTCAGTGTCCATATTTTTAATAATTGTGTCACCAGACATATGAATATTTTATTCTTCATTTTAAACTTGCCCGCGGACAACATGAAGGGTAGCGCATTTTTCAATCCCAAACTCTAAACAAACTGCATCGCTGAAACTCTGGACAAGTTCGAGCTCGTTTTGTAAGTGATCTCTATTAGAAGCATATAGTGTGAGATCATCCATGTAGAGCTGGTGCGAGATACGAACATCAGAGTTTCTCTTCAATAAGTACCCATATCCTGATTGTCTGAACATTCTGCTCAAAGGGGTGAGTGCTATGCAAAACCATAGCGGGCTTAGGCTGTTGCCTTGAAAGATTCCACGACGAATTGCAATATCTTCCGTCACGTAACAGCAGGTTCCCTTCTTAATCTGCAAACGAGTTTTCCATTTTGACATGTTCTTCAAGAAAACGACCAGTCTTCGATCGAATTTATACAAGTCGAGTACTCTTAAAAGCCATGAGTGAGGTACTGAATCAAAGGCTTTTTTTGTAATCTATCCATGCAGCCTACAGAAAGATTTCACTGGTTCTTCCGTACTTGCTGCGTAATTACACTATCAATTAATAATAATTCCTTGCATCCCATACTTCCCTTGCGACACCCATTCTGTTCAGGAGCAAACATGTGCTGGTCGACTAAATTACTGTACATTCTTGAAGAGATTGTGGAAGTCACAATTTTATATAGTGTTGGCAGGCAAGTGATCGGTCGATAATTTCTTGGCTGGGATCTATCGCCAGCTTTGGGCACCGTATACGTTCTGTCTGTCAACAGGTACTTTGGGAATATAGTTGGATCTAGCAAAACTTCATTGAACAGCCGAGTCAGGCATGGATGCGTGGCAGTGAAATACTTCCACCATACATTCTGAATACCATCTGGACCTGGCGACTTCCAATTCTGTGTTCTCTGTACTGGTGTTTCGATATCAGCAAGGAAAATTTCAAAGGGAGGGATCTCGTCGATGTTAAGACAAACTTCTATTTCCTCCTGCAGCCAGTAGGCTCCTTCATCGTGTTGCTTTGGTTTAGCCCAGATATCAAATACTGAACCAGGGATTTGCTACTTGGAAATTGCCCTTGATGGTCTTCATTGTTATTCTGCAGCAGTCTATAATTTTTTTTCTGGTCGAAAGCAAAGGCTGACTGATGTTGGCGTTTCTTTGCTGCTTCATCATAACGCCTAATTCTCGCACTGAGTGCAGCTATTCTCTGTTTCCAAAGTTTCTCTTCATCTTTCAACCTCTTATCCAAATCCTTAAGGTTCATTCGCAACTTCGTTTTTTTTAGCGATTAATCGTATCCCATTTCTCACTTTCTTACTAGGTACTTTTCATTTCCCTGCGAAGTACGCTGACAGATGACTGATTTCTTTCCTGGATTTATTAATTTTGGAAATTATTATTTTCGTCCATGTTGGTACAAATTCATTCTTAGAGTCTTTGGGTGTTCTGACATTTTCTTGTCTAATTTTTCTACTCCAAACAGAGCAAACTGCCAAAGCGGCACAGTGAACTGCGTCAGACGGTTCTTCCAACGAAATCATATGCGATAATGTATTTTCAACTATGGAATTCATTTCTTTACAAGCAGCATAAAACTTCGCTCTCCCAATGATCTTAGGTATACGAGGCCGTTTCTGCAACGGGACACCTTCGTACATAATACGGTATTTCTGGTAGCTTTCCTTTAATTCATTGATGAGATGTACATTACTAATTGGACTAGCTTGACTTTCAGCTACATGCTCCCTTTCAAGTAGTTTTCCTTCTTCTTCATGTTCCTCGCCATGAAGTAGAGTCTCTGATGGTGTGTTACGTTGCAGTTGCATAGTTATTTGTTAAGTCTATTCAATTCGTTATCTGGAAATACACGTCGCCTTTGAATAGAACTTAACTGACTGCAAACTCGTTGCTCATTCAGTGTGCTGTCTGGATACATTCTTTTCTATTCCGCATGCATCCTTACTCTATCCTTCCTGTTTTTTTGTTTTCGCTTCCCAAATTCAAATCCCATTTCAATCAATAAGCAATAAAATGAAGAATATTTGAAATTTGGTAAACGTTTATCATTAGAATCTTTCATTACATACACGATTGTGGCAGGAACATTTTAAAATAGAAACGCATGGAATTTGAGACGTACTATAAGTACAAAATCGTCGAACTTCATTTTCCTACCGATTTTATCACTGTCCAGTCAACTTTATTTTTCTCGGGGTCGGTATTTCTTCATTCTCATTTTCCAAGAAGGAATGTCTGCTGATATCTGTTGCTCTGCAAAATTCATTTAAACGATTGACTCCGTTTTTGAATGTTTTCCTTTTAAATCCTCTCAAATATTTTGAAAATGTTTTTTCCACTTTTCATTATTTCACCATTTCTTCTGCGATCTCTTTAGAGTTCTTAAAACTGACCCAATACACGATTCACTAAATTACGAACATACTTTTCTTTATCACTGCACATTTGCCATCTTCATTACTAGTCTTTATCCACTAGCAAAAGTTGGCTGACCAGAATACTCAGCAAGATAAAATTCTCGAAAGGGCTTCCTGTGATCATTCGAGTATTGATTTGGATAGTCCTTTCCGCTGATGACATATAAACAAAGACGAGAGAGCGAGCGAGAGCGCGTCCCCGTTCCCGAGGCTCACCATTGGTGAGAAAGGAGCCTTTGTTGGAAATATTTTATGGATAGACACATATTAATTTAATAGTTATACAATTAAATCACACATACTAAGAAATATAATGTAAAGTGAAACGCGAAACTATAAGCAGTGGACCCCAATTCTACAGTGCTCCAAGAGTCTCGATTTCAGCGATTACTTTATCTTATCGTTAATCTTGATAAAATAATTACAAATTATCTTTAATATCGTGCAAATATACTTGTATTTTTATTAAATTATGTATTAACTATTCAGATATAGATACTTTTATATTTAATTTAGGGGGTCACCATTAGTTTTGCCCTGGGTGACACTAACTTAAGCTACGCTCCTGGCGAGCCCGAACATTCGTGGGACGTCACCGATCCTTTTCACCTCCCCCGCGACATTGCGAGCATTGCCAGCTCTCCACACGCGCTACTGATAGCATACTTCGGTCACTTGGGTTCAGTAACGACCCACGAAGAAACACACCCCTTCAATAGACCCATGGACACGCGCCCGGTGCCACCGCCGCTTCGAGTTTCTAGAAAAATCAAAGAAAGAGAGGTTCATTCGACCAATCACACGAGAAAGTTAAAGCAATAAGTCCGAAAATTCAGTTCAACGAAAATGGGCTCTGCGCCATTCTTTTAAGTTTCCCTTCTATTCGTGGAAAAAACTTGGGAACAGGTTTTGAGAATATATATATATATATATATATATATATATATATATATATATATATATATATATATATATATATATATATATATATATATAGACAAATAGCATATATTTGAAACGCAAATTTTGCGAAAACTAATCGTTTTTCAAAACATTGTACATGACCTTTTTCATGAGCCGATTTTTTTAAAACCGACCTTCTATAAGGCAAAAATCAAATATCTACAATTTCATAGTTTTAAAAAAGTTAACTTTTTGAAATTTTGGAAAAAACTGATTATGGGCCGATAATGGGACTAGTGCCATATTTTATTACCATCCCTTATGGTCTCAAAAAGACTGCTCTAAAACATATGACGTAGTTTTGATTTTTTGCTCCTTTATGTTTCTTGGGGTGCTCAATATGAATCTGAACTTTGCCAAAAATTATTTCTGTTGGAATTTGAATTATAAAAAAGTAAACATGAAAAATAACATTTACTTGTTTTTTGTCTATATCTAAAAAAGTAGCAAATTTAGGAACAAAATTACTCTCTACCAAATTATTCTACATAAAATTTCCACTTTTGTTCCTTATACCTTTTTTGTTATGAGCACTGTTTTGGTGTAATTTGAGAATTAAATTTTGACAAACTTTTTGCACAATTTATCATCGGCACAGTTACCTATTAGAATAGCTATCAAAAACCTTTGGGTCTATGTTCAGTATAACTATCCACCTTGCTAATAAAATTTTATCTTAGTCAATGATCTTTCTCCAGTACCACACAGCACTCTGCAAATACCAAGCATAAAAAGTCATGTTAAAAAGAAAGTAGTCAACAAAGCTGATTGTTTAATTATAAACACAGCTCCATTGCTGACAGGAACTATTCTAAACGAAATTGTGGATGATTTTTTTGCAACTTTCATTTTTGGGCTATTGTTTAGAAATCTAAAGTTTGCAACCAAAACCACATTGGAATGTGTGATATAGCCATAAAACATTAATAAACTTTTTAAAATGTTCAATTCACAATAGCTAATTTTAGAAGTTGGTTTATTTTTTGTCAGAAAGGATTGAAATCTGTAAAATTCTGAAGAAGGAAATTGCTAATCACATTACCTACACAGACATGAAATAAAATGTTTTGAGTTCTAGACTTGGTTGGCTTAAAATAATATTTTTCAAATTTTCATTTTAAGAAAATAAATCATTGCAATTGATGTACATCTTTAGAATGATTGTAGTTATAAATTGTGAAAATAACACTAGGAAAATATTTGTTACATTATCTCAGAAATAATAGCCAATGTAGTAAAACTTAAAGCATTTAATCAGAGTTCATGGCTATTACTATTATTTATAAGATTTCGCTGATCACTTCTTTGGAATTCGAAGGAGATATTTATTGGAGTAAGGGTAGGTGACCTTGGTGGCACAACTGGTCTTCTTTAGAACACCAGCATTATCACACAAACATCAAAGAAACTCATGCACTTCAAATTTGCTCAAACACATGTAATAACTATTTTCAAAATAAATAACACTTTCAGTCACAGTCATGATATTGTTCACAATAATCACTCCATAACACTAGTAAACAGCCACACAATACTGTTGTTTTATTTTCATGTGATGACATAAAGGCATTAACCATATTGATATTCCAGAAGAAAGCAACAAACTGAATCTTTGGTGATTTTATGCACAAGATATGGTCTGTGAATGATGTCATAGAAATTTTGTTCATTATGTTAATTAAGATAAAAAAATTCTACAGTTTTTTTCTTCCTTGATATCATAGCAGGTGATATGACAATATATATTATCAACTCATTCATTAAGATTAGAGAATATTACCACATTATCTTACTGCATAATTGCAAAATTAGACTCCAGCATTTAATGTGACATCATTAACAGTGTCCAAATTAAACAATTCACCTATGGAAAACAGTGATAATTAAACAGAGAGATTTTGGAAGAACACACACAAATACACTGTCACCATACCAGGTATGGAAAAGTCAGTTTCACAGTTCCTAAAACATAGGACTGTAGCTGAACATTTTGCACAGAACTCTTGTCATGAACAGTCAGAAACTACTCTTCGAGATCTTTCTTATAATAGTGAAAATAATTTACATTTTGGGGCTAATGAAACACAACTGCAAATAACATTGTTTGCAATACATATGATTAAATATTATGCAATTTTCAATATATTTAATGAAAATTGAGTTCTGTGAAAATATGGTTCATTTTACTACAGGAGCTAATAATCTTGCAACAATTTGTCACCATTACTTTCAAAAACACAAGTTTTGTTTATCACCTCACAATAAATAAACATTTCTGAAATAAAATATTTCAAATATTTACAAATGTTGGCAAGTAATTCATGGGTTGGCATACAGAAGGTTTAATGGATTTTCTATACCAACTCATCCTGTGTAAGAGCAAGACATTTTCTAATCTTCCTAGTTTATCTTTAATATTACAATTCTTTTCATAAGTCACTATAATGCATTGAATAATTTTTCATCAAACTAATTATTATATCCGATGTTCATTTTATGTAAATTTTAGGTAAGAATGTGTGTTTGACAGGATGACAATTTGTTAGAGGAAGTAGTAGGGTAAGTATATTTTCTTACAAGTCATCTTCACGGAGCAAAATTAGCTGGTCAGTAGCATATCATTTACTTTAGTGAATTTTGAAATATTAAAGTATAATTAAGCAAAGAAACATCTAAATAAATGGTAATGTACACCATTATAATAAACGTAAAAAGAATCAATTATTATAAAATTTCAGTTATAAGCACTTTTAATCCATTGGGCACCATGTTTTAAAATTAACATTTTTCATTTTTGTTTTATGTTCTAGAAATGCATCAGGCACAATATTTTTGTAAAAAATTGCTAACATATTTGCTACGAATAAAATAACATTGGTCTCCAAATGGGGTACCATGATGAGTAAATCAATCATCTGAAACATAAAATATATTTAAGGTTTCATTTTTAAAATAATTGAGATGTTACTCAAAAACTTCTTTATGACACAGTAGATATGTAATTTGACAGTACATTTTTTACATTATAATAGAGTTGACATTTTTTGAGCTACTTGTGGTTCATCTTTTGAGGATAGTTGTGTATGAATAGTGTGCCTTTTTAAGAGCATTGACACATGTACATTTTTTCTACATACAGAACCAGACATGTGCTTTAACAATGCCTAACAATCAAACAAATCAAATCAAATAACAATCAAAAACTAATGCTAACAATCAAATTGGAAGAAAAGAAAGTGCAATTTTCTTCTCAGATTATATTTTCTTGTGCATTCCAATACCATTTCTTCACTCCTCATAAATCTATTGTAATGTACACTAAGAAATGGTTGAAGAGTTGATTTATCTTCTTTTTATTTTTATAATCTATGTCAATGGCATCATACTCCCATGATTTAAAATTTTACATAGCTGAAGTCCTTCAAAACTATAACAATGACTTTTTTTTAAGCATTACATTTGTTATTCATTTTTCTTTTTTCCTTCGTAAATTCTAAGTGCAAGTAGTATTAAATTTTGAAGTAGCGCATTATCCAATCCTAGAAATTGCAATGTATTGATGTCACTGTCAAAAATTGTTTTGAGATGATGCTGCATCTATCCAATAATTCAAATATTTTCAGAGGAAATCCTAATTCTAAAATATGAGTTTTTTATCACAGAGAAGTCAAAGAGACTGAGAGGATGAAGAAAAATGATGGATACCTTTTCTAAGTTTTGCCCAATGCAGAATTCAATATGAGTTCTTATAGCTCATCAAGTACCATGATCCCCAAATGGAGATTGAAAAGAAAATGTCACTATACTACAAACATTAAAGCATCAATAATTAAGTACGCAATATTACTGCAATAAGTAGATTCAAAATCAAAAGATATGCCCTAAAAATGCCAAATGAACAAAGATATGGGATTGAAAATGAACAAGTGTCTCAATCGCATGACATAGTTCTGTCATCTGCTTGTTAATTATTGCAATAATTTTCATCCCTCATTGATGTTCTAAGAAATGCCTAATGTCAACACTGGATTCTCAAAGATTCAGATAGAGGAATAATAATGATGGTCTAGAAAAATTCTTACTAACATCATCATGGTAATAACTAGGGAGTGGATTTCTATGGTTTTGCAAATTTTTGTCTGTTGCTTCAGGGCATAGCTAAGTCAAATTTCTTTACATTTGGTTAGAATTGGATGCTATGTAGATTAATATGTTACAGCATATTTGGCTGAATTTTCCTGTTGGTGCATATTCGTGTAATTATATGGGCATATTTGCATATTTCTTTAAAATAGAGATTTACCTCTAAAACTTTTCATTCTTTCAAAGAATCTTTTTATTTGAAAGCTTTCATTAATTCGGAAGACCATTTATTGTTGTTCTTTTCTATAGATGATAAAATACTTATGCAAATGAAGGTTCTTGATGTATTTATTAAACCAGGAAGAAATACAACAAGACCTTCTTGCAGCTAAAAGAGCTATATACACGTTTTTCAGACATATCATTTGCTAAACTTCCCTAATGTTTTGGTATTGCTACTAGGTGAATATTTCCTTCAATTATTTCTCCTGCGAAGTAAGGTAGATTATATTAATTTGCACAAATATAAATCGTTTTATTCCAAGCATGCTTCTCCTGAATTTTATCAAGAAAAATTTATACAGGAATTGAAATATTGTTAATTTTAATTGCATATTAAAGTGCATATTTAAGAATTTTTAGGTCACAAATGCATATTTTTAAAAGCATATTTCAAGATATTTTAGGGCATAAAAATCCTCTCCCTGATCATAACAAATGTTTGCAATCCCCATTTGAGAATAATGGTACTTAATGGGTGAACATATTTACCTTTGGATATTACTTAATTTATTTCGTGATACCTTTACTCTGCTATCACCCAGAGTACAATTTCATTCAAACAAGTCACTGATTATTAGCTCCAACTGAAAGTGGAAACACATTAAAAGCATAGGAAAAGTCAAGAAGTTACATTATTAAGATAGCAAATGTATTCATAAAACAGTAATCCCAATATCATGGAGGAAAGAATGCTTCCCCTATGCTTAAATCATGTTTTTAGAGTTAATTTTAAATCACTAAGAGTGGTACATACAAGAAATCAGATAATTTGTACTAAAGTGAAACCTAGTCAAACCGCCACCTCAATTAAGCAGTCACCACCAGAAATGGCCATATTTTAATGGAATTTATTAACTTTTCCACAAGACGCTACAAGTATATATTCACACATTTTGTAGATTAATCTTTATTAAGTGATCACCTCAAGTAATTTTGAGCTATATTATAAAAGAAAGTCAAAATGTGTTGAAGATTACTGATGATTTGATATCTTCCTGAGACAGGATGTGTCAGATTTCTTTGAATGGTAATATCCAGAGACCGTGCAAACCATAGAATGTTGTAAAATGGGTGAAGTGAGCACGTTTCATTTCATTAAGAGATATTTATTAAAATCATATGTTTGTTTCATGAAATAGTAATGAATTTGGCATGATATATCATGCCATGAAATGAAACATGCTCACTTCACCCATTTTACAACATTCTATGGTTTGCATACTTGGGAATCTGTTAATGACTCACAGAGCATGCCACGTGTGTTATTTTAATCTAAAGTCCTTCATTAGACAACCCTGCTTTAAAGATTTGCTTGCGATTGTGAATTGCATCTTCAAGAAAAGTTTGCTTGTTTAATTCGGTGAGGACGGAAAGTGAGTTTCTCGACTACGAGAACGAGTGACAAGTCAAGTTTTGATATTAGTGGAGAAGAAACAATAATCCTTATTGAAATTGTATTTGGTCATTTATAGTAATTAAAAATGTTAAAGAAAACATACTTCATTTCAAAACAATTAGACAATTAGATTTGATTTACACTTCTAATAATCTCATAACCTTGATTAAGTAGCCACCTCTCTTCACAACCATTTTTTGCCAGAACCACTGGTGACCATTTAAGACAGGTTTCACTATAATTTGAAGAAGTAATTTTTAATTTAATAAGTTTGATCTGAATATAATTTAAAACATTTCAATAGTTCTGCATGATAAAGAATGTAAATTTGAGAAAGTTTATTTACAGGCTATGCCATACCACAAAATCACACATTTTTATTTACATCAAGCAAGAGCAGAAAACAACTCTTCAGTCCTTAAGTGCTTGCCAAACATATGAAGAAAGAACAACTCAATCTTTCATTGAAAGTAGTGCCACATCTTTTGAAAAAAATAGTATGTAAATTATATCATGTTTTTGTCAAACATTATCATAATAGTGCTAAATATGTACTTATATCAAACTATGATCATCTTTCAACAATTATAATCCTCTTATGAAACCTAGACATTTTATTTTTATGACTCATTTTCCTCCTTAGAGCTTGTCCTTTGCAAATTTTTTCTAGAGGTGTTTCTTTGCTTCAGTGTTTTGCAAGACTCAAAAGGATAATACACGATAAAGTAATTTTTCATATTTTCTTACATATACAAGATAAATTAGGACACAATTACGTAAACATATTTTACAATTGTAACAGGTATTATATAATCTACTGTCACACACACATTTCCATATCAATGCACATATTCAAATATTTTATATATTTATATAAGACACACGTACACACATCCGTAAATCAAAATTTCTCTTGCACTTTTCATTTCAGCTTTCTGACTACACATGTGCAGCAGATAGACCAATACACTTTTTAATCAAGTTCATATTGAGTCGCTTCACGTAACAATAAAAAATATGTTAATTGTAAAAGAATGGTAATCAAGAAAACATTTTATAAACAAACCAATAGTCGATAACTGCATTTGCAAAAAAATGGTCTTGAATCCAACTTTTCTATCATATTTACACATTTCTGCACATTTGACAAATTTATGAACTCTGTATGAAAGCTTATAATTCTTTGAAGATCTTGAAGCAAGTACCTACCTTAAATCTACTCTTCTTTCTATGGTCAAACATATTTTGCTTTCATTTCTATGAAACATGATCCAGCCATGTTTGAATACAGAGGAATAATTTTGAATCGTTATTCATTTTATCTCTTGCCATTGATTCAACTCCTAACCATCAAGAAAATCGACCACATATTGTGAAAGAGAATTCTAGGTAATAACCTTAAAAAAGAGCACTTGCAGTATAACTCATTACATGAGCAACTGGAAATATCCCCTTGGTCATAACTACCACTCAAGAATAAACTTTAAAATCATCTTTCTTTATATACCATGAGTGCTTTTACAAAACAATTTCTTTCCTTACAAAGAGGCATGCACCACTCCCAGTGATCTTTCAAAAGAAAATTCTGATTGTAAATACATACATCATTCTTAAATACATTACACAAATAATTTCAAACACCTTTACACATTTTGGGATTATAAACACTGAGTAAACAGAGCCAATAACAAAACAATTACAAGAGATTGCATTTCCAGAATATTAGCTGGGCATTGTGATGTTTAATATAATATAAATAAACAATTTGAACAAAGTTACAATAATAAATTATTGTCACCAGGGAGAGACCTGCTTGGAGAAGGAGAGGTTAAGAACTCTTGTATAAAAATTTCTTAATTACTGGAACAATAATCTTGAAAGAAATGGTTTTCAATTAACAACAGGGTTGTAACAAAAGATCCAATGTGTATTCTCAAATTATTGAAAAGTTCTAACTTGAAGCCTGTTATTACATCTTAAATTAAAAATCAGTACACAATTGGATGAAGTTTTTAGAACAATTTTTATTCCAATAAAAAACTGCAAAGATCAAAAAAAAAATACAAACTTTCTTGAAAGAGTTCATAGGTGAACAAACAGAATTACAAGTTTCCGATGTGTAGAATTTTGTCTCTAGAATTGGGGATAGAAACTAAAAAGACATTCAAATTACTTTCTCAAGGAGATTTGTAGCAGTTGCATATGGCAAGGCCTGTTTCTGTCCCACAAACATAGACAATTTATTAAGGAAATACTAAATAGACATGATTTAGGGATTTAATGACTTTCTGTCACAGAGAAGGAAAACAGCCCCTAAGACTGTCAGAAAACCATCACAATATCACAGCATATTTCATGAAAATAAGCATATTGAAATGACGGCTCATTTGTGACTAATTTTTACATGCATCTTCCTTCACTTCATGAAAGATTCTAGATGCTAACAAATGCATGGGTTAATAAGAGGTATTTTTTTTATTCCAGGCAAAGAAACCAAAACTTAAAAAAAAAAAAAAAATACAAAGATTAAAAAATTCTATTTTAAAGACTAGTGTAAACTGGAATGGTACATATGTGAATGATATATTCTCCCAAATCATGTAGTCATGCAATCAAAGTTTTGTCTAATTATACAAAACAAATCCCATGGCATGTGCCCTTTCTAATGACCTATCAATCTCTATGATTACCCAATGATTCTACCACTAAATCTTCCCCAATTTTCACAGGACACTGCTCAAAGACCTAAAGAGACAAAATCCCCAAGTTGGAGAATGAGAGAAAAACAAACAAACAAACAAAAAATGATTGGGAGATGTGTGCAAACAAAGGAGGGGTAAGACTCAGAAACAGGAAATAATCAAACAAACAAACTCAGGATTTCCTTTGTGGTTGAGGTATATCTACAAACTGTCTGTTTGTGCAGTTGTTTGCTGACCTTTGGCTAGGAATCCAAAACCCTCTTGCAACAAGAGAAATCAAGAGCTCCCTTTAATTGTGTTGAGTCGCTATTGGCCCCCCCTTGAGTTCCAATGATGGATGCATGTGCACACATACACTGCTTGCAAAGACACATAACAGTGACAATCCCACATTTTGTTTCAATACAAAACCTAGGCCTACTTCAACATGGGTTAAAGCTCCGTATGGCTGTCCTCTTCTTTACCTGTAAAAGCAAAAGAGAAAGTTATCAAGAGATAAAATGTATACTTAATATTGCTGGAATGACAAAATGGCCTACTTGCATAAAAACAAGTGTAATTTTTTAGTCTAATGATATAGCAAATCATTTCCCCAGTGCAATATTATATTAATACATTAACAATTATTTTTCACGTATTGAAGATGGGTAACATTTGATTAAACTGAACAACTTTTTGAATTAGCCCAAGTTGATTTGTCAGCAACATCTGGAGTTATGCTCAAAGTTCTAAAAGTGCCCTTTAGTTTGCAATAGCAAGATTTCACAAATTCCATTCCATAATCAACAACAATTTTAGTCTGGACCCCGAATTCATGGCGTATATTATACACTAAAGAATTTTCTTAGTGCTCTAATCCAGAAAATCTAACCTATGACTATAGACAAGGTTTGTCTATTGCTGAATCACCAGACAAGTCTCAAAAACAGTACAAAATAATCAACTAATCAAATAATTGTAAATGGTCAATAGAACATTCCAACCTTCTATTACTAGGCAAAAACCAGATAACACTGCATAACAAAAGGACTATACTAAGTATATACTCGTTTTACTTTCTTATTTACTTTACAGCTCAATATTTGTGAGATGCAACTAAAAAATCGTAATGTTATTTCTCAGTTTTTAATGGAGGAGGGATTTATCTCTCATTGCAAAGCTTGACTTCTTTTGTCTGGTGAGCTGGATGAAGAAATAAGGTAATAAGGTATAAATGAATAATTTGTAGCTAAAAGATACACTGTATGTAACATGTCGAATTTGATCATAAATCATGCAAATTCATCTAAATTTTTTTTTGTGACAATTATAATAATAAAGAAGAAATAAAACATTTAACCCCTTCACAAGTAAGTAAAAATTGGTAGTTTGTATTTGCAGAGTAGTTCTAGATTTAAATAATTGTATTTTGCAATTTACCTAAGTACTTATTGATGATTATCGGCCATCATTTTTAAAAATTAACAATTTATTATCTTTATCAAGACTAATGATGACTAAGTTTTGTTATTGGAAAGGGGTATGCAACTAAACTGGGTAGAGTGGAGCATGAGACCAGGAAGAGATGGGGTCAGATAGGTAAGGGACAGGGGTGCTGGAGGGAGAATAGCACACCAGAAAGAGCATTAAAATTAAAAATTTATACACAGGTCGAGTCACTTCAGGTGGAAAAAGAAAATGCATCATTGTCGTCTCCTCAATTTAACAAACAATTGTTTCTAATGTCATTTTGCTGATAAACCCTTTGTAGCTCTTTGAAATCCTTTGTTCAGCAGTTTCTTGAAGATTTCTCCTCTTCTACAATGTCCAGAACATTGTGCTTATAGGAGGTGGACGCTCTGATAATAGCTCTCAAGCACTGCTGAAGAAGAAATTCTACATTTAAAAAAAAAAAATTAAAAGAAGAAGAACAAAATAAAATAAAAAAAGAATTTGTGAATTTGCAATTCACTTGTTCACAAATGGTAATAATAACCATTTGAGTCTACAACAGTGTTTCGTATCATGGAAACGTGCGTAAAACCATAAAGGAATTAACTTATTGCTAATATTATGAGGAACTTGGTGTGTTTTTTTCCAGCTGAAGTTACCCGTTCTGTACATGTTGTAGGCCACCACTGCCCCTCTGTAAGTGTGTGGTACAACTGGTAATCACATTTATATAATGTTTCCCAGGAAAGAGTTAAAAGGTGACAAGTGAAAGAGAAGAAAGGACACTTGTCCGCGTTCCTTGGTTAATTGGCAAAGCATGAGTAAAAAAAAGTCCAAAAGTATTTTCTAACAAAATATGAGGGAATGGCAATAAGTATCTGCACTCAATATTACAGCCTCAATCTACTAAAAGTCTTCTGCTGAATTTCAGCTTCTGGTACATGTTCAGATCACAAACAAATGACTGATGTCAACTAATTGATGATTAGAATAAAAGTGCAGGTACTTATTGACTGACTTCATTTATTTTGACTCGTCTAACAAGAAATTGATCAATAAAAGACATATATGCTTTCTCATAGCCATTATTTGAATTTCAGATAACTGTCAAAGAGAAAGATCATGTATATTTCAGATCTCTTGAGTGTCACTCCGGTGGCAAGGACAAACTCAATATCAATATAATAATAACAATAACAATAATAATAATAAATAATAATAATAATAATAATAATAATAATAATAATAATAATAATAATAATAATAATAATAATAATAATAATAATCGGCCCTATGATGGAGATTATTGTGACAGCCATCATGTACGCCAAGGAGGCTGCAGGTTCGAGTCCTGCATAGGCATAGTCGTATTTGTGATTGTCCCTTCACCCCTCATCATCTCACAATTCACAATTGAAGACATAACGACCTTGTTTTACAGAGGGATACAGCTGAAAAGCTGATCCCAGTAGTTTCACATCAGTCATGTAGTGTGGTCAGAAATCGCTGATACGCAAATAATAATAATAATAATAATAATAATAATAATAATAATAACAATAATAATAACAATAATAACAATAACAACAATAATAATAACAATAATAATAATAATAATAAAAATAAAAGACGACAATTTTTTATACTTTTACTGTTAAAAAATAGTGAGTGAATTCTTTTCAGATCTCAAATTAATTGCAATTAAATGCAACAACTACTTTAACAAGTTGTCTCAAATTTTCTTTTTAATTAAAAAAATTTCAAAATGACAATTTTCAAATTTTGGAAAACATTTTTTTACATAAAATTGTAATTTTTCTCTATTTGTTTCAGGGCTCTCGGCTTTCTGGGCTCCAGGCATTTGCCTGCTCCGTCCAGATCAGCAACAGCAATGACCTCAAAGCACAGTGGCTCCTCCAAAACAGGATTTACTCTTACAGAGAGAGGCCTCCTTAACACAATTCTACCTAGTTAAATACATGAAGATAAGTAGCAAGTTTATTCTTTGAAACCAAAGAATAATTGGGAGAGTGACCTCTGAACTACAAGTTTCACTAATCGCATTTAAAATAAAAGTTATTTATTCAATAAGCAATTAAAATATTTTTGTCCACAATACAGCATGCTAGTGTTCAGGACTTAATCTCCTGAGTGGATAAAATTCTGCTTAATCCTTTGTATACAATATTTATTTTCTTTTTGCTATTGGGTAAGAATGAAGACTGATACCTGACTTAAATAGTTGCCAATGGCTTCCCGGTTGATAGCAATGTATTATAACTATGGGATTCAACTCATGAACTTCTTGTCAACTTACTGAACTTTCAACACTAAAATTCAAATTAGAGGTAGGCATGATAAAAATACAGTTTATTATGTAGTAACTCCCTTGTCAGTTAAAATTGCTTCAAAGCCTTCTGTGACATAAGAGTCCCTTTAGCATAAAAACAAACTGTGGTAAATGGCTTAACTGTACAAGTGTTACTTTACATTGAAAAGCTTGTAGCTAATCCCATATAAGCTGCTCCCTTTGTTAGATATGAAAGATAAGGCAAAACAGAGAGCACTGGAAACGAATTATTGTTTCTTGACATTGGAAAATCACATTACCAATCAACATTGAGAATTTAAATTATAACTCCTTCTGCATTTCCCAAATTACCAACTTAATAATATTTCTTGATTTTTCTTCAAAATTACAAGTCCGTGTTTGCTTAATATTTACTTGATATAAATATTCTTCATGCCAGGTCATGAACAGAATATAATAGAAAATTTAAAATTTCAACGAGATTACTATTCAAATGGCTACAAGAAAGAAAGAGGAAAATTAATTGATGCAAGACCACAATGAGAACTTATTAATAGTCAGATAGAAAGATGCGAGAGATTATTAAAAGAATGAAAAGCATTAATGAGTATATAGAAGATATTTTAAAATTCAAAGACACCCATACAACCACACTGATTATAAGAAGAAACCCAGATTGTTAAACTTATTAATGTTTTGGAAACGTGACCAAATTTATAAATCTGTAAGTGGCATACTCATATGCTCTGATGGAAGAGATTTGAAAACTGTATCAAAATATCAATCTGGTTGAAGACGATTCTAGAATGATCCTTTTCTACGAATTTTAAGCACATAAGTAAACATTTTTTAAAAGGTCTTCAGTTTAAAAGATAAGTATGTTTTAAAACATACATATACAACTTAAAAAAATTAATAAGTAACAATTAATGACTAATTTATAGCAAAATAAAATTCGAGCTGAATTTTAAATGATCACAAATATTACACGTGTGAAAGATTTTGACTTCAGAGACACTATTCTGACAGGTATACCTGGGAATCCGAGACAAAGGACCAAACAAAACATTTTATATTTTCTGCAAAACTTACTGCTACAGATAAAAAATAATTATATTATCTCAAAAAACAAACTGAAACCAGGCACTGGTTGCAGAGTATCACTGGTATCAGAGGTAAAGAGGGGCAATACTAGTTGGAATAATGATCACAAAACAAAGGCTCAGCAGCTTTGAATGATTTTTTGTAAATATTTCTCTAATGGAGACAATATTAAAAGTGATGTTTTTGCAATGGAAATAATCAGAAAAGAATGTTTGTTTCCACTTGGCAATCTCAGATGAGAAACACAGAGATTTAGTATTTTTGATGAGACTTAGATTGAAAATGTTATGAATTTTTTTAGCTGAGGCAATCAAAACTAATCGTGCTACATCATATATTTTCTTATGTAATTTATAATGGTAAAAATCTTTATTATAATACTAGTTGAACCCACAAAAATATTTGCCTGGGCTGGAATTTGAACTCTAGCACATAGGTTTCATGATCAATTGTCTCATCCATTACACCATCAGTTCTGGATCAATATATTGAGTGTACTGCAGCAAAGTTGAACTTTTGCAATTTTCAAAATTTCAGACATTTCGATATAAATTGGACCTATTCTATATTATTTACGCAAATTTTGCTCCATTCAAGCTAAAAACTAAAGACATATTTTGAGCAATTTTTGAAAAAAATGTTCATATATTACAGTAAAATCTGTCTAAACCAGAACCTTACAAGCCAGAAACCTGCCTTAACAGGAAAATTTCTAAAAAAAAAGTTAAATGACATTGTACACAGCATAAAGTGGAATCTGTACAACGTGGAAACAAAACAGTTTTTCCTGTCCTGTAGGGGGGAAAAACTTCATAACATGGAATTTTTGTGAATTTAATGCAGTTGGCAGAGAGATGTGAAATACTCTTAATGGAATAAATGCATCTGCAAATGTGTTTTAATATTTCTGTCCATGTGATATGAGTTCCAGTCACGACAGCCATTCAGTGAAGGAAAGGGGCTTCAGCTGTTAGCATTGAATTCGACCTTGGGGTCATTTGTCTCTCAAGGCGTAGCTGTAGGGAAATTCCCTCTCTCCCGGCTCCCTGAGTGTGGGAAGGTGTACAAGACTGGCTTGTATTCATGTATCTCCTGGCCCCACTTTGACAATTGTGGCCCCTTGACAAGAGTCACATTGGTCAAGACCATGCGAGGATATCAGAAAGACTTAGTAGTCTGTCACGCGATACGTGCTGAAACAGTTTGTGAGAAATCCGGGTGCAGTCACTAGCAAGTGAGGTGGTGCGGTTTTATGAATTTCATAACCAGTTTGGCAATGGTTAGAAAAAAACTAAATATTAAAATTTTTAACTTCAGAAATCGATTGAGAAAGTGCTAGTAAGAGAGAAAACCAGAAACTCTAACGAATGTGAGAAAAAACTGAAGTTTCTGTAATTATTGAAAAACAAAAGGGATACAGCAAAATTTTTTTGTACGTCATCTTAAACTGTGCATATAGCACTATTCATTGGAAAAGTGTGGGGAACAAAAGGAGTAGTTTTTGAGAAAATGGCTTTTAATCATTTATGAAAATGCACAATATTGAGCTCATTTTCTCACAAAACTGATGAGTTTTTGAGAAACTTTGTAGGACATTATTAAAAGCACAAGTACTCATAAATACAATAATATGAACAAATCACCTCTAAGGAAAATATTAACGTGACAGATAAGTAAAAAAAATTACATTTTTGTAATTTTTGAAAGTACGAAATCTAGAGCAATACGACATTGATGTCATTTTTAGAGTGCATTTAGCACTATCTACCTTAAAAGTTGAAGAAAAAATCTGGAGCCGTTTTTGAAATTTTTTTAAAATTGCACATATTTCATGCACTATTGCTCGGAAACTACCAAAATTTCAAAAAAAAAAGATATAACCTTAATGAAAGAACTATTTATGGACTACATATTTTATTTGAATGAAAAATCTGTCTTCAATTTTATAGTTGGAAGATGCAGCAAAAATTCACACTTTTGCAATTTTTGAAAATTTAGAGTTAACCCTGAAAATCAGACTTATGTCACCTTTATAGGTGTATTTTACTCTATTCTTACAGGAAATTTAAAGAAAAAATTTTGAGCCATTTTTGAGAAACTTTTGAAAATATCCATAGGTCTTCATGTAAAGTGCCCCCAAAGAATGTTTTTTTAAAATGTTTTTCAAAATTTCAAAGCTTCAACTAGATCCACATGGACAGTGGTTTATTCCATTTTTAAAAATCCTACACATGGTTTAGGCGCTAGTAATGTTGAACAGACAGACGGACGTTTTGAAGAAGAAGAAGAAGAAGAAGAAGAAGAAGAAGAAGAAGAAGAAGAAGAAGAAGAAGAAGAAGAAGAAGGAGAAGAAGAAGAAGAAGAAAAAACAACAACAACAACACTTTCTCGGTATCAGGGAACCCCAAAATGTGTAATTCCGTCGAAATCTTAAAATTGATTTTCCGCACCATCACATAACTTTCTTTATACTATGTATATTATTCCGTATATACATATGTACACGAGAAATTAAAAACTTCAATTATTTAGTTCAAGGGGGGTGTTAAAAATATGTTCTACTTTTACAATTTTTGACAATTCAGAGAAGTTACTGAAAATTAGACCAGTGCCATTTTTATGTGCCTACTTTGCTCTATTCTAGAAAAAATTAAAAGATGAGAATTTTTTTTTGAGAAAATTAAAAATAATGCCCTTCATGTAAAGTTCCTCCAAAAATTAAAGGTTCTGTTTGAAATTTGAGGGGTCATGACATTACCCAAATTGATTGGGGAATATCCATTTTTATGAAAATCCTTACTATATTAGAGAAAGAAAAAAGAAGCATGTGAACTTCTTTTATATTACTATCCTTGCTCTCATAGCCAATTTTATCAGAAAATAGGTTGAATATTATAATACAGAATAGCCAGTAGCTGAACGTCATAACCATACTCCATGAAGTCCCACAGAAGTTAAGCAGCTACAGTCATTGTGGGTCCCTGTATAGGTGGAACCCCACATACTAATCGCACTGAGCCCCTGGCCGATAGAGAAAAACAGCAATTACTTATGACTTTGACTTATGACTGACAATGTTCAAAAAGAATTACTCCCAGCTCCATGCCTAACAGGATTGGAACAATGTTGTTACGCAAGTAACTTTAAGTAAGCATACTTAAAATGTATATTCATTTCCTACTTTTTGCCAAAGTTGGATTGTCACTATGAAAGAAATTATTAATGACAAAGGTCGCTCACAAACAATTTAAAGTAATATATGATGAAATATATATGTTACGGTTAATTTCCAAATCTAATTCCTGTATTAACCTGTTATTGTTCACATTAACGAAAATGGATTGATAAAGTCTGAAGTAGAAATAGCCTTGAAGCAAATTCCGGGCTTTAGTCAGATGAAGGATGATCAATGATTCGAAGGATGAAGGATGATCGGATGATTCATACAGCTTTATCTAAACCATCTGACTAATGTATAAATGATCTGGTTATTCAGAGAATTTGTCAAAATTCCGAAGTTAACCAAAACATTACACTAATTAAATTCAAAATTTGAGAAATCTGAACAAGAAAAAAATTTTTTTTTGGTACACAAGCTCTTCTTAATCTAAAGAGAGGTCCAATGGACTATTTATTTTTAGACTATAATTGCATTAACCCTGTGACTGCTAGGCTTTCCGCTGAGCCTGCTGGTCGGTCTGACCTTTTGTCGGCCATGGTAACATCAAAATTGTGGGGTAAATCCAATGGTAATTGAATGCAGAGACATTGAGAAAACTTTGAACAACTCAACCACTAAAAGGCAAGTAACAAAAGCGTAAAGAAAAAATAAAAGTTAGGTTAAGACCTTACAGAACTTTAAGGACCCCAGTGTCTCACTGGATTGAAAAGTCAACAGTGAAAGGAAAAAGTGACAATGAGACCATACATTTCTTTTTGAGAGGCAGTCTCTGACTGAGAGAAACTTGCCAACTCTCCTTGAAGCTCAGTTTAGTGATGCACACAGAATTTAAGAAACAAACTTTGGTCATTCCTTCACAGAGTACATTGTACTAGACCATAAGTATTTGTATAGCAAAACCACGCACTAACCGTGAGAAATGCAAGATCAGCGTACCAGAACAAAATCAAAATATCAGTTGGTATGCTGAACCACACATAGATACCACTAAAATCATCTCAGGAATCATTTGGCCCTCACAAAAGGCATTATAAAAATGAGAATGGCCTCGCATCTGTACACGTCCAGTGGCTCTCAGTGACAACCCAACTGCATACTAAAATGTCCACAGGCCTGAAACTAGTTAGCACAAACCACTATTAGACAACAACGCAACAATTTAACATTTCATGTGCCGAGGAAGATTTGCCCAATGTTCCATTTGGGATGTTACATAAATAAAAGTTGTTCCCAATTTTTCTGGCAAAGTAATCTTCTTCAGCAGAATTGTCAGAACGGCACATCCTGTTCATTTGTATTTATGCGACTAGTTTTGTGATGCCAGCACTCATTGCTATTGCAAGATGGAAGAACTTCCATTAACTGGACATGGTAAAGAATCTGATTAATTACGAGAGATATAACATTGATGTTTATTTACAGTGGAATCTCTTCACACAAACCCCATAACCACATTTTCCTACATATCACATAATGTTTTTAACTTCCAGTCCCAATTCCATTAAATTACTGTATTTACCCAAATATAAGTCAACTCTGAATTTAAGACAACCCCTTAATTTTGATGAGAACTCCTAAGATTTTAAAAAGCTTTTACTAATTCTTTCTATTTAGTCAAAATAAAATTTCAAATTGTCTTATTGAGAAGAAAATTGTGTTGTTGGTGAGAACATTAAAACTCATTGCTGAACTATCATTTTCTTCTTCCTTAAAATCGCCATAATCATGGTTTTTGTCACTACCCCCCTTATCTTCACATGATGTTTCTTTCTTTTTGGCCCTCCTTCATTGCTGCGACATCTTCTGACTTTTTAGGCCCCTCTGAAAGTTTTGCGCATTGAATTGTATCGTTATAAGTCTTTCATTGAATGGCATCTAAGAACATTCCCCTCTGGGTGATTAGATTTTCTACCTCTCCCATATTTGTTTGTTGATGGCCTCTTTTTCTTTAACAGTTCAAAACACAGATTTGCACTTGCGGTGCATCAAACTGCTCTCGCTGGGCGATTCTGCGTGGCCTTGATGAATGTGCATCGTAACAAAATCTCGGCATTCATTTTCAGGTTAAGTTTCATTTCATACAATGACACTTGTTTGAGATTCTCTCTTTATCAGCCCATTGAAAAAATATCAGTTTGTATTACAACACAAATTCACGATGGATGCCAAGAATACGACCGCAAATATAATATGCACTGTAGATACATGGGATATTTTTACTGTCTTCACAGTTTAATATTATGTCAACATTTACAAATTTCGTGACTGAATGGCATTGTAAAAATTTAAACCCTAACCGATAAAGCCTAATCTGCAAATATAAGACAACCCAATATTTTTCAACTGAGAAATTTAGAAAAAAATCTCATGTTATATTCGCGTAAATATGGTACTCCTTAAACATAAAAATCCCACAGAGCTCAAAAATTCTTCAATGTGTGGTTTCCAGGGTATTTGAGGGTACAAGAGATATACAATGGTACCTTCAGAAAGTATTCAGGAGATTTTAGATCTGTTTGAATACTGTTCTATTTAAACAGTGACTCGGGATTGAATGTCAGCTGGATGCAGTTATCCAATCAGCAGCTTTATTTTGACGTTAATTTTTGGTATTGAAGCTTCCAATTGGATAAATGAGTCACAGCTGATGATCTGTCACAAGTCACTCTATTTAAATTAGACAATAAGACCTCCAGAACCAGGAAGACATGTTCGACTGTGCTTCTGTCATTCTCATTCTTTGTGTTTGAACACCTACCAAGAATTTCCTTAAATTTGATAGAGCATGTGTGCTACTTTTATTTTTTTCTGCTAATTAACTTAATTTTTAGAATTTGTGTATTACTTCAATGTAATTTAGTTTTTATTTAGTTCTCATTTGCAATACTTAATATTACATGTGTATTTGTATGTTATTTACATGTTCAAACTTTTTGGTCCCTTGAAAAGAATGCTGATGAGATGATCAACTGAAACCTTTAATTCAGTCAAAAACTCTCAATTCAACTTTTCAATTTTAGTGTAGTCCTACACCTGAGCTATAGATCAAACTACAATTTTTTGTAATGTTTACCTCTTCCATCCTAGCAATCAATTAAAAAATACGAAACATCTTGTTTCAGATGTGCGCACAAACACATTTTATCGAAGTCAACACCAACTTCTCCCTAACATCAGTATAAAAAACTGGAGGGCTTAGTAACTTCTAGTTTTATAATTTTAAGGTTGGGCTTCTTCAGAGCAAATTTAATAAATTTTATCTCCAATCTGTTTCTCAGATTTGAAAATCTGGTTAAATCATCCTGCCATCATGAAATTCTTTTACAAGAAGTCAAAAAATCTCTCTTTACACGTCTCCCGATGAAAACAATTTCACTTGATAGTTGAGAAGTTGTATTGGCCCTACTTGCGCGCAATGGATTTGGAACAAGATGCTACCCAGGACTGCACCAAATTTGTCATGCAGAGAGTGTGACCCCGTTTACGCTGCCCCAGTCATCTGCATCTGATGGAACTTTACATACGCTTAGAGTGAGATCATCTCTGTGAGGCCATCAGTTCTTTCTATGCCGGCATCATTTCAAAGAGCAGATGGATGACACACACTATGATGGCAGATGACAACCATGAGGCGGTTTCGGTCTCACCTTCCGTGCTACGCGCTGTGTCTGCTGTCTGCCGCCGCGGCAGAATATCGTCTTCAGCATCACCCGTTACAGTGTCTTTTGATGAGGTTTCTGTGGGAGGTGATGAAGACTCAGATGACTGCGAAGGTGAAGGCTTGGATTCTGCCTTCTCCGTGGAGTCCTTTGAATCTTCTTTGGCTGCTGTAGACGCCTTTTCACCTTCTGATGCCTGTTCTGGCACCTCAGGCTCCTCTGCAGATGGTTCAGAGATTGTATCATTAGGGGACTCTGCAACATATTGTCTCATATAAGACTTTGTTAATGTAGGAATTATGTAAGAAAAGGAATCCTTGTGCTCAGCTTTCAGTAAAAGGTTCAAATAGTTGAAGATGCTTGTGAAAACAATGAAATCTGGAAAATTTTATCACACAAATAAATATATCACTAAATAAAAATTTCCAATAAGAAACACATCCAGCAGCAGATCTAGCAAGTAAGTTGTATTTAATTATAGTATTCCATAAGGAAATAATTTCAGAATGTATCTGATTAATGAAATTCACAATGAACTAATTATACAATGAAATGATTACAAAAATAAACAATAATTTCCCCAGATTAGTAAGGTTACCAATTGAAAAAAATCTCCGGTACAATGCTTGTAATTAGAAAGTAATTACAAGTATTCTGTGCCTAAATACAGTTAAACTTCACTTAAATGTTTTTCAGGGGACTGAAGGGAAAAATGTATAAGTGAAAAAACTCATAACTGAAATTGATTATTATGAGCAAAATAAAAACTCAATATTTTTGCATTATCGTTTTCCCAGTTTTTTAGCAATAACTACTCCTTTTTTATAGACATTCTCCCTAACAACTTTTAAAATTTTTATTTTATCAGATATTGAAAGGGGTTGGCCCTTTCCTACTTTTTCATTAGAACGGACACATAATGGGACCCTTACTGATAACCTTGTGTGATCCAGTTTCTCTGCGGAAACGAGGGTCATGCCCTGCGTAGGTTACAACTGGTGGCGGTGACCCGTGTCAGGTTGCTTCGGTTTCAAGCTAGATGTTACTTGAGATTACAAGGGTCAAAACACACGATTTCAAGCTCGATGTTACTAGAGATTATACAGTGCGGGCCAGGAAGTGCATGACTGCTACAGCCAGGACTGCTACAACCAGAGATTACATGCGTGGGTGACAGGAAGTGCATGACTGCTACAGCCTGGCAACACCCACTGCACTGCGTGGAAAAGCAATCAGTTTCATTAGCTGTCATGCCGCTTCGGAAAGGATCTCATATGTCATTACGGCAAACAAAACGGTCTTTGGAGAGTGGGACAGTCGGTACAAAAACTCTCTCACTTATTGGTCATCTACGTCATTACTAGACATCGGATGTTTAGGGAAATGCCTATTTTATTCTAGTGAATTTATTTAAAGACCGATAATAGATGTGCACGAATCATGACAAATGATGACATTGACAAAGTTTTATTATGCTTATTTTTGCTTTTTTTGGTATTAATACCTTTTTTTGCATAAATGCCTTTTTTTGGACTTTTTTGCCTTTTCTATATTATTTTTATATACAATGCAAAGATATCGGAAAATCAGCCATGGTCCAACGTGACCATTGATTACGAAATCTTCAATTCTCGTCTTGGTATTTTAAAATACAAGAGAATTCCTAAAAGTAAACAACTGATTTTTCTCCGTTTTCCTATTTCATAAATACCAGACATATTCTGACAACATGGTCGATACACGGAGGGCACCGAAATTTTAAGTGGAAAAAAATGTAAATTCCCAGAAGGTTTCAGTGTTGCTAGTGTTGAACTAAAATATAAGCCAGTCATATCATTAGATGTTTACGTGTCTCTGCATTCAAACTGATTTTGTCTCCTATCGTCACAAATCTGAAATTGTTATCCTTGAAAAGTTACTGGTAATATGCAAATATTACTGGTTAATGAAAACTATTAGGAATAATTAGAAGAGTTGTAAATGTGTAAATCTAGTTTTACATTAAAAAATGTGCAAACTTGCTTTGTGCATTTAAGTTTACAAAAAATGTTGACAAAAATTACAAACAATTTTTTATTTTATTGTGTGTGTAAATTAAGACATTACCTTTTTTCTCCTTATTCTTGAATTTTTCAGTGCCTTTTTAAGCGCCTAAAAGACGAATTTTTAGTGCCTAAACATCCGATGTCTAATCATTACTTTCTCCCAGGGACGGCTTTGACCTTCCCTTGGAGCTAACCGTCGCCTCCTGAGATCCTCAGAGAGCTCCCATACGCACCTGTCTCGAGATTTTTCAAAATTCCGCTGCTGGAGGTGGTCTGGGGACCAACTTTAAGCTACCACCCTGTGGGCTCGCACGGTCTTCACCCTTCAGCCATGCCGAGTCAAGCTTCTATATTACAAATTTCATTAATGGGATGTCACCTCAGAGACCAAACGACAGGTAGCTCCGCGGGAGCACTCTGGAGCATGCAGACTCGAGAAACGTAAAAGTTCTGGGTTCTCAGTGCAGGTCACCCCACTGAGATCATTTGAATGCTATACAGTCTTACAGGGACTTTTATTATGAACGTACACGTGTGAGAAATGTACAAACGTAAAATGCATAACAAATAATTTATTTATTAAAAAAAAAAAAAAGAGATAATCATGAGAAATGTATAAACAGTTTCACTGTACTACTATAAAACTCTCCTCCTCAAACTACAATAAAATCTCTAAAAAAAAGTACAAATATACTCTTACCTTTGTCTTTATCTTCTTTTGTTTTAGATGGCCTCCAAATTTTTGCCTTATTCACAAGATATTTGACCTTGAAAAGAAAAACATGCAATGAATTATATGCATTTGTGTAATACCTAATAACGCAATCAAAAGAACAGTGCATTCATTACTCAAAAAAGAACCATATAGGTGCGCTGTTTATATGAATCGGCCCATAATAGTTTAATGTGATGTCTCTGATGTTTCAAATAGTTTTAAAGGTATTGAATGATAACAACAAGCTTTGAATTTTCTGAAACTTCAGAGTATCAACTTTGAAAATGGAAAGTACTACGCCATCACTAAAGTGGAAGATTCCCATATCAGTGCAATGCATTAAATATGGCAAGGATAGAAGACTTGCATGGTCTTCAAAGAAAACACATTTTTACACAAAGAAAACACAGTTTTACCTCTCTGTCCAGCTGTGCAAGTTTTTCTCCAATGGCTTTGATAGTAAGTTTTGGAGTGTCAGAGTGTTTCAATGCAGCTTGCTCTTCTTCCATCTTTGTTTTCCATTCCTGAAAACAAAACAGAGCATAAGAAAATAAATTTTAGATTTCTATCTTACATTTTATTTATATTAACAGGCTGTCAACCAACACTTCAATTTATGCATTCAAAACTATTACGACATATAATTTTCGTTCACTCATAAAGAAGTACATATTTTAAGTGTTCAGTAAATGTACATAAATATTGCATTAAATATTGATGGGTTATATATATTACTTAAGGTACTTACTTGTATACCTGATTTTTAAAATTTTTATTTGTGTTGTATATCTGAATTTAAACATGCTTCCTCATAGGATTAGGTATTAACAAATTTAATAATCCTTTGTTACAAAATTTTATATTAATTATTTCATTAGATATGCCCTTTTTTCTCCGAAAAAACAGAGTATGATTTGTGACATCATAACTCGTGAACTGTTCTTTTTTCATAATTCTTTTTGAAGATTGTTATTTGGATTATAATTTATGGCCTGAACCTAAATTGGAAGATTGATAAGGGACCTTTATATACTTTACAGGGATGTGAATTAGAACTTTTAGAAAACATTGGTAACCATATCGATTAATGATTTATTATTGATAAAATGCGTTTTCTATAACAATTTGAGGTTTAGGCACAAGAATTGACATTCTGCTTTAAATTTAAAAAAATAATTGTAAAGATATCTTCAAAATTAGAAGTTAATATGTTTCATGTTGGACTAAACAAGAGGGTAATTTTAGGGAACAGCCAGATTAAGATTCATTAGCTCTAAAATGGTCTGTGAACATTAAATCCATAACTACAAGAAATAATTTGTCCAAAATAAATATTCTGCTTTTAATGAAACAACATAAAGACTTTACATTAGTTTAAATTACATTTTAAAAATTTCTCACAAAATAATCTAATTTTTCTTTCACTAGCAATCATGATCATCTGAACTGCAAATGGCTGTGGCATATGTGCGCACATTTGGAAAAGTACCAACAAATCAAAAACTAACATATTTAAACACAAAAACGCTCTTAAGAATTGTAAAGTAGACATCTCAATGTACAAGAAACAATTACATACAAAAAATTAATTTTTTGCAGAAAAACATCACTTTGAGGATGAGGTGTTCCTTAATAAAGTAATTGTTGAATTATACAGGAAGTTTTACAATTATATTCAATAATAGCTCAAATATGTTGAATAATTCATAATTTTGTATGTTATCAGCAAGTATTTTATAAGTCAATGAAATATTGTAAAATTTTTGTGCAAATGATGGTATACAAGGTACGCTAGAAAAGTATCAAACCTTATAGTTTTTTTGTGAAAAGCTGGATGGATTTACATCAAGTGCTCTTGCATGAACTGACTTTGAACCTTTGTGTGCATGCGTGAATTTTTTCCTGCCTGTCGATAGCATCTGTTGCTTGCAAGCAGCATGAGTTGTTTGAGTGAGGTAGTATGTAATGATCTTGTCAGTTTTTCATTGCTTGGTGGAGCAACTTCATGTTGAAGTCTCTCAGGACATGCTGGACTCCACAAACAGTGACCCTGACTTCAAGAACACCACAATCGCTAGTGACGAATCCTGGGCACAGCTATGACCAGGAAAGCAAATCCCAGTCGACACAGTGGAAGCATTCCATGTCACCAAGACCAAAGAAGGCCTGCCAAGTGTGCAGCAACATCAAAGTGATGCTGTCTGCTTTCTTTGATTCCCGTGGTGTGAAACACCATGAGTACGTACCACAGTATCAACCAATCACTGAAGACTGTTCTACAAGGATGCCCTGTTCCCTACGCGATGCTATGCCGCGCAAGAATCCAGAATTCTAGTCAACAGGAAATTGGTGCCTTCATCACAACAATGCTCAAATGGCATATGCCTGGCGTACGCCCCAAATGACATACTAAGAACTGTCATACAATTTTCACTTTCACTTCTTGAATATGCCAAAAATACCAGCCACTACAAGCAGATAATGTGCTTAATTATCAGAGTACTTACATTTATGATGTGGCCTCACAAGGTAGCAGTTAAAGATTTCAACATAATATAGACACATTTCTTACAAACTCTTTAACCACATTTGGAATTTTATTTGATGTTGGCAGTTCCTTCCTAAAAAAAATATGCACATCTGCAGAATGTCAGGTTTAACAAATTTGTTGCACATGCCCAGCACCGGTTTTGCTCTACTTCTCTTCTTACATGGAGTAGATATATTTCCAGTGCCCCATAATTCACTACGCATTTTACCAACCCTTCTGACTCTGACCATTCAGCAGTCATTCCTTCCTTTATCACAGGGTCGGATTTTTAACTTCTATTGTTTAAAAAAATATGCATCACCACTTCCAAGAAATTTTCCCTGTGAACGTTTCAAATCTGCCGTACTGGGAACTGCTTCACAAAATTTGATGCGGCCAACTGAATTAATTTTACTTAACACAATTAGCACACACTACGTTCCACTAACAAGACAAATACAGCACATACTCATACAACCTTCCCAATCAAGAATGGAACTATAACTAGTATTCGTTGCTGAAACTGCGGTCTCATACGACTCCCGAATCACATTGACAGCCACAGCCCATGTGCACGGTGATGTGGTGCCGACAGCCTGGCAAAGGAACATTATCTCAAAGTGTATTGTTGTCAGCTGTGTTATCGTTAGGGTCACACTCGATGTCTGATTTCACTTCAAGTCAACAGAGATCGTTATTTCAACTTTGTTTGTGAAGAGAGTAAAAAAAATCAATTTCGAAAGCGACCTATCTCGTATAGTGGACAACGAGAACGGGTGCGGGGTCCATCAACAAACGAGAATGAGCGACGCCCACCTGCAATTGTTTACATCGTGAGTGAAGTTAGAGTGAACAAAGATTACCCCAATCTACTCAAAGTAAAGAGCCAAGTTTTTTCTGGTTATCTTGATGTCTATGATTTAATTTCACTAGACTAATGCACTTTTTGATATTCTTTCCCCTTTCTGGCTTGTATAAAAGAACACAACTGGTTGGAAAAATACAATGGTAGGAAAAGTGATGTCTTTTGTACATTTAAAAAAGCATGTAGCCATAAGCCATAAGTTTGTTTCACCTGTGTTTCCTTGATGACTTTTTCTAGTGTCTCCAATTCTACAGCTGTGAACAGAGGGTCGTCCTGCGACTGAGCAGTCATATTCCGAGCACTGGCCAAAAAGTTGGCACTGCCATTCAAGGCTTGATGAAGTGTATCTAGCATTCCTGGTCGCTCTTGATGTTCACGAACACGCTTATAGAGAGGCTGAGTCAAAGTCTTGAGGTGAGTCAGCTTTGCTTCATATGTATCGGCATCAGCCTCCAAACCATCCTCATACAGCCAATCCGAAACCTTCAAAAAGCGTTTAAATGTGAAATCAACAAGAGAGGAGATGGAAGAAAAAAGTCTACGTATTGGGATCTTATTCTACTACCACCTATGACTATAAAACAAAAAGTTAATAAATACAAAAATTACAATCAATTTATTAGCTCACCTCCGAACATGCAGTCCTGATTTTCTCGATTTCAGCTTCTGAAGCAGCCTGCTGAAATTCTTCCGCTTCCAATTTAGCTTGAGCATCAAACACAAATGATTCCAGGGAGTTCAAGGCACTAGCTCGACGTACTCTCTGGCGATCAAACTCATTTAGGGCATCCAACCTAAAAGTATAAGAAACACAATGTCATTAGTGAAAATGAATTAGAATCCTCTTCCTTTGAGTAGCTCATGTTTAACACCAGAAGCTGCACTCAAAGACGTTCTTGGACTAAGAAAGGAGGAAGTGACAGAATCATGGAGAAGATGTGGGGAAAAAACTGCAGAAGGGGAGAGAGAGAAAAGGATGGGGAAAGAGAAAGAGCAAGGGAGGGGTATACAGAGAAAGAGGGTGGGATGGGAAGAGAGAGAGGCGAGGGAAAGAGGGAGAGGAGGGAAAGAGTGAGGGAGGAGAGAGAAAGAGTGAGGGAGTGGAGAGAAAGAGGGAGGGATGGGAGAGAAAGAGGGAGGGATGGGAGAGATAGAGCGAGGGAGGGGAGAGAAAGAGTGAGGGAGGGGAGAGAAAGAGTGAGGGAAAGAGAAAAGGAGGAACAGGGAGGGAGATAGAGAGAGAGAGGAAGGGAGAGAAAGAGGGAGGGAGGGAGAGAAAGAGGGAGGGAGAGAGGAAGAGAGTGAGAGAGTATGGGGGAGGGAGGCAGAGATACGAGGGATGGAGGGAGGGAGTGAGTGGGAGGGAGGGAGAGGGACGGAGGGAGGGAGAGAGTGGGAGAGAGGGAGAGGGGGAGAGAGAGAACTTAAAATAATATTTACCATGCAAGAAAGTAAACTGATGACAATCAGCAAAAGAATAAATGAAGTGTTTACAGGGAAACCCTCTTATACCATACTGTAGGATGTAATAGATTATTCATGCTTAATTTTTAATAGTCCTGCAATGGTGAAGCTGTCAGTGGTAAGTTAGCACCACCTAATAGCTCAGCTATACATCTGGTAAAGCAATTTGGTGCAGGAATAACCATAATGTGGACACAATCTTACTTCTTGGCAGATTCCTGAAGTTGAGCTTCGCTGAGCTGCGTCACACCAAGCTTAGTCTCAGAAGCTTGAATTGGTTCCTTGATCACCACCACTTTTGGCTTCTTGTCCCCAGCCTTCTTTGTCTCTGTTGTGGTGTTTTTGGCAGCATCTTCTTTCTTCTTCTGAGAATCTTTGTCTTCTTTCTTCTTTTCCTCTTCATCTTTGTCCTTCTTCCCATCCTCCTTCTTTGCTTCTTCTGCTTTATCTTCAGAACCAGCTTCCTCTTTCTTTTCCTCACCTCCAGCTTCCTCCTCTTGGCTCTCCTTCTCCTCCTGTTTGCTTTCTGGCTTTGGATCCTCAGTGGCTATATGCAAACGATACAAGAACATATCAGAGAGGTAAAACAGTACATTCCTAACTATAGAAGTTTTGAGCGTCATAAATTTTAAGCTTAAAAATTTTTAATTTGTATGATAGTTTTTAACTCTCTGGACGGGACAATCCCCTCTGGTTGGACTATCCGCGTCTATACCATACAGACCAACAAGCTATGACTGACCAACTGCCACGGCCATTAAACCCACACGTGTTGTGCACGTAATATCCCTTACACTGTACGTAAAATGTACCCATTAACAAACCACACCTCACTCCAACCACTGACCAGCCCCTTCACAAGCAATTGTCTTAATTTACCCCTTTTCAGAGACCTCTTGCAAGAAATCATAAGAATTTTACAACACTACACTAGAATTCAACACTGAATTTTCAGTAGATAAAATGAAAATTAGCAACTTTGTAAATTGTATTGACAAGGCAATAAGTGATGTTTGATAAGGCAGAATACTATGGAAGATTTTTTTAAAATTTCGATACACAGAAGAGGAAAACTATTTATTGTAAAACACAAAGAATTTCAATTTTATTTTGAAAAGATAAAACTTTGAAAGATAATGGTGGAACCCACAGCAGAAACTTAACACCAACAATCCATAATAATTATTAAAAGAAACAATTCTTGTTCATAAGGAATTGGAAGATTAATTAAGACATCTTCGTGGTTGAATTTGCATGATTCCAAATGATGCCAGTGTTTTGTCTAACATCCCACTACATTTTCAATCATTGAAAAAACATTATGTCATTTGTCTTTTAGATACTGATGTTATAGGTTTTCATAGCATACATGATGTTATAGGTTCATTTTATTCAGTGATGAACTCTTAAGTATTTTATCATTGTTCTATTAACTCCTCCGATATACTGTGGAGGTTATGTAGGTAGTATGTAACCTTGTAATAATTTTCCATGCACTGAAAACGTAGTCAGCTGACGACTATGAAAACCCTACACATTTTCTGGGATCATGCACAATAAATTCAACTAGTGAAGTATCGTGCCTTTCTCCGAGGTTCAAGTTCAACTCCCGGACAATCTCATGTGAAATTTGTTCCGACAAAACGAGTTTGCCTGCTTCACAAGGGCTAGTTCAACCCCATGTAGCGTCCTAAACCCTACCACTTTCCTAATTCCTTCCAAACTCTGGCCACTGGGAAGTGACGCAGGAGTGTGTAAGCAGAAACGCTACCTGTTGGTCCCTGACAATGACAAACAAACCATTATAATATATGGTAATGGAGGATTATTCTATAATAAGCACACAACACCCAACAAGGCTTTGGAGATGTGTTGAGTCGTTAGGAAGATGAAACATATTAAAAAATAAAAAAACAAGAAGATAATTTGAATCATTATTCCCATCCCTTATGACTAGAAATTGTTTCTTCTATTGATATTATTTTACATGTAACTCATTGGTAAATTGGTGGAGACCTGGAAATTTTATAAAACAGTCATTTCTGTTTAATCCACATTACACTGTAATGTTCCAGATTACTCCAGCCCTCTGTGCTTACCTGTGAAGAAGTTGCTAATGGTGGAACCCAGCTTTGACAGCGGTGACTCCTCTGCTTCCTCTTGCTGCCGCAATTCCTCCTCTGTAAGCGTTTTCTCTAGGACAAGTTCCACATTCACCAGCCCCAAGATTCCACTGTCATCCAGAGAGAAGTGTGCTTTGATGCCTTTTGACTCAGTGCCAGTGGCTCCAGTGTGCTTGCCCAAAGCAGAACCCACGCCAGTCAGGGCAACCCGGGAGAGATTGAGGGCACCGAGAGCCCTGAAATTGGAAGTTCATGGGGTATTCAATCACTAAACATTAAAATTTTTGCTTGCTTGTACTTTTTTCAATGTAGCTTCATTCATTGCATAAACTCATATGGTGTTAAATACCCAATGAGAAAGGAAAAGGAACATAAAACTAATTTTAAAAATGTGTGTTGTTAAAATTGTGCTGATGTTTGCACATCTAACAATAATTCCTCCATACAAAAATCTTAAATCATCTCTTGTCAATCTTAAGCTTTTTTTATTGTAAATTGTCATTACAACTACTAGCAGAATCACCTATCATTTCAATGAAGCAAAATGTTTTTGATATATGACTGAAAATAAAGAAAACAGGTTACCCAAACACCTGAAATGTTGAAGACATTTATTACAGAGAATTATTTATTATGTAAGATTTTATTTTTCATGAAATTCCAATTGCTCCATTAAAAGGACTAAATGATTAAATATCAAGCTAAAGAAGAGTTAGTTGCACATCTTTTTCTCCATTTAATTAACAGTAATACTTACTGAATTTCTTGTTCAGGGAGATGATCAAGATCTGCATAGTTAATACTGAACTCAAAGTCTTCAGTATGCTTATTGAAAGTGAGGACCTTCTTTTGAGGATAAGGATTCATTGGCCCAAACAGGATTCGTTTCACTTGCTTGGGGATTGGCTGGCCTTCAACTTCTCGCTCAAACACCACCTACAACATTCAATTTTGAGCTTGCAAGCAAAAAGTCAACACATACACAGAAAAATTGGTGAGACTGGGGGAAATTGAACTAAATAATCAAGCCCAGAAACAACTTACAGTTACCGATACTCTGTTCGTGAAACTCTTCAGCCTCAGTGTACACATAAGCTCATTATCTCACTACATTTCTGTAAGATACGATGGAAGGGAAACTTCTTTTGAGGAATTGGGAACTTGCTTGAAAAGAAGAAATAAGGTGCCTCCATGCCAGCATAATCTCTGGCACATCAAAACTACTTCTAACTTATGAAGACTTAAGACACAAATTACAAAAACATGACTTATATGTTAATCATATTCATATTTTTATTCATACATGGGCGCTATAATTAAGATTATAAAAATCAATGGTTATTACATTCAGAGCAAGCTCTAAAGAAAATTTTTGATGCTTTTCAGTAAAAGGAAAATAATCATGCAACTATGTGATTTCTGGTCAATGGACTCACCTGAATAGGGAAGAGAACTGCATCCTTGGTAACAAATTTCTTGACCTTAAAACCAGTACTAAGATCAGCTGCCTTATAAACTGCCCCCATTGCAGCTGCTTCATCAGTGTTAAGGTTCTTGCCAAGTTCTGTGCCAACATACGCAGTCAACTTTTCCTGAACCTTAGGCACACGTGTACCAGCTCCCACCAGAATTACCTGCATGCAAGTGACATTAGTTATCTTAAATATATTCCGAATGATTGCACTTGTTAAATAACTAAAAATTTGCTTAAAAAAATTGTTTACATTTATTATTATATATTATACACAAGTTGTAACATAGAGCACAAAGATTTTAAAGAACATATTTTCAATGGTTTGTAATATTCGGTTATATTTAATTTAGCTTCATCCAAATTGAACAACTGTTCCATAATTTCCAGGAAAAATTTGTCGATTATATTTTGTATGAACTAATTCAAATTTTAGTTGCGTCTATTATAAAAATAAGATTTTTAATTTTTTGACAATATTACATAACTGAAAAGGATATGTCGTCTCAGTGTAATAAAAATGTTAACATAATAATTCTTATCTTACAGACAAAGCCATTAATTCTTAAAGACTGTTCCCTGTAGCAAAGCGGAGCATGCAAAAACCGAAACAAATGTATTTTTAAAAAAGAAAAACAATATGTTTCAATGACAAGAATACTCCAAGCACATTATTCAGTGCAATAAATTCTCGAATAATAAGTATATATGAGTGTAAGAATGTAAGAATGTAAGAATAATTGTCATTCACATAAATATTTATAATGAGAAAAAATGGTTCCAAGAAGGAAAGCTTGAGTTTACGTTGATCAATAACATTGTGTAATTGTGATTACTCTCTAAGACCAATGAAATGAGCAAATATCAATTATTTTTCGAATGTTGAACATGGTTAAATATATCCGTAATAAGAAAATTACATCATCTACTGACTCCTTATTTTGTTTGTAGAACTGATCATTAGGTAAGGATATTTCAGATAATTCACTGATTTCATTTACTGATTATTAAGTATATTTCATTTACCTGATTAATAACGTCCATAGTCAAGCCAGATGTCTTCAGAGCCTGATCAACAGGAGCTTGTACACGATCAAAGAGATCAGCACACAGGGACTCGAAGTCATCTCTTGTTACCAACAGCTTGAAATCTTGATCATCAAGAAGATTCTCCACCTGAAACCGAAAATCAATCTCCAAATCCCAACAAAGTTAACTACACTCCACAAAGACATTCTACAGATCTGTCCGGGAAAGATCCTCAGGGCATACATTCTCTGCCTCAATTTTATTTTTATTATTACAGTCAGGATTACTGTCAAAACTACTGTGATGAGCCATACCGAAAAACCAAAAATTCAATTCAAATTAACTCCCATATAAATTACAAATTCTCGCCACATGGCCCAGAACCGAAGCAACGAAGCGGAAGAATCGCCGCGTTGGGAAAGAGAGTGCTCTACGGAAAACATGTTGACAAGTTTTGACACAACCTTCCAGAACTTTCCAAAAGAGTACTCTCAAAAACACCTTTCCCCCCACGGCTTGTATAAATACACGACGTGCAAAGCAACGAGCACTCAGAGCTTCCGAGCAGTGCCGCGCGTGTGTGTGAGCCCGTACCGAACGACCCGCCACCCGCCGTCACTCCGTCGCCTGTCCCGAGTTCGACTTCGCCTATATCATCGCCATGGACCCGAACGCAGCTTCCACCGCCGCCCCAATGCTACAAGCCGAGATTGGTGCAATGGTAAGCAGCTGATGCCAACAAGAGCGACTCTCGATTCCTTCTCTCCCTTCACTCTTGTCTCCTCCCCCTTCTCATCTCTTAGTAATTAGGATGGCTATAGGTAACTTCGGAAATAAAATTTAATTCTCTATGAATGGCTCTTCTCTCATTTTTCCTTCTCCTCATCCTCGACCACTCAGAACATTAACGTGAAACCTCTCCTGTGTGGACTACGCTTGAAATTAGCATTCGCACAGGAGGGACATCACACTACAAAACAGACTTTTCTTCCTCTCTTACAAAAAACACAGACAAGTTAGCTTTTGGAAATTTAGTAATCTAAACATGCCTGAGCATGATGCTCCGTATTCGCACTTAGCACATTCTTCAGGCGCCCAGCTTCCTTAAAAAGTTTTGCCAGAGCTCTGGGACTACCAAAAACATCATTAGAGGTCTTCTTCATTTCATTGAACTTCTTGCCAAGATGGTCTCTCAGGCGAAGCTGCATCTCCAATCCACCCAAAGTTCTGTCATACCTGCGCATCAAGCAACACATTAAATTAACAACAGAACAAAATTACACTTTTCCAACAAATGTACAAGGGGAGGAAGAAGCCAAATTGGTGAGCTCTGAAAATGGAATTCATCATCCTAAATTATACAGTTATTGTCATTGTAAAAGGTGTTACTATGATACATATCCAAAAAGTAAGTTTTCCACATGACATCAACAAAAAAAGAAAACACAATTTCATGGAAAAACTTCATTGTAGTAGGCAGAACACACATTGCACTATTTTCCCATATAATCACAACCAGAAATGAGACCCTTATCAAACCACAGGATCAACTATAATATCCCTATATCACAGAAGTTTACCCCCTCGGATTCTCTATTTTTTCGACTCCTAATAGTATAATGGAAATATGACATAAGGAATATCATTGAAGAGTGATCAGACCACCTCAGATAGGTACCAATATTTGAAAGCCACCTGCAACTCTGTGTCACTGAGATACATGTAATGCTGACTTGTCAGGAATTTTGTGTAAAAAAGATGGAAATTGCTGGGGCGCAAGTTCTCTGGCCTATAGTGTAGATGGTCAAATATTTCTCAGCAGAACTGCTGCAGAAGATATGTTGTGAGCCAAGCAACATACGGCTAACCGTATTATCAAGACCCATACCCACTTCTGAACCTTTATCAATTATCACACTGATTAAGTCTATAGCACACTTCCTTTGTAAACTATCAAAAGTGTGCATGTATACACGTGACATTTTTATAGATATTTAAAAAGTAGAAAAGTTTACTTATCACCAGTTAAAAATTGCAAACAATTAACATTGTTTTATTGTCAAATGAAATGTCTTTATTTAATAAAAATATGAAGTATAATATGGTATTGTTACTGTGTTAAATTAACGGTGTTACAAAATGGGACATACTTTCTCTGGTGTTTGGATTTGCATGATCCTCTTCCCCAACGGTTACTTATTGGTGCTTAAACAAGAACTACTGTTCCTTTGGGGACATTCTCAGTGCAAGGACTGTTATATCTGAACATTGGGTAGGTCTATCCCGATCCTGTACTTTTACTATTTGCCCATGGTATCCCTTGGCACTAACTATATCACCTGCCCCAAGACCTTCCCCCCCCTCCAGGCCAAATCATTTGAATGCTCCATTTGTAAACTTGATATAGTTATGTAACATGATAATAATTTGATGAAACTAATAAAGTATCTAAATCTTACTTTGATTATGTGTCTACAAGCATTAATGTACTTTGCATCATTGAATCCGTGTATCTCAATAACTTTGACACCATTTGTTACCGTAGCAACAATGCAAACAAAGTTACTTTAGTTTTAACATCATAGAAAAGTGATCTACACACAAATTGTCACTGAAAAATTTGGAGCCATTTTTATGAAAATGTTTGATCATTTCTGAAATGCACAATTTTGAGCTCAGCTCAGCATGTTTTCACAGGAAGCTTTTGAGTTCAAAAGATAAAATGTAAACAAGAGACTTGTAACGAAAATGAGTGCCATTTTGACAGATGCAGATGAAGTAAGAAAGTAATAAAAGAAATATTATCCAGATTTTTGCTTTAATCTCCCTTAAGATTCAAAAATTCAGATTGTTGCTGGTCTCTCCTTAAGTTGATTTTGAGAAAATTTCAAACTACATTTCAAATTGGCAGGGCCTCAAGTCAACCCTGAAGATCGGGGAATATTCATTTTGGAAACCTTGTATGCTTTAGATGTTGTTCACAGACAGGACAGATATTTTGGGAGAGAAAAATAAAATAACAACACTTTTTGAGGCTTCATATTTGAGGAAGTTAAAATGCAAAATCAACAATAACTGAATCATTAAGCAAAGCATTTAGGTATAAATAATGGTATCTGGCATTTCACATGAAAATGCAATGTGACCAAGGGCGGTTCTTTACAAGGTTTACAGGTTCTCAAAAAATCAAACTCAAAAAATTGAACAAAATAGAATATTTACTTCATTATTATGTTCTCATTAATATTATGACTTTTCTGCTCCTCTTTTTATAATTCCCATACCAATATTTCTTTGATGAACTGATGTGGCTACACTCCCCGAGTGTTGCTTACACAAAACCCTTAAATTTAACTTACGCCACTGAATGTGACACCATTGTTTATACAAAACAAGTTGCACATTTCATAACGAACAAGTGTGCTGTTGCCTGTTCTTGAATTCTCTGCAAATACAGAACAAGAGAGCTATTCTCTTTTCTTGGAAGTCTATCATTTTGATATCACTCTACATGTCAGTTAGCAGTCATTTATACCCATTACCAATACATCAATATATTTCCGATGTTTTATAACATTTAGGAATTTAATCCTACAATGTATTACCATAACCTGCAGAAGAAAATGCTTCCCACGAGTGAAAACTTGGGAAATTGGGAATTTTTATTTTTATTTACTTACCCAACACCCAGTACGGCCAACTGAGGATTTGTCTCCACGAAACCCTTCTCTTTAGTCTTCACCAACTGGTAGCTAACTAGTGTTGCAGTTGTACTGGAAGCTCCCATATCATAAAACATTATATACTGTGCAGACTCATTGAAATCTTTACGTCGGAAAATTCCATAATTTAAGGCCACTGAAAAGGAACAAAAATGCAGCAATTAAATTTTTTGAAACTAAAATAAGATTATCTTCAAATTTGAGTTTAAGACGTTATAATTACAACATATAATTCGGTATCTCTTTTACAAGCTACGTAACTTCTGTTATTATTGATATTCATGTTCATGAATTATATGTCCATAAATTTTAAAATCACTTGAGTATGCCTGTTTATTTACAGCTAAAAGCATTAATTTCAGAAAATATCTATACAAGATGAATAGTACAGCCATTATGTTCAGTGGAGGGAAATGTATTACAGGAAATGGCATGGATGAAGGTACATGAATGGTACATGGATGAAGGCACATCATACATGAAAAGAATCACAAAAGTGACATAAGTGAAGTTTACGAGGATATTCAAAACTTAACACGTGTTCCAAACAGGTAGTGCTGCAACATTGTACAGACATAAAAATAATACTTGTATTATCAGAAATTATACTTACAAAATTACAAATATTACTTCTCATATTTGAACTATGTTGTGCAAAATCATCTTCAATAAAAACTACTTAACACACAACACTGCATGCTTATTTTGTAAAGCCTTCTTAAACTCTTTTTTGTAAAAAGTAAAATTGACCTTTTTTAGCACACATGGCCAATAAAGTGTTAAGAAATGCTGAATCTAAATATACAATAACATTCAACAGCATTTATTGCCATGGCAACATTGCTGAAACATTTCACCCTTGCGCTCTTCAAGAAACAAATTTCTCCAAATTAACACTTATCCAAGGCATGACCTATTGAATATTTGTGAGAAAATGGAATAGGTTTTTTTCGCATACTTCTTTACTGTACGAGAAAATCTTACAATGTGCTGAAGAATTTAACTTAAATCTCTAAAACAAGGTGATGTTTCCAGAATTTTGTGTGAATGAAAAAAACCTATCTGATTATTACTACCAATTAAGACTGCTACATCTTATGCCAAACTACTGGAATGGAAATACCTGTTTTTTTCCTTTACAAGAAAAGGGAGCCCTGCACTAGTTATCACAGCTGACTCACCTGCAGTAAAGTCGTTTATGAGCTGCAAAACTTTTATGCCAGCCAGATCTGCAGCCTGCAAGAGAGCCTTCCGCTCCACCTGGTTGAAGAAGCCAGGCACAGTCAGCACCGCCTCGTTCACCACCTGCCGTGCTGATTCTGCCGCAAACTCCCTGGCCTTCGCCAGTAGTTGGGCTAACAGCTGCTCCGGGGAAAACTGAGTTTCACTGAAGCAGGAGAAGTGAACATATGAAAGCAACATGGAGGAATATTATAAGTTTTGTGTTGCAGTGACCTTTGCCAGTCATGCAAAACTTTTAATATTTATATTTAATATTTGACACCATGTAGGAGGAGAACAAGAACAAGAAGAAGAAGAAGAAGAACAAGAACAAGAAGAAGAACAAGAAGAAGAAGAACAAGAAGAAGAAGAACAAGAAGAAGAAGAACAAGAAGAAGAAGAAAAAGAAGAAGCAAGAGAGAACTAGCAGTACAACAGAATGACACAGATTATCTTGAATTGGTTTTCTAATTTTCTTTGCATGGACTGGCTTTACAGTCTTGCCAGTTGCCATCTATCGTAAATTTTTTTTTTTTTTTTTGACATTTTCTCAACTTTTCCGTTTCCTAATAGTAGAACCGAAATATTACTTCAAGAATATTAAAGAAGAGTAAAACCTCGTACTAAATAGTAGTTTTTAATGAAAAATTTGAAGCTGTTTTTAAAAAAATGGCGATTAACAATTATAATAAATGTGAAATATGGAGTTGTTTTTCACAGGAATCTACTGAGTTTCCAAAAAACTTCATTTAAAGTCATTGAAAGCAATTCCACTCACAAATGCAATAATGTATACAAATCAATGGAAATGTTCATATTAACGGTGTGAGAGATATTTCAAAAAAATTGCACTTGTGTAATTTTTGTGAAACTGCTGAGTTTTCGTGACACTTTATATGACATTATTCAAAGCACATGTACTCGGAAATATAATGTGAAGAAATCACCTCTAATGTAAATATAATCGACATAAGATACAAGTAAAACAAATTACATTTTTGTAATCTTGGAAAAAACAAAAGAATAGAGAAATATGATGTTTGTCATCGTGTAAGGTATATTTGGCACTAAACCTACCAAAAAATAAAGAAACACTTTGGAGCCATTTTGAGAAAATCTTGTTTTTGTTATTTTTCAAAATTGCAAATTTTGCACGAACACTACAAAAATTTTGCAAAAAATCTACATGACCTTAATGAAAGAACTATTTATATGAACAAATTTCACTTAAAGGAAAATCTCTGTCTTCAATTTTACAGTTGCCAGAAGATGAAAAAAATTCAAACTTTTGCAATTTTTGAAAATTCAGAGTTAACCGTGAAAATCATATGCCACCATTAAAAGTATATTTTACTCTATTCTTAAAAGAGAATGAAAGAAAAAAATTTGGAGACATTTTGAGAAAATTTTGAAAATGTCCGGGGGGCTTCATGTAAAGTACCCCCAAATTTTAATGAATGTATTTCAGTTAAAATCTGGAAATCACTTTTCCGCAACATTACATAACTTTTTCTATACTACGTATATTACTCTGTATGTATGTATGTATACGAGAAAGTAAAAATAGAGAAGAAGAAGAAGAAGACAAAAGAGAGAAGAAAAAAGAGAAGAAAAAAAGAAAAAAGAGAAAAAAGAGGAGAAAAAAGATAAAAGAGAAAAAAGAATAGAGGAGAAAAAAGTAAAAGAGAAGAAAGAAAAAAAAAGAAGAGAGTATCTTTAATTTTGTAGTTATAAAAGACTTAACTTTTCCAATTTTCGAAAATACAGATAATATGCCAAAAATGGGTCTTTATAGTTCTTCTATTATAGAGTAATAAATATTTGTTAAATGTTTGTTATTATTTGTTTTGAAGTGTCATGTCATTAAAAAATATGATACAAACAGATAGAAAACATTTTGCCTTAGGCAACTCATGTTGTTGATCAACTTGACCAGATGCCTACATGAAGTGTGAAGCAGTGACTATTCTCACACAACTATGATACCTGGTTATACACAATCTAGAGATCACCAATCTCTAGATTGCACATAACTATTATTGAGATTACAAAAGGCCAAGATTAACATTCCCATTTCTCCAACATTAACACAAGGTAAATAATCTATCTGAAGCACAATAGCCCAACAAGTCTTCAACTTTTAGAGCCAATTCGAGCAAAACATCTGTGATAATAAACATGCATATAACATTCATGAGAGAAACATCTAGTGTCACAACCAACAGCACATACTTCCTCACATTAATTGTAATGCTTACATAATATTAGAATACTGCAAACATTTAACAAATTAACCTGCAAAAGTATTACTAAGCTGCAAAATAATTGGTGATTTGAACTCTGTGATTTGAACTCTGGTACTTTGGGTAGCAAGTAGTTACTACTTCAATAGTAGTGCAGCAAGCAACCACTACTTCAATCGCCTGAGATGGCATAACAACCCTCCCAACACTTTAAAACAAAGTTGAAAATTTGCAATTTTCAAAATTTCTAAGGTTTTAATGAAATTCCAGTAAAAAATTATGAAAATATTCATGATTAGAGAAAATATTGATGAGGTTATTTTTTTAAATTGTTTCTTCTTCACTCAAAATTACAAAAAAACTATTCATATTATCAACAAATGTTACATGACATTATTTAAAGATCTAATGTAAAAGAACAGATAAGTACATTCTGAATATTCAAATTCTTGACTATTATAAATGTAAGGTGCCAAAGAAATTTTGAACTTCGACCATTTTAAAAACTTCAGTCTTCAGTGAAAATCAGACCTGAATCTTAAAGAGTACTTTAATCTATCCACAATAAGAGTTTAAAGAAAAAACAGTGATTGATGTTATTGCGTTATTAAAACATTATTATACACGACACTATTAAAACATACATTTTTGACAAATTTCATTAAAAAAACCTGTCTTCAATTTTGAAATACTAAGAAAGCACCCAAAATTTTTTAAAAACTTTTGCAAATATCAGAAAATTTACAGAGTTCAATGAAAACCATTTATATAAGTCTACTTTGCTCAAGCTGAGAAAAAAAAATTTAATAAAAAAATTGGAGCAATTTTTGAGAATATTTTGAAAATGTTCTTAAGGCTTTGTGTAAAGAACCCCCAAAATTAAAATATTTGTTAGATTCAAGAGCACTAGATGTCTGGCAGATTGATTGGGAATAATCAATTTTGGTGAAAATCCTGCCTATTGTTTAGCTGCTAGTATTCACAGACAAGTGAACAGACCCTTCTTTTGACATTTCATCAAAAGGAACAATAAATCCATTAGGGAAAACTGGCAAAAGCATTAAGCCATTAAAAATGCCTATCTCAGCAAGATTATAATTTATCATGATCTTGCATTAATTACTAAAAAATCTGTAAATAGAACCAAAACCTTTTGTTTTTACACAGACCCTAATAAACATGGTTATTTTTCAGGCATGCAAAAAGTTTTCAAAGCATGCTAAAAGTTCAATTTTTAGCCCTGGCGCTAAAAATATGACAATAGTAAAAAAATTTTTTTTGCTTGAAGGATTCCACCACTCTGCTAATAGGTCTCATGTCACAACATTTCCAACACAGAAAATAAATTGACAATTTTATAAATAACTATTTTTAATAAATTATTTTAAAAATAATTATTTTTACCTGTCATGCTGGAAGAGAACAGTGCCACGTTCCGGATCAGCAACAATATCATAGTATGGGAACCGCTGCTGGAACAGCTTCACTGAAGGGTGGTCCAAACGTTTCCCAAGCAGATCTAACAAGTATGCATAGGACAACCTCGGGAAGCGGACGCCCACTCCTAGCGCATCCTCCCCAAACAGGCGCTCTCCATCCCGGAAGGCTATTGCAACTGGAGTTTTTCGCTTTGACTCTTTGTTCAAAGCTATTTCCATTGGAACTCCTGGCTGTAGCAACAAACAAATAGTATACCCACCCCTCAGTAAATACAGCAAGAAACTCTTAAAACATTCATCAGAAACATTTGTCATTTACAATAAGCATACCTTAATTTCAACAACATTGTTCAATCAATTTTGAGAAACCACTACATTTTACAGTGGATTATAGTAAAACAAAAGAGTTTCACCTTCATGGCTTATACTACACATTTTCTCTGTTATTTAATCAGCACTATCTAAAAGAGGTTTTCAATAACTAAAAACTTCCCCGCAATCTGAAGTTTTTAATAAATCTTCTAAATTCACTGATGACTGACTGAATGCTCTCTAACAACTCCTTGATATTACTCCACTTGAGCAATGCCTCTGCTCCATGGAATGCATTATTACATGCAAATTAAATACTCTGTTAAATAATATTAAAGTTTCTGAACTTAGGTTTAATGTTAAATCACATTTGAGAGGGTACATTTTCAACATTTTGGTTTTGAGAAAAATTGTAATAAATAAAAGACACTTGCTTACTTTCTCTTCAAAAACATTTTACAAAATGATCATCAATGCAAGCATTTCAATAATATAATGCATATTTTTTCTTACAATTTCTAATTTGTTTTACAATAAAGTAAAATTCTGTTTATCCATGGATCTCTCCAATTTCCTATTTTTAATGTTTACAATAATAAACACATTGAAGAAACTTGTCTCAAATAAAGAGAGGTTTTCACACGAAAAAACACAAATAGTTAACCAATTTTTTTGTTAAAAGAAAAAAAAAGTTGTAAATACTTAACGCTGTTTATCATGTATGAAACTGTACAAACAGACATTTAGTGTAAAAAAAACTGTTAAAAGTATTTTTGTGTTAATATTTCGGCTGTCTTCAGTTGTTGCTTCCACCCAATTTCATGGATAATTATTTGTTTACTGTATCTAGTTACATTTAACCACTTCCAGGAAAATCTGATACACCTGACTTTTTAATAATTCAAAGCCAAGTATGTTCCCCTTGAGATGATGAATCCAATTTTGAAAATTTATGGTTCTTCAAATGTTATGTTTGGATAATTCAATGCAAGGAATACAAGCAATCCAAGTTTCTAGGAAACTTTTTTTAATGAACCATCAGTTTCAAGAGTGCAACTTCTGGGATACTGACATGATAAGAGACACAGACTGTTAAAGAGATCAGAAATACTTCATTGGAAAATGGAAGTGGCGATTTAACATTTATAACTTTTGCATTATCACTTTACTTTCAAAGGAGTGCACTTTATTGTGATTTACAGGTAACATGAAACTACAATGAATAATTTAAAATCTTACCAGGAACATTTGAAATTAAGAGGAATAATAAGACATAATAGTGCTAGAGTGGTTACGCAGAAGAGCTATTCTAATGCCCCCAGCCTTGGTGTAGATAAAGACAATTATTATTATTATTATTATTATTATTATTATTATTATTATTATTATTATTATTATTATTATTATTATTATACAAAAATAGAGAATGTGACTTTTCAGAAAATCTGAAAAGAACATTGGGATTACATGAAAAGAAATAATTTCAATCATATTAGCAAGTTAAAGAAATAAATGTAGCCCTTCACATCCAACAAAATTTGGATTTTCTTTTTTGAAGAAAATACCTGAAATATGATTTAGCTTACGTGTTCAGCACCTGTCTGAGAAAGACTACTACCGTGATTATGCCCATCATGATTACAACTGGTTCATTAAGGCTCTTTTGAAATGATTATTCTGGGAGAAGGCAGTATTACCATCATTACAAAATATTTTTGTAACAAACATTTTGGAAGTGAACTACAAATTAATAGAGTTATCTGAAAACAATGAAATAAACATACAGCAGTCCAAAATGAAAATATTTATCAACTCAATATAATATTATCTAATAATTTCTCTCACAAATCTGAAGTAAATGAAGTCGCTGTCATCAAGAAGGATTGATATGAATTAACTAAATATCTTTTATTCCAAATTGGTGAAAAGGAACATGGTACAGAAAAACCTTAGCACTACACAAACAGACAGAGTGGTGTATGAAGAGATTACATTACCCACACGTACGTAATGCTCATCGAAGATCAAAGACTTAACTGAATATTCTAATAAAGATTACAGGATAAATTGTAACTTGTGCAAAGGAATATATTTTGGATACTTACAGATACAATTGCAATCTTCATCCATTCACTTCCTAGATCTACACTCATTACCGCTATTCCATGAATACATGGTGAAATTGATGCAGCAATTATCAGGAAAGTAAATAACCATTGCTTTCCAGGCATGACTGTGGATATAAAAATAAGGGTTAATCAATTATGCACTGAATACTCTAAAAGGGTTGACAGACAAGCATATGCCTCACATGTCATTTAGTATTCAATAAAACCGTGAAATGAGAAGTTTACAATTAGACAAGCATTGCTGCATGTATTTAAATAAGGTAGAAGTAAATGATATAGTTAGTTTCTCAAGTCCTCAATATTTCGAACTAATAACACGCCAAAACTTAGCTGAGATGACGTAATGTAGAGAGAAGACAAATATTATTTTAATTCCAACAAATCTTCCTGGAAAATTCGGAACATGCAGGAAGCTAACATATATTGCATTAAAAACAACAAAATTAATTGTTGACAATTGGTAAAAGAATATTCGGAAATATCTTACCTCGTGCTTGAACGCACCCGCAACACCTGTTCGTAAGTGTGAACAAACGGAAATAATAAAATCAAAACAATTGTAAACTTTTTAATTAGACGTCCACAAACATGTGATAACCTCTCCGCGAGACACAAGCAAGCGCCATACGTACACGCCAGCTCCAGCAGCAATTCTGGGGGGTGGCAGATCGTGTGGCGACTTATTATTGGCCCGTGAGACCACTTTGAGCAACGGGATTGGTTGGGAACCGGCATGGCCACGCACATTGACATTCCTGAAGCATAGTGATCCTAGCATATTTTTTAAATTGGTGAACGATATGGATCATGTAGATTGATTAGATTAATCAAATATCTCGACAATCTATATTAATAAGTGTCTGAGACCGTAGCTCTTCAAAATGAGGAATGCTGTTTGTGGAAAAATGCTTTCATATGAACGTAACATAACCTTACAAGGATGACAGTAAATAATGGCAATTAGGTCACACACATTTTTATTTAAAAATTAAATATAAATTACAATCACATTACAAACCATACATTGGTATATTATGGTCACAGTGTGGATACTTCAGCATACAAAATCTCAATCATACATTATTCAAGTTTTATTCTATCACCCAAGATATTTTTAATAATTTTCTTTTTCAGTTTATGGTTTCATTGAGAAGGATAATGTAGGAATAACTGAAATGAAACAATTAAATATTACTGATACTGATAATATTTCTTGCCAGATACTATGAAAACTGTACATAATTCAGGATTATAAATCCTGATAAAAGTGCACGCATTTGCCTGCATTACATTAATATGTTTGGATCAATTTTTTCACATTACATAAATAATGTACAAACACTGACACATCTGTGTGTTTGCACACACCCATATGTGCATGCACAAAAAAATTCACATTTCTGTAAGAGATGAGAATTCAGAAATCACATGTAACATAACGATTATGGGAGTGAGCCATTAAGCGAAAGAATGCAAGTTCTGTTCACTGCAATATGAACATGAAAACAACTGTTGCAACTGAAAGTTCAAATGTAAGTCATTGCATCTTAAAAATATTGTGTTCAAGTTTATTAGCTAACAGCCGTACACATCACAAGGGGGTTATCATTCATAAAATTTTGACAATGAATTTGTTCAGTTAAGCCACTCTAAAGGATGTGAAACAGAAGTATCTAATGGTAATCTGAATTTATACATTACCAGCCATTTGGCTGATATTTTTAAAGGAAATTGCATCACTTTTTATTGTACTCTTAAACAACCAAATCATTTCAATTACCAAGATTGTTAAGTGATGCACTATCTACATTTAAACACAATATAGATGTTTACTGCAAACACATTATTCATGAACGTTGAAGCCAGACTCAAAAAAAAGACATTCACTTTTCCTACAAATTCTGTAGCAAAGAACAAATATACTTATCAAAAATAATTAAGGTTTTCTTTTCATTACATGAAATGAAATATTTTTAAATTTTATGAAGAATGTTCCATATTAAACAGGATAACTTAAGCAGAAATAGAAAATAATCACAACACTAAATCACCATCACTCTGAATTTGTCCATCTGTCTTGCACTTCAAATCGCTTTTAAAGATTCATTCTATTCCTCATGAGGTTCACAATATCAATATGCATATTACAATGCAAGAACTGAGCAGGCAGAAAGCATAAAAAGAATCAATTTCAATTTTTGGTATGAGATGCTGTCTTTATCACAACCTGGGGCATATCACCATCAGCAGAAAATCAGTGGTAGTTGCATACTTTAAATTACACTAAAACATATTGGCAAAGCAGAAAATTTAAGCAATACAGAAACCATTATGGTCTCTAGAAGTTCCTTTCACATTCCAAACATGATATTTTGCATTCCTTTGCCACAATGCTACACAAAAATGCATCATCCAGAATGCAGGTGAAAGATTAATGCATGAGGATTCAATTCCAGTGATCTTCTACTCTTCCAAACTTGAAGACCAATGAACCGATGAAGATGAACACATTCTGCAGAAAGAGTCCCACGCCTGGCCAAACGGGAGGTGCATTTTTTTCAGCTGGAAATTCGAGAATAAGAAATATTAAAAGTTCATGAATCTGATTTTTCTTTACATTATGAGAGGCCCTTAAAAAAAAACTACCTTTTTTAAAAATATTTTCTAAGTTACTCCTTTGATTCACCAAAGAGTGTGACAACTTTTTTATGTAATAGACAAAAGTCTGGTTTACACAGTATTTACCCCCAAAATGAACCACTTATTATAGCAAAATTTCAACCTTGAAAAATTAATAGCATAAATTTGCTTTTTGGCTTCAATATTTCATCACATTGCATACTATTCCTTATGTCCAGGCTTGTATCCAAGACTTGCCTTGTACTCTTTCTACCCTTTTCCAATTCTGCCTGAACATTTTAAGATGGGCAGTGTCTCTGTACCTGGTGGTTCTGTGTATGTGTAAGTGGATGTATGTTTGTAAGTGATTTTGACAATTGTTCCATTGCTGTTTATGCAAAATGCTATAAAATAAGTTTAAAAATTTATTCAATATATTTCACCAGGTTATGAATATTAAAAAAATAAATAAATAAATAAATTAAAAAAATAAAAAAAAGCAAAATTAATTGCAAAAGGAGCATAATCTAAACAAAATTCATGTGACAATTATAAATGGAATGGAATTAATGGATTATAATAATAATAATTATTATAATAATAATGGAATTACTTCATATGTATAGAGAGAACAGATTAGTCCAAGATCCAACCTCAGTCTTCTTTTATCTCATCCAACAACCACAGACCAAGAGTTATTTTCACTAAACAAGAATGTTTTAGTACCATCAGCAAGGTTCATGTCAGCATCTGTCCTCTTGTTCAAGAGGTCATCTTTCACAATCGTAGACTGTTGCTCAAATAAACACCTTTTCGGCTGATGCATATTAATTAATTCACTTAAAAAATCGAGTTATCCCTCGGTGAGTCTTCCAATGAGTGAAGCAAATTTCGCCCCTATCCCTACTTTACAAACCTAAAATGAATGAAAGGATCGAAAAACTAGAACCAAAGAACCAAAATGTAAGGAAGTAGAAAGATGCTCGAGTTGTATGGCACATGAGAACTACTTTGTGACAAAAAATATGTAAGAGTAATAGGTTGCTGACCCCTGAAATAGTGAATTCAACAATGAAGATTAGGATATGCATGTACTTCTCGTTTAGAATTGTTAGAGGAAACTGTTAAGACACCAAAAAGGTCGTAGGCATGCGCACAAAAGAGAGAGAGTGATGAGAGCTGAGTGAAAGATTATGAGAATGTATACACACACATTCTAAAATTTACCCATGACAAATGGATGTCTAAATATTAGTCTTTCAGTATATTGTCATTAAATATATCTGAAGTGACAATGTTACGAGTACATACATTAGTGGAAAACAATATTGCATCACGATTCATTATTTTACTTTTTTGTTTTAAAGACAGTGTAAAACTATGATTTGCTGTTCACTCGTAGGTTTTTGAATTTTTACTTCTATTGTTGACCTCCAGGAACATATTCTCTGAGAATTCATAATTATTTGTCAACAATGACCATTTATAACAACTGATCTCTACTAATTGACCCATTTCTTGTGAAACCCTTTGTGTGGCAAGATGGGCACAGGAGTGGAGTTAATGCTAAAAAAGAAAGCAGCAATACTGGCTTATTCCTCTGTTGGTCTCAATACTCGAGATATCTCTCAAGATTGGTTTTCATCAGTCTACCATCTCTAGGCTTCTAAAAAAATACAGAGAAAAAAGAAATGTTGGCAGTATGAAAGGGAGAGGAAGGAAAAGTCTTCTACTCCTAAAAAAGATAGAATTCTAAACTGAATCTGTCTTAGCGATCGCTGACTCTCGTCTACAGATCTGAAAGGAGAATGGGACGAAATGTGCGACATTTCTGTGACTGGTAGAACTGTTCGGACTAGACTCATTGAAGCTGGGCTTCCTGTCCGTCGTTCCAGAAAGAAGCCTTTACTGACAAAATTAATTCATCAAAACAGACTACAGTGCAAAAGCACATGTGACATGTTCACAGAGATGTGGAGTAATGATGATGAATGATGTCTTTAATGATGAGGCCAAATTTAATTTGCACGACTCCAATGGAAAACTGAGTGTCAGCCGCAGAAGAGGTGAAGAATTTTTGTCTTCGTGCATTACGCAAACTGTGAAGCATCCACAAGGACAAATGATCTAGGGATACATTTCTGGTCATGGGGTTGGTCATGTCGATTTCATAAAATGCTCTGATACTGGAGAGGTCAATACAAATATTCTTAAAAGGAAGCTGATGCCAACTATTAGAGACCCTTTTGGTCTCATGTTGCATTTTTTAAGACGATTCTGCTCCTTGCCACAGAGCTTTAAAGGCAGGTCAGGTAAATGCTGTTTGTACTGTGTATGAAGCAGAAATTAAATACATGTGATTAGTACATATTTTAAGTAAAGTCTCTCCTGCAAAAAAAAGTGAGGTGCAGATGTTAGACTGGCCTGGCAATAACCCTGATCTCAATCCCATTGAAAACCATTGGAGGGTTATGGGCAATGTTGTAGCGATAAAGAAACCCAGAAATAAAATTGAACTACTCAAAGACACTTGCCCGAATGTGATTTCATGAACTAAAGAAGGAATTTATAAATAATTTAATACTATTGATGAATAAAAAATGCCAGGCAGAAATCAAAGCATGTGGTGGGCCAACAAAATATTAATGTCATCTATGGATATTTCTGATGCAGTTGAGTATTTGTAGTAACAAAAATTGCAATGCAGAACTGTATTTTGTTCGAATAAAATTCATTATTTGAGTCTTTTTTTCAACGTTCAAACATATTTATTTTTGCATTAAGATCCTACTTCTTTTATGTAGTGTTAAATCACTTAAAAATTGTATTATAATTATTTACAATTACAAAAAATGAATACAATTTGATAAACTAATATTGAAATTCATTATGGATACAAAATAGAAAGGGAAAAAAAAAAAAAAAAAAAATTATTCAATGATTTCAGTTGAAAAACATTATGTGAAGAAGGTGATGCAATAATTTTTTCCCACCACAGTATCTATGTATCTGTATACCTACTGTTCCATGCTGGCCTTCCCCCAAAATGATCGATACAGAAAGGATGAACCCCACCCAGGTTTCACACTCATTTATATATTTTTTATTCACTATCTTTACTTTTATAATAATAATAACAACAATAATAATTATTATTTTAGTCTACCTTCACAGCCATTTATAAAATTAATATGCATAGTGTTGTTGATAGTCTTTTCTATTGTTATCTATATTCCAAATTTCAAAATGCAAGGAGAAATTGAAAGAAAACTGTGTAGCCTCCAGCCATACTCGTAGGTGTCTACAGTTTTACAAGATACTCAGGAATAGGAAAAATCCAAAATCCCTGAAATGGTTTTGCTTTGATGTAAAAATGACAATATTTGATTGTGTTTTTCTGACTCCTTTCCTACTGTGTGCACTGAGTGCATGCACATACACAGAGCATCATTGGTTACAAATGCTGCTGTTCTGCAAGGTGCCAAGGAAGAAGTCGCATGCCATTACATTTTTGCTACTTGTGTGATGCGTGATGGAACAGCAATTTTTCCGATATTCTTGGTGAATAATGAACTATTGTACTGTACATATACTATCCTATGTCATTGTACAATTCATGGAGATTGTTTTCGTTAAACTATTTAATTCATTGCAATGTTATATGAGAGTATTTTATTTGTTAATCTAGACTAGTGTGTGCGACACTTTTTGGAAAACAGTTTTGTGTAGTTTTGTTCAGCAGCATTTTTACTGTTATAGGCCACTAGTTATATTAAAATTTCTGTACTGTATTAAATACCAAATTCATATTAAGTAATATACTATCTTGACTCGTTATCCATGGCTTATGCTGTATTATGTAACAAATAAATTATCATTATCATAAACATTTTTATTGACACTTACATTGCTGAGTGACATAAACAGCAAAGAGAATCCAGCAGGAGGCTATGACAGCACCAAAGCCCATTACGAACCCCATGAAGAGCCAAGCCCTGGCTCCTCTTGGACCAAAGCACCCACCTGTGTAACCATCTCCCCGCACCAACGCATTCGACACAGAGTTGATCCTGAGGATTAACAATCACAATTGGTGAAGCAGGATTCTTAGCTGGTGCAAGTATCTTAGAATAAGTGATTGTTATAAGACAGGAACTATTCATAGACAGAATTTATACTGTTAAAAAATCCAGTAAAAATGATCTGAAAATGACACAATCTGAATTGCAAACTGTTTAAAAGGTGAAACAGGAGACCTTTCAAATCTGAGCTCCTTAAAATACTAATACTGACCTGAATTACACAAAAATTTGAATTTAGAAATTTAAACAACACAGGGTTTTGGTACATTTTGAGTAAATTTGTTCTAAAATTGTGCAACATATGCTATGGAGGCCACTGAATTGAAATTGAATCCGATATCAAATTTGACTTTCTACATCGAGCATATCAAATTTAAGCAGAAATTTTGTTTTAGATTTTCAAACTAAGAAATGTGAAACTGATTTTAGAAACTAAACTGCCCAGCATCATGTTAGCAATAATATTAAATTTACAATTTGGTTTTACAATTAAAAGAATTCACATCGCTTTCCATTTCACTGTCTTATGAAGACCAATAGTCATGAATAAGTTATAGCTGAACAGAAGTTGCTTAATAGGGAAAGTGTTGTGATCGACAATGTTCAAATGTTGAGTTCTCAACATTATATTTAAGAGAGAAACTAAACATTTTAAATCAAGACATGGTTTACAAATAACTAGTGCAACTGCATAGCTCTTTGCTGAGGTTCATCATTGTTATTAAAGTAACCACAACAGTGACACTGCTAAATTACGAACACTAATTGTTTGACATGTTATTTATTAGGGGCAGAAGTAATTTAGAAATTGACTTTAACAATGAAACAAAGTTAAATGAATAATGATAACATGTACAACAAATACACAGATTACATGAAAGTATAAAGGAAAACACACAATTGTGACAAGAATGGTAAATTATTTGTAAAATGGTCTTCCAAAAAAATTTAATAATTAATTTACATCACTTACATGAACAAAGAAATGGTGCCAAACACTCCACACACATGGTATGCTTTGTTTGTATCAGGATGTGCTGATTGAACGTCAATAATGAACCACCATCCCATAAAGAACTGAAATTCGAGAGAACATGACGAATTAAAGTTAAATTTTTTGGAGAAATTCCCTCAAACTTTCATTGCCCTTAACACTCAGTCAACGCTATTTTAATATTATTTTGAGAACAATTCCAACTTAATTAAACAATGACATTACAATCTGGCCTCTATTTAATACCCAACATTTAAAACCTAAAAGAATTTATCACACTTGCATGCTATCTCACAAAGCTTCATTGGACAATTATTTTCTGATGAATTGAGTTGAATTAGGTCACAATAAAAAAATTACGCAGGAAACATAACCTACCAGAGTACCAGCCATAATGGAGGCTAATGCATTTCTTTTATTATCCCCTTCAAACCACACACACGGGGGTATTTGAAAGTTTTCTAGGCAGTTTGCCATTGCTGCACGGAAAAGTATAGAAAATTAACAAAGGAAAACTGATTACAGTAATTTTAGCACGAGACGTCAAACACCATAATCCGTATCTGACATTTGAGTCCAAGTCACACCAACTTACACCAGCAGAAATTAGCTCTGCGCTACCTGTTAGCTAAATAACGAACCAATGACTCACAAGCGCAAATTTTAAAGTAGTGTGCTACAGGGCCTAGGTTTTCTCGTGTTAAAGAGGAGTTACTCTAAGAATGGACTACTTTGACAGGTCAGAAAACAAATGAACGTCATGCAGGGCGATGACATTGCAAGAGATAGTGATGAAGTCATTTACAAATGAGCTAACTGTAAACGAACGAACTGACAATCATTTTGATTGCATGAATGTAACTTAAAAGTTCTATTGCCAACAGTGGCTAAGCAGTAGCTGTCAAAGCTGTCCCTTCTTACAATAATCTCTCTATAGTTAGTTTCCTAGTCGGTTTCGCCAAAGCTAGCTTTTCAGTTTTATCCCCTCTTCCCAGTTGCTACCTATCGGGGTCTAAAATTTTTTTTTTCGCAGTTTCTTAAGTTTTCGGTCTTCTAGTAGCAGAATAAAACTTCTGGCGCTACAACAGCACGTAGGTTTTTTTCTTCGTTTTTCTTTCTCTTATTTTATTATTTTTTTTTTGTCGCGTCTTCGTTTACGCTGTGCGTCGTCTCTGAACCCTTGTTGGGCGTTGAGCACTTGCCAGAGAGTAATCCTCCGTTATTATCTTTGTCAAGTCTTGTCACGTCCCAGGCAGTACCTTTTATCCCTTCGGTCAGGGGTGAGTTATTTATAAATTTCGCGCATTATTTGTAATTTTTGAAAACTCAAATCGTTAAAAAAATGATACCTGCACAGTTTTTTAATGTCCTTTTTCTATCCAAGGCAAAAAAAAAAGCAAGAAAAATTTTTGGAACCTGTTTTGAGAAAAAAGATTAAATTGCCTTTATTTCACACAAAAATTAGGTGAAAACGATTTTTTTCAAAAGATTATGTGCCATAAAATATCAAAAATTATAATTTACCAAATTGTCCAGTTTTCTTCATACAGGTACGTCACATCTCATATATGTGTCAGGCAACTGCAATTGCAAAAAACTTGCTTATATGTTTCGTTTAGTATGTTTACACCTATTGAAGAAATAAAATTTGCAAGTTAAAGCACACAATATCACGCAACGCGAAAGAGGTCGGATATCTTCACTTGGGGAACAGTTAAGGAAGAAGTACGCTAACTGCTCTTTGAGATTCACATAACGAATTTAGAACTAAAGCTAAGAATTTACAGAAAACTGTGACAATATTCTTAGGTCACCACTATTGATGCATTTCCCCAAGTTATGAAATATAATAATAATAATAATAATAATAATAATAATAATAATAATAATAATAATAATAATAATAATAATAATAATAATAATAATAATAATAATAATAAATGATGATGATGATGATGACAACGACGATTACGTCTCTATTAGTTGATGTTGCTGTACCGTGCGCTCAAAACGTCGTAAGGACCAAGGAGGCAGAGAAGAGTCTTAAATCCAAGAGTTTGGAAATCGAGAACAGCCGAACGTGGGGCGTCAAAGCACAGGTCGTTCCGGTAGTTATCGGAGCTCTGGGATCTGTTCCCCAAAAAATTGTGTAAAATCTTGGCTCAACTCCCAGGTCATTCAAAAGACTGGGAAGTGCAAGACATTGCTTTGTTTGGGACACATTTTGCGCAAAGTATTGTAGATCCACAGACCTTAGATCTGCTTCTTAGGAAGCTGGTTGCAACATGGAGTAGATTTTATATTTAACCGACTCATAACATCTTAAGTCGTGTTGTGGAGGAAAATAATACCAGAAAATGGTTTTATTTTGTGGTGGTGGTGATTAGTAGACAGATGATGGGGCTGGTTGAGATACAGAAATGTAACCTCAATAGTAATGTTCCACTACTTCCAAACGTATTTTTATGAAAGATGGCCGAAGGGAACTCAGAACTAAAGAACTAATCAGTGGTGGCTCGTGCTTACGTTGCACGGTTGTACAATTTCCAGATAATCTAAAAATATTTTATAATTTTAGGAATATACATTCTCGTTTTAATGACATTCAATATTCAAGATATTATAGCAATATCGATGTACGTGAAATAATTTTTTACCAAAGAGCGCCCAACTGGAGCTCTCTTCGGTGTCTGGTGCCCTCCCAGGTATTGCATCACGCTCTTGGCTCGTGCCTCTATTATTGCGTTTACTGATTTATTATTTAGCCCTACGCTGCCACACCTTTCAACATAGGACCTTTGGTGCGGCAACCAAAGGGAGGGTGGGTGGGGTGGGGTGGGGGTCGCCGAGCGCTGCGCGGTGTTCGGAGGGGAATCCCAATTTTCTGTCTTCGTCAGGCACTAGCTCTAACTTAATTTCATGAATTTCGTATGTTATTGAAAGTTCACAAGTTCCGTCAATTATTGACGGTATTGAATGCATTATTTATGATGTTTGGAGCACTCATTTTCTTTTGATGTTAGCTTTTTGATTAAGAGTCTGCTGTGTAAGGATGGCCGTCCTGGAAGGAAGTCCTTTTCTGTCTCCCACGGTGGATGCGTAGTTTCGACTGCAGGTACAACTGAGTACAGTCTGCGCGCGATGTTGTGTGTGTGTGTGAGTGTGTAATATCTTTATTACAAGATATACCAGGGTAGTGGAATTTTTGAAATAAAATAATTTTGTGAAAAACGTGTCCAAGCAATAGTGCTTGTTGTAGAGTGCTGGAGAGCGATCACCGTAATTTTCTATCTGTGATTTATAACCGTCAATTGTCTCAATGCAGAACTAATACAAAAACGTGAGTGCCCAGAAGAAATCAAAGCCAGAACCACGTGCGTGGAAGGTGTATATATACCTGACACGGACACTACGCATAAAATTATATAAGTAATGTTTCAATATAGACATTTATATAACTTAGTTTTCATTAATTTACACGCATTGCTTACATTTCATTATATAACAATGTTCTAAATTTTGGAAATAACATTTCCGTCATTCGATTGAGGTGCAACATTTAGTCTGTTGGGGCACCAGACGCCACTGGAACTAAAATAAAAAACTTAAGAGCAAAGTTGAAGCTATCAGATGGAAAATAAAAATAAAATATTACCTTCCCAATACGAATATTAGAAGAAAACGAATGAAAAACAAAAATATTACTCATGAAGCTCTAAAACGCATTTGCCATTACGGACATCGTTGCTCTATTCATAGTGAGACTTCAAAGGGAAGTTCGTTAGGTGAAGGACATCTGACATAAAGCTTATCGAAGCCAATGTAGAAATATGGGTTCCAATCTGCCCCGGTCTCACCCACTACATCCAATGATTGATTAGTAATTCCAGATGTGTTAACTGCTAAGGTCGTTAGTTCCGTTAGTGAAGAGCATGTTTCTTTTTATCGCGAGATGCGGTGATCTTGCTCCGCTCTGGGGTGGGATTCGGCGCCGACCTACCTGTCGGCTAGCAGGTTTCCCCAACCAGGTATCTCCCACCAACGGGCCATAGCCCCAACCAGGACAAGCTTTAAGCTTCCGACCGGTCTCCCGGCATGTGGTGTAGTGCAGTGTATATAAGTGCAAATAATGGGTGAGGATAGGGCAAGGAAGGGGAAGGAAAGCTCGCGCGCGGTCCGTGGCCCGTTTATTAGGGTATTGCTCCGGAATTCGCTTGATATTGATCGAGGAAACCACAGAAACTACCGTTGAGAGCATCCGGTTTCTAGAATTCTTCTCCAGACAGCGGCTGAATTAGACCCTAGCCAGGTAGCTAGTGTCGAAAATCCTGCCAACGTTGCGACTCGAACCCAATGAACTCTCGGCCAGAGGACCTGCAGTAACATCAATTGATGCCCCGAGCCATTTCTTCTGGTACTTCCTGTTTTGAGCAAAAATAAACAAATTTCATAAATCCACCGTATAACTTTTCCAGAATGTACCTGGGACAAAGCAACAATTTTCCGTAGACCCTGGAGAAGAACCGTAGACAAGCCAATTCATCGTGCGCCGAAAACCTGTTCAAAACACAAATGCAGTTGCCGGATCATGAGAAAAGAGTCCAATATATTGTTCTCGAGTCGCCACCAGATCACCTGCAATATCGTCGTAACTTCACTCTCGCACTGACTCGCCAGTAAACCTCGAACCGCCGTTTTTTTTCTTGAGATTTCCCCTCTTATGTATCCCTGAAGAGGAGGGAATTTATTCATTGCATTTGGGTATGAAATACTGCAGCCAATCAGGCTTTTGCGGAAATGGGAGAGACTAACTTAAATATACTTACAAACTAACTTATCATGAACTTATAACTACTATTTACAAGGCCACATTGGACCAGTTTTAGTTACACATTAAAGCGTTTGTTAGAAAGGTTTTCAAAAGTTCTTAAATATGTTCTGGTTTCTTCCATTATTTTTTAAACTATTTTACAATCACTCTTTCATTCATTCCTACGTTATGTGAACTGACACTTCCTCTCACATGCACACAACACTTTACAGCTATACACTTTTTACACTTTATACCTTTGTTGTTCACTACGGCGACGCCGACTTCACTCAAGCGTCCGTGGCGCCGCGACGTCTTCGGTTCCAGGAGGCCCTGTTGCGGCGAAACGCGTTTCCGCGCCTTTCACACGGTTTTGAATTGATTGATTGAATGTGCCTTATTTTACGTGGCGAGACTCAGGCCATGAGGCCTGCTCTTCCGTCTGACCACGCAAATTCCGCTACGCTCCTTTCACCAACCATGGGAGAAAGAAGGTATTACTTGGGCGACGAAACAGGCGATTTGAATTTAGCTCAGAGGCATCATTTAGGCTTGAGGATCTTTTACATGCAGTCTAACATGGGACAGCCGGCTTTACTTCTCCTCCGAAGGAAGGCGTACGAAGGATTTTTTTCGCCCTTAAAAATCCACGGCTTCGATCGGGTTCGAACCCGCAAACTTGGGTATAACAGTCCGATACGCTAACCGCTACACCATCGCCGCCGCCAAACACCATCGCCGCCGCGGTTTTGCGGCTTCAGCAAGCGGCGATCCCCTCCCACGCACTTGCTGCCAGAGAGTATATAGTATATAGCTTGCTACTCGACGCCCCGCGACGCGCTGCTCACACAGCGCGGAAGGTGAAAGCGACGCGCTGTGGACCCGTCGTCTTGGAAGGCCCTGCGCTCGCCGCTGTGCGCCGCACACTGGTTGAATCAGGCCAAAAACCTCGCCATAATGGGAAAATTCAAAGTGCGCGTTCGGAATTCTCACATATCAAATCTCGTTTGGAAGACACTGGAGCACACTACTTTAGCTCCAGAACGTTATTTCAATCATTTTTGTCGTCCTTACGGTCTCGTAAAGTTACCGTTGCTCGAAACACGCGAATTCATTGCTTCTTGTCGACTACTTTTGTTAAATTTAAAAAAAAGTGTTTAAATTATTTTTCTATGGATTCTTTTCGTGTTTCCGAATAGAAGACACTTTTGACTATAAGTTAATTATATTTTTAAGGAAAAGTGTCTAATTATTTTATTATAGTACGGCTGAATTCTAACTTGTGTAGCGTAACAATGTTAGTCAACATTGTTAGTCAACAATATTGTGGATTATATTTTTTGTCCTGCATATTCCTTCCTCAATCATTTTTTTAATTTATTAAGTAGATTGCCCTTAATCAGAATAACACACATTTAGCTGCATATATCAGCAACTTTTTATTTTATAGCCACTTTACTGCAAAGCTACATAGCAAGATTTAACACTAGATATCCCGGAAGTGTCTTCGACGCCACGGGGATTTATTTTCTCGGTGTATTTTTTTGATTTCTTCTGATAATTACTTTTAATAAGATAATAACTGATACAAATTTTTGGAATGATTAAACAATATTAATACGTGCCACCGAGCACTTTAAGATTTTTAGTGTACTTGAATGATTCGTATTTTCTTGTCGTAGAAACCAAGACTAAGAGTTCTACGGGTGTAAAAGTGAACTTAATGATATCTCAAACTACAGTTGACCATTTTTTCAATAACATATAATATTTTTCAATAAATAAGTGCTGACGAAATTAGGCCTGTACAGCGTTGGTTTTCGACAGATGGGTGGCAATTGCGTAACACACTAATATACACATATAATTTATAATATTGATTATAATACAATTATACTAATGTAAATGTATCTAGTTCCAAATTCCGCATTTTGAGAAACGCTCAAATGCAATTTTCTTGAAAAGGGCTCCAGATTTTGGTTTTATTTTTTTTAAACGGATAGTTCTAAATGGACTTAATAATACGACATAAATGCCATTGTGATGAATTCTTTTATTGTTATTTTTTAAATTAAACAAAAACATTTTTTGAAATATTTCTTATATCGTCAATATGTACTTTACGGGCATTTCTTATACATTATCGTATTTGTGAGTATAGTTACCTCTAATAATTTTTTGTAAATAATTGTTCGCCACATGATCAAGGAAATGTGTATCAGCTGCATTTCCGATGGCCCTTTTGACCTTGAATGACGGCATGTTTTCTTAAGCATTTCCTTTCTTGAGCATCTGACTTGCAGTGACGCATCGAAGTGATCTTTGTTTTCCGATGTCACGATCTTCATGCTCAGTTTGGATCTCCCAGGAGTCTTCAGTTGTTAGTAAATCCACTGCCTACGTCATGTGTCTCTTTTCACTGCCTCTTTTCCTTTATGTCAAAAGAATGAAAAGATATGTAAATGCCCAACGATAGTTAGGATTTGCACAGATATTCTAAAATCACCACGATTTTAGGCAGGCTATTCCGTGAATATCGGTGTATTTAGGATAAGACGTGAAATCATAAATTGCCATAATAGTGTCTCCAACGCAATTAAGTTATAGTGTGAATGACAAATTGTAAAGGTTTCTTTTCAAAGAAGAGAACATTAGTAGAATTAATATGATCAGTTAATATATCAAATGTTACCAAAGCTCCCTTTTCTCATAATTCAATTTAAAAAAAATTGTAGGGAAAGGAAGGGGTATAGATTCCAGAGCACAGGAAAAGGTGCGCAGATGCTACTTTACGACCATAACGATTGTTCACTTTTTATACGTTAAGTAAATCAATGAACCAAGGAAGTCAAAAACTCTCTTAAATCTTATTTACCTCCAAAAATATCTTTACCCTTTAAATCCGATATATCTTTTTAAAGCAGCGGTTTTGAACTATGTTGCTATATTTGTATTCAGCAACTTCGAAAACAGAGCTTTACGTATGACAATATTTCTACGCATAATCCCTTCACTTTCAAGCTTCAATTTTGAATTTTGATATTTAATTTCGATATTCGTCATCAGTGACCGCGAGAACCATTCTATTAATCTTTTTACACATATTGAGTTTATTTTTATGAGTCAGTTAGCCATTTCGAACCCGCCATTTTGAATTTTGAAATTTCATTTTGATATTCGAAATCAGTGATCTCCAGAATCCCATATGTATATTTTATGCACTTTTTTTATTTTTGAATGAGTTGATCCGGGATTTTGAAGCCGCCATTTTGAAATTTGAATTTTTTCATTTCATGATATTCAAATTCAGCGACCTCAAAAACCCATTGATACCAATTTTTACGCAAATCCACTGACATTTGCAATTATGAGCACGTTTTAGCATTCAACCAGCGTGCGCCGGTCCCGTGCGGACGGCCCCAGAGCCCTCACGAGCGCCGACCGGGACCGCTTCTGTAGCTCCATCGGATTGATTAATTGATTGATTGTTAGTGATTCCGGGTGCGTCAACTACTGAGGTCATTAGTCCCGTAAGTGAAGTGCATGCTTTTTTATCGGGAAGTGGCGGTGATCTTCCCCCACTGGATGGCGAGATCCGGCACCGACCTACCATCTACTAGCGAGATTTTCCCTAACCAGGATCTCCCACCAGCGGGACACCGCCCCAGCTGGGGCAAGTTCTACCGGCGTGCCTTCCGGCGTGTGTAGCAGTGTAGTGCATGTTTGTGTGAGTGTGTGTATAAGGGATGAGGATAAGACAAGGAAGAGGAAGAAAAGATCGCGCGCGCGGTCCGTGTCCCGTTTGTTTGGGTACTACTCCGGCATTCGCCTGGTGTTGATCGGAGAAACCACGGAAAGTTACCGTTCAGAGCAACCGGCCACTGGAATTCTCCTCCAGACAGCGACTGAATTTGACAAAGCTGACAAGCTGGTGTCGAAAATCCTGCCACCGCCGGGACTCGAACCTAGGACCTCCTGGTCAGAGACGCTGCAGTGATATCAGTTGATGCACTGAGCCACCGTTGCCAGTGGCTCCACCGGAAACTGGTTACGCACACATAGAACTCTCCAAAGTCTTCTCGCAGCGCCGTCTCCTTGCAACGGGGCTCATTTGCACTCCCTCCGGGCTGAGGGCTCGCCGACTGGCGGCGGCGTGTGGCCGGCGCCGGCGCTGCGCGCGCCTGCCGGACACTGAGGCTAGTCGCAAAATGAGACGCAGCTCCACCACACGACGCAGGGCGACTCATTGTGAGTTTCTGCGAACCACTGTTCTTATTGGACCCAGGGGGTGTGTGTGTGCTCTTGCGCATAGTATCCGACCTCAACCAATGAGCTTCAGACACCAGTTTGCGTCACAATATTAGCGGGAATTTTAAATGCAGACAGATACCAAAATGATTACCTAGTTACAAGACATTGAAACAGATTTATGAAGCATTTCTTTTAAATATTGTATTTTGTACACCTTCATCGTGTCATTTTCGGTTGTTTACCGTTAAAAATTCTCACTTTGTACAACTTTCAAAATGCTTCTCAACACTTCTCGCTCTCCATGCAACATGGCGGCCAGCGTCTGAGTTAGCTTTTCAAACGAAGTGCCCGTGCTGTGGTCACGTGGTTCGTGACGCAAACTGGTGATGCGCAGAAGCAGCTAAAATCGGTGCCCTAGAGGAACCCACCCGTGCATTCCCACCATGATGGGACCCGCGCACGTTAGCGCGCAGGGTGAGGTGCTGCCGTTTCTGCGCATGGTGACCCTGCGGAGCGCAGTCTTGCGCACATTTTCCTGCGAACGTTCGCCGCGACTCAATTGAAGATTGAAGAAAAACTGATGAATTTTGTGTGTGTTCAGTTTTTTTGACGAACACCATGATGAGGGGTTTAATGAAGATAATGATGTATTTTATGAACCGTGATAACTATCAACAGTAGAGACCGCAAAAATATGTGGTATGGAACGTCAAAATATGTACATAAATATATAATAAAACAGTAAGAATTTGTAATAAATATGTAAAATGGTATAAAATATGTAATATCAAAATTCACTAATTATAAAACACATTTATATAATACAAAATTACATTTATAGAAGAATTCCTAAACAAATTTTAAAAATAATACAAACGTCTTAAAAATCATTTCGAGAGCATAAGTTTATGCACACTTTGCTCTATACAACTTTGCCATCAGTAGTAAAAGCTTCATCTCTTGCTATTCAGGACTGCAGTTTTGCAGTCAGACTAGACAATAGAAGACATCGTACAAATTAGCGATATCTACGACTAGCAAACATCACTGCAACGTGAAGCACTCTCATTGAATGGTACACTTGGCGATCGCCAATGTTTCTCCTAAATTAAGGTTAAAAGTCACGATTAGCGACGTCAGTGATACTTTTCACGCCTAAAGGTGAAAATGATCTCAGTCGCTGACGCGCACTTCTCTCTACAGAAGCCGACACGCGTGACTGTGAGAACATCATGCGTCTTCATACAGGGTTCCCGGAGGAGACAGTACGCAGTAATAATGCAGGGAAAGTGCTGATTTTTTAAAAAAATATTTATTTTTGTTATGTCCACAAAACACTGCGTTTGTAAAAAACATAATTTATTCATCATTCACATACAAGGCAAATTCTCTTGTTACAATATTCCCCTCTGTTTGCCTTCTCGGCTGACGTCCCGTCTTGGGTACAGCCGCTGCGATGATCCAAGTGCCTCCGGCTCCGGGCCCGCGCCTCCACTAGGCCGGGCGTCACGCCGTCTCCATACGGCGTAGAAAGAGAGGGCGGTAGGTCTTCCGCCACTGCCTCTCGCTGCTCCCGTGTGCGCTCCTCCGCCACGGCTCTGCTCCCGTGTGCGCTCCACCGCCACGGTCCTGCCCCCGTGTGCGCTCCACCGCCACGGTCCTGCCCCCGTGTGCGCTCTACCGCCACGGTCCTGCCCCCGTGTGCGCTCCACCGCCACGGTTCTGCCCCCGTGTGCGCTCCACCGCCACGGTTCTGCCCCCGTGTGCGCTCCACCGCCACGGTCCTGCCCTCGTGTGCGCTCCACCGCCACGGTTCTGCCCCCGTGTGCGCTCCACCGCCACGGTTCTGCCCCCGTGTGCGCTCCACCGCCACGGTCCTGCCCCCGTGTGCGCTCCTCCGCCACGGTCCTGCCCCCGTGTGCGCTCCACCGCCACGGTCCTGCCCCCGTGTGCGCTCTACCGCCACGGTCCTGCCCCCGTGTGCGCTCCCCCGCCACGTTCCTGCCCCCGTGTGTGCCCACTGCCAGAAGTGGATCTGCCCCTGTGTGCGCTCCACCGCCACGGTTCTGCCCCCCTGTGTGCGCTCCACCGGCCACGTGTCCTGCCCCGTGTGCTCCAGCACCGCCACGTTCCTGCGCCCCCGTGTGCGCTCCACCGCCACGGCCGTTCCTGCCCCCGTGCGCTCCACCGCCACGCGTTCCTGCCCCCCGTGTGCGCCCACCGCCACGGTTCTGCCCCCGTGTGCGCTCCACCGCCACGGTCCTGCCCCCTCGTGTGCGCTCCCACCGCCACGTTCCTGCCCCTGCACTCCACCGCCACGGTCCTGCCCCTGTGCGCTCCCTCCGTCACGGTTCTGGCCCTGCGGTGCCCACCACCACTGTCTTTGCCCCGTGTGCGCTCCACCGCCAAGGATCGTCTCTGCAAAAGCTCCACCGCCACGGTTCTGCCCCCGTGTGCGCTCCACCGCCACGGTCCTGCCCCCGTGTGCGCTCCACCGCCACGGTCCTGCCTCCGTGTGCGCTCCACCGCCACGGTCCTGCCCCCGTGTGCGCTCCACCGCCACGGTTCTGCCCCCGTGTGCGCTCCACCGCCACGGTTCTGCCCCCGTGTGCGCTCCACCGCCACGGTCCTGCCCCCGTGTGCGCTCCACCGCCACGGTCCTGCCCCCGTGTGCGCTCCACCGCCACGGTCCTGCCCCCGTGTGCGCTCTACCGCCACGGTCCTGCCCCCGTGTGCGCTCCACCGCCACGGTTCTGCCCCCGTGTGCGCTCCACCGCCACGGTTCTGCCCCCGTGTGCGCTCCACCGCCACGGTCCTGCCCCCGTGTGCGCTCCACCGCCACGGTCCTGCCCCCGTGTGCGCTCCACCGCCACGGTCCTGCCTCCGTGTGCGCTCCACCGCCACGGTCCTGCCCTCGTGTGCGCTCCACCGCCACGGTCCTGCCCCCGTGTGCGCTCCACCGCCACGGTCCTGCCCCCGTGTGCGCTCCTCCGTCACGGTTCCGCTTCCGCTGTCTGGATCCCGACTTCCCTGCTGACTGACTGCTTGCTGCGAGGGAGCCCGCTAAATACCCCCTTGGGGCCGCGGCTCGCCGGCTGGGCCTGCCGCCGAGGACGGCGGCGAGTCTCTGCCCGCCCATTCTGGCGTGACAGCCCGCGTGCTTCCTGCCAACACGTGGCTCGGTGGCGGGACTTGCGAATGCGCGCGGGCGGTCACAACACTTTCCATAAAAAATATGACATAAAATTGAAGAAAATTAATGTAATAAAAATATTTCGTGAAAATATCTAAATATGTAAAATATGTAGTATAGTACCAAATATGTAAAGTATGTCACGAGAAAATTGAATATTATGTTAGGACGTGGTCGATTTGCCAAGATTACAAATTTGAGAACGGTAAGTATAAAGACAAAAAATAATTACATAAAAATTCGGTCTCTAGTCATCAGTTTCAAGTAGCTCGATTTCAGCCGATTTTTAAAATTATTCACTAATATTTAAATAAATTACCAAGTTTCCCTTATTATTTAAAAAATTCGCTGAAAGTGCGGAAATATGCAAAATAAAATTTGTCAGGAAAGCTCCAGATGGACTGATGGATGATAATTTTCTAAGAAATCGTTAGCAAAAAATACATGCATTTGCATACAAATACGGTCTCAATTGATAACTGAAAGTAAATAAATGAATTAAAATTGAATAAATATTAAATAAATGAAGACTTACTTTAAAACGCTGCAAGTTTCTCGTCCGTTCTAATGGGCCTTGTCGCATTACAGCCCTCTCTGCAAATTTCATTTTTGATGCGATCATGCATATCTTTGAACTGATCACGGTTTAATATAAAATTATTCTAAAATTTGTCATCATCAAATTCCATAGAAAAAACTCTCCATGTGTTTCTTTTTTCTTAGTATAATCGCTTATTTCTACCTTTTTCTCCAACAGAACGGCTTAACATCACGCTCCCCACTCGAACTCGCATTCGGAATCGGATTCAGAACTCAAATCCACTCGACGTCTTCGTCTGCGTTCGTACCGTAGTGAGTTGCGTAGTGAACTGTGGCCCATCTTGCGATGATCGCCGCTGTGACTCACTTTGGCATAAGGAATTCGGCGTGAGTGACCACGAAGTATATAGGAAGGAGACTCCACTCCGGTGATGGGGGCATGTACCAAAAACGTCGGCAACTACTTGAAAAAAAGGACATGGACACCTCGTGCTTCAGTGGCATCATACGGAGAAGCACGAAGGAACCTTTCAAAGCAGCCAATGGCAGCAAAGCAAAGCGTCTCCGCGGGAAGCAATAATATATTTTTTTGTAAAGGTGCGCGCTCTTAATAATAATAATAATAATAATAATAATAATAATAATAATAATAATAATAATAATAATAATAATAATAATAATAATAATAATAATAATTGATAACAATTATTCTTCGTGCCGGCGCCAACTGACAACGACTTTTGTCGACATTGGCCGAGAGAAGCCCAGATAAGTTTCTTCTCTCACCGCGTGATGTCGCTGAAGCAAGAGGGGTCTAGCTTTCTTTCACTTTTCAAGTAGCTGCCGATGTTTTTCGTTCATGTCCCCACCCTGCCTCCGACACCGAAGTTGAGTCTCCTTCCTGTATACTTCTGCGTCGCGTCACGGACCGGACCGGACCGGCGTCTCGTTTTGCGACGAGCCCAACGGCCGCCTCGGCTCCGCCTCTGGCGACCTCTCCGAGCGACCTCTCCGTACTTACTCTGAGTGCCGCCGTTCAACGCCACCTAGACATACTTGCTGGCACTAGGCAAGGGCAGACTGGACGATCGCACGGGCCCCCCAAAGTCAAGGGGCCTGGACATGGGACAGAAGGGAAATGAGTACTCCAGAAAATCGTTAACGTATTTTCATAAGTATCGGTACAGTAGTCTGAGATTTCTCAAAAATTTACAATTAATTTTTTACATTAAATACTTTATTATAACCATTACTTATAGGGTAGAACTCTATGAAATGAATCAGATGACGCTAACATTAAAATAGGTTCCACTAAACTTCATATTATTATTATTTCATGCGTTTAACAAGTGATTTTATTAAGCACTAACTAAACACAATTTTTAGCGTTTTAAGATCACCGTGGAAATTGTATTATTTGATCATTAAATACTTTTACTTAAAACTATTATTGAAAATATATTTCCAACGTCCTTTTTTAAGCTTAAACGTTGTAATTTTTGTTATTTGTTGAAATAAAATAACTCATAGTTTCTTGATACAACTTTCACATTTTTAATTTTTTTTCGGGCGGGGGTGGCTACGTTTCATATTGGTCCCGGGCCCAAAATTGTCTAGCTCCGACATTATCCGCTGCTGAGAAATACCCCTTCCGCAAGCTGACGTGTAGGTCGGAGCCAGATCATACCATCCAATGGGGAGGAATGCCGAAATCTCCCCGGATAAGAAATTCACTACAATAACGGGACCAATGACCCTGGCAGTTGACTTGCTCAGAAACATCAATCAATCAATCAAGTGAGGAGAGCCACCACATTGGCTTCTGCGGTATCAACGTCTCTCCGGGGAACAACTCCCCTTGAGAAAGCTCTGACGTGATCCGAGAACCTCTCGCCGAGATAACTCTTAGTCACATCTCGGTCAGTATAGAGGCAGCGCTGGCCAATCGCGATGCTTGTTCCATTGTTCTGGGTGAAGCGAACTCAGACATTGTAGTACACGGATCTCACACACATTTAACGGTCAGACAACAGACTATGGAAGGATTGAGATTCATTGTTTCATTTAATAATTGGTGTTTTCAGCAGCAAGATCTATGATTAGTCCCGAAAGTGTAGTGCACGTTTTTATCGCGGGAGGTGGCGATGTTCTTTCCCCGCTTGATGGCGAGAAACGGTGCCGACCTAAACATCGCCTTGGGGGATTTTCCCCAACCAGGTAACTTCCACCGCCGGGACACCGCCGGTGAAAGCACTAAGCTCCCGAGTGGCCTCCCCACATGTGTGGTGGGGTAGTGGAGTGCAAGTGTGCGTGTGAGTAAGGAAGAGGAAGGAAAGCGCGCCCACGGGAAATGTATGGTACTGACATAGAAGTGTAGCTGAGTTAGAGGAAGTTACCCGTGCTCGCCTTGTCCCGCTTGGGGCGGTGCCCAGCTATTGGGAGATACGTGGCTGGGGAAACCCCGCTAGCTGACGGTAGCCCGGCGTCGGATATCGCCATCCAGCGGGTAAAGACCACCGCCATCTCCCGGGAAGACATGGACTACACTTACGGGACTAATGACCTTAGCAGGCGACCCGCCCGGAATCAAACATTGTGCCCGTGCTCGCAGGAGCGCCGGGCCACCCTGGAGGGTAAGTAGCTCGGGTGGGTGCAGTTTGACACGCCTGTCTTAAAACATGTTGGCTGCGAAAGGAACAACTCTCTTCATATTACATTCTACATCTAGCTGAAGAACCCCACATTGTTCAGACAGTTATAACAATAGTTCACAAAAAACAATTTTTAGTTTTCCTCATGAGGTTGATTTTTTCATGTTTCCGGGCGCGTCAACTGCTTTGATCATTAGTCCCGTAGTGTAGTGAATGTTATTTTCTCGGGAGATGGCAGTGATCTTCCCCTCTGGATGGCGAGATCCGGCGCTAACCTACCGTCGGCTAGTGGAGTTTCCCCCTAACCAGGACTTCCCCACCAGCGGGGCACCACCCCAGCCGGGCTTCTCCCGACCGGTCTCTCGGAGTATGTGGTAGTGTAGTGCATGTTAGTGTAAGTGTGTGTGTAAGAGGAGAGGATAGGACAAGGAAGAGGAAGGACAGATCGCGCGCGGTCCGTGGCCCGTTTGGTAGGGTACTGCTCCAGCACTCGCCTGGTGTTGATCGGAGAAACCACGGAAAACTACCGATCAGAGCAGCCGGCCTAGAATTCTCTTCCAGAGAGCGACTGAATTCGACATAGCTGAAAAGCTAGTGTCGATAATCCTGCCGCCGTCAGGAATCGAACCTACGACCTCCCGGTGAGAGGTGCTGCAGTGACATCAGTTGATGCACTGAGCTACCGCTCCCGGTATGAGATTGATGAAGCCTTGTAAATGCATCTTGGGAATGATGCATGTGGAATAAAAAAGAAAAGTGTACCTATTAGAGAATTATGAACATTTCTTTTATTTGTGAGTGATGAAAATAATATTCACAGTTTTATAACAATTATAATATAAAATAAAAGTATTTATATTTCTTGAAAATGGGTTTATTTTCTGTGCTTTTTATTACAAAAAGACAGATTAACAAAATATTGTTCCGAGGCATTGTAACATTATTAAACGTACAAATAACATTTATTCAGAAGAAATATCACAATGTCAACATCAAAAAGCTTATGTACACATTATACTAGTCCAGTCAATTATAAACAGACTTGTGATAACTAAGTTTTTTCAACTATAAAAGTTTTCAGGAAATTGATTTCACAGAAGTTTAATTAGATTAATAAACAATATAAATTGACTTTCAAAGGTCCTTACATTTCAAGAACAATCCATCTTGAGAATTATTTCAACCTAAAAATTGGCATTCAACATATCAAACACGTTTGACAGTACATTACTACATTACACAACTCATTAACTGTTTACAAATTTAAAATTTTTTGCAAATTATGTCATTTAAAATTGTTAAAAGATATGTAATATTCAAAGGCATTTTTAATGCAGTACGTATCAGGTAAGTGTTTGTTCGCACTAATTTCACAGCATAATTGATAAGATAATTACAATCACAGTTGTCTATTTTTATTTGATAAAGCACTGTAAAGCAAGAAACAACCTTTAACTTACACAAATAGGAAATAGTTTATCTAGACAATCATTGAACAAACAGGGCCACCACGGAGAGATCCTACGTATGTTGACACCTCCAGAAATAGTCTCAGATTTTTAAGATTCATGTCTGATCAGCAATGTTCGAAACAGTGAGGTTAATGTCTAAATGTAAACCATGAATATATGATTGAATCTGGGTTTACTACTCTTTGAAGTTTTTACTTTCACATTTTGCATTGCAGTCTCAAATAAAAAACGGGACATCAAAATACGGATTTTATTCAATAGATACTGCATACTTATTTTATATTTTCTATACACGCGTGTTCCGAAATAAATGTTGCAGTCTTCTAGGACATGCAGAGGAATCGATGATGATTACTTTTTACCAATGAATATGTGGCGAGAAATTTCATGTAACACAGTTGCAATGTGATATTTACCCCTGATTGTTAGGCAACTATTCATGCATTAGTGTTCGGCAGATCACGTTCTGTTGCAGTGGAAGAGATTTCGTTTGCTTACTACCCACCGAGACGTAAGAGGAGGAGTGCAACAATCTTTGGAAAATTTCAAATGTGACACTTCGTTACACGAAGTTTCTGAGCACACCTTCATTGCCAAAAAAAAGTTATCATTTTTTACCCCTCCGTATTTCTTAGAAGTTTATAACATTTATTTTGAAATTCACTGGATTTCAAAATTGATAAGCAGGAATTTTGAAAAAAAAATCATCAACGAAGATCACATCTCATTTGACGTTAGATTACTGTAAACGTAAAGAACCATTCACAATGAAAACGTTGAAGTAGTCATGAAAACAAACATGGACTTACCATTTACAATGACGTGAACATAAACGTGAAGTCAGCCATGGATAAATTCAAAAATGTATCGTTACAATAAGTACTTAGTCACGAAGTCTGTAAGAAGGAAACTCATCTCCGATGATAGGGTAATTGACATCACGTGGTCAACTGGGAGAACTAAAGGCATTTTCGGCAAATTGCCGCTAACCTCATGTGCCATATTAACGCCATCTTCTTTTACATACTAACGTTCACGGTAAAGTATCACACTAACGTGTAGATGGCTTTGGTCTAGTATCTGTGAGTGCGTCGTTATTGGCCGAAAAAATCCGAAATAAGTTCCTTCATTCACCGTGTGATGTCACTAAAACTAAGCGAATCCAATTTGGTACTGAGGTTTTTCATACATATCTTCACCATGTCTCCAAAACCGGTCTTCTTAGAAATTTCGTGTTGGCTGTCTCCAGAGATTCTAGAGACAATTTAACAACAATAAGTAGAATGAACGCAATCACGGTAGAATGACTGTTTTTTAGAGATATAATGCTGTGATTAATTTTTTATGAAGTGCTTCTTGAGAATGATTATGATGAATGGCGATGTATAATCTTACAAGTTGCATTGGGTTCTGTCTAACGAAAACAGTGGTCGTATCTTTTTTCGCTACCCGATAAGTGTGCTGTTCTTACACGACACGGTAACGAACTCTTGGAGTTTGGGAAAACGGTTACTCCATACGATGTTTACATGCATTATTCTTCCATCTAATAAGATGTCCAAAATTGTACATCATGTTTACGTTATAGTTTTATTAGCTATTCCACAACAAATCGCAAAACGATATAGTGCGTAAGAGGCAACCTCGTGATCTTAGACCTTTGAAGACTTGAAAGAGTTTTGCTCGTTTTCGTTCTAAGATTTCAACCGTGAAGCCTTAGGAGGAGATTCACCTCTGGTGTGTGTGTGTGTGTGTGTGTGTGTGTGTGTGTGTGTGGGGGGGGGTATGTTCGAAAAGCGTCGGCAGCTATTTGGCACACCTGAGCTTCAGCAACATTGTACGGGCAAGGAGGGAACCTTTTAAGACATTTTCAGCCATTATGGAAATTAAGCCCGTCATTGTGATTAAACCTCAGTACTTAGCAGTACACACTGCCACCACGGATCGTGTGTCGTACTTCCATTAAGACGTGAACGAAGCCTTTTTGAAAATGGGTTTTCATAGTTCTACATTCCGTACCACTCTGCGAAAACACGTCAATTGGTTCCACTTTCAGACGTCAGAATGCTCTGGCATCGCATCGCCCTCAGGGTCTCCATCTTGTTGCGTGCTGTCGGGCCTGCCGTCATTGGGGTTGGCAGCCGCCGCAGTCGCCGCCCCCGCTTCCGCCGCCGCCGCCCCGCCCTCGCTCGCGCCGCCGGCGTCGTCGCCGCCCGCGCCGCCGCCCACCGCCGCCGCTGCAGCCTTGCCCTCGTGGCTGTGGCGCCATTTCATGCGGCGGTTCTGGAACCATACCTTCACCTGCGGACAGACAGCTACAGTCACACGAAAAGCTTGTGCATTCACAGGTATGAAAAATTCATTATCATTTTCTGCCAGAAAAAAGTATATTTAATGTTCTCATTATTCTCAGTTAAAAGGCAGAATAAAATATATAAATATTAATATATTTATAATAATATTAACTATATTGCAAAGTTGATATTAACAAAGTTATAAAATTAAAAATATGACTACTGATCAACATTTTGTCATCAAAATATTGCAACGAAAGTATCAGAGAATCAGCACGAGTTTGTAGTACGTTTGTACACCTGGATTTTTACACTGTTGTTTAGTAACACAGTGACTCTCAATAGTTATTAAGTACTAATTTAACGTGTTTTACCACATATGGTTATGATAACTGCGATCAACCTCTCTTTATTAACGTGTCAATTTCGTCTTGGGGAATCCCAATGTTTTAGGAGAGCCTAACGTGGATGACGCTCGATTGTTCTTTTCCGAAATATACTTCGCTATTGCTCGAGAAGATCCAAAGCTGGTCATCTACCGAGCTAATTCCCTGAATTTGAAGTGTTGCATTTTTCGTGTCGCTGGATGCTGAACGTGGCTTTCTTCGCATTCCTTGCTCCGATCTTACAAAACGAAGAGGCTAAACTGAAATTAACAGGTGCGTGTCAACCACGGACCCAGGTTCATTTTCTTCTTCTATCTTTGTTTAGGTAAGGAGTTAATGGTTCATCGTTTAGGCTTTTGTTATTAGAATCTTTCATAACCCTAAGAGATAGTTTCGTATTTCAACGCTAACGGATGTTTTCAACACTCTTCAACACCGACGCCAAAATAAATCAATTCGTTGAAATGGAATCACACTGGTTCAAAATAAATGTTACTAACTACTAGAGCGTGCGGGGGATTAACGTTGCTCCCTATTGCTAATGAACTTGTGATGGGAAAATGTATATAATGAAGTTACGTCAGTTACATTTACTCATGAATGGTAGGCAACTCGTGTTGCACTGGTTGATTGCTTAATTCCGGGTGTATCAACGGCTAAGGTCATTAGTCCCATAAGTCTGGTGCATGTTTTCCTCGGGAGATGGCGGCGAACGGAACCAGCTGAATGGTAAGATCCGGCACCGACCTACACGTCGGATTGCGGAGTTTTCCCTAACCAGGTATCTCCCACAAGCGAGGCACCGGGCCAACCTATCAGCTGGTCTCCCTGCACGCATGGTAATGAAGTGTATGTCAGTGTAAGTGTGTGTACGTAAGGAGTGAGGATAAGGTAAGGAAGAGGAAGGAAAGATCGCGCGGGGTCCGTGCCTCCTTTGTTAGGGTACTGCTCCGGTATTCGCCTCGTCTTGATCGGAGAAACCACGGAGAACTACCGATCAGAGCACCCGGACGCTAGAACTCTCTTCCGGTCGGCGACTGAATTCGACCTAGCCAGTGTCGAAAATCCTGGCACCGACGGGATTCGAACCTAGGACCTCCCGATCAGAGACATTGCAGTGATATCAACTGATTCAATGAGCCACCTCTCCCGGTGTGTTGCATTGATGTGCGGTGGGTCCTCAAAATATCTTTGACGTCATCGCAACGCGATCTGTAAAACACCACTGCATAATGTCTGGTGTAACACGTGTAGCTTCATTAAATGAAATATTCCATTACATGTTCATTCGCAAAAGGAGATAATCTTCGTCCGACATGCCGTAGAAGCTGGAAAAAATATTCTAAAACATTTGTACAGTTTTGCCACTCGTCAAGAGAAATCCAAGCATCGAGCCATTCTATGAACTAGCAACCCTATGAAATTTCAAGCGGTTAGCATTAAAAACTGATGGAAGAAAATGTTTGTCTTGATAAAATTCTACGTAATTTAAAGTCACTGCTTCGTTAACAGTGAGTGAATGCTATCGAGTTTGTGAGTAATATAATTTTGACTATTCAGCATATTGCCTGTTATAAATTCTACTTAACGGTCATGTTCAACCCTTTTCGTAATAGCACCATGCTGTAAGAATAATTCACACACCTTATAGTTATTTACATAAAAAGTACTCTAAATTAGTGTGGTGGTTCCGTATTTCCTCCTGCTCTCTCTAACCTATTCTTTCTTTACTCTATCCAATAAATAAGTGTTATTTTAAATGCTAGCCCTGATATGTGCGTTACGGAGTACCATCATAGAAAATTTTATAATTAGGTCGTGAGTGCGCGGACTGATCCTCTACAGGAAATCAAAACAATAATTATTATTATATGAAAAAGGAAAGGAAATCATCAATAACCCAGTTTTCCTGTAAATATCAGCGTTCTGTCATTTATTGCCGCTTTCCTCAGTGATCTCCTTGCTAATAAAACAGAACACAATGCAACACAAGATAACAAAGTAACAATATTCCTTACGGACTATTGCAATTATATATACATTCACGCATCATACATTTACCTCCGTTTTCATCATAACTTCATTAATTAATTATTTATTTAACGATAACGAAATTCAATAATTAAAATTTATTCAGACATACTCATTATTAAACAAAATTGTAACATTCTATCTCCACTAACTTACTATTTATTACTTCTTCGCGTGAATAAAATTTATAATATTTTATTGCATTAATATTTCATTGCTCAAAAACCGTTTTGCATGAATAAAATTTATAATACTTTATCTGTTAAATTTCTTTTACTTAAAGAAAATGTTTGCGTGCATAATTTCCATAATATTCTATTTGTTAATATTTCTTTCACTCAACAAAATATTTTGCGTGGCCACGTCTTAAAAGAATTAAACTAAAACACATATCTTGGCATTCCCATATTAGCTCCAATGTAGAATCAATTATAATGTTCATAAGTACTTCCCTTCTATGCACTCAGCGATCTTGCTCTGCACAATTCCATTTTCTCCTTTCACCAAAGTTTTTGTTCATCTACCATTAATTAATTAAATTCTCGTAGTCAACATATTCCAAAAACGAAGTTATACTACACTGCATTTTACATTAACATTACAAAAAAAAAAAACATTCGACTCTCATGAGAATCTACGTCACGACCCGCAACCCACGACATTCAGTAGCATTCTGACCAATTTTTCCATCTCTAGTTTCACTAAAACAAAAGACGGCTTTTCTTTTATTATTTTTGCTAATGAAAATTCACTAATTCCTTGTAATTGTCTTTCTACAAGCATAGTGGTTTTTGTTGTCATCTACCCGTTTCACAATTAATTTCACTGTTACTTTGTCCCTTTAACAGTTTTTTTAAATTCAACACGTTTTTCACTGATTATCTATACGCCATTTTAAACAGATGACCGTCTGTCCTTCTTCGTCAATATTTCTACAAGTTTTTAAATTTATTAAGATTTCGAATTTCTATTTTGTGACACGCCAGCCGTCACGTAAATTCGCCTTAAATTGTCCACAAACATTTCAAAGTCCGTTTTGGATCTTCCGCTTCCGAATATTATTAAAAATTTGCCGAAAACAATGCTATGGTGGAACTTAATTCATCTGTTTATTTTCACTGTTTGTATGAAAATCGCATGTTATTTTATAATAAATTATAAACAATGTGACGCGTCTGATCGGACCGTCACATTAGTCTTCAAGGACGAAGCCGAAAAGGGCTGCGAAGTGGAGCAATAGCGGAGCCGAGTGGTTCACCTTCCGGCCTCGTCCTTAAAGACTAATTTAGAACGTGTTATAGACAATGCTTTCGTTTTTTCTAGTTATTCCAGTTATTCAAAACAAACATTCACACTTTCATGAGTTAAGAATTGTCATTGATGTTCTGTTGCAAGGGTTGTTGGTTTGTAAATAACAGTATCTTAGTGCGTAGAAAAACCAAAAGGGCAAAGGAAGATAAACGGGGACACATGGGATAAAGTGGGGAAAGGAGGAAGAAGAGGGCAAGGGGCCAAAATTGGGAAAGGGGAAGAAAGGGACAAATGGAGAAAGAGGGAAAAAATAGATAATGAAAACCATACAATAAAATCTTGATCCCAATGTTGGGCAAGCGCACTGAAATAGTGGGGTGACTCAAAATTGTAATCGCTTTCAGGTGAGCTAGTCCTGAAGAGCGTTTATTCAAAGAGAATTGTCTACTGTATATATTTTTATCTCCTGTTCACTTTATTCACTAACCATATTGTTATTGACCACTTCCACGTTATTGGCCACTCACAGTTTTATTGTCCAATTATTATTTACTGATTACTATTTATGCTACAATCACTAACCACTTTTCACTCATTGACCACTGCCCATATTGTTTACTAATACTGACCACACTCTTGTCTATTATTGATCATTGAACTCGCTGTAATTGTCGCACCTATTATTTTTACCACGTGTGAGAAGTTTCCACAAGCTTCTATCTTTCGCTCTTCTTGACACGGGGAGCGGTAGCTCACTGCATCAACTGATGTCACTGCAGCGCCTCTGACCGAGAGGTCCTAGGTTCGAGTCCTAATGGCGGCAGGAATTTCGACACTAGCTTTTCAGCTAGGTCGAATTCAGTCGCTCTCTGGAAGAGAATTCTAGGCCGGCTCCTCTGATCGGTAGTTTTCCGTGGTTTCTCCTATCAACACCAGGCGAATGCCGGAGCAGTACCCTAACAACAGAGCCACGGACTGCGCGCCATCTTTCCTTCATCTTCCTTGTCCTATCCGATCTTCTTACACGCACACACTTACACTAACATGCACTACACTACCACATATTCCGGGAGACCGGTCGGGAGAAGCCCGGCTGGGGCGGTGCCCCGCTGGTGGGAGAGTCCTGGTTAGAGGGAAACCCCACTAGCCGACGGTAGGTTAGCGCCGGATCTCGCCATCCAGCGGGGAAAGATCACCGCGCATATCCCGAGAAAAGAACACGCACTACACTAACGGGACTAATGACCAAAGCAGTTGACGTGCCCGGAAACACGAAAAAATCAATCAATCAACTCTTCTTGACCGTAGCTTGCGGCTGTAGCTCTTATATCATCCCACCAACGAGTTCTTAGTTGTCCCACTCTCCTTTTCCCTATTCTTGTGTCCCATATAGTAACTCGATGTGCCCATCTCTTCTGATCCAGTCGCATTACGTGACCTGCCCATCTCCATTTAATTTTTCTTACCTCTCTACGTACATCTTTTCATTTCGTTCTCAAGCGAATATCTTCATTTCTTATCATGACTCGGATTGCCAAATTTTCATATAGGTGTTTGTTTTGGCGTTCAGAGACTATGTCTGTGCCCTATAAAGTATAACTGGCAGTACACAGGAATGAAATATCGTTTTCTTGTTCTTTATGCTTTCTTTATGTTGTTCAGTATGAAACTTAGGACACCAAATTTCTTCCAAGCTTTTGAGATTCTAGTTTTTAAATCTTTTTCCTGCCATTTTTTGAATGACACTGTCCCAGGTAGAGGTATTCATTGACGTATTCTATGTTTAAATCTTTTGTTTTAATGGGAGGACGTGGACCGTTGGTCATAATTTTCATTTTCTGATCGTTGATTATTAGGCCAGTTTTATGACATTGTTGTGAAAGTTCATTCAACTTTGTTTCCAATTCTATGGCTGACTTCGCAAAAAATATTATGCCATCCGCAAACCATAAGTTACTGAGGTTTTGTTCAACTATGTTTAATCTATAATTAGGTTTCATTTTTATAAAGATTTCTTCTTGCAGTAAAGTAATGGATAATGGATACAAAAAGACAAATAGGGCAAGGGGACAAAAGGGAGAAGACAAAACGAGACAAGGGGGCAAATGGAACAAGGAGGCAAAATGAGACAACGGTTCAAAAAGAGACAAAGGGACAAATGGGACATGAGGACCAATGAGTGAAATGAGACAAGGAGGAAAATGGGACAAGGGGACAAAACGGGAGTGAGCACGCCGAGGCGCGCGCCTCTCACCTGCGCGTCCGTGAGCCCGAGGGTGGCGGCCAGCTGCCGGCGGTCGGGCTTGGTGATGTACTTCTGCAGCTGGAAGCGCTTCTCCAGCCCCTTGCGCTGCAGGTTGGAGAAGACGGCGCGCGACCACGAGCGCTTCCTCCGCCCGCCCGCGCCGCCGCCGCCCGCGCCGCCCGCCCCGCCCACCACGCCGCCCCCGCCGCCCCCACCGCCGCCCGTTCCCGCGCCGCCCGCAGCACTCGCTGCCGCCGCCGCCGCCGCCGCCGCCGCTGCCTCCGCCAGCAGCACTGAAACACGCGTTCCACATTTGTATTGTTATATACTACATGTATGTGTAAACCTCTTGAACATTGTTAGGCGAGAAGATGAGAAGAATGAAGAGAGACGAAAGGGCTTTGAAAAAGCTGTGTGATATGAAAAATGAAGTTTGAGAGAGGTCGTTTTTGGCTATGTTTCAGAAGAAACTAATGCTATAGAAATTGAGTGCAGAAGTTACAGTTTGCGCGATACATGAGAGGAGCAACCGAGAAGAAAAAAAGGAAGATTAGTCTCCTACACTTTTTTATCATGGACAGAAACTAAAACGGTGTTCTTAGAGGAGGAAGAAATAATAAGAGGTCTGTAACTGGGTGGGAATTTTTTGTTGTAAATATTGAGATGTTCTGTTGTTAATTTTATTGTTTATATAAATGAGTAATATAAGTTTATTTGTTGAACACAAAAGCATCTAATATTTTTTTAGTGAAGCAATTTTAGGTGTTTATGTGGATTATTCTTACACAATTCGTTCGATGTTTTCCATACGGAAATATTCTAAAGGCCATGTCCTGAGATTTGGTGTGTTTTATTGTGCTGATGTATCATGAAAAAGCCGGGCATATCTAAAGTTATATTTCGGTATGTCACAGTATATGTTAGAGTGATGCGCCGAAGGGGGAGGGGGTCCTGAAACTTCAGTCGCCCCTCCCAGAAGCCATCGTCAAATAAAGAATGTTTCAGAATCAATAGGGCCTTCTCTAGTAGCAATGAAACGCAAGGTCGAAATTTCTATACATTAGAGTGACGCAACCCAGGAGGAGGGTGTCATGAGAATTCAACCCCCCTCTCCACACAGAAACCTACGTCACATATTGCATCGCCGAGCCCAGGTGTGGGCTGTCGCCACTGTTGTTAGTATGGGAGGCCGCGCGCCTGCGAGGGCGCAGTTCGTGGTTTTCTCCTCCCTCCCCCCCCAGGCGGCAGTATCGGCCGTAGCGGAGGGGTAGTGAAAGGGGGGAAAGTGGGGAATAAGAAAGAAGGGGAGCAAAATACGGTTAGGGTCGACCAGGGGTCGCGAACCAGCAGTTGGATGTGAACGGTAGGAGTGGAGTGAAGGCAGTGAGAGATGAGATACTGCAGTTTCTCTGTGTAGTGCAATATTTTATTGGAGTTTGTCTAATATCACAAATTGTGATATACGTAGCGGAGTGGAAGGATAGTTACCCAGCTATTTCTAATGTTATAATGTTTCGGCAAAAGTGTATCCATGAATTTCTTCTGATTGTAATTTGTATGATGTGATTTCATGGCATGTAGTGTGAGCATTTGACAGGGTTGCTTTGTGACCCTGCAGGGTAAGCAAGGCACAATGTTGCAATGATTACTTGTATGGCAATGAACTAGTATTATCGTTTAAGAGTTTGAGGAATGATACTCCAAAGTGTCTTGAGTGTTTAACAAAAGCAATGAAAAGCTTTGTCAATTTTGAATCTTCTTTTTCCTTAAAATTTTTGTAAAAATGGTGAAGAATGTTTATTTCATTGCTTACATTTCTGTTGTGTGTTGATCAAATTTGGATGTAAATTTTTATTGGAAATAAGGGAATTGTGTTAAATAATGTACAATTCTGAAGTGTTTGGTGCAGATGCACTTAATTGTTGTACAGATCATATGGAAGGATAATGTTTATTCCAAATGACTAAGTTATTTGTTCAAATTAAATCATTTGATTTTGTTTCTTTAAAAAAAAGCTGGTTGTTTATAATCCTCAGAATTGTTCTAGGAATAATACTTCTGAGTTGTTGGTTTCCGTTTCGGGAAGCGTGGGAGCAGCCAGGGCAAGAACTCCGCCCCCCCGGTCCCCGACTTCCGTTACAGGAGGTATCAAACTATCATGCAAACCTTGAAGTACGGCCCTCCGCACGGCGGACGCCACGTCGCCGCGCGTGCATCCCGTTACGTCACAAGGAGCTGGCGCCCGAACAGGGGACCTGAAGGGTGTTCTAGGAGTACCCATGGGGAAGTGCTGGTTTAGGTACTTGTTATTTCTAGCACTCTGAGCACTGCATCCCACGCTTCTACGAATGGAAAACCGAAGTGAGTTACAATATGGTGTATTAGAATAAGCATTTATTTGTCAGTGGTTTGTAAATTTTGTGCGCGGTTTAAACGTCATCATGGTGGAAAAACACTCCGGCACGGGCTATGGGGGAGATGAGTCAGAGACAGGCGATGGTGTGAGCGAAAACCCGACAGTGGGCAGTCTGGTCGCGATGGTAGAAGGGGTGACTTTGGACGACTCTGACAATGTCGGCCTAGAGACAGCCGAGGGCAAAGAAACTAGGTCGACGGGGGCGGTGGCTAAGAAAAGAAAACAGACGGAGGGAGTTACGGGAGATAGATTAGGAGAGATGGCCGATTTATTTAATTTGATGCGAGAGGTGATGGAAGGATTCGCGCGGACGGCCGAAGAGAAAAATAAAATTATGTTCGGTGAAATTAAGCAGGTGTTAAATGATCAGATAGAGAAACAGAGTAGGGAGATTAAAGAAGAAGTCAGAAGCATCGGCGGTCGGATTGATTCCCTTGCAAATCAAATTGTTGCGCAGAACCAATTGATCGCTGACAGGTTCACCGTGCAGGATAAGAAAATTGAAGAGAAAATGCGTCAAATGGGAGAAGACATGAATAAGAGCTTGGAGAGCCAGTACAATACGGAAATTAGACGGCAAGACGCAAAAATTGAGGCGGTCACAAATTCGGTAGGAGGTTGGATATCTGAGTGCCAGGACAAATTGGTCACCAGACTTGAGAAGTTCGAGGACGAGGTTAAGACTTCGCGGAACGCCTTAGAAGCAAAGATGATGATGAAGAAGATGATGAAGAAGATGGTGAAGAAGAAGAAGATGGAGAAGAAGAAGAAGTTGGTGAAGAAGAAGAAGATGGTGAAGAAGAAGAAGAAGATGGTGAAGAAGAAGATGGAGAAGAAGAAGATGGTGAAGAAGAAGAAGATGGTGAAGAAGAAGAAGATGGTGAAGAAGAAGAAGATGGTGAAGAAGAAGAAGATGGTGAAGAAGAAGATGATGAAGAAGAAGAAGATGGTGAAGACGAAGAAGATGGTGAAGACGAAGAAGATGGTGAAGAAGAAGAAGATGGTGAAGAAGAAGAAGAAGATGGTGAAGAAGAAGAAGATGGTGAAGAAGAAGATGATGGTGAAGAAGAAGATGATGGTGAAGAAGAAGTAGATGATGCTGAAGAAGAAGAAGTAGATGATGGTGAAGAAGAAGAAGAAGTAGATGATGGTGAAGAAGAAGAAGTAGATGATGATGAAGAAGAAAAAGTAGATGATGATGAAGAAGAAAAAGTAGATGATGATGAAGAAGAAAAAGTAGATGATGATGAAGAAGAAGAAGTAGATGATGATGAAGAAGAAGAAGTAGATGATGATGATGAAGAAGAAGAAGTAGATGATGATGATGAACAAGAAGTAGATGATGATGATGGAGAAGAAGTAGATGATGATGATGATGAAGAAGTAGATGATGATGATGATGATGAAGTAGTTGATGAGGATGATGAAGAAGAAGTAGATGATGATGATGAAGAAGAAGATGAAGAAGAAGTAGATGATGATGAAGAAGAAGATGAAGAAGAAGTAGATGATGATGATGAAGAAGAAGATGATGATGATGAAGATCATGAAGAAGAAGAAGAAGGTGATGATGAAGGTGATGAAGAAGATCATGAAGAAGAAGAAGATGGTGAAGAAGAAGAAACAAGTAGTGAAAACAAAGGTTCCATCAACCCTCCTGATTTTTTTCAAGAATATTTTCTCCCAGAAAAAATTCTACGAATGGATGGGGGAGGGATGTGACGCCGAGCCCAGGTGTGGGCTGTCGCCACTGTTGTTAGTATGGGAGGCCGCGCGCCTGCGAGGGCGCAGTTCGTGGTTTTCTCCTCCCTCCCCCCCCCAGGCGGCAGTATCGGCCGTAGCGGAGGGGTAGTGAAAGGGGGGAAAGTGGGGAATAAGAAAGAAGGGGAGCAAAGTACGGTTAGGGTCGACCGGGGGTCGCGAACCAGCAGTTGGATGTGAACGGTAGGAGTGGAGTGAAGGCAGTGAGAGATGAGATACTGCAGTTTCTCTGTGTAGTGCAATATTTTATTGGAGTTTGTCCAATATCACAGATTGTGATATAAATAGCGGAGTGGAAGGATAGTTACACAGCTATTTCTAATGTTATAATGTTTCATCAAAATGTGTATCCATGAATTTCTTCTGATTGTAATTTGTTTGATGTGATTGCATGGCGTGTAGTTTCAGCATTTGACGTCCAATATCACAGACTGTGGTATAAATAGTGGAGTGGAAGGACAGTTACACAGCTATTTCTAATGTTACAATGTTTCAGCAAAATGTGTATCCATGAATTTCTTCTGGTTGTAATTTGTATGATGTTATTTCATGGCATGTGGTGTGAGCATTTGACAGGGTTGCTTTGTGACCCTGCAGGGTAAGCAAGGCACAATGTTGCAATGATTACTCGTATGGCAATGAACTAGTATTATCGTTTAAGAGTTTGAGGAATGATACTCCAAAGTGTCCTGAGTGTTTAACAAAAGCAATGAAAAGCTTTGTCAATTTTGAATCTTCTTTTTCCTTAAAATTTTTGTAAAAATGGTGAAGAATGTTTATTTCATTGCTTACATTTCTGTTGTGTGTTGATCAAATTTGGATGTAAATTTTTATTGGAAATAAGGGAATTGTGTTAAATAATGTACAATTCTGAAGTGTTTGGTGCAGATGCACTTAATTGTTGTACAGATCATATGGAAGGATAATGTTTATTCCAAATGACTAAGTTATTTGTTCAAATTAAATCATTTGATTTTGTTTCTTTAAAAAAAAGCTGGTTGTTTATAATCCTCAGAATTGTTCTAGAAATATTACTTCTGTGTTGTTGGTTTTCATTTCGGGAAGCGTGGGAGCAGCCAGGGCAAGAACTCCGCCCCCCCGGTCCCCGACTTCCGTTACAGGAGCTATCAAACTATCATGCAAACCTTGAAGTACGGCCCTCCGCACGGCGGACGCCACGTCGCCGCGCGAGCATCCCGTTACGTCACAATATATATATATATATATATATATATATATATATATATATATATATATATATATATATATATATATGCCCCCTCTTTTAACTCACCAAAGGCATATGAATTTCAATTGGAGAATAACGTCACGAAAGGAACCGATCGGGATAAATATTCAATACCAGATATTCAGAAGACCTTTTTATTTTCATTTATTTTCGTGAAAAAAGTAACTAGTAGTGCTACATCACCACGTACTTTCTCGCTCGTATTTTCACGCAAAATTACGTGAAAAGTACCCAAATTTTTGAAAACTTGTACATGACTGTATTTCATAATAAATCGGGAAGGAACAGATTTAAGTAAGGAAAAAAATAGGGTAGTTGTCGGAAGACGCCAAAAAAAAACTTTGAACTTTTGCAATTTTCGAAAAAACAGGCTTTTCAACGATTACAACACCTGCACCATTCTCTTAAACATCCTTCACACTATCCAACAGCAAAATTTCATCAAAAACGATGGAGCTATTTTTTTGAAAATTTTGAAAGTGTCTCAGGTACTTCATGTAAAGTACTCCCCAAAATTAAAATACCGATTTCAAATCCAAGGAGCCGCGACATCAGCTATATCAATTGTGGAATATCAATTTTGGAGAAAATCAACTGGACGGTTTAACCGCTTATGTTCTTCCCAGACGGACAGACATTTTTCCGTCTCATTGCCCATAATATTCTTCCTTTGAGATTGCCGGAATACTTGCCCGTGCTCGATTCGAGACTCGACCTGCGGCATACGCATGTACATTGACTTGTAGGATAATCTCGGTTAGCTACATTCATTCCGCTGTGCTGTATTGTTCTCTTCGGCGCTGCAGCTGGGTGGCTGTCACAGTTCCCGAGAGCTTTTGGTTTTACGACTAAAGTGAGCTCGTGAGCGCGTGAGTAGAAGCGGTCGCTAACGGCAGCGATTAAACCTGTGAAGACCGCTTCGTCGATTGGATTCACATTCGTGACAGAAAGAGCAAAGCCATTTTGGGCCAGAAATCTCGTCAATTTCGCATCTATTCTCCAATTGATACTGAAATCTTGGTGTTTCTTTCCATGCTCAAAATGGATGTTAACTAAGTAATGCGAGTGGACCAAAACTAGGTATTTATGCCCATTATGCAATTTAACAAAAATGGGGGATGGTGGCGTCAGATTCGGATTTAGCGCGTCGAAATACACAGGAAAACGTGTCAAGTCGTTGGTTCTGACAACTTTTTTATTTTGTGTTTGCGTTATTTATTGTACTCTTAAACAGGGTGTAATTAGAAGTTCAGATGTCTTTTTCCAAGAATTGCACTTGCGCAATTTTGTAATTACTTGTGTAATTACTTGTAGCGTGTCTACTTTCTGTACGGTTGCTCTCCATTTTCACCTCTTACGATGTGCTGGCAATTTTTTACTGAAAATTAACCATGTTTTGCTCCTTATCAATGCTACACCGAGTTTCATGTATCATGGAGGTTCGTAAAAGCACCATTAGCTACTTCAATGAGCATTATTACTCTTCACCTGTACGATCTCTCTCTGCTCCTAGTCTGTGTTTGTTTCGTTTAATACTTATATACGCCTATTGCATTTGCCTTTTGGGTTTTTCGTTTATATAGAATATGTGCAATTTAATGTTCATTTGTATTTTAATTAATGTACGTAGGTCAATCAATAATTAAAGAGACAAATTTGTCTGAAGAAAAAAGTTGGTATGACAAGTTTGGTAATTTTAAGAATTTATGTTGGTATCACTGGGATGAGGCCTAGCCATCTGGAGAATCAACATTGTTGTGTTCATTACCTCAAACATAAGTTGAACGATAAAGAGTTCACATGAGAATTCCACATTGGTTGAACAACGTTCATTGATATTTTCCTTGCTAAAGGTGAAATACCAGATAATATATACTCCAGAATTACTAATGTGTGTGATAAAAGTTGTATGAACTGCAGGAATTTGTACAAGTGGGTAGAACATTTCAAAAGTGGTCGAGACTCTGAGACTTTTTGTGATTATCTTTGTGGGTGTTTTTTGTGTGATTCCCTTGAAGAACAGCGTACAATAAACAGCCAATACTCATGAGATATGCTTTTGAACAAGGTGAAGCCAACCATAAGTGAGAGAAATCGTGGTTCTCAGAGGAGAGGTGTGATTCTCCTGCAAGACAACGCACGTCCTCACATTAAGCAACAAACCCGTTGAACCGAGGACAAAATGGATTGGGAGGTACAGCCTTATCCCCCTCACAGCCCCGATTTAGCACCATCTACATTCCATTTGTTTGGTTCACTGAAAGAGACATTACATGGGAAGAAGTTTCAGGATACGAGGATATTAAAAATTTGTGGGAAATTGGTTCAAACACGAAGATAAAAAGTTCTTTGCAACAGGTATAAGGGACAAATGCATAAATATTGGTGGGGATTATATGGAAAAGTAGGAAAATTTCTGTTTTGAAAAAATTAAGTACATTTCTCCAGACCAATTTGTCTCTTTAACTATTGAATGCCCCTCGTTTATTCGTAATTTCATTCGTTTCGTACTAATAAATATTTAGCTTCTAACGTTCTAAGTGTACAATCACTTTTGCACTAACGTATTGTGTAAAATGTCCTCCCTTTCTCTACAATCGAAGAACATTGAGATACAACTTGAAGTTCATACTCCCTTTTAATCATTTTTAAGGAATTTGTTAGGTGTTCCTTGTATTGAAACGCATTTCATCACATTAACTTCGCAGAATGTCGCTTGATACCGGACGGTTTTCTTTCACCGAAATTATCAGAATATGAGAAACATTCAAACAATGGTAAGAGAGGTATTCGAAACTCGTAGAGGTTCAAACAGCTCTCTTGTTGTTTTCAGTAGCCTTGGAGGGAATATTGCACCAACGTTTTGCATAGCATGTAATTGCCAGTCATTTGTGTTTTTCTCGTTTTGTATTAACCTCTCTGGAACAAAAAAAAGCATCTTGTTCTCGCAGAATGTATGCGTTGCTGAGGGCCCTGCAATGGAAGTTGCAACAAAGGAGCAGTGGATGAATGTGAAAGTTGTGTGTTGAGTTCTAGAACAAATTATACTTTAATGAAGGGAAAGTACTGAGCGAAACTGTTTTTGTGGAATGTGTAAGTTCTTTCCTTTGTAGAATGCAATTATCGTAATTGTAAAGAAGAGATTACGAAGACGTCTGGTGAATACTGCTTACAAACAAGGGAATACGTAAATGCGAAAAATATATTAATGTTTCACGTGAATTAAAAATACTATGAATTAGAATGTATAATGCACTTAAATGAATGACTTCACTAATGTTAGCACGGATGTAAAATTTGGAGAAGAAAAAATCTACTAAATATATTTGCAAATATTTCGATATTCTTGCCGGAAAAACACAACAGGTGGAGCGTCAACAGCACATATTTTCTCGTATTATTGGTAACTGTTACGTTGTATTATAATAATTGGTATACCTGAAAAAGTGTTTCCAGTCCTCAAAAATATTTCGTAGAGCTTGGGCAAACTTAGACACGTTGGTTACACAGGCAAAATTTTAAGTCACTTATCTAACATCTCTAAACAACGTCAAAGTATCGCAATAAATGGTTCGCTTTTGCATTACAGAAAAAAATGTTTTTAATGAAAATTGAACCTGCCCCAATTTTATAAGTGCTTTGATATGTTCGAGTGAAAGCTTCAACAAATTCGGAGCCATTTTTTAGAAAATTTCAGAGTTGTTGGGGATTTATGTAAAAAAGTGAAACATCCATACGACACAAGCCATATCATCTGGGGAGAATTAAATTTCGCTGGATATTTTTTAGTACGTTATAACCACTAGCATTGTTCAGACACGGGTGAACACATGTTTTGCTGAAAATCACTTTTTCGGAGTCAAGGATCAAGAAATAATGGATTCTGAGCTGTATTACAGTAAGGTATTATAGTAAGTGATTTACTACGCTCGGGCAAAAGAAAAGTGCACTGCTAAAAGTTTTTCGCGATTTTCTGCTAAAAAATTATATTAGTAGTATTCCAGAAAATAAAAATGTTTTTGTAACACATCTTTAACAATTCGTTCATAGCTATCCGTTTCTACCAAGATAAAAAGTTGTGTGGTATATCGGTCACAGAGAGGTGCATCAATCCATCCTCTCACTAATTACAATACTTGTTTCAACTTACCGGTAGCGGTAGCTCAGTGCATCAACTGATGTCACTGCAGCGCCTCTAACCGGGAGGTCCTAGGTTCGAGTTCGGTCGGTGGCAGAATTTTCTACACTAGCTTTTCAGCTAGGTCGAATTCAGCTGCTGTCTGGAGGAGAATTCTAGCGGTCGGCTGCTCTGATCGGAGCCGTACCCTAACAAACGGGCCACGGACCGCGCGCGATCTGTCCTTCCTCTTCCTTGTCTTCTCCTCTCCCCTTACACACACACACTTACACTAACATGCACTACACTACCACATATTCCGGGAGACCGGTCGGGAGCTTAGAGCTTGTCCCGGCTGGGGCGATGCCCCGCTGGTGGGAGAGTCCTAGTTAGGGGGAAACCCCACTAGCCGACGGTAGGTCGGCGCCGGACCTCGCCATCCAGCGGGGGAAGATCACCGCCATCTCCCGAGAAAAAAACATGCACTACACTAACGGGACTAATGACCGAAGCAGTTGACGCGCCCGGAAACATGAAAAAATCAATCAATCAATTGTTTCGACTTGTGTTCGAAAGCTGCTGCCAGTGCAGATATATTACATCTCACATTTCAGTGTCTTGTTTATATAAGGTTTATATAACTAAATATTGACTTATATAGTATTTATGTAAGTAAATATTTACCAATGCATTTGTGGCGAAGTATACTCAGTTTTAGCGAAAGAACTATGGTACAGGTGTTTGCATAAGCTCGGTTCACAATATTGTACTTTATTTCAATTGTATTGCCTTGCGGAAAACTTTTGCAGAATGACAAAGAAAGTTGAAATAACATTTATAAAATAAATAAAATGTAAAGAGTAATTCTAACATTGAAATGCGAAAGAGAAATAAAACCATGTTCATTATATTAATTACAATAGTCCCTCGAGTTAGAGGTTAAGGTCTTAAGATTTCCCTATAAGCTGTCTTTCCACATTTTAGACGCGTAGTTCTGCTAAAGTTAAATCTATTTTAATCATTCTAGGTAGAAAGTTAAATATCCTTCTTAAAAATGATGTTGCTACAGTACCTCTTTTTCATGTAGAAAGAAACATTTTTTTTACTTTCATGTGTTTTTAAAAGCGAAACATGAAATTATTTAACCTGACGTAGTTTAACGTGATAAATTTATAATTTTGTATTTTACTAAAAGAAATATCAATCCCGATAGTTCATCTACTCGAGAAGTATACCTCATTCACTCCGTCGCTCGTATATAATACAATGTGCCATCCTATCGTAGACAAAGTATATATTTTTACGTACGTACACGGATTTTGTTTTGTATCATAAATTCGTATTTGAATTCTTCCGTAAATTACTTTTCAACTTGACTTCAAATCTTAATTAATTGCAAAAAAATGAAATCAACGTATGCGACAATTTCTTATAGGATTCTGTTTTCTCTACATAAAGAGATACGCGGGAGATCGCAAAACGAAGGAGAGAATTCGATTCCCAGTGGGCGTTCTCAGTGTTCTCTGGCGTCGCGTCGGGAGCGAAGAATTGGCAAGGACGACGCCAAGTGCGCAAGTAGTGCGAGTGTGTCGGGCGACAGCCGGCCGGTGCTGAGTCAGCGCAGCAGCCAGTGGGCCAGAGCGAGTCTGCACAACGTAACACGGCGCGGTCACGAGCGAACGCGCCGTGCGGCGCCGACTCAAGACGAGAAAAGCTGTGACGGCGCCCGCCGCTCCGACCCTGCCGCACAGTGCTTCGAAACCTTGAAGATAACTGGCCAAAATATCAAGGAAGCGTATCTATACTTGGATTTTTTAATGTGGCATCTCAAGGTTGTGCGCGAAAGATGGAGAGGGAAGGCACACTCCAATAGGGAGCCGTAAAAGTCGGAACTGTAGTGACTTTGTATCTCCCGTTGGGAGACTGTCTTCCCTCTCTCTCTTTCGCGCGTGACCTTGAGATGCCACATTAAAAAAATCCTATTACAGGGATTTTTATGTTTACAGTTAAACAACTGCTAATACTATGAATATAACTATACTACTAACTGTTATACTATACTACTAACTGTTAATACTATGAATACACGGCTAAACAGCCGTGTATCCATAGCGTTAACATAGTGTGCGTATAAGAGACACGTCTTTTGTAATCGTCTTCGTATCTCACTCCGAAAGTGCGACGGAGCGGGAGCGAAAAATTCGGGAGCTAAAAATGAAAAAAAGAAAATTATTCAAATCCTTGTCAAAAGTTTTATACGTTATAATTGTATTTTTTTAATTTCATTCTAATTTAATTTCATGGCACGTATGAATGTAAATCGTGAGAAGAATAAGATTTTAATATTATTGAATAGCGAGTATTTGTCAATAATTAAAATTTAAAAAAATAAAATGAGAAAAAATTGAATTTCGGAGAAACGGGGAATAAAAAGTACATAATTGTGCAGAATTTTGAGGTTAACTTGGCATTTTCTCGTATTATATACCTTTCAAAAATCACTTCTAGCTTAATCCATGTCGTTGCAACTGTATTCCTGGCTCGTTTTTAGTGAAGGGGAGTTGAGTTTAATTCGAAGTTCAGTTTATACGCTCTGTAACTGCCATACTTTATAGATAAAACACTTCTTTAAAATGATGAGTACATTGTTCTAAATATTGTCAAAATAGCTGAACTGCATTTGGGAAAACATGTCCGTTTTCTTCCCTATTTCAATTTTTTCGCAAAACTCAATTCGCCATTTTATATTTAAATGATGTTTCTTTATTCGTAATAAAAACAAAACCCTTGCACAAAATAGTTCGAAATAAATATTACAAACTTCAACGTTATTTATTGGGTGGAAGATGATAACTTTTGGGTACTGAACAAGAAGTGAGAAATTCCATAGAACGTGACAATTCGTGTGACTTTTGCCCTTTTGAGCACCTGCCAAAAACAGTGCAGGGTTGTTTACCTACCGATTAGGGGTAAATGTGAGATGTAGAATTCAGTTTTATATGGAATCCATATTGACCAAAAGTTATCATCGACCCTAGAAGCGTGTAAATATGTGTTAATTCCGAATCATCTCTTCCCATACGTCACATACAGTTTTTACTACTTTTTGACCAGACATTTAGATATTTATTTAGTCAAAAACAGTAAAGAAACTATATGTGACGCATGGGGCGAAAATCCTTGGCGCACTTTTTCTTGAGTTTCACAATCCCAAAACTAGACATCTTCGTTCCCGAGTTACAGAAAACTTATTTGTAACGGTAAACGAACTGCAGATTTGATTTTTCTGCATTGCTGCACCAAATAGTAACTCACCCTAATCTCTATTACCACTACAAGCAAAGGAGGAGCTCAACAAAACGTGCGCATATGAAGCTACATTTACGTCCAGAAGCAAATCAAGGGGTCATCTCAGCATTTGCTCAATGGATCAGGCAAACTGGACAAAAACCTGATCGAAAAGGGGGTAATACTAAATTATATTGTGTAGAGTCCATCTGTATCTTGTGAAGTCAGTTAAAACTGTCTCTTCTGACCGGGAGGTCCTAGGTTCAAGTCCTGACGGCGGCAGGATTTTCGACATTAGCTTTTCAGCTAGGTCGAATTCAGTCGCTGTCTGGAGGAGAATTCTAGCGGCCGGCAGCTCTGATCGGTAGTTTTCCGTGGTTTCTCCGATCAACACCAGGCGAATGCCGGAGCAGTACCTTACCAAACGGGCCGCGGACTGTCCTTCTTCTTCCTTGTCCTATCCTCTCCCCTTACACACACACTTACACTAACATACACTACACTACCACATATTCCGGGAGATCGGTCGGGTGCTTAGAACTTGTCCCGGCTGGGGCGGTGCCCCGCTGGTGGGAGAGTCTTGGTTAGGGGGAAACCCCACTAGCCGACGGTAGGTCGGCGCCGGATCTCGCCATCCAGCGGGGGAAGATCACAGCCATCTCCCGAGAAAAAATCATGCACAACACTAACGGGACTAATGACCACAGTAGTTGACGCGCCTGGAAACCGAAAAAAAATCAATTTAAAACTGTCTCTAATAGTTTGAAGGACTGGCCTCACTGTGCGCCGACCGGGCGCGGGCACAGCTGCGGGCGCGCGGAGAAGCCAGGGCGACGCGGTGCGGCGAAGACACAGCACGTCGGCGGGGTGGGGTCAGAGCAGTAGCAAAGGAAGCTGGTGAGGACAGTGAGGAATGTGGAAGCGAAAGTGGGAGGGGGGTCACACACGCTGATGAAGGCGGCAAAGGGGAGGCTGTATCAAAGGGCAACGAACGCGCCAGACGCGACGGGGACGGAGAGGAAGGAACTGTGAGCGGATATGCGTGAGTGTGTGTGTGCATGTGTGTGTGTGCACATGTGTGTGCGCGTGTGTGTGCGTGTGTGTGTGTGTGGACAGCGGGAGCACGGCGACGACAGCTGGAAAAATGAAAGTGAAAGAGATGAAGTAACAGGAGTCAACGGTGTCGGCGAGCACAGATGAGGTGAGGACGCGTGAGAACGAAAGATAACACGGAGGCGCAAATTGTGACGATGGAGAGTCGACGTGGATAGCAGATTCGGCAGTGCCGCCTAAATGAACCAGGACGGTGGATTGATTGATTGATTTTTTCGTGTTTCCGGGCGCGTCAACTGCTTTGGTCATTAGTCCCGTGAGTGTACTGCATGTTTTTTTCTCCGGAGATAATGGTGATCTTCGCCCGCTCGATGGCGAGATCCGGCGCCGACCTACCGTCAGCTAGTGGCGTTTCCCCCTAACCAGAACTCTGCGGGACGGTGGAGAAGTACATTTTTTTATTACTCTACATCAGAAAAATATACTGACCTGTCGGTGGCTCAGAACATTAGGGCAATTGTATCTAAGTATGCAGGTTTTAGGGCTGTGGGTTCATTTCCCAGGTTAGTCATGCAACTTCTGAGTTGTTTGTGGGGTGGAGTATTCTCAATTACTCGCGTACCACTTCTAATCCTTAATCACCTTAACCTTTTCCAAATACCTTGGCCTTAGGAATATTAAGTGTGCTATTGATATCGTGTAAACACGAAGGAATTGGCTCTCAAATCCCTGAAGGTACAAGTTTTGAGATGGGCCCTTGACTACGTCTGACAATTATGCATGTTGAAATCCAAAATGGGGCCAAAGAGCTACCTCGGCGTGAGGTGCTTGGAATAATGAGGACTTTCCTTTGGATAAGGTCGGTTCAGGGAACGGTGAGATACCGCTGAGGCCCCAGAAAATTCGTAAGTCGCCTACAGATGGCAACCCGGAGGTAGTGTTGGGCAACCAGCAAAATTTATAAAAATGTTCAAAATTAGGAAGAGAAATTACTAATGTACAAAATAAATTTAATATGTTGAACGTCTCGTGAGAATCGCGAAAAGTTACTAGATACATCGTGCGACAGAAATATTAACTATGAGGACATGTGTCGTGCTGCAATCTTGAGTACATTATGCAAACCTCTGATGGGAGGGATTATGGTCCCTATTATAATGAAGGGTAAACCTCAGCTATGCAAACGTGTGAAAATAATCGGCAAACGACTGAAATGCTTCATTTTGCGTAGTTCTCCAGACCAAATAAGGAGATATAATGTGCTCCTTCCTGGGCCAAAGAATGACCGTTAGAGAATCGTCGAAGTAAAAAAGGAGGGCGTTTGTAAAGAAAAGGCTCAATTAAAACAGTAGTTTGAAAGCAATACTTTTTCGCAATGCTATTTATGATTTGTAATATTTAGATGGTCATTTGTTAGTGAAGTTGGCCTTCACTTTCTTAACCTCTCGATACGCCTTTGGTAAAAGTGTTCAATTCAGAATGTCCAGTGACACTAGTACTCGTTCAAACATATCCTGCGCAAAATATCCACAAACGAAAATGTCCCATAAAAGTTTTCTAGGAAAAAAAGGTCCAAAAATGTTTCTGTGCACATTTCCATAAAATTACGCATTAAAATTACAAAAAACACACTCCTTAGGAAACGACATGTATCGTTAAATCCGTATCAAAGAGTATCTGCACAGTCATTTAGAAGATATTGCGACCTCCCCTCTCTATGCGTGCACCCACACTGAATCAAATTTAAGATGTCATGGTTTGAGAGAGAACTTCCAAAACCTGTCTACAAAAACGACTATCAGCTACTGTGCCAGGTGAAGCCCCATTGACTTACGGCAATGTGAGCAAAAACTGGTCGAGATGAGGTCGTATACCTAGAAGAATATTAATATTTGTTTCAGACTTTATTTCAAGCACAATCGAAAAGATCATAAGTTACCAGATTTGGAAATTCTGATCTGAAGCTGCATTTTTAATGAAAAAAGTACTATATTTAGTTTTCATAATCTGGTATATGCAATAGTGCCAATAATTTTAAAGCACGAATAAAAGCATGTCAGAATAAAATAATAGACCGTAGAATTATAGTATCCAAATATATCTGCGGTGATAACAGCAATGCGCTTAGTTTGGGGGTTATAATTCTGTGAATGTCATGCATTCGCCTTATGAGTGTAGTAGAAACCGTGGTAGAAAGACATGTAACCCCAGTGCCTGACTTTGACTTATGTGCGTGCTAGGCTGTCAAATGTTTTAGCGTCCTTTTTTTTAATTTGCTTTTTAAACCTAAACGTTATTTATAATATTTTGAAAAAAGTTGTAGGATATTTGTAACCGATGCAAATATTGTGTACGTATAAATAACTGATTATACATATTTGCATTATTTCTAACATCAAACATTTTTAGGTAAATAAATTAAAAATTTAAGGAAATTATAAAAGAATTTCTATATTTGAGTATTATTCACATTTTTTCACAAAAAAAATTGGATATTGAAGTCAAAATCACATTTAGATGCACGTATAAAATTTCTCGCTTTAGTCTCGGCAAATTTAACAGTGTCTTCAAAGTTGATGCGTCCCAAAATGTCATTTTCTATGTATAACAGAGTTAATGCATTCAATGTGTCTTCTTTAAGACTCGATCTCAGATAATTTGTTACGCTCTTTGAAGCAGAGAAAGATCGTTCGCCATTTGCATTAGTCACAGACATCATTAAATAGAATAGTAAAATAGTGTATCGTCACTTCCTTTAATCAAGAATACCCTCCGAATAACCGTTTTCTAAACCCTTTTTCCACCAAATGTGACCCTTTATCTCCATACAGAATGAGATCGTCAGCCATAAACGGATAAAGTTTGTATATCAACTCGATACAGTCTAAGAAGTATTCATTTTGTAACCAATAATCTCGTTACCGGAAAAGATAATCCACTTGATGCTAAAAATTTCAGTTTCTACAATTCTTTTCAGGACATTTTCCAATACTACACTTCATTGTTGTACTCTTTCACAAGCTCTGAATCCACTTTTTCTAAAACTGCAGACATACGAGCAAATTTTCTTTCGCAATATTGACGTTCGATGAGAACATAATAAACTCGACTCTTTTACATGCTTCGTTACGCATTAACTCAACTCTGTTGCCGAAATAATACATGCCCATCTGTTACGTGATTTGTTAAATTCCAATTAGGAACAAGTCTTAATGTTAATCGAGACAGAGTGCATTAAATTATGAATAATATAATATTTTGTCTATTAAACTCCAAATTATTAATATCTACTATAATATTTGAAGGTTAGGTGAAAGTACGAGCAAACTAAAAAATAAGTTTGTTTCTGAATTAATTTGTTCAATATTAATTACATGAAAGTCCATTTATAGTTTCCTGGAAATTTGGGTGACCTAAACGTTTATGTACTGTATTTAATTTAGGAGCGTCGTGTTAGATGTGCTTTTGATATTGTCATCATCGGGATGTTGATATTTTAATCTTGTAAAGAATCCTATAAATGTCCCTATTTTGGCATCTAAGTATAAATACTACAAGCTTTGTATTGAAAAATTATCGTTGGTCATTTTTATATTATCATCCTATACCTTAATCAGATACCTTAATCAGATCATACAGATATTGAAGATCAGCATCACAGTAAGGTTTGCATGTTAAAGTCAGACAATTAATTACCAGAAAATTAGTTAGTCATTTGTCATTGTAATTTTCTTCTGCAATTTCTGAAGAAAACTATTCAATAATGCATGCGTGTTAAATAACTTATTTGGCGTTGAAAAAATTGTAATAAATATTTGAACTAATATCTCACCGCGATATTTATTTAATAAATATACAGTATTTTGGTATCTATTTTGTGGGTATATATTAATGGAAAAATTTATTTGTATTCATGCAATGTATATTAATGGATGTATATTTAATAAATTAACGTTTTGCTTTGATACAAATATGGAAATAAATATTTCTATAAAAATATTCAAAAGTTTTCCATATAAAATTTTGCATCTGCTAAAATTCGTACGCCCAAAATAAAGTGCGCGCCCCAGGCCGCAACCTACTCAGCCTGTTCACTAATCAGGCACTGAACCTATCTAATTATTTAAATTGCACAATCGTAATATTTAACATACTCCTGACCATTTTTGCAGTCGACAGGAAAACTTCTTTCTGCATTTCGACGTGCAACTTTCCATCAAGTCTCAACCTATTTATATTGTCAAGACCTTAGATGAAATCCCCAATGCCGAGATACACAACAGTTCATACAGTTTCCACAGTGTTTTTCCTGTACCAGACGATGGTATGTTCCGTGTACATCATTTTCGCCGTGCTGGATTTTGGTTGGCTGTTAGTGATTTCGGTCGCGTCATCTACTGAGGTCATTAGTCGTGTAAGTGTAGTTTTTCCTCGGGAGATGGCAGCCATCTTCCCGTAATAGATGGCGAGATCCGGCGCCGACCTAACGTCGTCTAGCGGGGTTTCCCTAACCAGGTATCTCTCACCATCTGCTCACTGCCACAGCCAAGACAAGCTCTAAGTGCCCGAACGGTCTCCCGGCATGAGTGGTAGTGTAGTACATTAGAGTGAGTGAGTGTGTGTGTCTATGGGATGAGGATAGGACAAGAAAAAGGGAAAGGAAATATCGCGCGCGGTCCGTGACCCGTTTGTTAAGGTACTGCTCCGGCATTCGCCTAGTGTTGATCGGAGAAATCACGGAAAAGTACCGATCAGAAACTACCAATCTGCCGGCCGCTAGAATTTTCATCCAGACAGCGACTGAATTCGACCTCGTTGACAAGCTCGTGTCGACAAGCTTGCCACAGTCAGCACTCGAACCCAGGACCTCCCGTGCTGGAGATGGGCAGTGGCGGGGTAGTGCTGTGGGGAGGGACGCAGGCGGCGGTGGGAGGTGGGCAGAGTGGACCGCTGGCGTGATCGCGCTGGGGGAGTGGGCGGGGCGGCGTGCGTCGGCGGGCAGCATGCACGGTAAATGTTACTCTCTATTTGAACAGCCGACAAGAATGAGGGGCGCGGCGGCGCCGGCGCGTGCCACCAGCTCCCGATGCGTCGCTGGCCGATATTTATAGCGGGCGCCGCGCAGTGACCGGGCGGCCAGCGGCTGGCAGGCCGGCGCGGCGGCTGGGCCACGGCGCGGCCGAGCTTCCCCCCGCCCCCCCCTCGCCGGGCCCTTGCGTTTTTCCACGCATCTGGCGGCAATGAGCGGCGGCACGCTTTGATTCATTGATTGAAGTTTCCGAGCACATCAACCGCTATGGCCGAGAGCGGTGGCTCAGTGCATCAACTGATGTCACTGCAGCGCCTCTGACCGGGAGGTTCTAGGTTCGAGTCCCGACGGCGGCAGGACTTTCCACACTAGCTTTTCAGCTGGGTCGAATTCAGTCGCTGTCTGGAGGAGAATTCTAGCGACCGGCTGCTCTGATCGGCAGTTTTCCGTGGTTTCTCCGATCAACACTAGGCGAATGCCGAAGCAGCCTAACAAACGGGCCACGGACCGCGCGCGATCTTTCTTTCCTCTTCCTTGTTCTATCGATACCCCTTACACACATACCTACACTAACATGCGCTACACTACCACACATGCCGGGAGACCGGCCGGGGTCTTAGAACTTGCCCTGACTGGGACGATGCCCGGCTGGTGGGAGATACCCGGAAGATCACCGCTACCTCTCGATGAAAAAACACTCACTACACTTACGGGACTAATGACATCGTTAGTTGACGCGCACAGAATCAATACCAATCCATCCATCCATCAATCAATCAAACGAACCTCATATTGTTCTACTCTGTAATTTCGCTTCCCGCATCTCTCTGATGTCTGTGTGGGTGCACGTCCGCTTCTCAGTCCGCACGTAAGGCCACACGCGCATGAATCAACGCGCACGCGTGCCCTTAGCCTGCACGTGGCAGGTGGGGCGGGCCGGCCTGGAGCGTCGTCCCGTCCTGTCACGTCCCGAGCTAGCCCATCCCTCACCCCGGCCGTACGTCGCCGCACGTCTCCGTCCTGGCCCGCCCCTCTTTCCTCGACCTTCAGCGAAATCGGTCTCTGTTCGAAATGGCCGGCAGTGTTTCAAATGTTGGGAGCCACTAAATTCGCAATTTAAAATTTCGCGGATCACTAACGCAATGTAGATCTTTGTCCAAATTATCACTTACGTCAACTAAAATCGAAAAGTCATATAACGATACTGTTATCTGTCGTTCCTAGGTTCAAATTTATAAGTATTTTGTTTCCCCAATAAGCGAGTGATATTTCGTATTAAATTTAATAGGTGGATTAATATTAAAAACTACACATATTTAATCATTTTTTTCGATTTTAAACAACAATCACGTATTTTTCTAATTTTCTCAACTCTGTCCTCAGGTCTAACTCTTTGCCAACACCAGTCCTCCCAACCGTACATCCCACCCAACCACCCTCCATCCCCTCTCTTATCTCCCACTGTCGCATCTCCGCTTCATCCCGTACTCGTACTTTGCCGGTCTTCTTTTCATCACCGAGACTTCTCTACCACCTTCCTCCTCTTTTCCCGCCAAGTTCTGCTCCTTCAGCCCCTTCTTCTTTTTTAATTGGTTATATAAGGTCGCATCAACTTGTTATGTCATTAGCGATCACTATTGCTGTTAACGGTATGGTAACTATGAGGATGAAACGATATGGTGATGATAAGGGGTGAAAGGACGAACACAAATACATCCATGCCCGAGGCGGGACTCAAACACGCGACCCTTCGGTCCGAGATCACTACGACACTACTGCTTTAGCGATCTCGGCCACCGGGCCGACTAAGCCCCTTCTTTGCTTTCGCTGTATATTGCCTTTCATTATCCATTCCTCATTCGCACTCATTCCTGCCTTTCCCGCCACGCGCAGTCTCCCTCGTCCTTACAATATTCCCCTCCTCCCCTTCATTCATACCCTTTTCGCCGAGTCCCTCTTCCTCGCCACTTCCATCTTTGCATTTCTCCAACAACGTCTCTTCTTCCCGCCCTATTCCATCTCCACCCCTACCCTTTTCTCTATTCTCGCCTTCCTTCCACCCTCATCTCCATTCCCTCCCAAAACCCCCCTTCTTCGCACGCCCCCTCTCCGCGCGGTCCCCTCCCCCTCCCCACCCGAGGCAGGAACCCCGCCCACCCGCGGCGGACTCTAATTGGTTGGCGAAACGCGCAGCAAAGAAAATATGTCGAGCAAACGCATCCTGTCACTTTTTACAGCTGGAGGCGAACACAATCCATCTATCATGCGCGCCTGCCACGTGTCGCGCGCTGCCCACAGTGGCTCCAGACAAATCACGACGCACAAATCGCTTCCACTCTTTTGATTTCTCTATACTACTGCGTAGAATAGCGGAAAGTTTTTTTGTTAACAATCCTTGCAAAATCTGGGAATAGTTGTACAGTTATTAAAATTATCGGCTTCCATGTTGTTGCGGCAGGAAGTATTATTCCTTGACGAAGGACATGATGAGGGATAAGAGCCCTAAGCTAAAGCTGATTTACCCCATGGAAATAGATTTAATTATACCGTAGTGATTATTTTGTTAACAGTCCTTGCAAAAATGCTTCTTTCTGTATTCAAAATTCAAGTAGTATATGGCTTAGGGTAGAAATCACAGAATTATGAAAACGTGCAAATAATTCACTTCTCCCCGTAGCACGTCACACACGGTTTTGAAATGTTTTTGATGTAAAATAAATAAATAAATGAATAAAGGCATTGTAACGTTGCAGCGAAAACAAAACAATTCAGAAATTTGCTTTGTTGTTTACTTTCTCGTATACTGCTACGTAGCATGCAGAAGATATTATAGGGCTGTAGCGGAAACAGAAAATCTCGTTTCGTGGGTCCCTGATAATGAAAAAGTATTTTTTTAGAAGTATTCATGTTGATTAAATACCCATGTTTAATAATGAGAGCCACTGTAGATACTGAAAGTGTGATAATATAAAAAGCAAAATCAAATTTTTTTCCGTAACTTCTTAACACAAAGATATTTTAACTATTTTTAACTATGCTATGCATCAAATAAATAAGTTTGGAGTAATAATGCTTTTTCTGTGTCTCGTCGTTTCCTTATCGAACTGCTAGCCGCGTTTATACTTTCAAATTACATTGTTTGTCCGCCACAGCTGTGACTTCAATGGCCTTATCAGGCAGTCTCTCCCCCTCCCTGCTCTACTCAATTATTTGGCAGTACAATAGCGCTTCTGAGGGGTCTAGCGTGAAAGTCGCTATTTAGAACTGTCTCCTGCTTACTGTGGGTCGGAAGTGCTTCTGCTCTTCTGCTGGTTGGAGTGGGCCACTAACCGCCGCAGAAGCGCCACTGCGCCGCTCATGTGACTACCTATTTAACCAACGCTAACAACGCGCCTATTTAGCCATCGGAAGCGCTGCCGAAAAGTTCTGTGTGAAGGGGCTCTTAAGCATTCTTCCGGGAAGAAGTGTGGGATAGCTTTGTAGCGCCTCCTGAGGTAAGCTCTTCCCTCAGCGTTTCCTTCAAAGGTTGAGCTCTACTAAGCAGTGTCGGATATCTACCACCGTTGACGCGAGTCGAAACTCTGTTAAATAATCTTCAGTATTTGTTCTAAATAAGTGTCGATTCGATCATTGTCGATTGATTCATTCATTCACAAGTATATTATTCATTCACTCATTTTCATTATTTCTCACTATTTCGTACATTTGTCACACACTTATTGATTATTTACTAAGCCAGTGTGAGAGTTCATTCAGCAACACAGTATCGAGCACCGTTGAACTTTCAAGGGGGAAACGGCCTCAACATCGAGTTTAAAAGCAATGCCAATCGAACTTAACATAACCACGAAAGTCGTTCGTTTTATGGAATCGTCCCTCGTGCACCTGTTTCATTGCACTGCCTCAGTTTGTTCTTTTTTGAGTGTCCTCTCGCCGCGCCCTCTCGCTCAGTTGTCTCCGAAAGCGCTGTGAAACCAATCGCTTCCTAATGCCACTATAACGACGGCCACCGCAGTAGCACATGCTATTAACATGCTATTTCACTTGAGACCAGCAAAGCACCACAGTTAAAGCGACGAGCATTGCTATTCACACACGCAGAGGAAACAGAACACGGGACGCGAAAATTGTGGTCCGTGAGTTTAGCAGCTTCAAATTGCATTCGAGAAAAAAAATCATTGAATCGCCAACTGCTGTCTGATGCGGAAGTTTTTCGGGAGTGATTTGGATATATAGTGAAACAAAACGCGGATTTTTATGATTAGACGTAATAACCATTGATTAGTTAGTTAATTGGACTACGATCAAAGCCCAGCATTTTAGCGTACGTGATGAATGGTTACTAGAAAATTGTTATAAAATATAACTTCTGGCGGATCCGTGAATACGTCCCCGTTGCCCGAATGTGTTTCGACCTTTTCATTAGCCAAGTAGTTTTATTACTTTTCGTTTTGTACTAGTCCATCTGTGCACTAATGTACATTAATGAATATGATAGGACTTCGTGGAATAATGCGTTGCCGATGTGTTGTGTTCGGGGAGGTCGCTTCGCACTGGCCATGTTTGGGGAAATCTAATTATTCGTATCACTACACAAACAATCTGCTCTCGGCAAAACCATTTAGGTGTGGCAAATGGTCGGTATTAGTGATTAAGGCAGATCTGGATATTTGAAAGCGACGTGTACAATTGTATTGAGTTGCAGAATTTTTAATGCTGTAATGTCTGTTTCAAAATATTATCTTGATTTTTTTCAAAATTATTCTTTATACTAAACATTACTCTGGCAGATACCCTAAACGAAACAAGATTACTTGGTTCGATGCAGCTTAACAAGAAACAGAAACTGAGTAGAGAGATAAGTAGGATAAATAATGTATCTAATACGATTTCAGTATCTTATGAGTTCGGGTAAGCGCATGGAAATCGTTTATTCATCTTTGACTATATAGTCACAGAAAATGTGTTTTGGTGCTTCATCTTTTATTGTATAAAATTTCAGTTTTATTGCATGACATTGAAATAATTATTTGAAGGTTATTGCAGTTGTAACTTGCGACATGACAACCATTCTCTTACAAACTTCTTCTTCTTCGTTATTATAATATCATTATTATAATTATTATTGTTATTCTTTGTTATTTGTTTAAAACTTGTTTCTTTTTTCACCATTTTTGATAACTGCACTATCATGATGGAAAGATGAACATGGGTTATGTTTGGTGTGGGCGTGTCCGAGGGCGTGTTGGGGCGAGCGAGAACCCTGCGCGAGAAGTGGTGTCGGTGGCGGTCCCGCGGGCGCAAGCTGCCAGCCTCGCTGCTATGTGTCAGGGGGTTGAAAATCTCCCTCAAAACAGACACGGTTTAGGACAAACTGTTGTCCCCACGGTAACATACATGATCACTGCATTTGCAATGTAGGGCAAAGAATATTATCTATTCTGCGTGAGTATTGGATATTCGGATGACGTGACCATCTATTAGTTTATTTTAAGATGAATGAATTCAGGTTATTATACTCAGCAACAAATAAAATCATTTTCGTAACGAATAAAAATGGGTGTTCTTTACTAATTTAAGGTGCTGAAATCTATGCAATTAGAAAATTTCTATTGCGTCACATTTATTAGTTACAGAAATACAGTCCATACGTGCATTCATTGTGGCTCTATTTCTTACAATAAATCATAATTTAGGATGCAAGGGACCAGAAATAGTTTCAAGGTTTTTCGAATTAAAAATTAATATTAATATTATGCATTAAATATGTTCACTAAATTCATTGAGTGACCCACTACAAATTGATCACTCCCATAAAGTATAAACGGTTCACAATATAGAAATGCAGTTTTCAGATATCAGTGACAATGATGGGGCAAGAGAAATGCTGTATACATATTATTTGTAATATTTGTTTTAATTATCTAGATATTTAATCAACTTTGGTATTTAAATGAAACATATCTATTGCTATCCATTGAGAAAAATGTGTCATAAAAATAGGAATACAATTATCTATAATTTGTTAATATTTTAATAGTAATTTCAGTATAAAATTATATTTTTGACATGGTTTTTAATTAATCGGACAGTAATGTTTCCTTTAGTGGCTCTTGCATATTCTTCACTACTTATTATTTTCTCCACTACTTATTACTATTTGATGTTTTTATTATTTCTAAATTGTCCCTTATATAAACATCTTTGCTTAATGACCGGAATATTTGAAATGGCGAATTCTTAACCTGTTTTCGTTTTGTTATGATGTTAAATAATTTAGTTATTTATTGTATTAGTAATATTGTGAAATAAGTTAACGAGTCTCTATAAGTTAACAATTATCGCCTACGCACAGACAGCGCTTTTAACAGACAAATATATTTGTCTGTTAAACCTTCTACCTGAACGTTGAAAGTTCATGCTTTTATAACACTCTTAAGTGAACAGGATTACAAAATAAAGATACTTTGGATACAATTTTTAAAATTTTTACTCTAAATTGAGAATTTGAAATTCTATTGATGTATTATTTCATTTTAATGGATCTTTTCTTTGACTTAAAAAGAAAATAGGAATTAATATAGGTAAATTTGTAACAATAACTGTCAAATAACTTCTCCGAGAGACTCATGGGTCAGGTCTCCAGTGACGTACCGCCATTCTGTAACATTTGTTATGGAATTACTTTTACATGTCCTACCAATTTCTCTGGACGCAGTACCCGCGTGCACTAATTACCTTGCCCGCGACCTTGACATGCCTGGGTTCGAGCAATTGTCCTGACGGCTTCTCTTCCCCCTGGGGGAAGGCATACCTGACAAGTGGCTTGCGATAGCGTTCAGAAGGGACGTTGCACGTTTTATGTTTGGTTTCTACATTCACCAGCATGTATAATAGGCACAGATGTAAACATTTCGGCCGTCATGCTGCGATCTTGGTCAGGGCAAAATGTAGGGCATTTCTGAACGTGTGTTACAAAAAATGTACATAGATCACTTAAAGTAATCGACCCTCGACAAACCCGTCGTGATACAAAATGTTCCTATTTAAACTCTTAACTTCTGTACTTTGCTTGGTCTGAGACAAATCTATCCTGTACATGTATTGTAAATATTACACTTCTGAAAATGCAGAACTTTTTAATTGTCTCCTGTGGTTGCCAATGACTTCATGTGATTCACGTGTCCTTTCGGCTGTACAGTTTAAATATATCTCTGTGAAATAAATTATTCTGTATTGAATATTTATTGTCGTTGCTTATGACTCTTGTAGTGTAAAAGTGGCTTAAATTATTTAATAAAATACATTCTTCGGAGGTAATCGAAAAACTGTGGATAGCGCCTTCATAATCGAGAAGTGTGCTAACGGGGGTGACAGTGTAATCTGTAAGGCCTCATTCACAATGCAAACTTACACGGAAGGTAATGCCGTAAACTTAGCAGTAAAATTTACATGTAAAAACAAGCATTCACAATGACGAGCGTAAGCTGGAACGTAAGTTTCGCCTTAACCAATCAGATTTCAACGTACTGAAGCTAGATCAATTCGTTTCTAGCATGGTGGAAAGATCTTTCTAGATATTCCTTCGATTTGCTAATCGATGTGTCTTTATATACCAGGTGTCCCAGCCACTATGGGTCACCCCCATAAATTCTAAATGGTTCACGGTATCGACATTCAGTTTTCTCTCAACAATGCGGAATCATGATACAAGTAATATGCCATAGGGGTATTATTTGATTTCTTTTAGTATTCCAGAAATTTATTCATCTTTGAATTTTTAAATGGAACTATATATGTTTCTCATGAGCAATGGAAAGATCATAAAAAGAGGTATCCAATGATGGACCATATGTTAGTATTTCGATAGAAATTTTAGTAGAAAAGTAGTCTTTTTGACGTGTGATTTTAAATTAAACGGACATCATTTCCTTTAGTAACCCTTGCAACTGTCGCCTTTGGGAAAAGTGGCCTTCGCTTTGCGGCGCCGCCATCCTTTACAGGCTCGGCGCTGGGAAGACGACCTCCCCCCAAAGGCGACAGTTGCAAGGGGAAATATTGTCACTTTAATTTAAAATCACATGTCAGAAAGTCTTATTTTTATACTAAAATTTCTGTCAAAATACTAATATATGATACATCATTGGATTTCTCTTTTCATGATCTATCCATTGCTGCCGAGAAAAATATATCATTCCATTTAAAACGTCAAAGATGATTACATTTCTCAAAAGCTAAAAATATTACGAACAATATCTATACAGAATGTTACTTGCCCCATGATTCTGCATTGTTGGGTGAAATCTACATTTCGATATCGCAAACCGTTTAGAAGTTACGGGGGTGGTCCACAGTTGGTTGGACATCTGTGAGTGATTGTGAGTAGCTGTTATATTAGTGCTCGCATTTCCTTCATTTCACAAACAACGATTCCCTTGTACCAAATTCAAGAGTAATTCGTAGAATGTAATTATTTTGTCGCGAAGTCCAGTGAAAGTCACATGGAAAATGACTCAAATTCTTACTTTAAATTCACTCTGGCATCAAATCCGTTCGCAAACTAGTTCACTACATATCAATAATGAATTGACATAACTACCAGAAAACATTCTGAAATCGACCATTCATTTGCTTCTCGCAGATTTTGTCGAGCATTTGTTTCTTTCATGCTGCTCTCTGATTGGTCTTCGGTAGAATTCCGACGTAAACGTAACGTAAAAGATTCGTGCTAGTGAACACTTGAAGTTTACGCATTTACGTCTACGGTTACGTCAAGGCATTGCGAATGGTCTCGCTTAATAACTCATTTCTAGGTTTTGCGGCCACGTTATGCTTACGTTTACGTTCGCACTGTGAATGAGACCTAAGAATCGAGGTGGCGACCGCGACAAGAGTTGCGGCGGTAGCTTTCTTAAAGCAGCAGGGCTGATCGGCGGCGGGCATTCAGACCGTGCCCCCGTTGACGGGGCGGCAGGAGGGGGTGAGGGTGGACGGGGGCGCAGCTGTTTGGACTCGTCCTGCTCTGCTTCTTCGCTGGGGCTTCCTTTGTTGAAGGTGTGAGGCTACCCACCATCGTGCAACGGGCATTCAACCGGAGTGCGGCGACCCGCTGGTGTGTGAGAAAGAGTCGCATGTGTGCCGCGAGAAAATAAAAACAAAACCACAAGGCAAATTTGCATTTGAATGAAAAATAGTGTGAAAATTATTGCCATTTTTACAGTTAGATAAATAGTATAAAATATACATTTCTGTTATAATAATGTAAAAGATTTTTCAGAGAAAAATGCCAACTTCAAACATTAAAAAGTAATACGTGTTTTTATTTTAAAAAGTATTTGCAACAACATTTGGTAATGCGGCAATATTTCATATCGTATCTTTACTGTGTAGATGTTCCGCACTGTTTCAGAAGTTGGGTTGAAGCTGACAACTGACTGAAAGAGAATTGTACTGGTCGGCTGCACCGATCGTTATTTCTGTGATTTCTACGTATAATTTTCAGGATGGGATAGCCGAGGTCGTTAAGGCTGAAGGGCCGTAACAGTCTCGGCTCGAAGTGTCGCGAGTTCGAATCCCTCCTAGAGCATGGATGTTTGTGTGTGTTCGTATTGTCCTTACGTGTTCTCCCTGCAGTTCCCCTTGCAGTTTAAAACTCACAGTGGTCGCTATATGACCAAAGATGTTGAAAAGGAACCTAAAAAAATTTCAATGCCGATACAGTTCATTAAACAATGGACCACGGACCGCGCGTCATCCTTCCATCCCCTTTCCACTCTCATCCTGGGAGATCTGCGATGGGTACATCCACCATCATCGGTCATGTACTACAATCTACCATGTTTTCGCTCCCTTGAGCTCGGGTATATTACCCTTGGCTCTCAGCAGAGCGAAGTGGGAGCACTATGAGAAGTTTCAATGGCAACTATCGCTAAGTTATGAGAAATGCAGAGGTCAAAGCGTGAAAGTTTTTCTAAAAACGTAACATGCATGAGTGGCTCTTCTTATTCCTGTTCCCTTGAAGTTTATCCTATTTACCCCTAATTTTTCATATTACTTTCTTTATCTCTGTTTCGTGTTATTTTTCCTCGTTTCTTGATCTCTCTTTCCTTTCAACATTTCTCTCTAAACAATGCCTTCCGCGTGATTATGTCGCTTTTGATATGCTTTGTTAATATTACCATACCTCCCACTTAATGTTCTTCACGCCCTCATGTACTTTTCTATTCGTAATGGCATCGAGACAATTGTTTACGCTCTGTTCAACCCAAACATAAATATTCGCATTTATGGAGATGACTTTCGTCATTTGAAAAATGTCTTTTGTTGAGAGGCCCGGGTGCACTCTTCGTTGGTCCTTTTAAATTCCCGGAACGCGATTTGTGCATTTCCGAAAAAATTAATATCCTCTTCAGCTCAAAGCACGAGATCTCGTTGTACCGATCAGTATGTTCGGATATTATTAATCGTCGCCTGGCAGAGAAGGTGAGATTTATCCCAGGCATTACAAGGGACGCACATGAGACGCGCCTGCTCATAAGAGTCTCTAGACAGCGCCATGTGTAGGCTTCAAGTGAAACCTAGGAAAACACAGATAAGGAGCATGGTTAAATGCAAGGGAGGCAAGTCTCCTGCCTCGAACGTATAAAATAACCTAAAGTTCAGGAAAACTCCGGTCGTATCGCAAGATGCTGGATGAAAGCTAATGGAGCTTAGAAGCGGAAGTGAAGGAAAAGAAGTATTGAATAAAACAAAAAATTACCTGTTTTCGGATATTCAATCAATTGCGGTAAAATTTTAAATATTTCTTAGAGGATAGTTGAAGTACTTTTGGACCCTAAAATGTGTGGCAAGTGCTCTAGATAAAGAGTGGTTATACCACTACTTGCGTGATGCACGATATGCAGTAGTGACTTCTCGATTTCCAGTGCTCGCCAGTCTCGATTTCCAGTACTTTTTATGTATGGAAATGAGATCGCCGCGTCCACCTGGATAGAATACACCAAACACCAGAAGCAGAGTGCATACGATAATAGATCAATACTACAGTTCTGCTGAAATATTGATGTCATATCCGTATAGTTTCTTCGATTTTACTCATGCTCGAATATTTGTAGATTCGACACGTTTACAATACACTGTTTTTATTTTGCGTTATATTGAAATTTCACTGAATTATTAATGAATCATTGAAATCACCCACCTTATGCAGTAGTACAGAGAGCAATTCCGACAGTTTAATCGGTTTTGTCTCTTGGTTTGTTTTCTCTGTTGGTTTCGTTTTCCCTACCTTGGACTAAAGGATATGTCCGTCGGAAACGTCTGTCACGATGACCGTGTGTGATAAACGATCAACTATTTCTGAGCTGCCTAAAAGAAACCTCGAGACTACGCGCAAAAACAGATTCGCACAGCATTCACGTCTTTATGGACATTTTTGACAGATTTCTACAAATGAATAACGTTTATTGTTAAACAGGGTTGCGCTGCAACAAATGATCTTTTAACCCATTCAGTTGAGAGAGCATCAGAACTTATCGTCTGTTGAAGAGTCATTCCCTTTCGTTGATTGATTGTTAGTGTTTCCGGGCGTGTCAACTACTGAGGTCATTAGTCTCGTAAGTGTAGTGCATGTTTTCATCGGAAGGTGGCGGTGGTGAATGGCGAGATCCGGCGCCGACCTACCGTCGACTACGGGGTTTTGCACAACCAGGCATTTCCCACCAGCGGGGCACCGCCCCAGCCGGGACGAATTCTAAGTCTCCAACCGGTCTCCTGATATGTGTGATAGTGTAGTGCATGTGTGTGTAAGGGCTGAGGATAGGACAAGGAAGAGGAAGGAAATATCGCGCGCGGTCCGTGTCCCGTTGGTTAGAGTACTGCTGCGGCATTCACGTAGTGTTCATGGGAGAAACCACGGAAAACCACCGATCAGATCAGCCGGCCCTTCTCCAGTACTCAAAGTACTGAAGTCAACCTAGCTGAAAAACTAGTGTCCAAATTCCTGCCGCCGTCGAGACTGGAATCTAGGATCTCTCGGGCAGAGGCACTGCTGTGACATCAGTTAATGCACTGAGCCACCGCTCCCGGTGTCCCTTTCGTGAGAATGAATGGATATAATGAATAGTTTAAAGAAGGCAATACAGAATATCCAAGAAGGAATCAACGAAACTTCGAAAATAAGCTCGTAAATCAATTTTAAGCATATTTAATAAACTCCTAAAAGATTTCGAATGGTTGAGGTGCAGTAGGTACTCAAAAGTTGGCTGTAAAAACAACTTTCTATACGGAAATGTCAGAAACAAATGAACACTCCAGAATTTGTTTATTGGTTGCAAAAGAATAACATATTTGTATAATAGGAAAAATTAACTCAGAAATAAAACAAATGATACTGAATTGTCTCTTTTAGAATCGCGTGATTGTACTTCGCCAATTATTTTGTCTTTTGCGAGATTTGTAGATGTTTATTGAAGATTTTTTACGTAGAAATTTTGAGAAGGAAAGCTTTAAAGTTTCGTCGTTTCGCTTGAGACATGTTTTGCTGTTTTTCATTGATAAATGAGCCTTAACATAAATAATAACGCATAATCGAATGATGTGTGTCTGCACTTAGTTTTAACCCATTGTTTAATATTTTAACGTCTTGAAACGGCACATGTGGTTTTAAGTATTCGATTCCTGGTAAGTATTTTAAAAATACAATTGTGTTGAACTGTTACATACTCTATTTCGATGGTTTCTCCAAGTATTAATGTCATTGCTGTCACTATATTTTTTCTTTAACGATATTTACGTATTTATAATACCATATTGATGAAAAATGGCATTGATGCTTCGTAAACGCACAGCAGGGTCTAGACAATTTCTCTTCTTCTGTAACGACCAACGTTGTGCTTAATATGAGTCGCAGCATTCAGAATATTTATAACTATGGTGGATAAAAAAATTTACTCTTCGAACGACTGTTATTCCAACGCGAAAAGCGCAAATATGAGAATTAACGAAATTGGAATGGATATTACGACAGCCCTGTATCGAGCGCAAACCTGCTATTCCGACCGACTTCGCCAGCCGCCCGTCAGATTCACAGTGCTCTCGGAGCTCGCAAATGACCTCACCAGCATTCCCGAAACCTCAACAGCGCGTCGAACCTTGCACATGCCCACAAAGAGATGATGAAATAGAGACTACGACAAAATTAGAAGACTACAAACACAAACACTTTCTGCGGGAATCACTATTTCTGAAACAAAAACAGAAAAGGAAGTGCTGCTGCTGATTAATAATAATAATAATAATAATAATAATAATAATAATAATAATAATAATATAAATGGTAAATAAATAATAAAAATAAAAATAATAAATGGTCAGAAGAACGTAAACGAGCCTTCTCGGAAAGAATGAAAGCCTATTGGATCAACAAGAAGAACTCAAAGAAAAATTGATCGAGTTACTTGCTTAACGTCTTCCATTTCTAGGGAGAATTCGCCAATAATAATAATAATAATAATAATAATAATAATAATAATAATAATAATAATAATAATAATAATAATAATAATATAATGAAGAAGTTGGTAGTGATTCTTTTCTTCAAATAACTCAGCCTGTATATTAATATTGTAATTAAGATATGGATCATTGAGAATCACGTTGCCGAACCACCGAACGTAGTCGTATATTGAGGCTCACGTTCCTCATCAAGATGCTGAACGGAAATAAAGTGACTTTACTATTTTACATTACCTGGTGTCTAATTGAATAACAACCCCAAAGATCTTCATTTTACTCTTGCTATACTAACCCCACAGAGTGGGTATCAACTTCGGATTCTCGTCACCGAGCTCATGCTCTCGGAGGAGCCTTGGCAGTTCCGCGTCAAAGAAATATCGCCCGGAGGTGCAGACTGCTCCGGGCAAGAAAAGGCCGAGGTGGAGGGGAGTGCTCTCCTCCACTCCATCGCCGGCAGCCGCGTAGGAGTCGCGCGTTGACAAGCGCGCGGGCGGCGGCAAGAAACATCGACGACGACGGCGGCGGCTCGAGGCCGGCGGGGAAGACGGCGCAGACGGCGGCGGCGACAGTGATGGAGGCGGTGGCGGAGCACAGCGGAGGACAGCGGAGCCGAGCTCCTTTGTGGAGGCGGGGGGGGCGGGGCGGGGCGGGGCGGGGCGGGGCGGGGCGGGGCGGGGCGGGGCGGTCGCCGGCAAGACGGGCGCCTGCACATGGCTCGCGCCGCCGTCACGCCGCTGCCATTAATCTGCCATGCCGCCCCCGACCCCGCGTCGCCACGCCCCCGTTCGCTGCCGCGCCAGCGTCGCCTCGCACTCCCTGCCGCCGCGGCTCCGCTCTGCGCCCGCTCCGCCCGCGCTCCGCCGCCGCCCCGCTTCCGCTCCGCCCGCGGCGCGACGCCGCTCTGCCGCTGCCTTGCCTCGCCCACCCAGCTCCCTATCGCCGCTTCACCCGTCCTTGCCTCTCCACGCCTCCTTTCCGTTTTATCTCCGCCTCACTCGCTCCGCTCCTCTCATCATCCTGCCCACCCGTCCCCTATCCGTCTCCTCCCCGCCCAATCACTCTTCCACCACAATCGCCCTTCGGCCACTGACTCGCCCCACCGACTTCGCTCTTCCCCTCCCTGCGCGTCTCTTCGCAATGCCCCACCTCACACAGCCCACTGGCCTCTATCCACCCCGCTCGCAGCCTCAGGGCTCGCTGTTCTGTTGAGCTTCGCGCCACCCCATCTCCGCCACGACTGTTCATATCACTCCCCCCCGCCGGGTCCGCCTCGCCCCCCTTCGCTCCATCACCTCCTTGTTCTGATCGCGTTGTGCGCTACGTCCATCTCACCACAATCCGCTCTGCCACCGCCTCTCTTCCGCCTCGCCCTGTCTAGGTCCTGTCCTTCCCCGCGTCGGCACCTCGCCTCCGTTTCATCTCACCCACGATTCGTCTTCTGCCACTTCCCACGCACAGCCCTGCTGCTCCTTAGCGCCCTACCCTCTCTCTCATCGCCAATCCGACACCGCTCGCTCTCCCCGTCCCTCTGCCACGCCCCGTCTTCATCCCCATCCGCTCAAGGTCCGCCGTCCCCCTTCGGCTTCGCCGCCTGCACCTTGGTTCCCGCATCCGTTGACCCGCATCCCCGCCACAAGGCGGTGCAAGTCGCGCACGGTTACGTCCGCTCCACTCCCTCGCCCCCCTCCCTCGCCCTCTCCCTCGCCCTCACCCTCTCTCTCGCCCTCACCCTCTCTCTCGCCCTCTCCTTCGCCCTCTCCCTCGCCCTCTCCCTCGCCCTCTCCCTCGCCCTCTCCCTCGCCCTCTCCCTCCCCCTCTCCCTCGCCCTCCCCCTCTCCCTCCCCCTCTCCCTCCCCTCGCCCTCTCCCTCGCCCTCTCCCTCGCTCTCGCCCTCGCCCTCACGCACATCTTCACTCTCGCCCTCGCCTTTGTCCTCGCCCAGACCCACATACTTACCCACGCCTATACCCACATCCACACCCTCGCCCTCGACTTCACTAACATCCTCACCGTCGCCCTCACCCACATTCTCCTCCTCGCCCTCGCCCATACCGACATCGTCACCCTCACCCTCTCCCTCGACCTCACCCACATCCACATCCTCACCCTCGCCGTCGCCCTCGCCCTCGCCCTCGCCCTCGCCCTCGCCCTCGCCCTCGCCCTCGCCCTCGCCCTCGCCCTCGCCCTCGCCCTCGCCCTCGCCCTCGCCCTCGCCCTCGCCCTCGCCGTCGCCGTCGCCGTCGCCCTCGCCGTCGCCGTCGTCGCCGCCGCGGCCTTCTCCCGCGCTCGGCAGCCGGTCGTGGAGCGCCGTCTCGAGGGCCGGGAGAAGCGCGCTAGTCCTCCAGCGCGGTCCAGGTTCAAATCCCGGGCACTTCTTGCGCGACAGGCGCTGATGCGGCGGCGACGTGAAGAGGGGCCGCCGCCTTCTCCTCCTATCCGAGTTCTTGGACGTTACATCGCCCAGAGAGAGAAAAAAATCATCTGGAGGTGGGGAGTGCTCTTAAGTTGAAACCAGCTCTGCAAATGCATCTTCGATAACTGGAGAGCCTAGGATTGAGTTGCGTTGGTGGCAAAATTTCGACACTATCTAGGACGAAGTCAACATCGAATTCTAGAAGGCGGTTGCTCTGTCTGGCATTCCGTTATTTCCTTCTCTCAATTCCAGGCGGATGCCGAAGCAGTGCTCTAAACCATGACTGCTCAAGCCAGTGGGCAGGCTGAGGTAGTTCAGAGCATCAATTGATGTTACTGCAGTGCCTCTGTCCGAGTGGTCCTAGGATTTGAGTCCCGACGGTGGCAGGATTTTATACATAAGCTAGATAGCTAGGTCGAATTCAGCTGATGTCTTGAAGAGAATTCCAGCTGCTGGCTTCTCTGATTGGTTCTATGGTTTCCCTGATCAACGCCAGGCAAATGTAGGAGCAGTACCCGAACAAATGGCAACTAACCGCGATCAGTAGCTCCTTCCTCTTCTTCACCCTATACTTACCACTTACTTACTTTCACACACACACGCACACACACACGCACACTTATATGCACTATACTACCACACATGTCGGGAGACCAATCGGGGGCTTAGAGCTTGTGCGAGATACAGGTTGTAGAAAAATACACATTTCGTGAGACCTCGCCATCCAGCTGGAAAAGATCGCCAGCGATGAAAAACATGAACTACATTTACGGGACGAATGACTTTATTAGTAATGAATTTATTATTTATGAACTTATTAGTTGATGCGCCCATAAACACTAATCAATCAATCATTCATATGGGCAGCCCAGGTCTGTTGTAGTCTAGCACTTCTCTGCAGTACGCTTGTCCACTTATCCCAGACTTGTCGAGTCAACCCGACGGAAGGGAAGAAATCTGGCTCGCTGGCCCTCGCTGGAATTAGCTTTCAATAAATTGTCAGGATTCACATGAACTATGTCATTTTACCGGTAGCGGTAGCTCAGTGCATCAACTGATGTCACTGCAGCGCTTCTGACCGGGAGGTCCTAGGTTCCCACTCCCCACGGCGGCGGCAGGATTTTCGACACTAGCTTTACAGCTAGGTCGAATTCAGGCGCTGTCTCGAGGAGAATTCTAGCGGCCGGCTGCTCTGATCGGCGGTAGTTTTCCGTGGTTTCTCCGATCAACACCAGGCGAATGCCGGAGCAGTACCCTACCAAACGGGCCACGGACCGCGCGCAATCTGTCCTTCCTCTTCCTTGTCCTATTCTCTCCCCTTACACACACTCTTACACTAACATGCAATACACTACTATATATTCCGGGAGACCGGTCGGGAGCTTAGAGCTTGTCCCGGCTGGGGCGGTGCCCATCTGGTGGGAGAGTCCTGGTTAGGGGGAAACCCCACTAGCCGACGGTAGGTCGGCGCCGGATCTCGCCTTCCAGCGGGGGAAGATCACCCCCATCTCCCGATAAAAAACATGCACTACACTAACGGGACTAGTGACCAAAGCGGTTGACGCGCCCGGAAACACGAAAAAATCAATCAATCAACTATGTCATTTGGTAATGATCAATAACTACGACGCTGAAGACAACTCGAACGAATCGGGGATACGGGTTGCGGATTCGATTCCGGGGAGTTTCCAAAAATTTACTTTATATGTTGAAGGTTTGTTGTTTGCAAGGTTTACTTCATCACTTCTGGCGAATATCTGAAAAGCATCCTATTCTTTTGCCCGAGCGATGGGCTGATTCCCCATCCTCGTGTAATGGGTGTGACTGATTCAGAATATCTCCGACAAGCGCTGGAGATCCGAAAAGCCACGAGAACCTTCGAGTCTCCGGAGGCATTAAACGTGTCTTTCGGTGGTAAAAAAGACGGAATAATATTAATAATAGTATTATTCTTTATTGTCAATAATAATAATAATAATAATAATAATAATAATAATAATTTTAACTGTTCTTTTAAACTTCGGAGATATATATTTTAAATATTTGGAAATAACTCTGTTAGCAGATACAATAATAACACAAACAGTGTCAAATTTATACATTCGCAAACTTGTATTTCTTCTACTATATCCCATTATTTACATCTTTAATTTGTTTTTAAGTGTTTATTACGGCTTTATTAAGATACGTTACTTTACCTTACAATAATTTGTATTGGTTTAATGAATTAAAAATCATCGTCAATTTGGGAGCCATCATTATCTACATTGATGGCAGGAAGCCTTGCTCATACGAGTTATTTTGTGATGTTTTTTCATTGTTTGCCTTTTTGATCACAATATTTTGATTGAATTATTAACTACAGCCCAGTACTCAGTGGCAGTAAGCTGTCTCTCATTGTGAATTCACGATTTTTCTACTTCTAAAGAACATTTTTTACATTTTATAGATATCTATTATGTTGCATGAATATACTTGACATACATCGCTCACAAATATAGCGTAGAAAATTATGCTTTGTTATTACTACATGCTTTTGTAGAACCCTGCTCTTAATATATTTCATTTCAATGTTTCAAATAATACATATTTGTGTTACGTTTCTCTCTATCGAGAAAACGAAATAAATAGAACTCTTTCGCAGGATACACTAAAATGGCTTAAACTTCCCTTGGATGACTCCAACCAGAGCACAAAATCAATTATGTTGGATCTAGTGTCGTTTCATAATCTAATTCCATGTGGCAGCACATACCAATAAATATAAGTAGTTTTAGCAGGTGTGGGACAAACTTCCTCTACGGTCAAAATTCCCAGTTCCCTCTTATGATTTCATATTTAAATGTGCTGTTGTTACTTTATACAAAACATAATTCAGATTTCGTTTTCAAACACTCTTAAATTAACATAATGATCCTTGCTCAGTTTTGTGTGAAACACCTTGCAAACGTGTACCGTGTATTTGTGCATGATTCGGTTTATTGTACTAACGCTTGGTGACTGTAATCGTCTGAACGTGAATATTACACATCGACTATTACACATGTTTGATACTGACTGATTTATTTATTGGTCAAACACGCGATTAAAAGCGCGCCCCGCATTTGACTGTAGAGTGGGCAATAGCCCAAAGCGTCCTGCATTTTGTGGTCGGTGACCAGTTGCCACCCACTCCATCGTTCAATCGCTGTTACCGCATGGAGCAGTGGTAGGCCACTTTCACAATGATTGCGATAATGGTGTACACAAACAATGCAAACCGGATTTTACGTGCTTTGATGTGTGACGTGCGTAATAACAAGTACTTTACTATATTAGATTTATTTTATCTTATTTTATTTTTTGTAAGAAGAACAGTAAAACTGTATGTGACGTTTCGTGATAGAGAAATACAATCAATGTTACTTTTAATAATGTTCATTGAATATCTTTGCGTGCAAAGTATTTTTTCAAAAGTTTTGTTTCTCCTATAATGGTATGAAAATTTGTTGAAGACTGTCTTGACCTATGAGACTAAATATGAGTACTTTCCCTTCCTTAAAAGTTGTGTTTCTTCGTACGTCACTTCGAAAATACGTTCTTTATTGTCGATTGCATATTTCGGGGAGTTGGAAGATTACATCGAGGATGGAGGTTACGAGGACGAGTCTACTTTTCTAAGTTCTGCTTATTTCTTAAATTAGCCTGCGAAATGTGAAACCCAGTAGGTCGAAGAACAATCTTCGTGATTTTATCTATGTAAATGCGTTACCAGCATAAGTAATAAGTGGTTTACGATAATAAATATTACGTAAACAAATTATGTAAGAGGGTTCAACGTCCTTGGTAATCTCAATATATCTTATGAATACTTCATTGACATAACCATTCTACCATTGTGTTTATGGTTTGTGAAAAAAGTAACAAGAACGTTCTCGAACACATTTTATTTTACAAATAAATATACTGACGTAGTTTAGCTCTAATACACATTGTATTTCAATGTGATCGTCTTATGGAAAATTTTCTTTCCAACGATAAATCAAGTCGTCATTGTCACAGGTTCGTAAAGAGTGTGTGTTTACTCATTTGTGAGCGTAGTCAAGGAAGAAGACTCAGACAGATGACCACAGTAATGTTTTGTCATCACTTCCACTAGTTGAAACATTGTGGGGGGAGATTATTATTGATGAATAGGACTTTTCATAAATCGGATAACATTTAGTTATTTTGAGAAGTGATGGTGATCGAATTCAAACATTCCACCGTCATATTGTAAAAATATGCATGGTTTGCGTGGTACTCTCTCAATCTTAACAACAATTTCTGATTAACCCTTATGGTATCAAGGGGACAAATTCTGACCGTTTCATTTCCTTGTTCTTAATGAAGGTTACACAAAAACGGTGTACCCACGATCACGAACGATTTAACCACTTCTTGTATCTGTGCCTTTTTCTTTATTATTCATTCTTTTTTTTTCTTTCTCTTCCTGGTGATGATTTTTGCCCGTCTTGATACTCCATGGCATATACATTGTTATAATTTATAAAACGGAAGAACGTGTTTCATTGTTAAGTTGTTTTTAGCACAACAGCTGAAATCACGTTTAAATTCAAGTTCACGACGTAAGAGAGACTTGTTCGGTTAGTTCTGATAAAGATGATTATTAAGTCTTTAATACTGGAAAAATTGAATCTGATTAAATTACAATTTTATAGTTTAAGCGAATGTATATTGGAATGAAAATACACAAATAATTGTATGAATTATAATAATATGCATTAATGTATCAGTTGCGATATTAATAAAATAATAATTTTTTCAAGATTTGGAGGGCAAAATTTGCCCTGTTTAGTACTCCATGAGACGAAAGGAAGGTTGGTAGTAGTAAAGTTAAAATTTAATAATATTTTTCGCGAATAAATTGTACCTCACATTCTTTCTCACTTTAAATATATGAATGGGCAAGATCGAACATTTCCAACCTCTACTAAATAACAGCCACCCTAATAGACCTATTTCTGATGAATGAGAGTGTATCCTTCTTAGCACTGAGATGTCTGGTAATAATATCGCCAGTCCGCAAAGAAACGGAAATTGGATACGTCGCGCCGTGCAGGATGCCTCCGCCCCACCCCCAAGCCTCTTCCAGGGCGGGCCGTTCCGCTGTCAGGCGAAGGGAGGCGCGACTCCCAGTGCGTCTTATCAAGGGCAGGAAATCGAATTTCGGGGGTGCGATCTCACGTGAAAGGCCGGAGGTTACTCTCGGAACGTGTATTTTCGTTCGCGGAGGGATGGCTTACAAGACGCTGTCTTTGAAATGACGGTATGTTAACATATTCTTGAACTCCCGAGTACGATTTGCTTGGTGAAATGAAGGAAATAGTTTTTCGAGGGCGTGTTTAACGACGTGTTGGGCGATTAACGTACCAGAGCACGCGGCTCCGAACCCATGATATTTTAAATTAAAATTCTTACGTATTCCTTCGGAGGACGTGTTTTTCTCATATTACAGAATCATGCATGGAGTTACAGGTTGGTTCAAGCTGTTGGTCCGATGTTGCGGAGTTACCGGAAAGTAAGTAAATCCAAGTATAAATGACGCCGTAAGAGAAATGTAAAAGTTCTTCATACCATGTCGGAGAATACGAGAACCGAAGATGAAGTACCAGGGGTTCAAGGAGATGTGGACTTATGCACTCTCAGAAGGAAAAAATCAAAGAAGGAATTTTTGTAGGGTGACAGATCAGAATCAAAATAAACATTTTGAAGCATATATAACACCTCCCGAAAGGGAATCCATGATGGCTGACTCTTGGTTATTGCAACATGATCACCCTGCTAGAGCGCACAAGATAATATGACTAATGTTTTGTCTACGCGATAGCTCTATTAACTACTCATACGCGTGACAGCATCCAGAGACTTTCACGTCGTTTTCTTCGACAGTTAGTTACACACACACATTACTTACACACACGTACGCATTAAATGCATTATACCACCACACATGTCGGGACACCAGTCGGGACCTTCAGCTTATGTCGGTTGGGATGGGGTGGTGTCCCACTGGTGGAAAATACCTGAATCTGGAACCCCGCTAGCCGACGTGTAGGACGGCGCCCGATCGCACCATCAAGCAGGTAAAGAACATTATCACGTCCCGTGATAAAAACATGCACTGCAGTTACCGGACTAATGTCCGTAGTAGTTGACACGTACAAAAACACGAAATAGAGTCATGTGCTTACTTTTTATGTTCATAACTGGGTCTGTTATTAAGAAACAATATAATGCAACCTGTGTTTCATTAAGTGTTTTGTGTAACTTTGTTGGTCAAATATAATTTGCAGATTTTATAGGAAGAAAATATTAAAAGAGTTTTTTGCATATTTTAAAAAAATCTGATTTGATACTGGAAAATGGAAGTCATTTCTTTAATCGCTGCATTTCAAGTATATAAAAATGGTTTTTGTCTCTGGAAAATGTCAAAAATCCTTCTGTAGAGCAGTGTAATTTAATTAAAGCATCACATGCGTTATTTTTCATTTAGCAAATACCTCGTTGATTTAACGTCTCATTAAATCGATTAACAATATCTTACTGGAACCTTTTTATCAGATTGAATTATTTTTAAATTGCAAATCAATATATGTGCCAGCGGCACAAACCAATCATCCATGTTTCCTTATTCGGCTTTTGATTGTGCTTTGATATACTGTTGAATAACGCGAACATTTTCCGCTTGTAAATCCTCGTATAGGACAAATTCCTACTTTGTACTGCCTACTTTCCCAACTGGAGGACGTATTGTTAGAGAGTTTAATTAATGGAACAATTCCAGGAATTACAACGTAATTACAATGTGAGTTATTTCTGCGCTTTCCTTCGTCGCCTCCTCCGCCGCCGCTGGCAACCTCGACGTGTGCATATCAGAGTGCGTGCTGGCTGTGACGGGAGTCGAGGGCTCCTTGAGGCAGTTATACAGTTAGCGAAGTTTCTCGGGGCTCCGTGCGCTCCCGCGCGTGGTTGCGAGGGCGGGGCGACACGCACGCTTCGCGCACGCGGTGGGGGAGGGGGGAGGGGGAGGGGTGGGATGGTGGATGCGACGGGAGAGGGAGAAGCGCGGCGGGAGAAGCGGGGTTTTCAGGCGATGGGGGAGGCAAGGAAGCGGAGATGGGAGAGATTGGGGGTTGCGAGAGAGCGTAGGGGACGGAAAAGGTGAAAGCCGTGGTGGGTTAGGGGGGCGGGGGGACAGCAACGGAGGGGTTGAAGATATACGCAGAGACGGGGACAGCAACGAACTATTTCTTTATTTCGTATTTGGCCGTGTTCACAGGTGTGATTTTATAACAATTGAAAAGTGCTTAAAATGCACAAAATATTAATTTAGAGAACAATAAATATGGTTACGAATAATTAGGAAACAAAACATAAAATACAAAATTGAGCATGCTGTAATAACATGAACTAGATGAGAAAGCTGATCTCGATGCGATTCAAGACACCTCACGAAGTATGGGACACTTTCCTGAAACTAACACTGATAGGTTTTTAATCTAATGTTTGCCCGTGTGTTTTGCAAATAATACAGGTAAAGAAAAACACCTTTATCTTAGGCAGGGCTTAAACTAACAACCTTAGGTTCGTGCAATACAAATACATCCGCATTTACTGCGGATCTTGAAATCATTAAGATACATTTTTATTTTTATTTATCAAAACAGCAATAAAAAATGGTTGTAATGCATGGTGAACAAGTATTGCCATTTCTTGATCTTCAGAATCGCTATCCCACCAAATTTTCTATTCATTGTTGTGTTATGAATTAGGATACAAAGCGTGGGAGCAACATTTGAAAACAAGAAATGTTCACTCATATACAACCCTCATTTTGTAAACATTAGCGCATCATTCAGGGTGAGTGTTTAGCCTCTTGGCCTCTCAAATCCCAAAGTGCGTTTTGAATATCGATTGAGGTGCATGCATTTTCTAAGGGAAGGAAATCGAATTTGCGCCGTTTAAAGGACCCTGGCTAATTGTACAGCAAAATTAAATCCTACAATTCCAATCCTAATCAGATCCCAATTTTCTTAGCTTTGATACGTCTATAATGAAAACACATTACTTGGATCGTTTTGTTGCGTTCCCTGATTGAAAATATGAGTAAAAAGTTACAGATAGCGCTGGCAGATGATGGTATAGTAGAGGCTTTTTAGACCGAAGGACATGCTAGGTCAATCCACATTTATTATTATTGTTGTATTGTTATATTATTATTATTATTATTATTATTATTATTATTATTATTATTATTATTATTATTATTATTATCATTTATAATTTATTAGGATTCAAAGAAATTATTTTTGCCCTACCTCTATTAAAGCTTATTTAACTCCGTGAAAAATGCGCTTTAACACCTTTTAACAGCCCTTATTACCATCGCGGGCACATTCATATCTTCTCTTTACGACCATGTGGAATGTCTAACGAAGAACAAAGCGGATCCACAAAGGACAAAGCCCGCTGGCCGGGAGGAAAAACGCGGTATGCGACCTGTTTATTTGGGGCTTCGCTTTGCCTTCTTTCTTCTTCCCGCGGACGGCGCGGACTCGAGGGAGGGGCAGACTTAATTCGAGACAATGGGCGGAGCAGGCGATTCGGACAAGGGGATGAGGCGGAGGTGGGGGTGGGGTAGGGGTGGGGGCGGCAGCGACGCTCCCATTTGCCGCGAGACGCCGCCGCCGCCGTTGGAAATAGCTGGCACGCCGCGACGCGACGCGACGCGACGCGACATGGCGTAATGGTCCCAAACGCCACGTTATTTGGACGTGTTTTCCAACAAGCCTATATGCGTCCCTTTCGAGGGAAAAGGCTGTTTTTCCTCTGCCGGCGTATTTGTGTCGCTAGTTGCCGTGCGAATATTTTTCTCGCTGATCTAAGCTTTTTTCTTGGTGATCTCGCTGATGTAAGATCTAACCTTTTAACCCGAGGATGCATATGCACGGCCTCCTAGCCTTAATGTTTTGTATTTCGCTTCTTACTCGGCACAGCTGCATTTCAGAAAGCTTGCCCTCCGTATTGACTTTCTTCTATCATTCTACTTTCATTTTAGTCACTGGCAAAGGAAAAATTCTCGAAAGATATGTAGGAAGGTCCTGAAATTTGACTCTACTCTGCCAATGCATAAGCAGGGCTTTTAATACTTTTTAAATTATTTATCATTTGTTTTACATTCAGAGTTGACTTGTATTGAAATTATTAAGAAATGAAGTTATTAAAAACTCTAAAAATATGTGCTTTTTGAAGAGTATAATACGCAGGGCCTCCGAGGCCCTGCGTATGCATTCATGTAGTTACCCGGGACCATGAATCCTAGGGTTAATCTCGTGAATCATTAGACAACTAATGTCTTTTATTCTCCATGTGTTTATCATTTCTGTTCTTTTACTTCAAAATGTCAATGGAATGACGATATAATTCTTCGCGGAGCAGGTAGAGTTTGCTGGCTCCGCAAATCTTCAAGAGAAAACTTGCCAATTCATTTTTTGTTCAACACAGTTTTTATTACCCATTTTTATTTGTAAATAAAGTTTTTATGACGGAAAAATTACAAAAAAGAAATAAAATGGCTAGAATAAGGGGATTTTCAGCTTTCAAACTACCGCCGGCTAACTTGGTCGTATCACATAACTTTGTTGTAAATAAGGCTTATGGAAAATCAATCCGACTTTATCAGTTACAGAGATCATCACTTAAACTAACAAACGCCGTTCTATTATACCGACTTATCATTCGACCTTCTTTAACTTACGTTTATATACCCCCCATATGATTTGCCTCATCCCATACTAATCACAATCGCCTTCAAAAGTTTCAAAATAAAGTTCTCTGTAAAATCGCAGAGGTTCAATTATGATTTTATAATTTTGACATGATTTCCATATGGTTTTTATAGAATATCAGGCAGGTGATATTATGGTGCTTCAAAATCTAAGTTAGTGGTAGTAGTAGATAGTGGTATTGCACTCAGTGGTAAGGCACAGGCTTCTTGACCTGAAGGACACATGTTCGAATCTCGGCTAGGCTGGCATTATTATCTGGTGATTTCTATTCAGGACGGCTCTGAGATCGACTCAGCCTCCTTTCCATGTGAGTATTAGATTCTTTTCTGGGGTTAAAAGCTGCTAAAGCATTTTGCTTGCCACAGAACCGCCTATTTGTGCCGACGGCGACGAATCCGCCTGTGTAAAATTGCACAAGGTTACGTTTAACTTTATAAGCTTTACAGAAGTTTTATTTGAACAAATATAACAATATTTGCATTTGTACAAAATGGTGTGATTTGGGAAATTCTGTTTTTAAATCAGATCTGGGATAACTCTTGTACTAGTATTGTATAATACAAAGCGTGCAGATTACATGGAATTGTAATAAAGAAAAACAAATACAGAACACGTAGGAATAATATAAAGAAAATATGCTTAAATAATATTGCAGTAAACCAGTAGAACGACGTTAGTAGCAAGCATAAGTAATACTCGTAATAGAGGAAACGAGTCATCGTTTTTTTCTATTATTACTTATATACAAACAGAGAAGCAGCCCTTGTGTCGCCTTCTGTTGGGTAAGCAACCAGAAACACACTTAGTGGGAGCAACTTTGTCGCGATCGGCTCAGGTCTAGTGAATTGCGAGTGGCACGCAGAGCCACCGTGGTCAGGGGGGCTCCAATTCTTCCATTAGAGCAATGTCGGAGAATACGTGTACCGAAGAGGAAATACCAGCGGTTCAAGCAGATGAGGACGATGCCAATAGTATTGCAGGTTCACAGGTTAAAACTTGATCTTCTCCAAGCAGCTCAGTAAAGAAACATTCTCAGTATACAAGATGCGAGTTGGGCTGCGAAGGACCTTCAATCATACTCAAATTATAACATTAAAGTATACAGCCCCTTTAGCTGAGCTGAGTTAGATTACAGACTTGATCAGCTCAATATTACAGGTTGAAACACGATCCAGGTCCTCGGATTTTTGTAGCTCTTGTGGTTGCCTCGTCTAGTTACGTAAATAACAACGTGCTTAGCCGGTGCGAATGTTCAGAACTTTGGAAATAATTGTTTTTAACTGGAAGTAGCTCCATACTGGAACCCAACTTCAAACACGTCTGACAACCCGCCCTAAGCTGTGAGAGTACCCTCCAATATTGTAATAGAAGTCTCATTTTGTATACTAGGGCATAAGAAACATAACCGGAGACCGTAAAGCAGGCCTGCATGACACCTACTCCCGAGGGTATTCTGCACTTAAGAGACAGCCTTCTGCACGCGAGAGCGGCGATAGTACAAGTAGTGGGGAGTATTCCTCTTTGCGGGGAGGGAAGAAGTTGGAGCGGAGTCGACGCGAGGCGTAGATTGAATGCATGGGCGTCTGATGCAATGATCCATGATGTGAAGTTATTTGACCACTTATTTAAGTCGCCAGTCTATTGCCTTTCTAGCTACAAAGGCCATATTTCACTGTTTATGTTCTGTGCACTGCCATGTATTCACATATTTTAATTTTTATTTTATGCTCATTGTAACTCATAAACAATATTTTAAAGCAGTGTCCTCTTTTAAAAATGTACTATGTAATTTTAACTAACAAAAATTTTCATTTTAATAATAGATTTTTCACTCAGTATGTTTTAATCTGCTCCGACCTGGATGGCCGAGGTGGCTAAGAGCGAGTACCGACTCAGCGCTTCGGTCCGAAGGGTCGCGGGTTCGAGTCCCGCCTTGGGCATGGCTGGTTGTCCCTTGACTTTGTACGTATGTGTTGTCGCGGAGGGCCTCGCGTTCTGCTGACCCCAGATCAGAGGAGCCTGCTAGTGTGTTGGTGTCTAGTGTAGGTCAAATATGCGTCCCATCGGGGCGTAAAGGGTAACCGGCTGTCGGCTGGATAAAAGCCCTAGATAAAAAAAAAGTTCTAATCTGCAAATGATTACACAACGGAGGAATTTGAGAGCAGTCTCTCACATCGAAATTGATCTAAAAATGAAATATAGGCAATTCCAAGAAGTGTAAGGTTTGGCAGCGTTTATTTGTGACAATTTTCCCTCATTATGAAGCTAAATAAGAGGTACCGACGAGAAGCTGAATAAGAAGTACCAAACATATTTTAAGATATGTTATGGGCAAACATGAAATTATTATGAATCCTGTTAATTATAACGGGAAGGGCTTAATCTTTTTTACTCGATGATGTAAATTATTATGTTTAAATAGTGGTCGTTGATTTGAAATTATATAAATTGTTGATATGAAATTAGAGAAATAGAACAGAAAATATTCATAATTTTCGAAGATTTTTTAGCTTCGATAGGCCCGTACAGGTCTGATTCAATTGAACACAGTTAATGAAAAAAATATAATTTATTACTGCCATCATCAAACCAAAATGATTTAATATTATATTTTTTATTAGTAGCACGCGATTAAATCGTAGCAAAGCGAATTGCATTTTCTGCCCTACAAGCAATTATAATATTGAAGGTATCCAAATCAAATATGTATGTCTAATTCGTTTTAGGTTCACACTGTACATTGTCATAAATCGACAACGACCATTTGGAAAAAAAGAAAAAAAAGTAATCATTCTTGAATTGGTGTAACAGTCCGTCATATTCTCAACTGATGTCACTGCAGCGCCTTTGACCGGGAGGTCTAGTCCTCACGGAGGTAGGATTTTCGACACTAGCTTTTCAGCTAGATCGAATTCAGTCGCTGTCTAGAGGAGAATTCTAGTGGCCGGCTGCTCTGATCGGTAGTTTTCCGTGGTTTCTCCGATCAACACCAGGCGAATGCCGGAGCAGTACCGTACTAAACGGGTCACGGACCGCGCGCGATCTGTCCTTCCGCTTCCTTGTCCTATCCTCTCCCCTTACACACACTCTTACACTAACATGCAATACACTACCACATATTTCGGGAGACCGGTCGGGAGCTAGAGCTTGTCTCGGCTGGAGCGGTGCCCTGTTGGTGGGAGAGTCCTGGTTAGGGAGGAGCCCCTCTAGCCGACGGTAGGTCGGCGCCGGATCTCGCCATCCAGCAGGGGAAGATCACCGCCATCTCCCGAGAAAAATACATGTACTACACTAACGGGACTAATGACCAACGTAGTTGACGCGCCCGGAAACACGAACAAATCAATCAATCAATTCGTCATATTCTCACATTGTTCTTTCAATTTACGCGCTACGGTTCGAGTAGCGTATTTTCATTGGCGGTCCCCACTCCTAGTCTTATCCCCACGCGGCCCGGGTTTGCGCTCAAGTTGCTCGCGCGCGGCTCCCGACGTCAGAGTGCAAAGCGCTCTCTGATCTCACGCGACAGAGCGCGAGGTCTTAGAGTGCAAAATGCTGTGCAGGCCTGTCGTAAAGGCGCACAAAAGCGATTACTAATGGAGTTACGAATGTCATATTTGACCCTGCTTGTGAGGCAGCTCATTACGCCCAAGTGTTCTGCGAGTGACGTTGAATCGCTATGAAGAAAATTTCATGTGCTTGTCGAACATTTGTGCATGTGGCCTTGCCTCACATTCAGAGGAAAATATCGCGTGTTTAACGACGTTGTATGAAATATCCCACCGTATGCTCGTTGGTAAAAGTTATAATTTTCGATCTCTACATTTTTTCGAATTTGGATATAATAGTAGGATACATCGAAAAAATTTCCAACTTTGCCAAAATAACGGCACTCCACGCAACACAGTGTGCGAGCGTGCATTTGGCGGCGTTGCTCCATCGCATCTTAGGCCCCGCCCCTGATGCCGCCGCGTCTATCGAGGGAAGAAGATCCTCAGCCCTGGGAGGCCCGCCGAAGCCGCTTCGGCTGGAGTGCTCCACATGAAAGGAAGCACTTGAGCCAAAGGACTCCTGATGGGAGACTGCGGTTCTAGTTTTCACGGGGCTAATCACGACGAGGGGAAATGCGTTTCAGCCTCAAAGGCAACTCGCAGGCTGTCTAGTGAAGCGGCTAACGCGAGAGAGCGAGCTCTTAGTCTTTCTTGCTTTGGGTAATGGGATTAAGAAAGTGACAGGAACGGGATACACTCAGCAGCGGGTCCAAGCGGCCGCTGGAGGCTCAAAGGGCCACCCCTCTCCCAAAGAAACTGTAAAATATTGATATGGTTTGGGAATGAAGAAAATCAAGATATACGCGTACGCTTCCGCGGCTCGAGTCGATGACTTCTTCGCTGTCCGGGTGACGCCGCGTAGTGGGCTGAGAGGCCAGCCCTCTACGCGGCCAGCCTCTCAGCCCACTACGCGGCGTCACCCGGACAGCGAAGAAGAAAATCAAGATAGTTCAACACATTATGTAATTATATATTGATCATATTATTATTCGTTATATTTTTCAGACAAATTGTGGACTAAACATCTCTTTTGTTTGTTATTTAATATATAAATATACAACGTTTGGGAATTTTATGTGATCCCGTCCCCTCAGGCATGTTGCATCAAAAACTTATTGAAAATCAGTTCGCGTAATTTACTTTCTTATTGTTGTGCCATTATTTATCTACAAAACTATTTTATCTGGTATGCTGTCAAGGGAAATACATTCAAAGGTAACTACGTAAGTTTACGTAGTTACGTAATAATGACACGAACATAATTTTAGGAATGTTCTCATTTGTGGATAATTGGTGAGGTTCACCATTATCTTCTTTCGATATCAAATTGTTCTGAACTTACAAATAGTCTGCGAATTATTTGCAGATTTAAAAAGTTAATTTTAAACATTTGACAGTAATTCTGTTTTTTGTTGTTAATATTTTTTAATGAAAACGAATATTAATGAATCGAACTTTCTGCCTCTTTCGTCTTTTCTTTGCTTCCGTACCTCTTTCATTCCGACCCGATTTTTCCCTTTCCTCTCCTCAGTCCAAATGGATCCCAGATTAGAATTTTTTGTTTGTCTTTGTTATTATTTTATTGTTACTATTATTATTATTATTGCTATTATTATTATTACTAATATTACTATTATTATTACTGTTTTTATTTATATTATTATTATTATTAGTATTATTATAAAAGCGAGATATCCAGTTATCGAAAGTAATATTTGAATGTGTGTGTAATTATAAATGTTGTTAAATGACGGTTTACACACCGTGGAAATAATTATAAAATCCTCATTGCTCTGAGGGAAAAGCAGCGGTTTACATCTGCACATACTACTTATCGTATAGATAATGCTACTTATATCCTATTACGAGTTCAGCAATCTCATGAAATAATCTCTTCGCAAAACATATCGTTGGAGATTTGAACAAAAAGCATATTTTATTAATGTAAATTCCAATTTTTTAATGAAAATGGCAGTTGTATCAAATAATTCAGGTTACATGTTCTATTCTCACTATGATCAAAAAAATGTTTGAAACTTTTTAGATGGGGAAGAGATTCTGAAGCTCAGGAAAACTTGCGCCGATTGTACTTGTCTTCCAGACGCCACACTCAGTTTTTAATGTTCTTTGACAAAATAAATGGAATCAAATTAAACCGTTACAATAATACGACATAGTATAATCTGGTGCCGCACCACTACTAGAATGTTATATGATGTTTAAAGGAAAATTTTATTTTACGTAAATCTAAAAACATCCATTGTTTCGTAATTGTCAGGAAAGTGAAGAATCAAATATGTTCTTAATTCCTAACGTCTCTCCAGAAATGTTGGACAAGCACAATCTACGTGAGCAAATTAATGAAAATGAACTTATGAAGTAAATTAGTTTGTTGTAAACAAATATTGTTTGTTCTTTCCGTATATTGTCTTTTGTAAGACTTTTTTCGAGACATAAACACTTTGTAAGATATTACTTTTGAAGAAAATAATTGTTTCAAGTAGGTCTACTGGATTGATAAGTGGAACAGCATATTCATTTTCTTGATTTTTCGCTCCAAATTCATTTTTTATGTGATAATTTGCAAGCCGCAACTAATATTTGACTTGAGCTATTCTTAAACATTATTGCGACGGTCATTATCTGAATAAACAATTTAAAAGATTTTGAATTAGATTTACTCAAACGTGTATTCAGTTCATTTAACCCTAGGAAGTTCAATTTATTTATGATATGAACATTAATATTACGTCGTCGGCAAAGTTTTCCTCCTTGTTACCAGTTCACGAAGGGAAAAGAACTTTGAGAAACTGTAATATATGTTTCCATTCCTTGCTAGTTTTCCGTGCCAGAGAAAAAGAAAAACAACTTTGTCTGTCGTCGGCTCCGATTCTTGCTCCCAACGTGAGTTCCCTTCTCCGCACACGTCGCCCTCACGTGGAGCTCCGGGACGCCACGCTGCCCTGCTGCCCGTCCCCATCGTCTTTCCCCCCGCACTCCTCACACCACCACTTCCACCACCACAACCACCTCTTCTGTCATCGCCACCGTCTTCCCCGTCGTCACCGTCGTCTCTGCCGCCACCGCCGCCACCGCCGCCGCCGCCGCCACCCCTGCCATCGCCGCTGCCTCTACCACCATTACCACTGCCACTTTGCTCACCACCGACTCCGCCACTGCCGTCATCACCGCCGGCGCCGCCGCCACCATCACCACCGTCTCCTCGCGCGTCTCGTCGTACCTAATGCCCTGCCGTCCCCCGGCCCGGCCCTGCACGCTGTGCGCTTCCCACTTCCCCGCTGCCTCGCTCCGCCCCGCCCCCCAAGCTCAGCTCCGCTCCGCTCCGCCGTGCGCCGCGCCGGCGAGTTCGCGTCTTATTTTGGCCGCGTGAGACAAGTTGCTATTTCCACGGGGATCTGGCCGGGACGCCGTAGTCGTCGTCGTCGTCGTCGTCGCCGGCCCGGCGCGGAGTGGTCCTTCGACCGGGTGGCGAAGCGTGGCGGGCAGTGGCGGGGATGGGCGTGCCTCAGCACGTCGCTGGACCGCAATAATGGAGAGCGGGAATGCTACTAATCAAGCCTATTCCACATCTTCTCTATACGTTTCGTGAGAAAATGGTGCGCAGTTTAAATTAGTTGTGAGCAGTTTTATTAGTTATATTCTGTGGTCAATCAGTGTATCTTTAAATAAATTAAAATCACATTTTACAGCCTCCTATCATAAAATGATGATAATGTTAATATCGCTAATAAAGTGTTTTCATTACTCGTGTCTCAGCACTTTCCTAACACTAAATCAGCAGGTTATATCATTTGTAAGAGAGGGTAAGACTTGTAACGAACTTTCATTATAACAATATCGTAGTACTGATTCAACTCGTTTCCCATACGGTCACTTCACTCAATCTATTTCGTTTTGTTTCCTATAATTTCTGTTTGTCAAAATTATATAGTAAAGCACTTAGATATTTTTCAATAATTAGAAGTAACCATTAATTTGAAACAAATTTCACTTGACTTAAACAACTTCAACGGAATATATTCTTTCAATTACTTGAAACCGTAAAATGCTGTTCTTGGAGAGGGCGTGTTTCGCCTCTAGCTGACTTTGGCATCGGCAGTGAATTGCATAGAAATTGCAGGGAATCGCCGAAATGGCATAGAGGCGCGCCTCTGATACAAATGAATATTTTTCTCTGTGCACTTCGCAATGGGAAAGTATTAACTGTGTCGATAGTAACAAAGAAATTAACCACATTGAAGTTCGACTAATCTTTAGACAAGGAAATCCAATTTAATTTTCACACGACTAAATTTTCTTTCCGTCGTGAACGAACTGGGCCACCGCATAATTGCTCTAACAGAAATTTGGAATTCCTATCATAGTCATGGAAATAATCGCATTTTTTCTCAAAATAAATTGTGATTTTGATTTGCTCTCTATATGAATTGCAGCAAACATAACAGCAGTCACTTCAATAAGTCTGTTTACTCTATTCATAAGTGGAGGTGCTGGAAAGCGTACATTTTCTCCAAACTTTTTGAGGTCTCCGCAATATTATTCTTTACAGAATAGGCTTCGTTAAGGAATTTCAATATTGTTTTTGTAGGAAGACGTCGAAAAGAATCTTGAATTTTTGAAAAATCATATATTTCAATGATGATTAGACCTGAGCCATTTTAAAGGTTTTGTACGCTCTCCGATGACCAAATTATCGCAAAAGAATTCAAACCATTTTTCAGAAAGTTTTGAAAATGTTGCGGCTTCATCTAAAGTACCCCTAAAATCAAAATATCCGTTTTAAATTATCGGGCCTCGCGTTCCTTCAAATGAACGGTTTTGGCGCTTGACCGCAGACAGATGGTCTGACAGGGGGACAGGTAGAGGGACAGGTAGAGGGACAGGCAGGGAGACTGGCTGGGAGACTGGTAGGGGGACAGGCAGGGGGACATGCAGAGGGACAGACTGAAAGACAGACAGACAGACGTTTTGATGGCAATCTATTTTTTGGTATCAAGGACTCACAAAACATGAATTCAGAATACACCACGTATTGTAAGAAGTAATTTACTGTATATTGAAACAAGACTTATCCACTGCTTCGTTACCAGGACCCAGCGGTGATGAACCAAAAAAAATACGATTTTTTGACGGGCCTCTAACAAAAAAGTGGGTAAATCTTGTTCCTGCATTGTGTTTAATTCGTATTTTGTTGGTCCGTGAGCGCCTAAACCGTTCAAACGATTTTCTTCAAAATTCGTATTTCTAGATAGATCTTACCGAACTCGAGATCCTCTGATGTTGAGAGGGACATTTTTGTTTCGGGACTTTTGATGAAGCTACAACATTTTCAAAATTTTGTTTAAGGCTGGTCAAATTATTTTATTAAACTTTATCCTCGGATACCGTTGTAAACGCTTAAAAGAATGGCGCAGGTCTCATTGTCTTTAAAATCCCTAATTCTTGGAAAATTCAGTTTTTTCGGCGTCTACCTACAACTACATATTAAAGATAGAGATTGTTTCTTGTATGAAATCTATCCAACAAGGAGAACTCTTGAAATAATGAACAATTTTTCGAAAATGTGAGTAGTTTTCACGTAATTTTGCGTGAAATATAGCCAATTTTTGAACTTTTTTTGTAATAGGGCTCAAAACATTCTTCAATTTTTCTTTTCGTATGCATTAAAAGTTAGACGGTAAAAAATGTAAGGCTGATTTCATTTTCGGCGAACTCTCTGTATTTTCGAAAATTGCAAAAAGTTTATATTGCAACTACAAACTCGATGTTTTTGTCTTTAATGAAATGTTTGAAAACGGTCATGTTCAAGATTTTGAAAAACGAGTAGTTTTCACGTAATTTCTGCTTGAAATTAATACACATTATGAAAAATTAAAAACAACTTACATTTTTTCCACGTATAGAACAAGGGACGCGTAAAAAAATGGTGCAGGTCTCAATTTTGTTGAACTCTCTAAAGTTCCCAAAATTGCAAAAGTTAAAACAATGCGAGAAAGTGTGGGCTGTTGTATCTCCACTAATTTTACTATATTCACTCCCACAAGTTAATTAATTTGTCGTCTTATCGATAAACGCTCAGAGCTCGGAGAAAACTCTCATCTCGTATGATTTTAGTTGAGCTAAATTGTCGTAACACAGGGCGTGCGCACTGAAGACGCATCTATGCACCACTTGGCTCCGACCGCAACGAGAGGAGTTGGTTCAATGTGTTGCCAACGAGGTCACAAAGGACGTAATAAGAAAAGCCAAATGTAAATGTGAAATCATGAAATGTTATTATACCTCTGTTAGCCACATGCGATTATTAAAGTTACAACAGCTATTGGAACAATATTTGAAGGATTGGGAGAAAACGAATATTACTACAACCGCTGATATTGGAATGCTTATACTTGCTCAGGATATAGTAATATCATTATAAATACTTTTCATGAATTTTCAGTAGATCAGAAATTTATTTATAATGGTAAAATACCTGCTCCAATTTCTTGTTCACAAACTTGTTTTGTAGTCGAATAATTTTACGAAGACACAACTTCGTTATTTATCTGTTACTAACATCCTAGAATGCAGTTTTTGTCCTTATTGCTCGCGATTGACTAAAACTACAATACAGCTTACTCGATGAAGTTAACTAACAAGAAATGGTCCATTGGACACAATTGCTAATCTCGGTCTGAGGTATGTCAGAATTCGATCAACCATTATACCAACTTTCATCTTCCTTACATCTCTCTCTGAAATAAATATATAGATAAAAGCTCCTGAATAAACGTACCTCGATCCAATGTGTGATCTGAATAAGCGAATTCGATCCAATTTAATTTATAATGGCTACTTAAGAAATTTAGCCCTTTTAGAAGATTACTTGGAATTTAGAAGCCAAAAAATGTCAAAATTGACTTTCGAGTAATTAAACGCATCAATTACGATAGTAAATAATCTGCACTGTATATTGAAAGATTTTCCAATGTCTTTGGAAAAATGTGTTATGCAGGTGTTTCAAAATATACGTAACAAATTTCAAAAGCGTTCAGAAGGGATGAAGGTGATCAATTTTCCCCCATGTAACTTGTAAAAGTATTTCAAAGCAGATGTAGACTTTCTTCGTTGTAATACCAGTCTCTAAACTCAAGGTCATAACTGGAATGTATGAATGATTTGATTCTCAGATGTTTATGGAGAGTACTATATGAATGATGAAGCAAAAATAGAAAGTGAACTAGGAGAAACGGGAGAACCCCGATGAAACAGTCACCAAACCTGCTTATCCGACATACAGATCGACCGCAATTTGAAACCTGGTCCCGGCTGTGCAAGACGAGTGGTCTGACCTCTACACCACGATTGGTGGTTTGTCATTGCCATCCGTGCAATGGTTGATGGAAACAACGATTATTATGGGGCTATCCATAAATTACGTGAGGCGATTTTGGCGAATTTTAGACTCCCCCTCCCTCTTGGTGAAATGTCGTGAGATTTGGCTCGACCCTCACCCCCTTCTAATCTCATGTGAGAGTTTTCAAAATGCGTATTTTTAATGTAAATACCTTAATTTGTGATTGATTGCATTGAGATTTATTTAAAAAATATAATTTGCTTAATTACATTTATTTAAGACTAAATACTAGTATTTAGAAAATAAAGGGACTGAATTACAATTAATATTATTGCACTTCTAAAAACGTTCGGTAATTTTTGTTTAAAATTTTTGTAAAAATACAGGTAGTAAAATTTATCTCGTTAATGATAAAGAATTTGGTAATTTTTGTTAAGATTGTTTTTCTCAGTAGACTATACTACTTATTGTAGAATTCACATAACCACGATAAAACGTATTGTGCATGATTTACCCATGTTTTAGTATAGAAACGTGCTTTACATATATTGTCTCCGTTTTTTCACAATTTAGCAGTTTTGGGCAAAAAAATTACGTCATATTTGCCGAGACCCCCCCTTCTCCCACACGTAAGATTAGGTGAGATTCGCTTGACCCCTCCCCCTAAAGACCTCACGTAATTTAAGGATAGCCCCTAAGAGGTGAATGTTTGACTAGAGATGACTGATTCTGAATGGGATGATTGGCCAGTTGCAAAGCATGGTGGTATGAAACGCGGACTATGCCACATCATAGTGACAGCACGTGGGGTCAAACCCGCAGTCGGCCGCTTCTCCGCTTCTTCGCTTCTACGCTTCTCCGTTGTGCGCAACCACAAAATTGATACTGAAGGACCCAACAGTATTTATGCTAATATTATCCATAAATAAATGCTAATATTGTCCTTTCTTTTTTATTTTATAGGCAATCGATGTTCAGGTTGTTATATTTTCATTGTAACATTATTGTATATATTTTCTCTTTATTTAAAATGTATCATCCGTCATTTGCTTAACTTTACTGTGGATTAGAAAATTGTAGACTATTTAAATGAAATATACTTATGTTACTGTTTGAATGTTGGCAACATTCTATCATAACTACGACACATTAAAACAAAAGCCAGTGCACAACATTTGAATAATTTTAATAATAAAACGGAGTTGAGCCTAGTTATTCAGAATGTGGGATAATGTAGTGGCTTCATGGAGAACGGGACACCGTAAGTAACTGTAGTTTGCTTAATTTATGACCTTTCAGGTAAGCCTTTTCAAATGGTAACAGTTGTTATCTATGATTATAAATTGTCTCTTTACATACCCCCTGTAAAAATATATCTATTGTTGTAGCCCTGATGAAGGGCGAAAAAATGGCCGAAACGTGGGCAATGTATTTTTTTTTTCGTATTGACTTAAACTCAAGAACCACATAAAATTTCAATGGGTCAAGCATCACAAAATATATTAAATATTTGAGATTCGTGTGTTGCGTTATGAATCAGCAGCTTTTTTTATATTATATGTAAAGAAATATATTGTATGTTCATATTTACTATACTGTGTATTTGCAGTATTCGTAAAGACGATTATTAAAATATATAAATGTATTGCCGTGTTCGACGAGAGTATTTTTTGCTGTTCTTCAGTAGAAAACGTTCTACTTTTTGGAAAACTATTTTACGTGGTTTTCTTCAGAAGCATTTTTACTTCTTCAGGCCTGTAGTTGTTCCTAAAGAAGTTCATCCCGCCACGAAATCATCTCTAATCTCGTCGAGAGCTTTGTGTGGGCGTGTGTGGTTGTATCGATTCCCAGGCGCGTAATTGTAAAACTCAAACTCATTTCAATCCGGTCGCTTTATAGAGTTCATTAGGGCTCATTATATGGCGAGCCGCACAGCCCCCGGCCATTCCCAAGCCTTTCATCGCGGTTAGCCCACCACGATTGCCGGACGGTACGATTGGGCTGATTTGCGCATACAATCGTGCGACGCATTCGCAACACAATTAAAGAATGTGATATGTCATTGAAATGAATGGTTGCACGAAGCCCGGTGCCGTAGGAAAATACCGTACTACGTTGCTATTCTCGTCCTCAATCATTTGAAAGAACATGCCCTCCATTGTTGGGATATTGTAGACTCAGGCGAATAAAGTGATATGTACGCTTTTTGCTGAAAATAAGGAAAATCTATTCGCAACTGATTTATAACTCTACGAGTATAACCATGTTCCTGTTGATTATTTTGTAATGTTCGCGAGGGCACATAACTTAACACAACGTAATTTCATACACTCCTTAATCTCTTACAAAGTAAGTCGAATTGTGTGAGTATTCATGCTAGAAGATTGTTTCATGTAATCACAGAATAGCAAAATGTCTTGCTCTTCTGTAAAATTTAAGCTTCACGTGGTATCTCGTGACCTCCATTCATAAAAGGACAAGATCCGGACAACATAGTGAGAACTCCGAATTTCGAAATTTTTGTTCGCCGGAGGAAAAACAAAATGTGTATGAATACAGACATTTCTCGGTTTGTATATGCAATTCCTGTAACTTTTTATACATATATTGCTGTCTTATGAACACATTTGTGGAAAGTTTTCATGGTGTTTTTTCTGGTGGAATATCGATGATCTACATTTGAGATGTGTGAAATGTGCGTTATCATTGTTGCACTGATCTCTTGAATTTAAGAATTTGAAGTCTAGTTTGAGTTAATAGTAAGAGTCGGCTGCCAACCGGCGTCCATTAGAGGAGACTGCCGTTCATTTCTCTGCCCGCTTTACTCCGCCCATTAATAGAAAATTTTCGTAAATACAAATAACGGAGAGACCAAATAATGCGACTTTTTGTTCTGCATTCAACATCCCGTTCGTCTCTCTGGTTCGTTCCCAAAACTACGTTGTGGTAAAATGAGTGGTTCCTCCTTTAAAGCCGTTTTGTCACGGCAGCTGCTTCCACTATAATGAAAGCTGCCGCCAAAGTGACGATTGCTTTTTTATTCGTAGCAAACGAAAACAATTGTATAACCTCAAACCCACAAAGTGAAATCATCTCGCAAAAACACTCCTCATTTTTAAATGTCATCCATAATTTTTTGCCCAATCTAAACGTCATTCGCTACAACGGATGCGACACCCAACTGTTCAAACTCCCGCTGTCCTTGAGGCGACTGGAGAAAATATTTTGTCGGGCAGAAAATTCAACGATCGTATAAAAATGTCCTTCATCCATATTCGATTCAGTAGTAGTACAGTGTAAAACAGCTCGTATCATTTTCTACCATTTCCTTTTCACTTTCATTTAAAAGGAGGGAAACTCGGCCATGTAACTCAGGCATTATGAGTAATTGACCTTCCGTTTTCCATTTATAAATACTATAAGGGACAACTAATCAAAACGCATAACATCCACCGATGGCAAAAATTGTGTTTCATATGAAATCGTGTAGTTTTTAATACGCTCTACACGTTCATGCTTTCAGATTTCTTCAAAACGCATTTAATCGAATATGTGAAATTGCATTTTAAAGAAATATGAAAGCAGGAATGTGTTGAGCATATTTAAAACTACACGATTTCATACCAAACTCATTTTTTTTCCCACCAGTGGTCAATATACGTTTTGATTAGTTGCTCTTCATATACTCCTCAATAAAAATTAAATAATTTTTAATAATGTACTGGTGTATCAAACGTTTTTATTGGTTAAAATGATGAAACATTCAACTCCTAACACTCAATGTTAACAGAAACATTAACTTTGAAGTTACCTAGCAAAAAATAAAAATATATGCCTGTTCAAACTGCATTTTAGACCAGAGTCGCATTGAATACTTGGCAATTTAGTTGAAATCTACTGAAAGAAATCGTGGGTGTGAAATAAACATATGGAATGCCAAACGAATATTAGATATTATACTTACATGAAATCCATAAAAGCAGACAATACTGATGCCCATTTTTTCTTCGTTTTTAAAAGGAGGTTGACATTGATATCATCATACGAGAGAAATTTGACATTTCGGAGTCTGGTGAGGGAGATGGAACTGTACCCAAACTTCGTTAAATTTCTCTGTTTATGAATTTTACAAATGTTTCATTCAAAATAAACTATGAGATAAATTTTGATGTATTTCATTATGCCTCTCATGGATTGAAAAATGGGACTAAAAGATATTAAAAAGTACAAACGGCAACTATTGTCTCAAATAAGTTTGAATGCTGTTCTGTAATGTTCTAGACCTAGTGATAAGTGAATCCCTTTAAAGTGCAAGTAAAGGTAATTAACTGAAATGTATTTTCCGTAAAAAAATGCAGTAGTGAACGCTATTTCCGGCACAGCATCCTGTATTTTCTTTGGATGGGCAGGGAGATGCAGAAGAGCCAGAGAGAGAGGAAAAGGCACTCGCCCTCTCGCCCCGCCTCGCTTGCTCAACACTGAAAACAAATTCGTCCAGAACACGAAAGCGCTCCCTGTTGTTTGTCTGTCCCTCGGGCTCTATCCCTGTCTTGTCATTGTTCTTTTGTCTATTCCTGTTTTTCTCTCTTTCAACTACTGTCTGGCCCCTTTACCATCTCTCTGTCGACTTTCCAGAAGCGGTGAGCGGTAAAGAGTTTCTCGTCTGTTTTTGTTTTTGTAGCACTTCAGCTGTGACTAACAAATGTCCCCTATGAACCACATTCTCAAAATAATAGTTTTGGCCTCGTATGTGAAAATAAATAATGTCAATTGTAATAACGAGACTGAAGTGTGTAAAAAATCTTTAAAATATTATGAACCGTTTTGCCTGAAAATTCACAGTAGATTCTTTTAACATTTTCTTTAAAATTTGAATTAGTAAATCAACACTCTCATTCGCATAAGATATTTTGCATATTTATTACATTGTTAATTAAAAGAAATGAGAACATTTTTACTCTCGATTCACACGAGAATATTTGTTTTCAACATACGCAAAACGAACACTCGTACATTTGGGAAAGATATGGCTTAGAACACATGATCTTTTTGCACGTATTCATAGGTACTATGGCTATATTACTCTTCTTTCTCATACGTCAGGATATAATAAATTAGATACCTTAAATAACTAAGGTGCTTCGTGCCAAAAGTAAGAATTCTGCCTTGCGCCAGTTGTCCCATGTTTCAGGAAGAGTAATTTGCGATTCTTCCAATGAATTGCGACAGCACGAAATGATCGAAAATACCACAACGTTCTTTTACCGGATGAATGCTCCTCTCTGATCAACTATTGAGAAATCTAACGTCTAATGTAATTTGAGGAGAAATACTTTCATGTTGATAGTACTATCATTACACACATTCAATTGAAAAATGAATGAAAATGAATAGTTTCTAGTCAAGAGAAGTCATTTGTTAAGGAAAAACGTAAATTCGCTAAATAGAAATTGCTTGATACTCCTAGAAATGTGTAGAATCTCAAACAAATCATAATGTATCATGACAATACAATATAAAAAGAATGTTGGTTTTTAAATTTATCGTTGTTAGGTGACTCGCGTAGAATGAACTATAAATACAAATCTTTGGGGTGATTTTACATGTTTATATACACTACATTTTCTGGATAAAGATTGTCAAATAGATTTACAAATACGTTTGCGTACGAGAATATAAAGTGGGTGATCTATAAACGAACAATTGGACTGTGAGCCGATCGAATAGGAAACCATTTTTGTGAGTGATTCCGTGTTCGGACTTGGATTTTATTATATATAGTTAAATTATGATACCAAGTAAACAAAATTTTCTTATTTCTCACATGTACGAACAGATTGTAAATAAACGTTTAATATAATAAATATTGCAAACAACGTTCAGATAATGACCCATAAACATTTCACAAGAAACGAAAAATGTAATTCGTAAGAGAGAAAAGGATTAGTAAGATTCGTAAAACTGTGATTGCATGCTGAACTTCCATTGATAACCGGTTTCTGAAAAAAAAATTGACACATATGTAGTATGATCCACTTTAAATGCAAAAAACACTTTTTGATCGCACGCCTCAGCCTGCGATCAAAAAGTGTTTTTTTACCTTAATTTTTTTATTTTCTTTTTGGGGTCGTCAAGCAGTTTTTATCATACATATGTCTATCGCTCCCGAAAAATCCTGAAGATAGAAAGCAATATAGGTTGGACATTACGATATTCGTAACATCTCACTTTATGAAACGAATTACTTACAAAAATTCAATATGTAGATATGTGTGTAGTATGTATTTTTACTTCGAAGCAAACTCAGTAAGAAATTACATGTTTTTTACTTATTTTCAAGTTCGTTCAAATGCTTTAAACAATTTCTCATAAATAGTTAATCGAATGATTACTTATGATAAATGATTATTTATCAAGAAATTGAGAAGCAAACATCATCTTGGATCGCAGCATAATCATATCATATACTTATCAAAAACAAAATAAAAAAAATAAGAAAATTGGAAAATTCGCCGTTTTCCCGCGCACGATTACATAATTTTGTCTTCTTGCGAAAAACTTCGTAAAGCGAGAAAGTAATTCATCCAAGGAATATCAGTGCAAAGGTCGATTCGGCTGGTCGGAACGCAACGCCTCAGCCTGCGATCAAAAAGTGTTTTTTTACCTTAATTTTTTTATTTTCTTTTTGGGGTCGTCAAGCAGTTTTTATCAAATTCTCAGAAGAATCTTCGGTATTTCGATGATCCCTTTACATTCCGCTGCTTGTACAGGTTATAAATTGGTCGCCATTTTAAAAATATGCCCTTTTCTGCGAATCGGCAGATCGAGCGTTAGGTATTTTTATTAAGTTTTTGCTATTACATGCCGGTGATTTGAGTCCATTAGCGACAGCAGGTTTCTCAGTATTCAGAAGCAAAATAGAACCAGGTGATTCAGTACTGAATGTTGGTCTATGATAGTTGTGGAGAATATTTAATTTTCTTTTAAAACTGCAAGAAACTGCACCTATTTCTTTGTGTATTTGGATCTAATAACTAAGTTGTTGAAAAGTGGATCAAAGTGTTCTCTCCATATTTTTAATGTAAACGTTTTTTTAAATTTTTACAGGCCTCCATTATTTGACATTTGTGCAATGGTTTAGTGGCTTATCTTTTTGTATTTAGGCCTTTTGAAGAATTATAAAAGTGTTGAACGACGGCTTACATTGTGATGATTGTTGTCAATCAAGATTATTTTTTAAATTAACTCTATTGGTAACTCGTGTAAACAATAATTCAAAAAATATATTTAAGTTACTACATTATGATAAAAAGTGTTTTGTTTAGGTTTTCATTACTATACAGGATGAGTCACGTAACTTTGGCACCTCCTACAATTTTTCAACCGGTGAAGTTATTGCAATGCAGATTTCACGGAAGTGCATGAGGGAATGGGACTAGTTTATACATGTATTCAAACCCATTTTATCACTTGTATTGTACGAGATAATGAGCTAACTTTATTTTTTTCAAATGGAAGTATACATTTTTAGTCTATCACGATGAGCGCATAAAGACGAATCCAATGATGTACATATTCACGTATGATAAATAATCATTTTTTCGAGTAACTTCGATTGTTTTACGACTCGTGTTTAAGGGCTCTCCCTCCTAGCGCGCGCTCGGAGCGTTTTAATATCCACACAAAATTCCTTTCCGATGTTTGCTAAAAAGCAATATATTGTTTTTAAAAGAAAGTTAAATAGCAAGTGGCCAAATTTTGGCCTGGGTGACGCTCATCCCCAGATGTGTGGGCGCCCGACGAACGAATCTGTATGTGCAGCGACTAAGCGGTAATTCAAATTTCCCCCCTTTTCATTGCATTACTAGTTAAGTTTGCATATCTGTGCAAAATTGGGATTTTGTAATAAATCGACGAAATTTGGTCAAATGAACTTTTAATATTAACTTCTCGTCATTTCAAAACTGATGTAATTACAGTCAACAGTTATGAGATGAGTTAAAAGTCGTGCCCAGAAAAGTAGTTATATTTGCCTTAACCACTTCTTTATTTGCACACAGAAATTTCAGTATCTCCCGTCTTGTTTGAACGGATTATATTCGTCAGGCACCCACCTACTGCTTAGACTGATCAGAACAAAATATAAATAACCCAGGAGTCTGAATGTAAGGGTAGATTCGTAATCAACAGCAAACGGAGCCGATGTAAAAGTAGCTGGCTTCCGCCGGGCATGCGGGCCGGGCGGGGCGGGGTGGGGCCCGACGGAACGGATCGGCCTGTTCGCAGCTGTCGTGGCCCAGCAGCTGTCCCCCCCCCCTGGAGCCACCTGACCGGCCCTCCCTGCCCTCCACCCCACGGTCCACGTCCCCTCCATCCCCACCCCTCGTCGCCGCACCTCGCGCAATCCCACCCCACCCCACCCCACCGCACGTCTCCCCCTTTTCCGGTGGCGAGTGGCCGGTGGGCGTGGGCGACCCCCGCTCGCAGCCCTGTTGTCGCAGCACGAATCGCCCGGTCCGGCTCACGTAGGACGCTCAAGGCAGTCACGGAAGGCGGGGCGACGCCAGGGCGAAGAAAGAAACGGAACGACGCCGCCACCGCGAGATTAGGGGAAAACGCCTGTGTCGTTTTTAGGCGCGATTGCGTCGGGCAGCGTTCCCCCCCCCCCCGGGGTTTGTCCTTCGCTCGGCGAATATAGTCGCGCGCCGACATCGTGGCGTGGTTCAGCTCCGGGTACACGCACCTCCGGGTCGGCAGGCAGGACACCGGGCCCGTGAATGCGTATTCCGTTTTAATTCTTTGTTGCTCCGTCGGGAGACCTTTAGCACATGCTCAAAAATTACTGATTTCTACATTCTTGACGCATTTGAAAAATTTTGCTCATAGATGCATATTGCTAATTCAGTGTATTAAACAGTTAAAATACATCTTAAAAATAATGAAGGTGCGTCAAAAACTATCGGGAATTATTACTACTTCGAATTATTTTTCCGTTATTTCCTGATCAGAATACTGCCTACCTACTGCAAAGCGCATAGATCTTGACGCTTTGGTTAGTTTTGAGTAAAAAGTTCCCTGATAATTGTCTGACAAAGACTTTGATAAATAGAATTGCGAGTTATGTGTGTAGCTGCATTGACCATTGACCACCTGGTTATGACCTGGCCTGGTATGACCGTTGCTATGACTCTGGTTAATGGATACATAAAACACCTTTGCGATAACTCATATTCCTTCAATTATATTTCAGTTTAATTCGGTGTCCGTCATTCTCCAGTCCTTGCCATTGGTGTCCTCCGAATGCTGAAATGGCTTTGGTATGTGACTATTAAAATTATTGTCACTTATGTAAATTTACATTTCAGACATTTTTATATCGTAATGGTCTCAAATGCTAATGGAGGAATGAATATAGTTATGCAATACACTGTCATTTGGAACTCTAAAATATATTAAATATAAATGAGATAATAAATATTCTGTCTTAATGTGAACCCGAATATTTATGCGGATCAAATATTAAACCTCGATTTACTAGTTAACGTTACACTAATATTTGTTTGCACTGAAATATTTCTTCTCTGATAATTTTATTAACATAATACTATTATTTTCATCGATTTTTTTATCTACATTTTGTTGTTAAGTTGTTAAAGTTATTTATTAAAAATATAAGTATTAAATTAGGGTGTACATGATGCCCCATTTCAAAATGAAACGTATTCACTATTGTAATCAGCTATAGTTTTGTTTTGCTCTTATTTCAAGCAGTATATTCAATGTGCGTGAAGCTGTTTTATTTCGCCAGAAGCATAAAACCTTACACTCGTTAAATAACCCATAGTGCGTGTTTCGAGTCAAAGGTAATTTTAGTTTCAAATGACGTTTGCGGCTAAGGAAAAAATGAGTACCTATTTTCGTTTTTTATAAGTTCAATGTTTTGTTTTCAACGTACTTTGTTTCGAATTTTAACCTCGTTACTAAAGCAGCATTGGGTGTTTTCGCCCTTGTAAAAAAACTAATGAAAATTCGTCATGCCATAGTTTCAGTTACAGGTTCTTGTATGGTATGGTAGACGATCGTTTCAGCGGTCTATTTTTAAAATACGTTAGTGCAGCGTTGGATAATATGGTCGTACCTTTATGTTAATAGCCACTTTGTATACGTTTTGTACATTGCCTGAGCTTTCTCACTTGATTTACACTTTATTGCATTTTCTATTGGTAATCGTAAATTCAGTTCATTCACTTTTATAGATCAAACTCGATAATTAAATATTAACTCTCGAGTTTAATATTTCAATGAAAATTAAGAATTAATAATAATTATCTTTTTCTGTTCTACAAAGGCCTTAACCAATTAAATGATAAAGAGTCCAAGAAAATTAATTCAAGACTTATGGTGCAACAACATCACAAACTTTCTTGCATCTCTTCTAACTTTTGGAATTTTCAGAAATTAAGCAAGTTCAACGAAAATGAAACCTGCGTCATTATTTTGCCTGAGCGTTCTTTATTCTGTCGTAGAAAAAAATTGATGTCATTTTTGAGAAAAATATATATTGCAGTAACTTTAAGCAGTAATTACACGAAAACTACTCGTTTAAGCAATTTTACATGATCTAATTTACAAATCTGATTTTATAGAACACTGTCTTTACGAAAAACTTTATCATCAATATTGTTCTTTTGCGATGTTAATTGTTTGCAAATTTCAAAAATACAGTGTTTGCCGAAAATTCGGCAGAAAATAATTTTTTTAATTCTTTGCTACATACAAGGAGAAAATTTAAAAAATTGTTCATATTTCACGCAAGACGCAAAAACGAATCATCATATTTTCGAAAAATTGTACATGTACTTATTTGCAGATGTCTTTAAACAGCAGATATCGTTCAGAAAAAAATATATTTTTTGAAAATTTTAGAAAATGTAGAGGCTTTATGTAAAGTAATCACGAAACCAAAATATCTGTTTGTAACGCTGAGCCTCGCGGTTCTTCAGATCGATCGGGAAATATCAATTTGAAGAAAATCTGCTGAACGGTTTAGGCGCTGGCGTTGACGATAGACGGACGTTTTGCCGTCAATGGATTTTTCGATACCAAGGACCCACAAAAAAAAATTACTACACAATTTTCTATATGCTACATTAAATAGCATACACTTCCCACTTAAAGTCGTGGTAACTAGGTATATCCTAGGCATTTTTCGATCCCCTGGGTTCCCTAGACTTCCCCACGGGACTAAGAAGTTCATTTTCTGCATATACTACCAGCAATGCTAAATTGTTCCACCGTAATTTACAAATTGTGAGTAGAGCTTAATAGAGCTTCTAAGAGCAATTAACGAGATAGTCAGTAGATTGCCCCGAGTCACGATCCCCAACGTCTTGAGGGCACTGACTGTTGTGTTATTTTTCTGTTCAAGGGTTCGTGCTTTGTATGTAATTTTGTATTGATAAGTGTGTTATTCACATTTCTTCTTAGTTTTTCTAAGGTATTTCCTTAAATCGAGTGAATTATTATTATTATTATTATTATTATTATTATTATTATTATTATTATTATTATTATTATTATTATTATTATTATTATTATTATGTAAAAAACTAGGATAACATTATTTACTTTTCTGTCAGATGGATAGCGTCCTGAGAAAGGACCGGAGTGAAATGTTGATTTTCTTGTCATCTCTTGTACTCGCTAAGTTATTCTTACACCGCATTTCGTGTTAATTACAAGCACCTAATGTTTTGCTGAGCCTTAGCAAACTTCAAGCTGTAGGATCTGGGAAGAATATCAACGGTTGTGCGTTCTTATTTGTTTACGCGAACGAAATGGAATCGCTGTGCAGCTGCTCTGCAATTCGTAGTGTAATATTATTTTAACGTAATGGCGTCTACGTCGCCAAATCCACTTCAAAGGCAGCTACGAAAGGCCTCGGGCTACAGAAGCGATGCCTGGTGAGTGATAGGCTTTGGAATTCAGACGTACGTGCGGCACAGGCTGCACATCCTAAATATTCCCGATCGGATGTGCATCGCAAATGTTGTGATTAAGCAACAACACGTAAATCTAACGAAATATAGTTCCTCGAGTGTATTCTTTAACCGTAAAACTATAAAAATAAACGATTGATAAGATCAATATTTATTTACGACTCAAGTAATATTCAATTCCTATGCTTTTGTTGTTTCTAAGTTCATTATCTTAATATTCGCTCATTTTTGCCCTTAAATCTTTATATATTTTTGTATAGCAATGGTTGTTTAATTTTTTTCATTTAAACTTTTATGAATATGTAATTGTCTCGAAAGTGACAATGATACAATTCAGGTGTTTATGACCATTACTTGTCAGGTCCTCTAATGGTAGTAATATGCACTGTGAAATCTTCTGTTTTCCTATTTTCTTTAATAGAGCCTTTTCTATTTTCGTTATACCGGTGTATGAAGTCGGTTGCAGATCATAGCGGCACACAAAATAAAACTAGTGGTGCTGCCAAAGCACATACTTTATCGCATTGTTTCTAAATACTCCGCAATATTATAATACTACATAAACCAGCAAAATGTTTTCTCATAACATCACGAGTAGTACATGAAAGTGGGACTAACAACACACTTTTACCGTCACTTATTACATAGGTGGAGAAAATGTGAAGAAATCATTTGGAGCGGTTTTTGAAAAAAAATCAGTAAATTTTAAGCGCAAATTACGCAAAGCTACTCGCTTTTTAAAAAATCGTACACGGTTTTTTTCAAGAGCTGATTCTCTACAACAGACTTTGTCTGAGGTAAAAATCTCTATCTTCGATTTTGTAGTTTTAATTTCTTTGTGACTTTCGAAAAAAACGTGCAATACCTGAAATTGGGACTACCGTCATATTTTGTACCGTCCCTTATTACACAAGTGTAGTAAATTTAAAGAAAAAATTTGAAGCGGTCTTTGAGAAAAAAATGTTCGTAAATTCAAGCGCAAATTACGCAAAAAATACTCATTTTATCAAAAAATTGTACATGACCTTATTAAAGTGCTAATTTTGTACAACCGACTTTGTTTGAGGTGAAAGTCTCTATCTTCAATTTTGTAGGTTTAAAATATTTTTTTTTTGTAATTTTCGAAAAGTCAGGAATATCAACGAAAATGATATTTGCAACATTCTCTTAAATGTACATTGTACAACAAAATTTAATCAAAAAAATTGGAGGTATTGTTTAAACAAATTTTGAAAATGGCCGAGTGTTGTTACATCATCAGGTGCTGAACTTGGTGAGGGGAACGCTATCCCATTGAATTTAGGAATTTAGGAAGAAATATTGATTTAATAGACGGATGTTTTTCCGTCAATCGAATTTTCGGTATCAAGAAGCAACAAAACATGGATTTTGGCTACACCATGAGTTGGAGAATTTTTTTCTAAATTTAGCAACAGGATTTATCCAATTTTTGGTACCTGAGCCCAGCTGTAAGAGTTTTTCTGGCGAAAATTCGCCTTTTCCGGCGCACGATTGCATAACTTTCTCTTATGAAGAATTCGTAAGGCGAGAAAGTAAAACGTTGTCAGACCAAAAGAATTGACACATTTCTCTATGTGTATCAACACGCTGAATACGAATCTCACGCCAGAATTGCGCCATCACCCTCAATTTTTTAAAATAGATAATTAAAAAAACACCACGAAATTGTATTTTTTTGTTTTGTTTTCGGGGGTGTTGTCAGACTCACAGATTTGACACATGTTTCTCTCTGTATGTCGACCCGCTAAATCCGAATCTGAAGCCAGAATTGCACTTCCACCTTCCAATATTTTTTTCAAATCGCAAACAAACACTGAAATTGTTGATTGTAAATTTCACGGCGGTTGTTTCTCATTAAAAAAATTGAGGTTCATGGCGCAATTCAGATTCTGATTCAGCGTGTCGGAATACATAGATAAACATATGTCAAGTCTTTGAGTCTGACAACTTGGCTTTTTGTGTGCTTGGGTTATTAACAGTCACATACAATGCCATTTCGGAATCCGGCGAACATGAAGTAAGGGAAGGGCCAAAGGGAGACTCCTAAATCAATTTCAAAATAATTGAACGACAAATGTGTATATTTTGATGGTTAAGAACTAGTTGTACATGTATTTATAAATACATTAAAATATTTCTACACTAACTTGCAAAAAATGTATGTATAGGTATTGCATATAAATTTTAGTCCTGCACATCACAATTTTCTCTTCTCACGTTTCTTTCTAAGGAAATAATAAGTCTCTTTTCAATCTAACATTACGCCGCCTAATTGCCGCGGTTTCTCTAAATCATAATAGCAGAGGAAAACTATCGTTGACTTAAATGTAATACAAGTGCGGTCCGAGTGTGGTGTTCTTCCAGTCCCACATACCTTAAATTAAACATTCTGCAATGTGTAGCATTCACTATATTGCTCTGAATATTCACTATATTGCTCGCTCGTGGCTCATAGCAAAGTTGCTAGCCTTTTACCACTGAGGTCCGGGTTCGATTCCCGTTTTGTTCTAATAAAACGAGTTTGGCTGCTTCATAAGGGCTACTCCAACCCCTGTGAAGTGTCCTAAACCCTACCCCTTTCCTAATTCCTTCCCATTTCTGGCTGCAGGGTAGTGTCGCAGGAGCGCGTAGTAGGAGGCGCGTACGCGGAGATTCTACCTGGCGGTCCTCTTGACAACCGACAGACGAGACCAGACATACGTAAAATACGCTACGTTAATGGAGGATTACTCCGCGCTCAACGCTCGACAAGGGGCGAAGAGACGCGTTGCGTCGATAAATAATGTGATAAGATTAAGGCCGCAACAAATTTAAAAAAAATACATAACTGTTCTCTGCATCGACAGACTAAAATAAAGTTGCAATGTGTTTATGGCCAGGTCTCGTTGTATGTCTACGGTAGAGTATCCACCAAATGGTTAGACATAGAGGAGGTTTTGAATTGTTTTGTAAACATTCGATGAGGGTTGAAAGATGAAACTAACACAGGTTTATGACGAGTTTTAATAAAAAAACGTTCTAAATGATGAAACAGAACGTACTTACCCAAACAAGCTTAGCAAGAAGCAATGTTGGTGTTTCAATGTTGGTATTGGTGAAACAAAGGTGTTTCGTCGTATATCTCCTTTCTATTTTGTAGACGTTATGCGCCTGTGAATTTTCTGTAAACATCCATTACGATTATATATTGAAATTGAGCTTATGTCTCGTCAAAGGTTGCACGGATAACTGCGCTGGCAACAACTTTGCGTCGAACACAGACCTGTAGATTCGCATTCCACGTAAGGAATTGTTTAATGTGTGATTGTAACGAGAAAAGCAATATCGAAGGAAAATCATCGTATCTTATTTCGTCACCATACTCCCACTTTTTCATCCTGCTATGGGGCAGTATTTCATTATCCGCCTTCTGTGTGACGCAAAGCAGTATCATAATCGGCACTCAGTACTCGTGATATGAAATGCCTCCGTTGTTTTGTATCATAATAATAATAATCTTTTCAATATCTCAAACGTTGCAGTATTTTTCCTTTTTTTGTACAGAATGTCTTGTAAAAAATGTTACAAATTTCAAGGGTGTGCAGAAGGTTTGAAGATGATCACATTTTGCCAATGAACATGTGCAAAATTTCATACAAAGAAATTGCACATAATACATTTGTCCCTGATCGTTGGAAATTGTTCGGCAGGTCACGTTCTGGGGAGAAGTAATTTCGTTTATTTACTTCTATACACGTCACTCGGTATACGAATAAATGAATCCATGTTTCACTTATGAACCACAATCGCGTTTCATGTTCAGGGTGATCCGTTTTCAGTGCTTTTTGGAGAACTCAATATTTCTGGGAAATGATAGTGTCTGCAAAATTCAATGACAAAATATTCGAATCCTGTATACCAAAGATACCTTCTTCTATAGTTCCTTCGTCCCACAGAATTTACTCATTTGTATCACACAATAATTTCTAACATATCTAATTATGTCAGAAATATTGGATTATGAGCAGCTCATTGGGATTTGCACTGGAAGGTTATTACGTCACTAATATCCACTCTCTAAAGTGTGCGATACTACAAATGTAGGACGTGTTTAAACTTTTCAACGTGTTATTTGAAACAAGAAACTCTGATATATTTATTCGATTCATAATAATACAGCCACTATTTAAATGAAAAATATCGTGCCTCTCTTTGAAATATCAAAGGCATTAATTTAGCGTCAAAAAACTTTTATGTATATGACATTAATTAATTTAAAAACTTCATAAGGAACAGAATATTTGACAACAGAGAAATACTAGTGAAAACATTCACGATATCATTACTTTTTTATAGCTGTACTTTGAACAACAAGACTTTGTAAACCATACTGCTCTTTTACTATTCCGTTGAATAACATTTAATATTTTCACATATAAATATTTTTTGTTTGTAAGGTAATGGCTATTTTGGTAGTAAATAAACTTGTCATACATGTCATGAATATTCTTATTCAATTTTGATTTTGTTACGACCTGAAATTATAACGCAATTTTTTTATTTCGTCTATTGTATGTCACTTTTACCATTTGAAATTACGTTGATGAATGTTATAACCAACGTATGAGACTAGAAAGAGCAACATTTTTAATGAAAAAGATACTGTTTTTATTATAAAACTAATGGCAAGATAGGATGGAATTTTGAAGGAAATGTATTATTTATTTCTTAATACATGGCGCAAGTTTTATCTAATTAAGACTGCTAGTTTGAATATTTATTTAACGCCAAAAAAATTCAAAACTGCATAACGTTTCGTGAAGTGCAATCTATGTTTCTTGATCTCGGCGATCTCATGCTAACTTATATATTAATTTTCACTCGCATGTAATAAAAAATGTTTGCTAAAGCCAATAAGCTACATATTTTGGGTCTTATTCCTTATCACGCTAAAAAATTACATCAATATTTGTCGTGTCGCTTTTCACAAAGAGTAGTACTAACTTAAATTATTTATTACTCAATTCACTTTAAATTTGCTGGGAATAAAATTGTATAAATACTACTACCACATATCAGTAAATGGTAATGTGAAAAGAGACCATAACAAAAAAAATCACCATTACCACAAAGAGCATTGCTGTTCATGTTTACAAATCCATTTCGATTGATTGATTAGTCATTTCGGGCGTGTCACCTGCTAAGGTAATTAATCCAGTAAGTGTAGTGTATGTTTTCGCGGAAGGTGGCGGTGCACTTCCCCTGTTGGATGGAGAGATTTGGCACTGACCTACACATCAGTTTGCGGGATTTTCCCCCACCAGGCAACTCCCATCAGCGGGGCACCACCCCAGCCGGGACAAGCTCTAAGCTCCCGACTGGTCTCCCGACGTGTGTATAAGTAAGAGGCAAAGACATGACAAGGAAGCGGAAGGAAACATCGCGCACGGTCCTTGGCCTCTTTGTTAGGGTCTTGCTCCGTCTTTCACCTGGTATTGATCGGAGAAACCAAGGTAAACTACCTATCACCGTTAAAATTTTCTTCCACACAGCGGCTGAATTCGACCTAGTTAATGTCGAAAATCCTGCCACAGTCAGACTCGTACCCTATGATGTCCCTGTCAGAAGCAGTGACATCAATATGATACTCTGAGTCACGTAAGTCGTCACGCCATTTCGACATATTAAATATTTAACTAAAAATTATTTTTAGTTAAATTTAAAGTCTTATTATTAAAAATTAATTACATATTAAATCCTAAATTAAAAAAATTAAAAAAATATTTTTGTTTCATTTTTACCTGTTTGATTTATATTATACCTTTTATTAGTATATATTTCAAGTGTAAATATAATCCCTGCAAATTGGAATATTTGAACATTAAATCGTGGAATGAAAATAATAAAAAATACCAATTTAAGTTATTCATTTTTATTTATTCGGTATCTTTCCTGTTAACGTGACGTCTCTTTTCCTGTCACTCGTCGTGTCCCTGTGGAACGTCGCGTAGGATTGAATCGAGACGAAGTTTCGAGATGAAAAAGTAGAAATGCAATTTTCAGAGACACTGAAGCCATGCGCCAACTACTTCACAAACAGGGCTAATTCCCATTACCGATAATGGCTCTCGCGGAGGGAGAACACACCTCCGACAAAAGTTGTAATAAATGATGAGTTCTTTAACTTTCTTAATAAGTTGTAATAACGAAATGACGTTGGGTGAGGGAGTCCTTTAAAACCCCGAGAGACCAGCTCTCCTTCCGCGCCGTACCCTGAAGTCGCTTGCGATAGAAAACAAGAAGCAGCGCCTGCAGAAAAGAACCGGGGTACATAGGTTACTACCTATGTACCCCGGCACCGGTAGCGGTAGCTCAGTGCATCAACTGATGTTACTGCAGCGCCTCTAACCGGGAGGTCCTAGGTTCGAGTCCTGACGGCGGCAGGATTTTCGACATTAGCTTTTCAGCTAGGTCGAATTCAGCTGCTGTCTGGAGGAGAATTCTAGCGGCCGGCTGCTCGGATCGGTAGTTTTCCGTGGTTTCTCCGATCAACACCAGGCGAATGCCGGAGCAATACCCTACCAAACGGGCCACGGACCGCGCGCGATTTGTCCTTCCCATTCCTTGTCCTATCCTCTCCCCTTACACACACACACTAACATGCACTACACTGCCACATATTCCGGGAGACCGGTCGGGAGCTTAGAGCTTGTCCCGACTGGGGCGGTGCCCCGTTGGTGAGAGAGTCCTGGTTAGAGGGAAAGCCCACTAGCCGACGGTAGGTTGGCGCCGGATCTCGCCATCCGGCGGGGAAAGATCACAGCCATCTCCCGAGAAAGAACATGCACTACACTAACGGGCCTAATGACCGAAGCAGTTGACGCGCCCGGAAACACGAAAAATCAATCAATCACACTGTCAAATAACTGACGATCAAAATAGACATTCTCTTAAAGAGACCATAGAAGTTCATGCGCGTGGAAACCCAAAATCAATTAATCGATACCATTAATTAATTTACATAACTTTTTCTGGAACTTTTCCCTTCGTTCATAATCAGTCTTAAATGTTCCAGTAATCGTGGTAATATAGTACGATTGCATATATTATTTTACCTCGATTCCGAAAATGAGTACTACCGACATACTAAAACAAAAGGTAGTTCGTCGGTAGTTCGAAAAGAATCGATTTATCGGGTGTCCCGTGAGGTCATGAGTGGACAATTTGTGCTTTGCGGGAGGCAGCTGTCCTCGGCTACCCAGGCGCGAAGACCTTTCTTAGAAAAGGCGAACGGAGAAGCGGAGGGTTTGATTGAACAAAGGATTTTCTGCGTCCGGTAAATCCACTACCTTTATTCCAGTTCAAACACGGGCGTTGGATGTTCGGAAACAGTACAAAGTCGTGAGACTTTGGGCTGAAATATCTACGGAAACGGAAAGGGAATGAAATAAAAATATCATGCAAGAAATGCGATATGTGCTGACAAAATGATAGTAACATACAGAGAAGTACAGAAAATTAAAAAAAGAAAGGTGAAAAAAATGATATAGAAAATGATAGGAAAAAGAAGGGGTCTCAGGAAATTTGTACAAAGAATACGGTAAGGAAACGACAAAAAGGAAGAAATGGATAATGCTTAAGAGAGGTTCGAATCAATGAAGGAACGAAAAGGAAAGAAAAGCAAGTGGGGGAAAAGAGAACAATGAAAATAGGAAGATGGGAAGTAATAGCAAAATGACGACAACGCGGGAAGTTAAAATGATTAGAAGGAACTGACACGGAGAGGATTAAAGGCAACTGAAAGGGATGGAGGACAAGTAAGAAGCTATCGGAAGGGACGGAAGTATCAAAGAAGAAGAGGTTGTGAAAAACACCGGAATCACGATGTTGCGAGGAAAATCCAGTTAATATTTATTTATACTCCATATTTCGATGCATTGGCTGCCAATTATATTTGTAAAATTCGTGAAAAGAGAGCAAAGGAGATAATTGATTGATTGATTGATGTTACCAAGTACGTTATCTGCTATGGTCGTTAATCCCGTAAGTGTAGTGATTTGTTATTCCTGTAGGTTACGATTATTCTCCTCCCCTGGATGGTAGTTTCCGACGCCGACCTACATGTCCTCTTGCGCGGTATTTCCCTTTCCAGGGACCTGACCCAGTGGGGTATTGCCCCACCCAGGAGTGGGTAAGTGCAAGTGTGTAAGGGGACGAGAGAGAGGAAGGAAAGATCGCGCGCGGTCCGTGACCCATTTGGTACAGTACTGCTCCGGCATTGACCTCGTATTGATGGGAGAAACCTCGGAAAACTACCGATCAGAGCAGCCAGCCACTAGAATTTTCTTGAGATAGCGCTGAATTGACTTAGCGGCGTGGCTGGCGTCGAAAATCCTGCATCGTCGGGACTCGAACCCTAGGTCTTACTGGTGAGAGCCGCTGCAGAGACCAGTACAATGCTCGCTCTTCGCTAACTCATCCGGCCAAAAGAAGACTTGGTGGCGCGGGGGAGGAGTAGGGCAGGTGGCTGAAGGGCGAAGCGCTGAAGGGCAGCTCGCTGCACCGCGCTCGCCCGCCCAAGTGCACTGGTTGGCGCATCGATCGAGCACGCCCCTCCCCTCTCGCACTGCACTCCCCCCGCACACATTGGGCCAAAGGAGAAAACGTGGCCAAAACGTTAATGTGTTTAATGACCAACACACTAGGTCACCGGCAGCACTACCGGACGTAATTTCGTCTTAAACATTCATTTTTATTTGTATTATGGAAGTTCATAACGAAATTAAATTTTAAACATAATACAGTTGCCTACCTTGTCCTTCCTCGGACATAGAAAATTACTTTGAAAAGTACTGATGTAATACTTTTTTATACGTGTTAATATTTCGTTACAAAATTAGGTTCACTTATCATCAATTTGATGAATAGAGTCGTAACGACTTTTATGCTCGAAAGGCAGTACAGGAATTCACAGACGTAGGTGCCTTGAAATCCCAAACCTCCTTTTTCTAGAGCTTTTGGGAAAATATCTGAAAGTAGTCGTTACCCATTTGCTTCAGATGAATCGAATGAGGTTTTGAGTACTTCTGTTAGTGCCTTAAACCCACCGAAACAGCGTTTTTGATGCCTCCCACCAACACACACACACACACACACACACCACTGTTGAGTACACTACGTAGAATCTATAAAATCGATTTGCTGTGCGCGCAGAATGTGAAAAAATACATCCTCCGACCATGTAAGAATTGTCTGCGGTTTCGCTAGATATCCCAGATCTTGGCAAAAATCTATAAGCAATAAAACAGTTTAGATTTTGACTGAAAATGAAAATACTTGAATGTGCTCTGCCGTGTATTCTTATACTGTGCGTCCGGACTGAATTCTCTTACTCCACGCATCATTGCTTACGAAGCAGCTGAGGTCATGAGACAGGATGTCTATAAAGATGAGACCGCTCACAATTAATAATTTTCCATTTTCATGTTAGGTATGGAGCATCCACATTTTTATATTCTTGGTGTGTAAACTTATATACTATACTACACTGTTATTTTATTATTCGTAATGACTGTTTCATAAAATGTTCAATATATTGCAGAATTAGTATACGAGAATATTTTATTTGTTGTTCTGGAGCAGTATGCGTCCTACTTTATGGAAAATCATTTTGTGGAGTTTTGTTCAGCAGCACTTTTGCAGCCGCAAGCCTCGAGTATGTTCTAAAAAGACGAAAAACACATGGTTCATGCAATGTAAATACGAAAAGTGTGATTGTGTTAAATTTATAATTTATGATTTGGACGTTCGCACCTCGAAGATACTTTTCTTCAATAGCGTCAGTAATTACGCGCTTAAGAAGCTTCTTACTAAATAAACACAAGATCCTTGTACAGATCACTTCTATTGCAACTTTCTGTTTGACAGACAGCAATTATTGAAAAAGTTGCTACCTTAGTCCTACAGTCATAATTAATTATTGCGCAGTGACACTGCTTTATTTTTTGTCAAACGCTACATGTACACGCTGTCGTGCATGGCTTCGTACCTCTTGTTCGTGCCTTGTATTTTCAAATAATTCTTCTGGTGTTTTCGCAAACTCACGCTCCCAGCATTGATGGAAGAAATGCCGAAATAAAAACGTATATTTTCACTGTTTTGGTCACGTTGTTATGATTTCGGCCCATAGTATGCCACCGCGTCACCACGGCACTAAACCTGCTTGCACTCTCGTGCCTTCACCCCCACCAACATTCGCCGGCCTTTGACTCACTCCCTCGCAAGACCATCCGTTGGTAGCACTGGGTTCTGGAGTAGTTTCGTCTCTTGCTCCCTCACTATCTTAATGGGTACTTTCCTGTCGGTAGCCTGGTGAGAAAAGGAAGTACTAGAGTTACTGGTGATTGGAGTAGAGCCTGGTCTTGTCAACTTCAATTACAGTCAAATGTCTCTTTACGACCAACCCTTTCAAATTATCACAATTCTCCCTGACTGACTATTTTAAGAAACGGAATTAGTTGGCAATACATCTAATTTTAGTACATATTCCCTGGAGTTGTTACTAATGCCTTTAAAAGAAATAGATTTTAACATTATTGGGGTAATCTCTATAAAAAGCAATAACTTCAGATAAATTATTGTGAATTTATTTCATTATCATAAAGTTTAAACGAACATAATATTTCCTGGCAGCCACTTCATCAGGTAGCAAACTTGAATTATATATTACAAAATAAAAATCTGTTTTCGTGCGTAGTTTAAAAATATTTGTTTAAAAATTAAAATGTTGTTAGTTGGTTCTTAGAGATTCCGGGCGCATCAATAGCATAGGCCATTAGCCCCGTATGTGTAGTGCATGTTTTTTTCGTCGGGAGATGGCGGTGATCTTCCGCCGCTGGATGGTAAGATCCGGCGCCGACCTACCGCCTGCTAGCAGGGTTTTACCCTAACCAGGACTCTCCCACCAGCGGGGCACCGCCCCAGCCGGGACATTCTCTAAGCTCCCGACCGTTCTTGCAGAATATGTGGTAGTGTAGTGCATGTTAGTGTAAGTGTGTGTGTGTGTGTGTAAGGGGAGAGGATAGGAAAAGGAAGAGGAAGGAAAGATCGCGCGCGGTCCGTGCCCCGTTTGTTAGGGTACTGCTCCGGCATTCGCCTGGTGATTGGAGAAACCACGAAAAACTACTGATCAGAGTAGCCGGCCGGTGCTTTTGCCGTAATCACAGAATATTTTACGGAACAGGAAACAAAGGAAGAACTAGAATGTCTGGTCAAGGACCCTCATCTCTATCTCGTCATATAGTTTTTGTTACTTTCCTTGACGATATAAATTGTATCAAATAAGAAGGCTTCTACTTACTACATAACACTTATTACTGGCAGAACTCATTAACTATGAATTAACTTAAGTAATTAACACAGATTATTAATTACTGGCAGAACTCATAAACTATGAATTAACTGCAAAAGAGAGCATGTGCATAAGATTAAGTGTATTATGGGGTCTACATTATTCTAGTATTTGTTAATGATTTATTAGAATCGTATACATGATTGTCGGTTTATTTATTGCAGTACTGGAAATAGCCATAATATAAAAATAGACATAACGTTCAAATTTAGAGTGAATCGTGCAGAAATACTAAACATAGTCTAAGAGAGGTCATGAAATCGTCTTCCACAAATACACGGCCCGTATAATTATGTCTATAAATAGTTACCAATAAATTCTTTATTCATACAGTGTCTAGAAATATTCAGTCAATTTGATAACTACATTAAAAATATATTGAAACTGCAGTATTTCACTGTCATTCATGGCTGGAAGAGACATGAACACGAGACGATTCCATTTTCACCATAGGTGGCCACGATTCTCGTCAATAGAGTACGTCCTTTTTGTGTTTTATTCAACGTGAATATTACGATATTGATTTTGATTTGACTGGCACTGATGCGCGTCGGTGTAGTGATAGTTCACTGAGCTGCAAAATGGGATTTTCTTTATCAAATAACTTTCGCTAGTGCATCGTCGATTCCCAACTGCGTCATACAGTCGTCCTAACAGGAACCAGCCTCCCATATACCCTAAGTACCTTGTTAGAGTGCAAAATTTAATTTTTTAGCAAACAGAAAAATACGATTGCAGAAGATTGTAATAGAATCGGAAATGGTTCCGTTTTTATCTTCGAATTTCCAACGCTCTAAAGTCGATGAAGGAAAGCCCAATAAAGTGCTTGAACTGCGATATGCAACAAGTTCAAGAAGTGAAGGAAGCATAAAAATAGGTATTTCTGTATTTGTGATAAAATAATAATGATTAAATGAGATATAGATTATTCAATTTGCAGAAATATGTCGAGTATGAAGTACTACTTCAATTGATTTGTATGATTTGTATAATTTATCGACCATTTAATAGACAAGAACAAACAAACTAAAACACTTAACTGTCAATGACATATCTAGAAGATACAAATACTTAAAAATTAGAAATTACAAATACATAAATGATTTTTATTATTCCACTTATATATTTTTCTCATAAGAAAGATAACTTAATAAAGACCTCAATTATAGGCTTCCGGCAAAAACGTGGTTGAAGCAGAATAAAGAAGAGAAGCATTTTTATATTTTAAACTTTGATTTGTATGTATTATTCACTTCTAGATATGTAATATATACTTATTTTTTTAATTTTTTTCTTCTTTTAAATGGACGCTAAAAGAAATCAGAATCATACATACACACATACATTTTCAAGTATTTACATAATTCATTTATCAACGCACAATTACGTAATGAACCAACAAACGTTCTGTAACATGTAACTACACGTATTTTTAGCAATTTTACAGTAATATGAGTGATGTGGAATAAACATACAGCAACATAGTGATTTTCACGTGTGTGCTTTCTTTGTTTCTTTTTTCCTTCTTTCTTTTCTTTGGAAACGGCCATATTCTCTTTCCATAAAAATGTCGCCTCATCATTGGATCCAAACGAAGCACCTATTGGATTATTTTTCGATCTCTCAAAAGCTTTTGACGTGATTGATTTGATATTTGATCATGATCATTGATCATGATATTTTACTTTCAAAATTACCTTCATATAGAATCCGTGGTATTGCCCTAGGTTGGTTATGTTCGTATCTTAAACAACGATCTCAGAGAGTAGAAATACCTTACTGGAATGATGGTATATTATGTACACACCTTTCCGACTCTTTGCTAATTACACGTGGATTCCTTCAGGGATTGATTTTAGGCCCTGTTCTCTTCCTACTATACGTAAACGATATGCCCTCAACGATTCGAAACAGAAGAACAGTTCTCTTTGCGGATGATACGAATATTCTTTGCAATTAAGAAACCGTAAATAGTACAATATCAGATGTTTCAAATTGGTTTCGAAATAACAAATTAATAGTAAATGAAAAGAAAATGGTTTTAATGCAGCTTTTAAACTCAAAAAAACAATTTTGTACTACATTGAAAATGAACGGTGTACCATTGACTGATGTTAAGGCAACAACATTTTTAGGTCTCTCAATTCAGGCAAACCTCAAATGGAACGTCCATTTAAATGAATTGATCACAAAATTAAGTTCATTGTGCTACGCGTTCAGAATTCTTTCAAATTCAGTCAGCCTTCATACTGATCGTTGTGTATATTTCGCGAATGTTCATTCCCGCCTGAGATATAGCATAATATTCTAGGGAAATACATCTTATGGCTCCCAGACTTTTAGATTACAAAATAGAATTGTAAGAATAATGACCAAATCCCACCTACGTGGTTCTTGTAAGCCCCTCTTTAATAATCTGAGAGTTTTACCATTACCTTGTCTGTTTATTTACGAATCAGTGTTTTTTGTCAAAAATGACTTGCTTACGGGCGGGAATATATTTTCAGAAATGTCTAATGTCTACTAATGTCTACAACTATAATACTCGACGTAAGTAATCATATTCATCAGGTGACAGTATCAAGTATTCAAACAATTCACATACATGTACGTTATTTTGCAACGCTTTGCCAGATGGCATTAAACGGTTAAATTCGATAGAAAAGTTTTTTATATCCCAAGTAAAATCGTTTCTGCTGCGTAACTGTTTCTATACAATTAGAGACTATACTGAGCATCAAAAAGAAGCTAACAAGAATTTTAACAATGATATTTAATTATTATTTACCATTTGGACTGTATAATTCTAAAGAACCTGTACCAAGTATTGTACCACAGCTTGCGGGTCAATAATCCTCATCTCGATCCGTTTTTTCGTCCAGTTTCCCTGATTCTTTGAGCAAATGCTGAGATGGCTCCTTGTTTTGTTTCTGGACATAAATGTAACTTCATTATCTGTGTACGAGTTCTAGAACTCAGAGGGAAATATAGTTATTCAAATTATTGTTCCCCATGATGTCGTTGCTGGAAGTATTATTCATTGACGAAGGACATGATGAGGGATAAGAGTCCAAATTTATTGCTGATTTACCGTTGAAAATATATTTTATTGCATTGCCGCGAATATTTTGTTAACAATCCTTGCAAAAAATGCTCATTTTCTCTTTGTATTCAAAATTCAAGTAGTGTATTACATAGGGCAGGGATCACAGAATGTTGAAAACGTGCACGGAATTCACTTCTCCCCATAGCACGTCACACACTGTTTTAAACAGTTTTTGACGTAAAATAAATTTAAAAAATTAATTGTTCATTCCTTCAGCAAATTTTAACTTTGTTCGTTTCGTTATAAACTGAATACCATGTAGAACTAGCCCCTCTTTCGAGATGTAACACGAAACTTTTGATACATTTGAGTTGAACTGTAATGTGAAAATCTAATATAGGGACTCTCATGTAAGACCATCGTCTCCATGTCAAACGACAATCAGTGTCTGAACTTCAAAGTTCTAAGTTATGAACTCCATACCCAAAAATATAAATGACACTTTTCTGAGTCATAATTGGAATAAGATAAAGCAAAAATTGACATAGAAAATGATTGATGCCCGACCGCTTGTCATAAATTAAATACAAATTTCATCCATGTTATGCCCTACGAGATTAATAATACGGCCGTGAGTACTGAAATAACGTAGTTTTGGTTATGACCTTTATGGCTGAATGATGGCTGATGGATAATAAATGAAAACACAGCCCAGACTTGGGAGCATCGCTAGCCGACAAAAGTTGGATTAATCCGACCTTGAAATGTTAAATACATACACACATTGTGGATTAAACGCTAATATACATAGGGATCACTTATGAAAGAATCGGGCTTCATTTCTTTTTGTTCAACGAGCGATTCCTATGAAAGTATGCGTCACCTCTGGCAACACCTTAGTATCAGAAACCACGAGTTAATTACTTGCACAACATTTGAGTAGTTTTACGAGAGGAATTAAAGGAGACTGAAATTGAATAAAAGTGGAATAAAAGGCTGAAAACAGTTTACGCATCTTCCTCTCACTTACTTCCAGCAATTAATCCCACTGGAAATGCTTTTACCTCTCAAAACCTTACACACTGATTGGCTACGTATAACTCAATACTGCTTGTAATGAAAGAATTGAACCAAATGTTATACTTTTACATTGTAATCTACAGTGAGCAATCTGGACAAACACTGAGGAGCTGAAAAGGATATCAACGCAACGTGAGTATTCCGAGAAAATCGAGATCAGAACCACTTAAAATAGGTGTCTTCAGTTTCCCGAACTCCCATAGCGCATTCTTTTGGTGTTTATTTGATTTATTTTCGATGACCGACAGGTTATTATTCCTTCATCTAATGGATGCCTTATGAGATGGTTTGATTCTTTAATAATTAGGAGCTACAGTAAAAAAATGGCGCTGTCGGAAGCCTAACCGCATGAAAAATTATGGAGGTTAAACAGCTCCCTGGATGGGTGACCGTCTGGGCAAGCCCGCATACTAACGGTGCAGAGTCCCTGGCTGATATCGTTAAAAGGCAAAGATATGACAAAGAAACGACTATGATAAATGAGAATTTCTCCATATTCAATGCCTAGTAAGGCTGGTAAACATTGTTTCAAAAAATGTTTGGAGAGAAGAGAGAGAAACAATGCAAAAAGTGTGCAATGCAAACTAGTGGTTAATTTCAGCTTCCTTTCATCCAGATCGTACAAGATCAGTATCATTCCCCTTGAATAAGCAAACCCTGCAAAATTCATAAGATTTTGAGGTGTTTGTTTAAGAAGCCAACGTTATTGTTTATTTATTTACAATTTTCTATTCAACATAAAATACTGTGAAAAATGTGTATGACGTTTCGGAGTGAGAAAACCTACATTTATTATTCAAATGTAAAACAAGACATCTCAGCATTTGCTTAATTAAATGGAAACTCGCCGAAAAACCTGGTCAAAATGGGTATCATTGACCCAAAGACTAATTACTTTGGTTGATATATACATATTCCATCTTTAGAAATATGCAATATAGGAAGCAAAGTAACTTATGTATTGTATTAATTATAAAATAAATATTAATTCAGTTTTCATGCTTAGAACATCCTCTACATGTATAGAGCATTTATTGCAGAAGAAAATTGCATTTATGCATCGCTTTAGTTTTTTAATGCCGTATGGTGGTCTGTTGCAAAATAACGTAAATATGGAATTTTTACAGCAAGTTCCTGTTTCTGACACCTGGAAACAAGAAATATCAGGCTGTGTATTATTTATTAGGGCTCTTCAAGACCACCAGAGATTTGGCCGCTGGCTGAGAAACGGCCGGTAGCCTGGTGGCAAGGGACGACACAGCGCGCAGAAGCTCCCCTGCCGAGTCGGAACAGTCCATCGCGTCCACGCCCAACGCCCCCCCTCCCTCCCTCCCGCCTCAGCTTCCGGCGCCGTCTGCCGCCAGCCGGCGTGTTGCCCACCCCACCTCACGTACCTCCCGCTCGCGCCTCTCCGCGCCACGCCACGCCACGCCACGCCACGCCACGCCGGTCTGTCTTACGCCGACGGCCCATCCCATCCCTCCCTCCCGACCGCTTTTGCGTCCGCCGGTGGCTGCGCCAGCCCACGTCGCCCATGCCGCTTCTCCACAGTGGGTGGACGGTCGCACTGTACGATCCAAACTTTTCTCGCTGCGTTCTTCCAATTGTAGTCCGTGTCTTCGTGCATAGTAGGAGCCCTAAGGGTACGGACACGTTGGTCTCCTAGTGAAAGGAGACCGGGGATGTAACTGCATTGCACTCGGACAACTTATTTGCCTATTTCAATGACGATGATAATGATAGTAATTAGGGAACGGATTTCATGTAAATACATATTTTCACAGGGACAAGATACCTGCATTCACTAATATTTTTTAGACTTAACACAACATTCTGAACGAATTGGAACAATTTTTATTTTACATATGTTTACATATTTTGGTATAATTACATATTTTTTGCATATTTTATCTATTGCTACATATTTCGTTATACTTTAATATATTTTTAAGTTGAAATTGATCATTTGAAATGCGAGTTCGAATTATATGTTCCTTGAAAACTAACTTTGTTACTGAAATACTTACAAAGCCACGCAATGCGCTTGTATTTAACACTGGACCTTTGCTATTGATTGTCAAACTTACCCTCCCCCTCCCCGGCCCTTCCGCTTCTTGGAAACAGCGAACTCTGAATCAAGGATGATCGGATGTATGTGAAGAAGAAGAAACTCCAACCACGTGCTTACTCATGTTTCATAGACCCCATGCAGAACTCGATAAAACAAATATTTTTTCAGATCATTGTCTTATCGCTGTCTTCATTCACATCATTTTATACATCGTATGCTCCCAATACCCCTTTCTTTCTAGTATCACAGGCTAAGCGGTACCATTCATTTGAGCGCCGGCTCGTCGTAAACAACATTGCATATACTACGAAAGTATTATATATTTCGGATGAAACTAGCGAATAATTGCTTCTGTAGATGTAGAATTTTCTTTCAGCCTCTCAGAATCCATGTTAATATCTGATCGGCTACGTACTGTGCTCAGAAAACGCTTTATATTTTTTCTTACATATTTTAGAAAAGATAAATACATAGGATAATTATAAAGCAAGCTATTGCAATGCTGTAGGAGATCCATGACATTGGCCATCCCATTACAATGGCAAATCGTCCAGATATATAACAAAAGGAACTAGATAGGGCCGACCTGGATGGCCGAGGTGGCTAAGAGTGAGTGCTCAGCGCTTCGGTCCGAAGGATCGCGGGTTCGAGTCCCGCCTTGGGCACGACTGTTTGTCCCTTGACTTTGTGTGTGTGTGTTGCCGCGGAGGGACTCGCGTTCTGCTGACCCCAAATCAGAGGAGCCCGCAAGTGTTTGTCTAGTCGAATATGCGTCCCTTCGGGACGTAAAGGGTAACCGGCTGTCGGCTGGATAAAAGCCCTAAGAAGGAACTACATAGGTTTGCTTGTAGATGTTGCCATTTTGAGTAAACAAGTGCAAGGATCTAAAAAATTGAAATCGCCAGTCCGACCATTCATCTGAATTCATAAAATGTAATATACTTATCTCCAACGCTGAAACTCTCATGCAAAAATTGATACGTGTTTAAGATAGTATGTGTTAGCAAATTCGGTAGTACTACTACATCAAATTTAATGCTTAATTCAATCCTTACAATTCTCATCACTGCAGCTATGAAAGCCGTGTAGTCAAAACGGGGTCGACACGGATCGGCCATTGGGCCTGTAAGAATCTGAAGATGGAGGAAACAGTGCACGTCCGAAACGTTATTAACAGTTAATTAGTAGATAAGAGAGATTGTAAAATTGTTTTTTGAGGTGTCATATTCAAATTTAAACAATATAAGAACAGGCGACTGTCGAAAATTATAAGGACCTTTCAGTGATAAAAAGGATCAAATTTAATATCTCTTTTTATTGCTTCCAGACAATAATATAAATAAATAAAATATAATTTAAACGAATCAGCCCAGTAGTAGAAGTTTTTAACATTTATACTGAGTATCCAGTCAAATTATTTATTTATGAATTCTAGTAAACCTAAGGTTATGTAGACTTATAAATGTTGAGTGCTCGGTGTATGTAACGTCTCTATTATTACGAGACGTAGACGAAGTAAATGTCACTATTCTCCTGCATTAACTCTTACTTCTATATATATAAAAGAAAGTCGTGATAGTTACACTATTTATAACTCAAGAACGGCTGTACCGATTTGGCTGAAAATTGGTGAGCAGGAAGCTTAGAGTCAGGAGACGGACATAGGATACTGTTTATCCCGTTCGACAGCGTTCCTGTGTGAGAACGCACGTTTTTGCACGTTTTCGCACGTTTTCGCGTGATTTCGCATGTTTTCGCGTGAAGGTACTTAACTGAAGAGTGCAACCTATGCACCAAAATACAGGAACAATAATGAATGATTAATCTACTTAATTTTTTTATTTGTATTTTCTAATAAACAATTTAACTTAATAAATTCCAAAATCTGCTCATTTATTGCCTTTATCAGCCGGTCCCTATGATTACAGCTTTGTATTTCTCTCTTAAACAAAAATCAATTCCAAAAAAACGCTCTGCTACGTAATAGATTTTTTAATTATCTATTTAATATCAGAGCGTTTTTTAAAAAATCTTCTTTGTTTGAGAGAAAAACACAAATCTACAATTGCTTTATTATCACTAGTGCAACAAGGATAGTACAGTTTCTCACAGTGAGTGCGAAGCGAGAAAAAGATGGGACCGGCTGTTAAGGCGGAACAGAGTTCGCCAGGTCAGCTAGTTATTATATATTACAAGATTGAATACACCGATTTAGGTGGCTCAAGGCAAAAATCCATGTCATTACATTGTTTCTGACCTCCGGAGGTTTTAGAGTTCGAATCCCGACGGTGACAAGATTTTCGACACTAGCTACACAGCTAGATCGAATGCAGCCGCTGTCTAGGCGAGAATTCGAGCGGCTAGCTGCTCTGGTCAGTAGTTTCCCGTGATTTCTACGAACAACATTAGGCAATGCCGTACCCTAACAAACGTGCCACGGACCGCGCGCGATCTTACCTTCCTCTTCCTTATCCTATCCTCTTCCCTTACTTATACACACACTTGAATGCACTACACTACCTCACTTGTGGGGGGATCAGTCGGGGACTTAGAGCTTGTCCCGGCTGGGGCGGTGCGCTGCTGGTGGTAGATACCTGGTTAGAGAAAACTCCTCATACCGACTGGTAGGTAGGCGCCGGATCTCGCCATCCAGCAGGGAAAGATCACTGCCCCCTCCCGCTACAGAAAGCATGCACTAATGACCGTAGCAGATGACGCATCCGGAATCTCTAATCATTCAGTCAACTTCCTGCACCAACGTGCAACAGCGATTGCCGCCCCGTCCTACCCCATTCACACAACCTGCGGAACTCAGTTGGGTAGCTTGAATGTAAACCCGAGTTGCGAAAACTATCGCATTCTACGGCAAGTGTGGTTCCTAAAGTACCACATTGTACAATGACCCGGTCGGTTTTAATTTTTTTATTTCTTATGGAGGCGTTACAGCCGAGAAATCTTCTCGATAGCATTACCTAAAATCATAAGTGATAATATAAAAACAGTAAAAAGTTTCTATATTGCTTTAAGTGCTCAAAATTACCGACACAATTTCGGGAACGCATGAAATTATGTTAAAGCAGAAAATGTGTATTCAAACAATTTAAATCCCTTTACTTACTTGCATAAAATTACATAATCTGCGTATAAAATCTTCTTTTTACTTGGTAAAATTGCTACGATTTACAAAAATACATACTAGGAGAGATGGCTCAGGCCATCAACTGATGTCACTGCAGTCCTTCTGACCGGAAGGTCCTAATTTCAAATCCCGTCGGTGCCAGGATTTTCTACTCTAGCTACATAGCTAGGTAGAATTCAGACGTCTAGAGGAGAATTCTGGCGGCCTGCTCTGATCGGTAGATTTCCGTGGTCTCCGATCAATACCAGGTGAATGTCGGAGCCGTACCCTAACAAACGCGCCACGGACCGCGCACGATCTTTCCTACCTCTTCCTTGTCCAATTCTCACCCCTTACACATACTTCCACTAACATGCACTACACTACCACAAATGCCGGGAGACCAGTCGGCAACTTAGAACTTGTCCGGGCTGGGGCGGTGCCTCGCTGTTGGGAGATACCTGGTTAGCGAAAACCCCGCTAGCCCACGGTATGTCAGCTCCTGATCTCGCCACAGCCAGGGAAGATCACAGCCACATCACGAGCAAAACATGCCCTAGACTTACGGGTCTAATGACCATAGTGATTGACGTAATCGCTAACAATACAATAATACACGATTATAAGATACGTTATTACATCTTTTATTCATTAATCCATCCATGTTTCGGAACGTGATTTTAAGTTGTTGGTTGCTGCCATAAAAAGACCAGATTCACGCTTCAGCGGTCGCGGACCATTGTCGCCTTCCGGCTCCAACATTCATTGTACTCACGGGACAAATGAACAAATCTGTTGACGCTCAAAGCCTGTGAATACGTTTATGCAATACTCATTTTGACTCCTTGTTATTCACTATGGACTCGGTCCGCAACGGAACTTTTTCACCATGCGCGTCGCTGGAGGGCCCACTGTACTGCCAAGCCGCGGCGGCAGTGTGCCCGCATGCCCCGCCTCTGATCCGCCTACACACGTGCGACGTGCGTACGAGTGCGCGTGTCCGCGGGCCAGCCTCCTCCGCCGCCGACGTCACACCTCCGCGTCCTCCATCTCTGTCACGGGCGATACCGCCTCCTCTGCCCCCTTTACCGCCCTCCCCTATCTCCACCGTGCCCAGAGCCCGCCCCTGCCCCGCCCACACCACTCCCGCCGCAGCCACGGCTTCTCCCGAGGCCCACCTGGCCTCTAACCCATCACCCAGCAACGGCACCGCCCCTGACACCACGGTCGCTGCCACTGCCACCATTGTAGCCATCTCCCTTTCACCTCCATTGCGATTACCACTACCACCACTACCAACGCCATCGTCGCCGTCGTCCCCACCGTATTCATATCCCCACATCTACCTCCACACAGCCGCCGCTTCCGTCCCGTCGCGCCGTCGCCACCTTCACGTCCGCCGCGCCCTGTTCCTGTCCCGCCTCGCTCCACTCCGCTCGCACCGCCGGAATCACTACCAAGCATCACAACGGACGCCACGGTATCTGTCATCACCACCATCACAGCCACCGCCTCCACCGGCGTCCCCTACCTCGCAATACAACTTGCTCTCCGCCCCGGACATTACTCCAATGCAGCCAAGTACGCCACGCAATCAGCGCTTGTACCGCCACGTCCAACATCCTGGCCGCTGCCACTCCATCCGCTGCCGTTATGGCTACTGCGTGCATATCCCCGCTGCTACGTCCGCAGCCACCGCCTCCGCCGTCGCTCTCCTCATCCTTCCTCCACCTCGTCACCGTTCACGACACCGCCTCCTCCGTCGCTGCCACTGCCACGATTGCAGCCATCGCCGCCATCGTTTGCACCGCATTCACATCCCCGCCGCTCCGTCCCCAGCCCCGCCTCCACCGTCGCCTCCGGCGCGCCAGCCGCCGAGCGCGCGCGGCGCCGGAAGGATCCGTCACGCCTTCCGTTTTTTGCCGGGGGGAGGACGCGACCTGTTTTCTGCAGACGCGCCGCGCCACGCCGCGCCTCTACACGCGCGTTCTGGGAGGTGACGACGCAGCGTGCGACGACACGCGCGGGGCGAAATGCCGGGTGCAGGTGGAATTCGCCGTTCCTGCTACTTTTTCTTGATACTCCAGAGCGGGGGATGCGGGGAGAGGAGGTTTCTGTCTACGTCACAGCAGTGCAGTGCTGTCAACTTCAACGGCGGAAAACTGAGCGTAATAGCACAATTATTAGACTGAGGTAATAGCGTGTCTTGGACTAGGTAGCAATGACAAGTAACGAAGAAGGTAGGCAGCACTGCAAACTGAGCCGTGACGTTCCGAGTGGAGCTGGTGTTTTCTACCGGGCCGTGCTGTGCCGGGCTGAGAGAGGACTAGGGGGCTCGGGTATCAAGAAAAAGTGTGAGCATAGTACACTGCTCCTCGCGCACAACAGTTCTTCACAATATTTATTATTATTAATTTTATTATTATTATTATTATTATTATTATTATTATTATTATTATTATTATTATTATTATTATTATTATTATTATTATTATTATTATCATCATCATCATCATCATCATCATCATCATCATCATCATTATCATACTTTTTCTCAGCTATTTTTGCTGGTTAAAAATTCTCACCTTCCCCAGAGTTGTTTTGGGGCCAGGTTTAGTCACAGAAGAACTTCAACATATATCTGGACGTCAGATAAAAATTTTCTTACGATATGGGCTGTTTGCAACAAAACCGCGCGCTGTCCCATGTTCAGAACGTTTTTGGATAGTTAAAGTTCTGTTAAGTTTTTAAGGAAGTTTTTACTGACCAGACCTTCCGCCGATATCACGAGTGGGTATGTTGTGGTAGCATTTAATTTCCAAACATGTTTTACTTCATAGGATAAGTTTTCATATTTCGAAATTTTTTCTGTTTCTTTCTGTTTGATGTTGTGGGATAATGGTACTGCGATGTCTATTATTACTCCTTCTTTCTTCTTTTTATCTATAAGGAGAATATCTGACCTATTGTAATCGACAGTACGATCAGTTAAAACTGGTCTGTTCCAGTACAAAAGGGTGGAACTTGTTTCCAGCACTGGAGGAGGGGTGTACTTATAGAATGGCGGCGTCGATTCATCCTATAATTTATGCTCTATGGCAATTGCCCTGTGCACGATTTTCGTAACTTGATAATGCCTTCCTAAGTAAGCACTGTCTCAGAGGGAAGAGCATGCAGCTGTGATGTGGTCTATAGTTTCTCCTACAGCTCCACACTTCCTACATTTATCCACCACATCTTCTTTTAAACAATGCTTTCGATAGTTTCTGGTCTTGATAACTCTGCATTATTATTATTATTATTATTATTATTATTATTATTATTATTATTATTATTATTATTATTATTATTGTTAATAATAATAATAATATTAATATTCATTATTTTTCTAATGATCATAAAAACCTGTTTTCCAAAAAGTACCATGGTCACTGTTGAAGAACAATGAATACTCCCGTATAACGCTACAATAAATTAAATTTTTTAACAAAGACAATCTTCACGAAAACTGCAATAACATACTTTTTGTATAGTACATATATACACAATACATTTGTACATACGGAAAGTGTGCTATTTGCATGGATGCTTTCATGTACAATGTGTACTACTGTACTATATGTACAGTTCCATGCATCCCAATAATATAAAAGTTTTGTTCCATAACGCAACATTAACATTTTTTTAAAAAATATCAGTATTTTCGTGCAACTTGGTGTGCAATTTAGGCATTTTTAAAAAATTACTTTCTAAAAACGGTCTCAAATGTGTTTTTCTTCTAAAAAATTGACATTACAAAAGTACAATAGTGGTGACAGATTTTTTCTTCAATAAAATCTAATCTAAAAATAGATCATTAAAGAAGGTCATGTACAATATTTAAAAAAACAAGTAGTTTGAGCCTGAAAAGGGACCAATTTTTTTCGTAAAATGTTATCCTCGAATAGAGTAAAGAACGCTTAAGAATGGCGTAGGCCTCATTTTCGTTTACCTGTCTCAATTTTTGAAAATTGTAAATGTTAGAAATAATGCGAGAAAGTATGACATGATGTATCACTACTAGTTCTAATTTTTATTGTTTATCGTATCAGTTAAAAATATATGAATTGTGGGTGCAATATAGAATCTGCTCAGATTTTTGTGTAATTTGAGAAACTCTACCCCAATCGTTTACTATACATACTCTTGTTACGAATGAAGGTACTAAAGGGCATGATTGTAAACGTGAAAATTCAAAAGTGTTGCTCTCTTGTCCTCAACTAAGAAAAAGAAAGTTCATTCAAACGTGGCAGGTAGTGAAGCTACTTTAATATTCCGAAACAAAGCAAGGAATCTTTTTTTCATGCACCATAAGAAACAACGAAAATCCCGAACGCGATGGGGGCATTGACGAAGAAGCTGAATTACAAATCACGAACATAGAAATATAAATGTTCGAACGTGCGGCCAACAAGAATTTTCCCCCGGCCAAACCACCATCCTTAGCATTGCGCGATGCAATTGTTTTCTCTCTCATTCTCCGCGCGTCAGCTCGCAGCAACCCGTTCCCTTCCAGACCATATCCTGCGCCAACTTCCACCTAATCCTCCTCCCCGCCTCAGTGACGCTCGTCAGCGTTTCTCCGTCCGCCGCCTCCCGCTGCCTGCACTGCAGCACGTGCTGCCCGCCGCGGTGACCCCTCGACCTGCCTTCTTCGTCCCCCACGTCGCCCCCCTCCCGCCACCTCCCGGGCCAGCGGCGCTTATGCACCGCGGTGCGACGGCGCATTAGGGCGAATTAACTCCCTTAATCCTTCGCGGATTCAGCTCGGCGCCCGCGCGGTGGCGACGAGGCGGCGCGGGCTATCTCCCGTCCGTGAGAAGACCGGGCAACGTGACCTGACGCCCTGCCGTTATTTCTCCGGATGTGCATTTTGTTTCCCTTTTGCGAGGAAGAAGTGAATGAGTGTGTATTAATTCCAGCCGGAGTAATAAGGCCATTGGTTCCTTTATTGGTTCCTTGTAAAAACAAGCGAATTCTTTCTTTCATTTCTAAACGTCATGACGTATCTCAAGATTTCCTTATCTACTTTAAAAAATACAAAACATTGTTACGAAAAGTCATAAGGCAGGCAAAAATCATGAAAAACGATCAGGATATTTTGAACTCAAATAATAAAACAAAATCAATGTGGAATATAATAAAAAATACTACCAAATCAAATAGAAAACCCGTAGAGAATGTTGTTTTAAAATATAACGATATAAATGTCAACGATCCGGCAACAGTGGCTAGTCTCTTTAACCAATACTTTTCGAGAATTGCTGCCGATCTCACTAAGGGTCTTCAGGCACAAAATTCAAAAACAGACAGTGCACCCAAAATTTTAGACACAATGTTCGTTTCCGAAACTTCTTCCTATGAAATTCTCAAAATAATCGGTAAACTAAAAAATAAATATTCGTCCGGTTTAGATGAATTCCCAGATTCTTTGTTAAAGACTTGTGCGTATGCCATTATACACCCGTTAACTCACATATTTAATGCATCTTTATGCACTGGAACGTTTCCAGATATTTTCAAAACAGCTAAAATTAAGCCGCTCTTCAAAAAAGGCAACAAAAATGAAATTCAAAATTATCGGCCCATCTCTCTTCTATCAGTTTTTTCAAAAATATTAGAGAGACTTTTTTACGTACGAATGGAAACCTTTCTCACTAAACACGACGCGCTTTCAGATTGCCAGCATGGATTTAGAAAATCAAAATCAACGGAAACAGCTATATTTTCTTTTCTTAAAGATGTCGCCTCATCATTAGATCAAAACGAGGCACCTATTGGATTATTTTTAGATCTCTCAAAAGCTTTTGACACCATTGATCATGACATTTTACTTTCAAAATTACCTTCATATGGAATCCGTGGTATTGCTCTAGATTGGTTATGTTCGTACCTTAAACAACGATCTCAGAAAGTTGAAATACCTTACTGGAATGATGGAACATTACGTACGCACCTTTCCGACTCTTTGCCCGTTGCATGTGGAGTTCCTCAAGGATCGATTTTAGGCCCTATTCTGTTCCTACTTTACGTAAATGATATGCCCTCGACGATTCGAAACGGAAGAACGGTTCTCTTTGCGGATGATACGAACATCCTTTGCAATAAAGAAACCGTAAATAGTACAATATCAGATGTTTCAAATTGGTTCCGAAATAACAAATTAATAGTAAACGAAAAGAAAACGGTTTTAATGCAGTTTTCCATTTCAAATAAACAATTCTGTGCTCCATTGAAAATGAACAGTGTACCATTGACTCATGTTAATGCAACAAAATTTTTAGGTCTCTCAATTCAGTCAAACCTTAAATGGAACGTCCATTTAAATGAATTGAACACAAAATTAAGTTCATTATGCTACGCGTTCAGAATTCTTGCAAATTCAGTCAGCCTTCATACTGCTCGTTGTGTATACTTCGCGAATGTTCATTCCCGCCTGAGATATGGCATAATATTCTGGGGAAATACATCTTATAGCTCCCAGACTTTTAGATTACAAAAACGAATTGTACGAATAATAACCAAATCCCACCCACGTGATTCATGTAAGCCTCTCTTCATTAATCTAGGAATTCTACCATTACCGTGTCTTTTTATTTACGAATCAGTGGTTTTTGTAAAAAATGACTTAAGGGCGGGAATATATTTTCAAAAAATGCCGAAGTCTATTACTATAACACTCGACGTAGAAATCATATTCATCAGGTGACAGTATCAACAGCTCATTACAAAAAGTTCACATACAATACATGTACATTATTTTACAACACTTTGCCAGATGACATTAAACGATTAAATTCAATAGAAAAGTTTAAATCCCAAGTGAAATCGTTTCTGCTGCATAACTGTTTCTATACAATTAGAGACTATACTGAGCATCACAAGAAAAGTAACATTAATTTTAACAATGATACATAATGCATTATTTACCATTTGGACTGTATAAATGAGTATAAACAACCTGTAACAACTATTGTAACACAGCTTCCGGGTCAATGACCCCCATCTCGATCAGGTTTTTCGTCCAGTTTCCCTGACCCATTGAGCAAATGCTGAGATGGCCCCTTGTTTTGCTTCTGGACATAAATGTAACTTCATTTTCTGTGCACGTCTTCTAGAATTCAGTGGGAAATACAATTATTCAAATTATCGTTTCCATGTTGTCGCGGCAGGAAGTAATAAGAGCCAAAATTTATTGCTTATTTATCCTTGAAAATAGATTTTATTACATGGGAGTTTTTTGTTTTTTTTTCTCCCTTTCAAAATTCAAAATTTATTGCTTATTTATCCTTGAAAATCGATTTTATTACATGGGAGTTTTTTTTTTTTTCTCCCTTTCAAAATTCAAAATTTATTGCTTATTTATCCTTGAAAATCGATTTTATTACATGGGAGTTTTTGTTTTCTCCCTTTCAAAATTCAAAACTTAAGTAGTATATGATTTAGTGTAGGGATCACAGAATTTGAAAATGTGCACACAATTCACTTTTCCCCATAGCCCGTCATACGCAGTTTTTAACTGTTTTTTTGACGTAAATAAATAAATAAATAAATAAATAAATAAATATTGTAGAACCGGGAGCGGTAGCTCAGTGATCAACTGATGTCACTGCAGCGCCTCTCACCAGGAGGTCCTAGGTTCTGACGGCGGCAGGATTTTCGACACTAGCTTTTCAGCTAGGTCGAATTCAGTCGCTGTCTGGATGAGAATTCTAGCGGCCGACTGCTCTGATCGGTAGCTTTCCGTGGTTTCTCCGATCAACGCCAGGCGAATGGCGGAGCAGTATCCTATCAAACGGGCCACGGACCGCGCGCGATCTTTCCTTCCTCTTCCTTGTCCTATCCTCTCCCCCTTACTCATACACTTACACTATCATGCACTACACTACCACATATACCGGGAGACCGGTCGGGAGCTTAGAGCTTGTCCCGGCTGGGGCGGTGCCATCTTCCGAGAGAAAAAAACATGCACTACACTAACGGGACTAATGGCCAAAGCAGTTGACGTGCCCGGAAATACGAAAAAATCAATCAATCAATTTATTGTAGAGCGTGTCGTATCCCGTGATGTGGAGGTGGTCGACCGCGCTCTAACATTAGATCCGCGCGCCAACCTACACGTCGGTTGCTTGATCCCTCCCCTTCCACGTATCAACGAGACTTCGCCCCAACCCCCGACTGGTCTCTCGTCACTTGTCCAAGCCCCCGAGTGGTCTCTCGTCACTTGTCCAAGCCCCCGAATCGTTTCTCGTCAGTTGTTTAAGCCCCGACTTTCGTCTTTTTTGGTAGTGCAGTGTAAGTATGTGACCGTAGACTTCATCCCAGCCTGAACAAACTCCAAGCTCCCCATTGTTCCTCGTCACTTGTTGTAGTGTAGTGCAAGTTCGTGTGTGTGTGTGTGTGTGTGAATGCTACCCTTTCATACATACATTCCTGATTTGTGTGGAACGTAAACGTACTCCTTTTCAACTACTCGCCCCCAATAGACACAAAATATTGAACTGGCGACACGCCAATGTGTTTTGAGCTGCAGTCCACCTGTAATAAAAATCTCATGACAAATTGAATGAATTATCAGCCTGTCAACTTGATATTTATTGCCAATAGCAGATTTCGATGCGATAATTCTTATGCACCTGTTCTGGAAATCTGGAAAATATGCTAATAACCATAAATAAGTTTTGCTATTTGCTATAAATCGCCGGACACAATGAAGATAAATCATTTCACTCCATGCATGTCAATAATAATTCACCTCTGCCATTTAACGTTGTCGGATAGACATGAAAGGGAAAAATAACATTAAAAATCAATTATGGGTTAAAGAGATTATTTCCTTTCTCACGCCGCTAATCTATATTTGCATAGTACGTTCAACTATGAAATTAAATGACAAAACATACAAATGCGAGGCATTTTCAGTTTTAAACATTTCTGAAATTTGTGAAAGTTAATTCATAATATAGGAGCATTATTTTAAAATCACTGACCTCATCCTGAAAGTAATCACATATTAATTTCGCACGGTACTCCTTTATTTAAAATGGCAGGTCCAAAAACTACCTGAGATTGAAAAGTGTCTGAAATGAGAATTTGTGAAGTAGCGCGAGTGTGTATCCGCAGAATGAATCATTATTTGTGCCCGAACGCATCTCAACCTGTAATCAAGAATTCTTAATTGGTAATCCGTGATAACTGGAAATATAAAACTCAATGTCATAAAAACTACTGTATATCTACACGTTTTAATGCACTTTAACATTCTGTTCTACAGAAAACGCTGTGAATTAGTCAATTTGGTAAATGCTATGATTTGTTGTATCATTTAAGTTTTTATTTCGTTCTTTCTTTAAGTACTGTAGAACATACACAATTTAGATTCGGCGGTGGTAGATCCGAGAGACAGAAGACAGGATTTCGCCAGACCATTTGGGTTCATGACTTTCGTTAACATAGAGGTATGTGGCACGGCGAGGCAGACCTACATGTCAGTGGCGACAATACGTTTACCACAGTTCAGATTCACATCGACACACATTTCAAACTTCCCTTGAAGACTCGTCATATGGGTCTCAGTCTGGAGTAGAACAATAAACGTGTGATAACTAATTAAATATGGTAGAATATCTTGTCGGAAGAAACTCCGAAAGTTTGGGGTAAAATGATGGCAGAATATTTACAGACGATATATATATATATATATATATATATATATATATATATATATATATATATATATAGACGATACAGACGTGTGATGCCAAAGTCAGTGTGAAAACTGAATTTGAAAATCCAAGTTTGCGGGAACAAATCCGCCTGGATGCGGTGGATTTTCAAAGGGCAGAAACACCTCAGTTGCGTCATGTCACGCTTGTGGCGTACAAAAGAATCCTGAGAGGCAAAAAGAAAATTCTTCCGTGACATTCCGATGCTGTAATGCAGACCCCTGGGGCAGGTCTGTTAGAAAGATCGGCTCCCGCCATCCCCCGCGCCATGGGAATCCAGTCATGTAAGAGTGAGAGCGGAGGTCTTCTACCGCCGGGACAGTGTCAGTCTGGAAGAGTCTTGTGGAATTTGGAATAGACAAGAAGAATTCGCGGCAGGATTTTCTCGGGGTTCTTTCGTTTCTCCAGTCCCATACAACCCCGACGGTGGAATCACCATCGCTCTACCGCCATTCATATCAAATCATCATATTCACCTACTCACCAAAATAATTCACGTATTTCTAGATTAATCTAAATCTTACTCTCTTGTATCGTAATAAAAAAATCCTACTCCTGCCGTAGATTAGCTTTGAAGAAAGTCAGGGACGACAATCGTCTGCAAGTGGCCATCTTCCCGCCCATATTTGCAACTCTAAGTAAATAGATGTAGAGAGGAATTGATAAATAGATAGATAATTGAATAGATGGAAAAATTGATGATGATAACAATAAATAAGAAAATGGGATATTTATATAATCGTCTGAAATATAAACGTTTTTGCAATTTTTAAGCAGAATCTGTCTCCTCTGTTATAATGTGGAGAATAGTACAGGCCCTCGTGATAGGTCAACATGCTCGCTTAGCCTGATGTGGTCGATGCTTGGTCGGGCAAGATGTTAGTGTGCGTTTTCCTTGCAATATCCTAGTATATGCTTCTGTGTGACGAAGAGAAAACTCGCTTCTCAGGCTTAGAAGAGCAGAAAACGGCGTGGGGATGTCTTGCCAACCACGCGTACATCCTTAAATCATAGCTGCGTGGCTGGGACCCTGCTGGTAGGCCTCGGCCCGTAAACGGGCTGTCGTGCCAAGTACAGACAGACGTAGTTACAATAGAAGTGGAGTTACTCTCCTATATACGTATAATAATAATAATAATAATAATAATAATAATAATAATAATAATTAATAATAATAATTCAATGTCCCTTTTCCCTTCTTCCTTTTCCATTGACAATGGCGAGAGAAGCGTCAAAAGCCCCGGTGAAGGCAGTTTCTCTAAGGAAGACAACCCTAAAAGAAAAACGTTCTGGAACTAACCATTTCAGTCCTAAAAAACTGGATTCATTTAACCCGACAACCAAATATGAATAGTTGCATTTTATGAGAATAGAAGTGAAGTAAAGTAGCATCTGACACTAGAAAATGGATCAACGAAATTAAGAAGGTCCTTAAATTATCAGGGACACAATATAAGACATTCAAAATAGAAACACATTTAGATCTTAAGTGCAATCATGGCGGATTGATTTGGAAGAAGTACCAAAGTGTAGAACAGGTAAAGCTTGGACCGAAGGGAGAAAAAAGGTGCACAGCCAAAGGATGAAAGAAATATGTGCACAAGGAAATGCTAAGAAACACATACAAGAATGTCACTTATGTCTGGATATCGTTATATCGTTTATGCACTAATAATTGAAGTTCACTCAATGTAAAAAATGGCACTTTTTATGGCACCTGTTGTTGGCACCTGTTGTTGCTATTTTCTGGCAGAATAACATTCGCATCGTATAATTCGTAGCCCTTCTTAATGCGAGAATTTACCTGACCTAAATATTGAATTAAACGGAGAAAAACATTCATTAACGTTCATTGTTCCGCTTCATCTCTCGAACAGATACAGAAAGGGAAGTGCACTTACTGCTCAGGAAATTACTGAGAGATCAAATTCGAATGAAGGTGTGTGGCGTTAAAATCTCATTTGAGATCTACAGCTTCTAGATATTTGCTCTTCTGGAAATCCAATTTGAAGTTAGAAATCGTTGAGATGGAGTTATATAATTTAGGTACTCTCCTATTAAATTAGTTTTATAACACTGAGCGCTGAGAGATCCAAATATTCCTGAAACTGAAGATGAAACAATTAATGTTCATCTCAGTTTTTTTCTCATTACCAGCAGTGACGTACCGAACAAGATTGCTGATTCATCATTTGTGGCTTTCGAGAAAATCTTCTAATTCTATTTTCAACTTTCCGGTAACACTGGGCAACGTGTACTTAATGAAATATTGACGAAATAAGCTTGGGTCTTTATACGTAGTATAATTAACTGCTACCGATTTTCGATCAAAGTGAATATGTACAACTGCTTTGCAAGATATCCATCATCAGATTATTATATTATTTATTCCTCTTCTGAGGTATTTTCGAATTTGATAAAAGTATATGATAAATGACGAAGAGACGTTTCTTCTAGGATAATGGGTAATCTAATTGTATTTAGATGAATGTGAAGTTACGTACGTATTCCCATCTGCTTTCTACAAAAAGTGGTAAATACTTACAAGCATACGTTATAACATGTTCCCAACGCCCATTATTCACTGAAGCAAACTAGTAGTGCTGCAACAACGCATACTTTGTGTACTCTCCTTATTTCTAACTTTACAGTTTTCGAAAACTGAGAGTGTTGCGGCATGTAATCTGACCCCAAATATCAAAATACCCGTTTCAAACCCGCAAGATCCCGAGTTCCTTTAAATCGATTGGGGAACGTCAATTTAGGAGAAAATGATCAGAACGGTTTATGCACTAGCGTTGACCACAGCAGACAGACGGACAGACACGGACGGACGGGCAGACGGACAGACACGGACGGACGGGCAGACGGACAGGCAAGATGTCATGAAGTCGACCGATTTTTCGGTATCAAGGAGCAACAAATCATGGATTATGACTACACGTGTTAACGGAAGTAATTTACTATACAGATGAACAAGATTTATACACTTTTTCGTTACCAGGGTCCGGGATTATGAGTTTTTCTGTGAAAATTCACCGATTTCGGGCACACGATTACAATACTTGCCGTTCTTGCGTAGTAAGATGAGAAAGTATAAATACATACCACCTTTGAATTACTATAAACTATGTATAATTATTTTTGTGTGATTGAAATAAAATTCGTGATGGTTAATTGGTCACAATAATATTGCAGAGGTGCTCTTTGAAATTTATGTAATTGGTGTCTGCCACCGTCATAAAATTCCTCCCACAACGTATTCCATTGGAAGCTCTATTTTATTGAACACAGTTGCAATGTATCATGGAAAATAGATAACATAAAAAATATATATTTGATAAAGAATACTGTAGTACAAAACATTACTCTCCTACCTTAGAGTGGTGTAAAAACTGATTGAATTGACTTGCAGCAGAGAGTGAATGTGTTACGAGTCCGTTGGCGGGTGCTGAGCAGAGGGAATGCGAGGAAAGATGCCTGGTCTGTCGACGCACACGTTGCCCGGGGGGGGGGAGAGGAATGGGTAGAGGGGGGGAAGGGGCCGCAAAGGAAGCGCGCTCATAAAGCTCCTTCGAAAGCAGGAAATGCCTTTCACGAAACGCACTTGCTGACGGACGGGGAGACGGACGGCGGGTCGACACGTGCGACCCCGCCCACGTCCCCACACTTGCGCCCACCTCCGCCCCCCCCCCGTTGCAGCACTCACACTCGCTCAAACACCCACTCACGCCCTCGACCATGCTCAGCTCACGCCCCCTCTCACCCCCGCAGACGTCCTCTGCACATGCTCCCTCTCACGCCTCCACTCCAAGCCACATTTCACGCCCCCGCACTCGCACACGCCCCTACACACGCCCCCTGCACACGCCCCCTGCGCACGCCCCCTGCACACGCCCCCTACACACGCCCCCTACACACGCCCCCTGCACACGCCCCCTGCACACGCCCCCTGCACACGCCCCCTGCACGCCCCCTGCACGCCCCCTGCACACGCCCCCTGCACACGCCCCCTGCACTCGTAACCCCTGCACACGCCCCCTGCACGCCTGCACACGCCCCCTGCACACGCCCCCTGCGCCCCCTGCACACGCCCCCTGCACGCCCCCTGCACACGCCCCCTGCACACGCCCCCTGCACTCGCCCCCTGCCGCCCCTGCACACGCCGCACACGCCCCCTGCGCGCCCTGCACACGCCCCCTGCACACGCGCCCCCTGCACACGCCCCCTGCACGCGCCCCCTGCACACGCCCCTGCACACGCCCCCTGCACACGCCCCCTGCACACGCCCCTTGCACACGCCCCCTGCACGCCTCCTGCACACGCCTCCTGCACACACCCCCTGCACACGCCCCCTGCACACGCCCTCTGCACACGCCCCTGCACACGCCCCCTGCACACGCCCCCTGCACACGTCCCTACACACGCCCCTGCACACGCCCCTGCACACACCTCTCGCACCCACACCTATATTTCTTTTACAAAAAAAGATTATAAATAGTTCATAGAAGTCATAAATAGAATATTTCACTTGTGGGAAATAAAAATAGGAAATTATTATTTTTAGTTGAAATATTAATATTAATTTATATTCATATTATTATGTTAATATTAATGTTTATATTAGCGCTGATAGGCCCTGATAGTCGAAGTAAGGCGAAGACAGTCGAAGTAGCGGCAAGGTTGGACACAAAAAATAATTTTAAAGTTTATATTTTTTCAATCGACAAAATAAATTTACCGTAATATTAATGAACGAAATAAATTAACACCTAATTATACATAAAAAGTTATCTACCACATGAAATATACTTTTATCAATAAAATTGATGAGTGTAGTTATTATCAATTTCATGTGGATGTATTTTAAACAGGAAACTAGTAAATCATATTTGTATGTACTTTCAGTGCGTAATTTTAATCAACGTCTAAAATTACATAATCAAAATGCTGTGACAACCATAATGTATACTTGTCAGGGATAGAAAAGCTACATACCAGTATGCTACTGTTAACAGGACACAGCTAGCTTTGAGTTCTTGGTACTAACAACCACAAAGGTCAATTCTCTCTAAATGAGAATATTATTTTACGAAAAATGTGTCGCTCATTCTTTAGAGAGTTGTCTGTGGTTCTGTTGACGCTGCTGGTGGAATCATAATTCCACCGCACCTTCTGTGATCCCCGATTTACTTCACCTTTACGATTTACAGAGAATTCGCGCCATCGCCAATATTGTTATCACTCTTTTCCTTTAAGACCGCATCCACTTGGCCGTCGTCGCGTCGCTCTCGCACTTCACGTCCTTTGCTTCCGTTTCAGAGCCGCCTCTACCATCGTCTTGCTCCCGCCGCCCCCGCCGCCCCCGCCGCCCCCGCCGCCCCCGCCGCCCCCGCCGCCCCCGCCGCCCCCGCCGCCCCCGCCGCCCCCGCCGCCCCCGCCGACCCCGCCGCCCCCGCCGCCCCCGCCGCCCCCGCCGCCCCCGCCGCCCCCGCCGCCCCCGCCGCCCCCGCCGCCCCCGCCGCCCCCGCCGCCCCCGCCGCCCCCACCGCCCTCCGCCCTCCGCCGCCCGCCGCCCCGCCGCCCCCGCCACCTCGCCGCCCCCGCCACCCCGCCGCCCCCGCCACCCCTCCCCCCCGCCCCGCGTCGTGTCCGCCCCCGCTACCGACGCTCGTTTCCAAGACTTCGCAGCGGCCTCCTCGCCACTTCCGGCCCAGCGTCTGTTATCGGAAGGGCAGAGGGACGCAAATAACTCACTGAAGGAAACGCAGAAGCGGGGGTGGGGGCGGAGGCGGGGGCGGGGGCGGAGGGCCCGGATGTCACGCAGACATCCATAACTTGATATTTCCAGGTGCTATTTTCGTCTAAATTTAAAAGTTGCATCCCAGTTGTAAAATTTAACTTGCGTGAGTAGAAGAGAGATACAACGGTGGTCAACAGTACGTGGTTCCACAAATATCCTATCGAGTTTATTATTTTTCATTTCTATCTAATTTCCTTCGATGAATTGTCCAGATGACATTATATTTGTTCAGTATTGAAGTGCGAGAACCCCTATCAATTACATCCGATAGGTAGATTGTATTACGTCAGAGGATAAATATGAACAATATGTAAATAAATTAAAGAATTCAAATGAACATTGTTAGCAGTTAATATGCTACAAATATTGATTGGCCATTTCTAGCAAAATATTGCATAGAAATAATGCTTTAAGGGTAATAATAATTTATTGAAATGTACTCTCAAAATACAGGGAGACTTACCGCTACTCGTACGCTCAAATATGTTCTGATGAGTTACTCACCTGCAAGAAAAAGAAATAAATATCAATAAAAATAAACATTATTATTTAATGCAATATAAATGTTGCAAATAGACAATAGTTTTATGACAACGAAATAATTATGTGACAGAAATTTAAAGTTTCAGAGGTATAAAGATAAAGAAAGTAGAGGAATCAGAAAGTCAAAAGAAGAATGAAAGTTGTATTATTTGAAATGAATTTATTTTTCCATGTATAATACGTAGAAGCTAAACTGTTACTAAGTGTAATGTTTTTTATATGGTGGAACCCTGCATGTTTTGTCACAGGACACTATACTTCTAAATATCTCAAGCAGCTTTGATGCACTGGAAAAACGCGTTTGTTGATGAAAGGAAAACACATAATTTTATCACACATTAAAACACATTTTATTACAACACATTAACACACAAAGTAAAACACAGTTTATCACTTCCACTACATCAGCAGAATTGAAATAGGACACAAGTAAAATTCTCCAGTATTTTTTTAGCTCGTTTGCACAACGACATTTTGTTATCATCGTTGCGACTTTGAATACAAAGACGTTCCTACTGCATGTATCATATCCACTATCGTAATACTTTGATTCTCTAAAACGCTTGGTGCGTTTGGTCTAATCGGAACATTAACCCTACTGCGTTCAGTGAGATCTAAAGACGTTAAGCAGACGGAAGTGTCTGTCATGCTAACACAACTTCCCGCCACTCCCACTGCTCTCGCTCTCGCCCCCGCCCCCACCCCCACCCCCGCCCCCGCCCCCGCCCCCGCCCCAGCCCCCGCTCCCTCCAACGTCCGTTCCAACTGCCAGCAGGGGGTTGGGAAACTTCAGACAGGTTCGTCAGCCTCTGCAAGGCGACTTTAAATTTTGGTTTCATTACAAAATTATGTTTAATTTATCTATCTGATGAAGCGAGTCGTTACGCTTTGTGGGAAAGGCTGACAGTTAATTCACAACGTTTTGTCGTTTAGGTGCCCTGAAATCCCCAAGTAATTCACTTTCTGTAGAAATCTTCCAAAATTTTCTTGAAAGATAATAAAAATAATGCCAATAGATTTGTTAGGTCAAGGGAATCACATACACTATTAATCAACTTAGAATGAGTCTTAAAATTATTAAAATGCCCTAAAATGGTGTTTTAGACATTTAAAATTGTCTGAAAATAATTGTTTTCTATAACTTTTTAAAGAATGTTCTGGAATAATCACAAAAAAAGGAGAGTTCCTCACTCGTAGATGGACACACCCTCATTTGTCCCGGATGGTGGATCGCAGAAGTCTAATCGAGAGTAACGGTCTAACACATGGGTACACGGGCACACACTGGGTGGACGATTTCTATTTCGATTTAGCCGATTTTGCTAGTGCATTGTACGCTCCTGGCCAAGGTGTATTCATGACTTTTGTCTGTTCGAATCTTCATCTAATAACGTGCTTAGGTGCTACATGCCAGTAGATTCGTCGGAGGGACAGGCTAGTGTAATGCGGTGGTACGTTCACACCGAAGTTAACGGGGCATATGCATTCAAGATCTAACGGTATTGCTACTTGCTACTAAAAAAATATTATGTAACGAAGTTTTGGCGCATTGGAGCATTCCAGTGGTATAATTTAGCAACATAACAATGGAATAGCATTATAAGTTGAACTTTTCAGAGAGCCTCAACAATGAGTCTGCAGTTACAGACGTGACACCACCGGGCAAGCACTAAGCGTACAAAATTAATTTGGACGTTAATGGGTTAATTTTTTTTAATGTCCTGAAACAGTATTTTAGACACTGAATTGAATGATTGATTGATTGTTAGTGATTCCGTGCGCCTCAATTACGCAGATCTTAAGTCTTGTAACTGTGGTGTATGATTTTCATCGGGAGGAAGCGGTGTGTGTTGGTGTAATTGTGTGTGTAAGGAATGAGGATAGGAGAAGGAAGAGGTAGGAAAGATCGCGTGCGGTCCGTGGCGCGTTTTTTAGGGTACGGCTTCGGCATTCGTGTGGTGTAGATTGTAGAAACCACGGAAAACTACCAATCAGAGCAGCTGGCCTCTAGAATTCTCCTCCACACAGCGACTGAATTCGACTGACAAGCTAGTGTCGAAAGTCGTGCCGCCCCGTCGGGACTCGAACGTAGGACCTCCCGGTGCAGTGACTTCAGTTGATGTACTGAGCCACCTCTCCCGGTTTGGACAATGGAAAATTTCCGAAAATAAAGTTTTTCAAGAATTCTTCTGGAATATTCTGGAAGGATCAGAAAAAAATGGACCGTTCCCCTCTTGTTGATCGAAACTCGTCCAATGGCTTGTTGATCGAAACTCGTCACATGCCCCGCATGATGGACCGGCAGAGGTCTAAGCGCGAGTAACGGACGAAACCTCGGGCACACGAACACACGCAGAGTAGTCGATTCCTATTGCTAGGATTTGCCCCTGAGCAAAAGCCGTTTGTCGACCCCTGCCGGAGAGCACAATCGCCAGTAAGTCCCCGCCAATAAGTCAGGCGTCGCCGACGCTTCGGGGAAACGGCCGCTTCGCCTGCCAACGGGCAGAGGACCTCTGGCAGCACGCAGTTCGCTTCCTAGCACGGCTGCCAACCCCACTCCGCCGTGGGATTAGCAGAATTCCTTCTTATTCTTCATAGGCTTCATAAGAAACCTTGTCGAGAATGTTGTTTTAAAATATAACGAGAGAAACAGTGACTAATTTCTTCAACCAATACTTTTTGAGAATTGTTGCTGATATCACTAGCGGTCTTTAGCCAAAAAATTCACTATCAGACATTTCCCCCAAAATTTTAGTCACGACGTTCGTTTCCGAAACTTCTTCCTATGAAATTCTCAAAATTGTTGGTAAACTAAAAAATAAATATTCGGCCAGTTTAGATGAATTTCCGAATTGTTTATTAAAACCCTGTGCGCCTACCATTCTACACCCGTTTACCATTATACACATATACCCGCCTACCATTATACACTATACACTTATACACCCGTTTACCATTACACACTATTCCTTATGCACTGAACTTTTCTTCCTTATGAACTTTTCCAGATATTTTCAAAACAGCTAAGATCAAACCTCTCTTCAAAATAGGGAACAAAAATAAAAATAAAAATCATCGGACTATTTCTCTTCTGTCACCTTTTCAAAAATATTAGATTTTTTTCGTACGAACAGAAACCTTTCTCAGAAAACACGACGAGCTTTCAGATTGCCAACATGGATTTAGAAAATCAAAATCTACTGAAACAGCCATATTTTCTTTTCTTAAAAATGTCTCATTATTGGATCAAAACGAAGTACCTATTGAATAACTTTTAGATTTTTCAAAAGCTTTTGACGTCATTAAACATGACATTTTACTTTCAAAATTATCTTCATATGAAATCCGTGGTATTACTCTAGATTGGTTTTGTTCGTACCTTAAACATGGATCTCAGAGAGTAGAAATACCTTATTGAAATGGTGGAACATTATGTACACAACTTTCCGACTCTTTGTCAATTGAACGTGGAGTCCCTCAGGGATTGATTTCAGGTCCTATTCTTTTCCTACTATCTGTAAACGATATGCTCTCGAAGATTCGAAACAGAAGAACAATTCTCTTTGCGGATGATACGAACATTCTTTGCAATGAAGAAACCGTAAATAGTACAATATCAGATGTTTCAAATTGGTTTCGTAATAGCAAATTAATAATAAATGAAAAGAAAACGGTTTTAATGCAGTTTTCCAATTCAAAAAAACAATTTTGTACTCCATTGAAAATGAGTGGTGTACCATTGACTGATGTTAAGGCAACAACATTTTTAGTTCTCTCAGTTCAGTCAATCATCAAATGGAACGTCCCTTGAAATGAATTGGACACGAAATTAAGTTCATTATGCTATGCATTCAGAATTCCTTCAAATTCAGTCAATCTTCATACTGCTTGTTGTATATGTTTCTTAAATGTTCATTCCCGCCTGAGATATGACATATTCTTACCCTTGTTTTGTTTCTAGACCTAAATATAACTTCACTATATGTACACGTCTTGTAGAATTCAGTGGGAAATACAGTTATTCAATTTATCGTTCTCCATGTCATGGCAGGAAGTATTATTCTTTGGCAAAGGATATGATGAGAGATAAGAGACCAAATATATTGCTGATTTACCCTTAAAAATATATTTTATTAAATCGGAGCGAATATTTTGTTAACAATCCTTGCAAAAACTTTCATTTTCTTTATTTATTTAAAATTCAACAAGTAACTTTCATATTTTAGGGTAAAGATCACAGAATTGTTAAAACCTGCACAGAATTCACTTCTCCCCATAGCAAGTCAATACAGTTTTTAACTGTTTTTGACTTTAAATAAACAAAAAAATTATTTGTTTACTATATGATTGTCCCTACATCGGAATATGCACATAATCATTTCTACTTTTATATTCCGAACCGCCAGCGCAGCCCTTTGCTGTCTCCACTACCTCCCTGAGATCATTAATCTGTACTCTTAGCGTTTTGCACCCTTAATACATTATTCGCAGTTTTGATATTTGACGTATTGATTCATCTAGCAATCGGTATCGGTCTGGTGGGGAATATTTTTTCTTCCTATTTTTAATTTATCCTCCTCGGGGTTGGTAATCGTCTGCGCCACGGATATACCTGCACTTGTCATGTTTTTCATGATCAATTGTGGACGAACATTTGGGGATGGGAATCAGCATTAAGTGTTTATCTCGTTTATCTCTAAGAATGAGTGTGGAGACTGGATGAGGAAGGAAGGATCGTGCACGGTCCATGGCCTGTTGTATAAGGTGCTGCTCCAGAATTGGGGTTGCTATGAGCTGGGAAAACGCGGAGACTACCCATGAGAGAAATCAACTACCTACGAACTCGAATTCGTCATGGTCAAGGGATCACTGATTTTTAACCACATGAATGCAATTTTCCGCCCTTCGGTTACTGTTCTGTGTGCCGCTCGAGGCATTTTTCTTCATACTGCTCTACGTCCTGTTCTGCGTACTGATCCCAGTACTGTTTCGCTTACTGCACCGCCTACAGCTTCGCTAACTGTTCCGCACACGGAACAGCGTACTTCAATATAACTCCAGGTAAGTACCAGGATAGAAAAGTATCACCTCTGGAGGGAAATTAGCGACAGTCTACATCTTTCAACTGACGGATATGACTGACCAGTATGCACCTCTGACTTCATAGTTCCCTTCCACCTATCCCCCTCCACCGCCTCCTGTCCGAGAGGAAACCATTCATGGGGCCGAGCACATAATCTCCCGGCGCGGGGAAGAGGTGCTGCTATTTCAGGTCAGAGGCCTTGTAAGGCGATTGAGTGTCGCGCCTCTTCGAACAAAGTTCCGCTCAGCTCGTCTTGGGGCCTTGAAAGCTTTTTCTTGTCCTTCTCTCCCTCACCTCCTATTTTCTTTCAGTCGTTTCTCGAACACGTTGCGAAAAAAGACCGTGACTTGGGGCTCTCGTTTCAATTCTCTCCTATCTGTCATCCCTTGTTAGCAGCCGCTGATGACGGTTTGAGGTTCGGCGACTGCGTTAAAGTAGACGTAACCCTTCACCCTAGCATTTGGATTGGAGTTGATTATATTACTGTTTCGCATTCGTTTTACTTTCTAAATTAGTAGAAAGTGGTACATGCAAACAGACTGTATGAACTCCAAATATGTTTAATCATTTCGAAATTTTTGAGTATTTATTGGGTTTTTGAAAGGATTTATTAAGACATTCTTAGAGTAAATGCATGCTTTGCAATAGCCACTAACTGATACAGGTCTTTGTTCAGAGAGATTGAAAGTAAGCATACACGGCACTTACTTCCAGAGTTATATAGCAAATATTACAAGTGTAATTTAAAAACTAAACATCTTAAATTTATGTAGCATTTACCTACGTATACTATATTCTGTTTTTGCTCTAGCAAACATGTACATTTTATTTGATTTCAAATATTTTAGTTTTATATTAGAGTGGTTAATGCGATTATTTCTAAAAAATGTTTGAACACGTAATTTTTGTGATTTTCTTAAGTTTATGCACGATTGCGAGCATGAGAAGGAATGCTGTGCTGGTCCATTGTATCTGGACCGTAATGTAGTTTTACGTCGCCTGAAGCTTCACGTGCAGTAAGAGTTCTGTACAATTCAGTGCAATAAAATGTGTATTATTATTATTATTATTATTATTATTATTATTATTATTATTATTATTATTATTATTATTATTATTATTATTATTATTATTATTACAGTGAACGATAATGTCTCTCCTCTCAGACTTTTTGATCGCTTCTTGACTTCCCAACACTTGAAGTCGATACAAATTTTAAAATACGATTTCAAATAAACATTATGCATTTGACATATTTTTTTCATTTTAAATACCGCCCAGAATATACTTAAAACGCCGTATATTCAACTTAATGTATCGATCCCGTAATTACAGTATCGTAATTTAATCACGATATTACCAAACAACCGTATCGAAACCCAAAATAGGAAAAAATAAAAGTATCCAAATTTTGGCAACGTCCCATTTCCTCAAGTCCGAATCGCCGTGTACCGTTTTGACTTGCCCCGCCCTCTCCTCCACCTCCCATTCCCGTACGCTTCCCTCCCCTAACCTCGCATCCCCTTCTCCCCGCATCCTCCAGCGTTTTCTGTCCTTTCTAAACGACACGCCATTTGATAACGAGGAAGACTAATGCGTCCGCCATTAATTATGGCTAACCACGACGCTCGGCTGTAAAGCGAGAAATTTTAGCAATAGAGCGCCATCCAATGATCGAATAACCGGATCAGTTTGCGAAGCAGTAATGGAAGCACTCGGGACCGATTCCGACTGCGACAAAGCGCCCCTTGCTGAGGTTCTCGCTGAGGTCCTCTAAGCTACCAGGCGGTGGCGGCGGCGGCGGCGGCGGCGACGACGACTCACGCGCCAGTCCTCCCTAGAGTGAGGACGGCCACGCGTCGCTGGCCTCTTTGAGCGAGGACGCGCCGCGCGCAGGCAACCTTGCCTCTTGGAATATTAGCGTTCATATTTAATAGACCCCCTTGGAACGCGAGGTGCGTTCGAATGCGGGACGAGCACGGAAGCAGATTCATGAGAGATTCGAATGGCAATCAAATTTACACATGGGAGAAGTGTGAAGAAGAAGAAGAAGAAGAATATGTGTTTTTTGTGAGATAGTGAGTATTGATTCTGGACGAGTCTACTACTTGCATCATTAATCCTGTAAATATATGGCATGTCATATTCCGGAAACTGGCGATGTCTCTCCTCCGCTGGAACATCAGATTCGGCACCGACCTACACTTGGACATGCGAGATACTTCATCAGTTCAGGAACCTCACCGAGCGGGACGCTAAGCACCCGTCTGGTCTCTCGACATGTCTGGAAATGTAACGAATAGGAGGCGGATTTTGATGACCTAAAACATCGTCAAAATGATCAATGAAATGCTCTTAAAATGCTTTAAAAATGCTCTAAAACCAAAGAGAAATTACGTAAAAAATCTTATCAAAACTATTGTGGATGAACAACTCGAGCTGTTGGATACGTTATTGTCGTAATCAAGACTTGTTCCGTTCGTTCGAGTGAACTTAGATTTCGAAATTTTGGTTTGGACCATTCTTGACTAGAAAATGCTTTCTTTAGTTCACCCGAAATTGGCCGAACCGGCAATGGCGCTGATACACGTCACTAGAATTACAAACTCACAAGTACTGTCAAAACAATTTCTGAGCGAACAAATCGAATAGGCTATAGAGTAATGCTGTGAAAAACATTTGCTGCATCTAGTAAATATTGTTTGAAGCAAGTACCATTAAAAATGACATTAAAATCGGTGAAATCACCCAAAAAATGCATTAAAATGACAGAAAAGGGTAAAAAATGACATAAGTCGAAATCGACAAAAATGCAAAATAATGACCTACAAAAATGAGTCATTTCCTTTTGTCTTAACATAAGATGAATTTCTATACTAAACGGCATTGTCCTAAAATGAAAATAAAAATGACATTTCATTAAAATCCGCCCCCTAGTAATGAATGTGGAAGTAAGGAATGAAGATTTAACAAACAGCTCAGTTGATAGAGAGGATTGCCTACCTTTTGAGCAACACTTCGTTTAAAATCTCCCTCGGGGTTTTCTTGGCAATAATCTTCATTGTTGGAGCAGTCAGTCTAATTCTCATTCCTTAATCTTACATTCATTACACTGTCGCACATGGCGAGTGACCAGTCAAGAGCTCAGAGCTTGTTCAGGCGGGGCAGAGCTCTGCAGGGGCAGGTACCAGAAGGGAAAAATCATGTTCGGTTTCGTGTTAGTCAGCGCCGTATCTCACGTTCCAGCGGGAGAAAAATACAATCACATCTCGGAATATAATATGCACTGCAATGACGTGACTAATATCTTCATTCACGCGAATTCCCATTCATTTTTACCGCTCGTTCATTAATCTTCTTTAACATCTCGACTCGTGCTGCAGCATATGATCAACGCGGTTTGAGTGCAAACATCGTACTGGCTTCTTCAACGATTCTTATTCGCTCACTGTATTACACGCCTTAATGTAGAATAGTTTTGTAATTGTTGCTGCTGCTATTTTCGTCTCTACTATTGCTATGAAAATTATCTTAAAGGAATATCTAGAATGTTAAAGACTATCTACTTGTATGGAAGATATTCTTTCTAGATATTCTTTAAGATAATTTTATCTTAAAACCAATCTTCCTGAAATAGTTTTATTCTTTGATGTTGGGGTTAATTTCTGGCTGCTTGATGTTGTATTTTAGTATGTCAATATTAAAGTCATATCTCCATCCGTCTACAAATTGCCCCATGAACCGCCGCTGGTTGATTTGGAGACGCACGTGCAAACTGTTTATGTAAAGCGTGATTTCCACTCATCATTTCTATAACTTTCAAACGATGAGTTTAATTAAATTTCGTACTTAATTGTGAAATCTTTCCAATTATTTCATTTTTCGCGTGAAGAGAAATCTACATCCGCGCAAAGAGTCACACACTAATTACAGTTCTTGTCTGACGAAAATTTCAATGTCTTGTACCAAGAATTGCATCTCTTCTCGCAGGTGTTTCCAGGAAAAGCAATTATTTTCCGTTGTTATCTTCCTGCCCCTCGGGAAAGGCAAAGTGTGATTCATTTTCATTGTAAAGCGTTTTCGTGACGCGTTGATTATATTTTCGAAATTGTTTTTTTCTCTCGAATGTTGTTTTATTGCGGTTACATTTTGTCGTTAATTGACCAGCAGAACTAAACGTTTGTCGCTACAGTTTTTTTAGCTTATTGATTGTGCATCGATTTTTGTTACGGAGATGGCTTGTTATCACAATTGCCGCGAATTCTACGTCATTTATTTTTGGCTAAACTGGAGAAACCTATTAATTCCTCACAAATTTAAATTGTTATTTTGGGGAAATTAACTATCTAGGTCGCTCATATTTATTCACAATTATAAATAGTTACATCTCTCTCCCTCTCCCCCCCCCTCTCTCTCTCTCTCTCGCCTGTTCTCCCTTCTTTGTCTCTCTGTCATTCTCGCGCGCTCTCTCTCATACCTGCACTCACTCACTGTCCCTTCTGTCCGATGGATGTCCTTTCTCCCTCACTCCTACTTCTCGACCTTTGTTTTCTGTCTCTTATATTCCCCGATCGACGAGAAGGGCCCCAGCCACGTTCGCCGGGCCACGAGCTGCACGGGATGTTTTCGAAATTGAACGCGATAACATACTGCAGTTCACACTGTTTGTAAACACTCGAATATTTCAAACACATGTTATCCGCTCCGTTTACAGGCACGCGCGACTGGTGAATCGGCTGGAGGTCGTTGCGCTGTTGCCATTCGTGTACGATTGCTCGGGGGGATTTTCTGTAGCGAAGGTCAACAGCAAACATAAATGTTCTACATAGTAATATGTTAGTTGTTTCTGCCTATATCTTGTGAAAATTAATATTGGCAATCAATGATGTAACCAAATTCAATAATTGTGATCGTATAAAATTATTATTACACTAACAGAAGCAAATTATTATTTACACTACAGTACAACGTGTTCGACGCAACGTCTTGTTTGACCCTAGAACAAATTTTCAATTATTACATCTTGAAATGAAAGGATCCAAATTAAATATTCTGGAAAATTTAGCAATTTCAAAATTGTGATAAAAACAATGACAAAATAAAAGTAATACCATCATAAATTCGTTTCTTTCTCTTCCACCTTCACACACGTAACTGTTGTCAAGGTCTTGTATTCGTCTCTCTTTTACCGTTTCTCTTTCATCTTCCTTCATGTTTTGATCATGTAACCTGAGGTAAGTTATAATACTTGTATTATTAATTTTAATATTTAGCCCTTATAGTTAACCCATTTGAACAAAAATACCCGATTACCTTGAGTTTTCGATTTTCCGAGGACCCTCTTCTATGTCATTTTCCGCGTAGTGGTAGTTTCACTGAAGCTAGTACGAAATGTATTGGGCAGTGGTCGGCGACTGGTGCTCTGTGTTGGCGTTTAATCGTCCGCAAAGATATTCAGATTTTTTCAAATTTGATGAGCTCATTTAACGCAATATTGAAGACAATTTTTGTCTAATCTGTGTTACTTAATCTAAAATAGTAAAAGAACATATCATTTCGAATTGATTTCTTATTTTATTTTTTTTCTCCCTTTCAAAAATTCAAAATTTAAGTAGTATATGACTTAGTGTAGGGATCACAGAATTTTGAAAATGTGCTCACAATTCACTTTTCCCCATAGCACGTCATATGCAGTTTTTAACTGTTTTTTTGACGTAAAATAAATAAATAAAATAAATTGATTTCTTATAAAAAGCAAAACGTGTTATTTGCAAAACATAGATAAAGAACGGTGTGGATGACTGGGTTGAACAAAGACATTATATCATGAAAGGATATCGTTCAAATTGTCTTATATTATTTCATTGGCTTTGGTCTTCGCCCAATGTCCGATCGTACCATAATCGTGGATACGTACCATTATATAAACTCATTCTCCAGACGAACCATACGTTCCACAACTTTTCTTATATTTTTTTTAATAAAAGTCAATGAGTAATAAAATAAATTAAAAATTTTATTTCAATATCTATAATATATTAACACTAAAATATCTAATATTTAACTTTGGACAATGTAAAAACGCAGAAAATTCCTTTAATATTTTAATCTCGCAACTACGTTAGTGGTTCACTAAAGTTTAAATCGAAAATTTATTTGTCAACAATAACTAAAGGTTGCTGCCCATTGGTTCAGGGCTTCATTAGGAGATACGCCTGGAATATAAAAGAGGAAAACACGCAAACCACACTTTAGAAACGCCGGTCTTTAGCATTCTCTTTCAGGCAATTGTAGACTTCGATTCTGCAATTTAGCCGGTATTCAAAATTGTACTCCCGTCGGGAGTAGAACCTAGAACCTCACACGTTACGAATCTTCATTTGGGGATTCGGAACTACTTACGTTATAAGAACCCGTATTAGCCAATTTGTTAGTAAAAATATTTTACTGCTGCACGCTTGCTTCTAGTCGAAGAGGGTCCTATTCTAAAGCAGAAGGGGCTAACCCCCGACTACTCCGTACTTCCGACATCCCTGATTAGACGAACTCTGAACAATGGGCGCATGAATCCCAGCCTCGCCGACCAACCCAACCTCGATATCGTGATTCTTTCGTAAACCCAAAATCAACATTATCGGCGAGCTTGCATAACTGTTATGTAACACGCAGTTTCATGAACGAAGTCGCTTTGATAGATCGCATGCATGTCAATCTCATGAATGCAAACGCGTGTCAAAATGTTGCGTAAACACGGATGAGGGACGAAAGCGGTGGTAAGAGGAGGGGTCGCCAGGCACGAGGACAGCGGGCGGATCGACAGACGTTGCCTGGCAGGGCTTTTCAAATTCGGGTGCGGTGGACCTGGATTCGGGGGTGAGGAAATTAGTAAGATAATCAGAAACAGTCATAAGTAGATACTATAGTCCGCCCGTTGGCAGAACTCTATGTTGAATTTACTTTATTCTAATGCAAATATTTAGTGTGCAGATATTTTTACAGTCTTATTGAACATTGAGCAGAACAATAGATATTAATCCTCTGCATTTGGAGGGGAAAGTATCTGCATTTTTGCTTCCCAACGTGATCACAAGAGTTTTCACATATTCCATTAGAAAATCGTGTGCACTTATGTGTACAGCAACAGGACGCGTCGTCAGTTATGATATAACTGTTTTACGGTTTGTCCTGTCGGCGTTTCTTAACCAAATTATATAAACTCCCTCCAAATTATATAACCCCCCTCACAAAAATTCGTTTACAGCATTAGATAGTTAGTCTTGTTTTATTTTCTCCAGTAATATATCATGATCTTCAGAAAAATGTCATGCGGTTTTCCGAAAAGGGAAAATTAAAATCATGGCGCAATTTACATAAACGGGGCCCTAGAAACATTGCCTGAAAATTAAGAGTTTTCGCCTTCGTCGCACTCAGACCAAGTATCTTTCGAAAGTGTGGGCGCGGTCTCGCGACTACGTAAGCTCATCGTCTGTGTAAATTCCGTCTTACTAAAGAAATATGACTCCTGTGCTTGTCAGCGAAAATCCTGATAACCTTTTGCCAAAGTCCTTTCTGAATCTCGTTTCACTCCCTCACTATTCCTCTGACTCACTCTCTCCGCCACCGCCTCACTCTCTCTCCATCTCTCTCTGCCTCCGCATCACATTCCCTCCGTCTCGTAATGCCTCCGTGTCTCATGTTCTCCCCTATCTCCCCTCCCTCCGACTTTTTTCCTCCGTCTCCGCCTCTGTCCTCTCTCCCTCTCTCTTTCTCGTCGTAACTCTGTGTCTTTCTGTCTCTCTCTGCCTCCCTCTCTCGGTCTGCCTCCGTCTCTGTCGCCCTACATTTGCGTGATATCGTGATTCTTGGCCGGCGACGCTCTGCAATAGGGACACGCAGGATAACAATGCGCACGCTTCCCTTTGATGCAGCGGCGCCGAGAAACCCGATAATTACGAGAAAAGAACGGGTCGCGCCCTTTCCCCTTCCTGAAAAGTGGCATCGCATTTCATCTTTCGTGTTGCAAGACGCGGAATAGGAGATTTCCTGTATTAAGTCTCTTGCCTTCATTATGAAGGCAAGATGCTGGGTTGCCTTTCGAGATGAACTAAGCAGTATCAATAATGAGGTATCTGAAGAAAGAAATGTACCTCAGTGCAGTGAAGTGAAGTAAAGAAAATGGCATTGCACTATAATTCGGATGTATTAGCGATAGTTTTATAATTAATAATAATAATTTGCACATAGTTAATTAAAGGGTTCGGGGATATTCGCATATGTAAAGGTATGAGTATGTGTATGTACGGCAATGTCCATTTACGTGAAACATGTAGGTATAAATATAAAATTATTATTATTATTATTATTATTATTATTATTATTATTATTATTATTATTATTATTATTATTATTATTATTATTATTATTATTATTATTATTATTATTATCATTATTATTATTATTGTTGTTGTTGTTATCATCATTATCATTATCATTATCATTATCATTATTACTATATTATACCATATTTTCTGCGAATATATGAAGCAATTATTGTATTGAATTTTTGTGTATACATTCTCAATGCAATAATATTATTTTTCTTTTATGGAATATTACTTGCATTATCGTATACTTTTCGTCGATTTCAACGAGTAATAAGAGCAAAGAGATAAAAGCAATATGTTCTTTCAATTTCGTCCCTCCCTGCTCCCGGCCCAGTCGAGCCGCCCCCTCCCTCAGGACCGACTCAGGTTACGCTTATGTTTCGGCCACGCCCCGCCCTAACCGCCCATCCGAGCCCGTGCACCAGCCCGCTTCAGGCGCCACCGTTGCTCCCACGCCCGCTTTCGTCTCCGTCTCCATTTTCACCCCCTTTCGGTCCCCATCGCAGACCCCGCCTTCTCACCTGCCCTCGTCCCAATTTCTCGGTCAGGTTCACTGCCTCGCCTCCATCCTCACCCCGCTCTCATCCCCGTCACAATTTTCGTCCCCACTCCACTCTCGTCCCCGTACCCATCCAAATACCCTTTCCCGTCCCCAGCTATATCCCCACCCTCGGTCCCGCCGCCATCCTCGTACCCGTTGCCATCTCCGCCTCTGTCCCCGTCCCCATCGTAGTTTACGTTGCTGCCTCTCTGCCCGCCGCCCGCGCTTCGTGACCCCCATTTTCGCTGGTCCTCCGCCCCCGCCGCCGCCCCCGCCGCCGTCCGCCGCACCCCACCGCTCCCCACCGCTCCCCACCGCCCCCCGCCGCCCCCAGCCGCCCCTGCTGCCCCCGCCGCCCCCGGCCGCTCCCCGCCGCCCCCGGCCGCTCCCCACCGCCCCCCGCCGCCGCCGACCCCCGCCTACCCCCACCGACCCCCATCGTTCCCCGCCGCCCCCACCCCGCTGCCGTCCCCGCGGGAGCCGCGTCGGCGGAGCCGGTCCCTGGCCGCGGGCCAAGCTCGCACGTGGCGCACCGGAGCATAATGAGCGATAGACAACCGACTTTAAACGGGCCTGTCAAGGCAAATTCATGCTCTCGCTTGCCGACAATAGAGCGTCGGCAGGAGCGTGTTTTTTCATTAATGATAAAAGCGTCAAACGCTAAATTAAAGTGATTTTGTGTTTTCTAAACGATATGAATTGTTGGGAGTAGATAATTTTTTTCGCAAATTTTAACGATAAAATACTTTTAATGGAAAATTAGCGTATTTTTGCAATAAAAGTCTAGTTCTTGCAAATACATTAAAACATTTAAAAGGTGGATAAAAAACTAAGATAAAACCCTGTAAAAGAGATTTGTATTTTCCAAGCACCCGTGCAAGATGAACTATCATGTGTAATTTCGTTTTATAATTGTCCACGCAACTAATAATATCTTGTTGAATGTCTGATACGCCTGGCAGCTTGGTAACGACTGTACAAGTCATTTTATGTAAGTCAATCATAGCGATCCTGGTGGCTGTATTTTGAAACAGTGCCGCCAAGAGATCATTGAGTATAGGCTACGCCGAACTCAGTTCAATGTAGCTGTGAACGGTAAGGCATGGCGCTTTGTAAGCCGCTGTTTTGTTTTACAATCTCTTCGCGGCTACGGTTCATTTTGTGGTACCGTGGTTCAGTGTCGTGTGGCAAATCTAATGTGTTAGTGGTGCCCTTTATTGCTCCGTCATGCGCGACTGGATTCTGTAATCAACGGTTTCTTTTTTAACACATGTTTTCTCCTATGCCACGTGCTCAAACACACGGCTGTTATGTATTCAATCTTACGTTGTACTGGAAATTTGTTCAATACACATAATTGGTTTGTGTGAACTGTGTAATTTTTTTATGTATTTGTTGCCACACAAACTCAGGGATTTGAACGGTTCATGCGATGCCATGCACCTTCCTATTCATCAAACCTTGGAAATTGAAAAGATTGAGTATCTTGGGAATGTATAGGGTGATCTATTGAAGTCCACTGTCTCCTGACACCCTTACAATGATATTTCTCATTACATCTTGATTCTCAAAGAGTGATCTTTGACCTCCATAAACGCAATGATGTGTAACATTTATACTGAGATATTTTGAATGTAGTATACGATACGAATATTCTTTTACATCACTCTGCGGATAAAGGGGAGTTCAATTGTATAAGCGAAAAACGGTGGCTTCTTGAGATTTTGCGTCTCGTCATATTTGGTATCGTCACGTCGATATTATGGAATGTAGAGTAAATATGTTAATGGACTTTTATGTCTTAGAAGAAATGTTACAAACTTTCAGGGCTTGTAGAGAAAGTTATCACTTTTTGCCAATAAATAAGGGTCCCTTTTGTCATAAATTTCATGTAACGAAGTTCTACATGCTACAGTTGTCCCTGATTGCTATGAACTCCTAATAAACCGATATTCGTCGCGTACACGAAATAATCGCTGGCAAAAAGTTACTATCTCCTCTACAAGCCCTTGAAGTTTGTAACATTGATTCTGAGATAATCCATATGTAATTACATAGAGAAATGTGGCATATCTTATTAAGGACAGTGAATAACTATTAAGTTTATTAAAAAATATCATTGATATTTCTTGAACATTTTATATTATTGAAGAACATACATAATGCGACAATTCGGGAGGTAGATTTTTACTCCCATCATCTTTTTGGATAGTAAATGTATCATAAAACTGCCAGAAAACTGCCAGTACATAAAGAACATACAGAACTGTCATAGAACTGCCAAAACATACATTATGCGACATTTCGGGAGGTAGATTTTTACTCCCATCATCTGTTTGGATAGTAAATGTATCATAGAACTGCCAAAGAACGCATTTGTCATAGAAAGAGGGATATTCCCCGATATATTATAAAACAATGTGTTTCCAAGACATTGAGAAGAGGGTTTGTTTTTAATAACTTTTATAAGTTTGAAATATTAATTTTAGTTGTGTGTGAGGATATCCCTTTCATTTAATATTAGAAACTGTTTTCATGTTATTCCGCTCTCTTCTTGCGCTAAATTACAAAAATACTATTAATTGTTAATTAAATTAACTCTGACATTTGCAAGTTTCATTGCTGTATTTTACTTATTCATTTCTGGTGACTTGTTTATCTTTTACATTAAATAAATTATTCAAAGGTTGTACTTAATGTTTTCATGAAGGGACACTACTAATAGACATTTAAAAATTATTCTGTTCAAAAGAAATATCTTGTTAAAAACCTGGCCATGTGTTTTGTAATTTTCCAGCCTCTACGAGATAGAATTTTTTACAACAAATTTTGTTAGCGATGATACATCATTGCTTATAACTTGCACTCCATGTATAAATCGGTAGAAGGAGGATAGAGGGAGACGTGAAGAAATTCAAGCCATTAACTCTTCCAAATAGATGTTACACTGCATTATTCAATCTTCGCCCAAAAGGACTTGCCATTAATCATTCGGGTGTAGGCGTGAACTCGGGTTTTCTTTTTTTAACCCGCCAGAATCAATGCCACGTTCTTTGAATTTCATGATGAACATCACTCCTTTCCAAAGTTGCAGCGTTGGAAAATAAACGAAAACGGGAGACACTCTGTCAGTGTTTTTGTAACAATATTTCTTAACATATGTTATTGTTTATCTTGCGGTTTTCATAATATAGATCTGAGGAATTATTTGTATCACATTTGCGCTCCTTCCACTAGCGTTCCTCCATCAAGATTTTTCCATTGGTAGTAAAGATATATTTGTCTTAGCTTCGGAATTCTGAAGGCGAACTTTCAAAAAATACTCTATTTACAAAATGCATCGTCTATTAATTATTGTATATGTATTTATAAATAACATGTTGACTGAGGTTCAAAGTGTGGAAAAAATTAAATAATTCTATCAACTCCTATTATATCTTTTTTCTACCTAATACATGTTTTTATCAATAAATAAGTAAAGTAAAATAAGTAAATAAAAAAAGGACATGTCAGATATAACAAACAATGTTCATATATCTGAAATGTCCTTTATTCCTTGTGTTGATATATCTGAAATGTTTTCTGCCTGAAGTGTCGTGAGGTTGTTTTTTGGTACATTTTTAAGAAATGTTTCTACATTTTTTACTTAACTACAAAAGTTTTGCTACATTCTTAAGTATTCTATGTATTTTTATTATCTAATGAGGGGTTCAAAGGGCGCAGATGTCGGTACTTATGAAACTTAGCAGAATTCGAAAGTACATGATTGAACGAGATTTAAGGGCGTATCAACTGCATGAAAGTACATCGATGACAAAATCATTATCCATAATTATATTCTACAGTACTTTACCCTCTGTCATTGAGTTTAAGAAATTAAATTGCTTATTTGTCGATCTATTACTAGAATGTCGTTCATACATGTGGTCTGTCAGTGAAATGGATACTTTTCCGGTGAAATGAAGTGTATACCTATTTTACAATGCACTATTTGGGAAACAAAAGAATAAATAATAGTTGAAGGGTCATAAGTAAAAAAGGAATCTAAATATCAAATTAAGATATTCTCTTTAGGGAAAAATACATAATTTCGAAACACTGGAGTGGAAATGGGACTGTTCTCTTAGTTTCTTTTCAACGCAAGTTTTTATGCTACGATCTCCATATAATTTGACACTGTCATCTTAATTATTTTGAGTGGATACCGCAAATGGCATCTGATCATAATGTTTTTTACTACCTCGCACTTACTTCGTAAGAAGAAAAAGTAATGTAATCGTGCACCGGAAAACTGCGAATTGTTGGGCAGGAAAACTTATTTCGGGGCTCTGCCAACGAAGAAGAAGATAAATCTCCCCCATACGTCACGTACGAATTTTTTTCTCTCCCATACGTCACATACAGTTTTTTACTGTATTTGACTAAATAAATAAATAAATAAATAAAATCTTGTTACTATAGAGTAAATCACTTCCTCTAACAGTGTATCTACAATCCAGATTTTGTGGATCCTTGATAACAAAATTTGGATATCGGCAAAACGTCTGTCTGTCCTCATGTCCGTCCGTGTGTGGTCAGTTCTCTCGCCTAAACCCTTCAGAAAATTTTCTCTAAAATTGAGAGTAAAGGATGCTTAATGTAGGTTCGTTAAAATCTCATATTTTTCGAACATTTTTGGACATCTTCTTTCAACTATAATATTGAAGATAGACATTTTCTCTTTAATGCGATCTTTTCCTTGACATCTTGAAATAAGTTCATGTTCTATTTATATATTATGAGTAGTTTTCATGTAATTTTGGGCGAAATATAGGCAATTTTTATTTTATCGTAAATTTTTTCTTTATATTTTTTAATTTTTTTCTAAATTTATTTTTTAAAAGGGCCCCAATTTTTTTATTAAATTTCCTCCTCATCTATAACATGGGACTGTAAATATTATGGTACTAGTCTCATTTTCGGCAAACTCTTCGTATATTTGAACATTACAAAAAGTTAATATTTGAAAACTACAAAATTGAAGATGGAGATTTTTGCCTTTGACTAAGTATGTTCCAAAAAATTATCAGTTTAAAAAAGCCATATACATTGTTTTGAAAAAAATGAGTATTTTTCCGTAATTTGGGCTTGAAATTAACGCAAATTATAAAACTTATTTTTCTCAAGAGCGTCTCATTTTCGTTGAACTCTGAATTTTTGAAAATTCAGAGTTCAACAAATAAACCGAGAAAGTATGTGCTGTTGTAGAACCATTAAGTACTCGTGTGACGTCGCATGGAGATACTTTAATAAGAAATAATTGATTTCATGGTGTTAGAACGTTACCTTGTACAAGCTTTACACTATATAGGTGTCCGGGGAGGAAACATCGAAAATTGGAAAATAAGCTCTTGAGACAATTTTAAGCATGTTTTGTCTAATAAAGTACTTAGATATTCTGAATGGCTGAGTCGTAATAAGAACGCAAACTTGTTTTGGAAAAATTCGTTCTAGGGAAAAATATGTATTGCAGAAGCATAGACACACTCCCGAAACATGTAAATTGTCTATTATTTACAAAAGAAATTAATACATTTGTTCAGAAAGAAAAATCATCCCAGAAATAAAAAGCACCCAATTTACACAATTAGACTACTTTTTTATTTTTTGGTTAATTTTTCTTCCACGGCAATATGGATTAGCTATTGTTTTTATTATTATAATTATTATTATTGATGTTATTGTTAATTGTTATTATTATCGTATCCACCATTTCTGACCACGATACACGTTTCTCTGCCAGTCATTTTCTATCCTGGAGAAAGACGTGTGTAATTATGAGGATCATCTTTTCGGCAGTATCCCTTGGTAAGACAAGATTGTTAAGCCTTGAATTATGAATTATGATGTGATAGGATGACGAGAGCGGGTCCGTTGCATTTTTTTAACTATCCCAGGATTCGTCTGTACGAGCGAGGGAGAAACCATGAAAACCTCCAGGACAGCTGGATCGGAGATGGATCCTGGACCTCCCAACTGCAAAGTCAGCGCGCTAGATACTAATCCACTTCCCTTACTTATTATTGTTATTATTATTTATTATTATTATTATTATTTATTATTTTTATTGTTATTATTATTATTATTATTATTATTATTATTATTATTATTATTATTATTATTATTATTATTATTATTATTATTATTATTATTATTATATCCAACGTCGCTTCGTATCTGAATGCCAATTGTAATTGCAAACCTTCCGGGAACATTTATATCCGCATTTGTATTGCTCTGCGTCAACATTTTTGATCACTTCAAATCATTGATTACTCAAGAGCAATAAATTGTTATCAAAAGTTGCCAACAACGCTCGTTTCCATATTTTAGTATCCATCAATAAGTATGTTACACGAGAGGGTTTTGGGATCCTAGAACTGAAAAAAACTTGAAGGTAATACTGATAGTTCGTTTGATTGTTGGTTCCGAAACCAAAAATCGATTAACGTATTAGAACATCCCTACTCGGCAGGCGCTCTCGGGCCTCCTGGGACCGCGAGCACCACGTCAAGCAAGGGCCCCCAGCGGGAGTCCTCCACCTCGGTCTGTTCGTCGGGGAAGCCATTTTGTGCACGCAGCGATGCTCCGAGGAGGGGATAGACCAAGGAATCCCTACTTGCTCCGCTTTCAGCTCCCGCGGGAGTCGAACGCTCCGCCGCCGACAATCTCGCAATACCCTCGGATTTAATATTTCCGTCCGCCGCGCTGCCGATCCCACTGTCTGGGATTCTGCCGCCGAATCCCTGCTCGTGTCCTCCCACTCCGCCATCCCGCCGGCTCCCTCCCACTCGTGCTATCCCTTCCGGACCCTCCCACCTGTGCCTTCCCACCCGCGCCATCTTTTCTGCGCCCTACCGCCTGTGCCTTCCTGGCCGCGACATCCCTTCCGCACCCTCCTGCCTGTGCCTTCCCACCCGCGCCATCCCCTCCGCGCCCTCCCGCCTGTGTCTTCCTGGCCGCGCCATCCCTTCCGCGCACTCGCCCCCTGTTCCTTCCTAGCCGCGCCATCCCTTCCGCGCCATCTCTTCTGCGCCCTCCCGCCTGTGCCTTCCCGCCCGCGCTATCCCTTCCGCGCCCTCCCGCATAGGCCTTCCCACCCGTGCCATCCATTCCGCGCTCTCTCGCTTGTGCCCTCCTACCCGCGTCATTCCTTCCGCGCCCTCCCCCTGTGCCTTCCTGGCAGCGCCATCCCTTCCTCATCCTTTTGTTTGTGCTTCTCACCCGCGCCATCCCCTCCGCGCCCTCCCGCCTGTGGCTTCCTGGCCGCGCCATCCCTTCCACGCTCTACCACCTGTGCCTTCCCCGTCGCGCCAACCCATCCGCGCCCTCCCGCTTGTGCCTTCCCATCCACGCCATCCCTTCTGTGCCTTCATTCCCACGTCATACCTTCCGTGTTCTCCCGTCAGTGCCCTGTCGCTCCAACCTTCTGCCCGCGCCCTCCGTTCCGCACTCTCCCGCTTATGCCACCCCGCTGGCGCCATCCCTTCCTTGCCATCCGGTCGCACCATCCTCCCTGCATTTTCGCGTTCGCCCCATCCCTTCCGCGCCCTGTCGCCTGTGCCTTTCCACCCATGTCCTCCCGCTTGTACCCTCCTGCCCGAGCCCTCCCGCCGGCACGCCTTCCCGGCAATGCTCTCTCGCTTGTGCCCTCCCGCTCCTGCTCGCGCCCTGCCGCCTGCGCCATCCCGCTGGGTCATCCCTTCCTAACCCTCCCGCCTACAACCGGGAGTGGTAGCTCAGTGCATCAACTGATGCCACTGCAGCGCCTCTGACCGGGAGGTCCTAGGTGCGAGTCCTGACGGCGGCAGGATTTTCGACACTAGCTTTTCAGCTAGGTCGAATTCAGCCGCTGTCTCGAGGAGAATTCTAGCGGCCGGCTGCTCTGATCGGTAGTTCTACGTGGTTTCTCCGATCAACACCAGGCGAATGCCGAAGCAGTACCCTACCAAAGGGGCCACGGACCGCGCGCGATCTGTCCTTCCTCTTCCTTGTCCTATCCTCTCCCGTTACACACTCACGTACACTAACATGCACTACACTACCACATATTCCGGGAGACCGGTCGGGAGTTTAGAGCTTGTCTCGGCTGGGGCGGTGTCCCGCTGGTGGGCGAGTCCTGGTTAGGGGGAAACCCCACTAGCCGACGGTAGGTCGATGCCGGATCTCGCCATCCAGCGAGGAAAAATCACCGCCATCTCCCGAGAAAAAACATGCACTACACTAACGGGACTAACGACCGAAGCAGTTGACACGCCCGGAAACACGAAAAAATCAATCATTCCCGCCTACGTCATCCCGCTGGCGCCATCCTTTTTGTGCCATCCCGCTCGCACCATCCCGCCTACATATTCGCGTTCGCGCCAGTTCTCTCGCTTGTGCTCCCGCTCCGGTTCGCGCCCTGCGGCCCGGGCCTCGCGCGCCCGACTGCCCGTTCGCTGCCGCTCCCTCATCCGTATTCCGATGGCTGTGCGTTGGCGTTGCTGATCTTTCGCACAGACAGCGAGTAATTTTCATTTACCCTGATTCATATTCCTGCCTTCCACTGCAAGAAATCTCGCTTCCGAGACCCAATATACCTGACTCCTTCCTTCTGTTTTTCAACGTTCGTTCTTTCCAATTCTGCTCGTTCTAGCTCCTCCACGCCTCGTGACACCTACTGCGATTTGCGTTTCATGTTGGATGTTCATGTACTGGTGGGGTATATTGCGGCGATTGGAAAGTGTAAACTTTTCAATCGCCCCAATATACCCCACCCCTGATCCGTACGCGTTAGATTTCTCCGATCATGCTCGACGCTCCTACTGTTACACTCTTGGTTCTGACACGGAAATCTTTTTCGGATGATTCCTAAATACGTTCCATACGAAGCGAGTATTTTCCATCTGCTGCGTTTCATAAGATCGACTTTTCAGAGGTGGGCGACTCTAATTAGTTTTCGTGTCTTTCCTTTAGTTTCTTGCTTCTCAGATCTTTTCAAAATGAAGGATCTCTCTCTCTCTCTCTCTCTCTCTCTCTCTCTCTCTCTCTCTTCCTCTCTTTCTCTCTCTCTGACTTTCTCTCTCTCTTTCTCTCTCTCTGACTTTCTCTCTCTCTTTCTCTCTCTGACTTTCTCTCTCTCTTTCTCTCTCTCTCTCTGACTTTCTCTTTCTCGCTCTCTGACTTTCTCTCTCTCTCTTTCTCTCTCTCTGTAATATATTATCTCTCCTCGCCATTTGTTTGGATTTCAGTTTCTTAGTTGTATTATATCCAATCTCTCATTTCTTACTCTTACAAGTTCCAGTTACCCTAAATCCTCGCTCCCTTATCCTCTCATGCAATATGGGATGTTACATTCTACGACAGCTGTTCACGTTTCCCGGTGCTGGTCCCAAATACTTTCCTTCTAAAAATCATTTCCTCCCATCACAATCCCCACGCTTCAGTGCTAGCGATGTCCCTTTCTCTGCGCCATGTTCTCTGATATCTTGTTTTAGTTCTTGGTTTTCATATATCTTTTTCGTGGTGAAGTACGTCACTGTCCTCTTCTCTGTTCCTTGTTTTTCGTTCTGGGTTTGAAGTTTTTCTAGCTCTATGTGTGCCGCCAATGTCAATCCGCATATCATTCTGTCACGTTTCATATTCGTTCCATCATCTCAGAACCTTCACGTTCCTCAATATCGTTTCCAGGTCAGTTTTCTAGTCCCCAAATACCCATACCGAGAGTATTGTGTCTGTTTTGATTTACAAAATCGGGTTTCCCAGGAGCAAAAGATCTGACACTCTACGACAATTTTTCGGTATTTTCTCTACCTCGGTATGCATTTCTTCTTATAACGTTGCTTAAGCTTTTTCCTGAAAGATGCCTCATTAACATTCCAATAATCGCGTGATTTCAAGTTTTGTATTTTGTTTCGTGCAGCACAATTAAGTACCACAAGTTTTATTTTGACAGACGGAGATAATTGGCAAAATTTGTATCCTCAGGGGTCATGTCTTTCTCCTCCAATAAAACCGAAGCATTTCAGTCTAGTGTCTGCTACGCTCGGCGATATTTCCCGTGTACACGCATCATATCTATGCATTCCATGTCTGTTCTTGTTCATGACCATTCTCATCTCTCACTCACGTGTTCGTGAATGATGACTCCGTTGCCTCTATTGCATTGTCTTGTCACACTCGCCTCTTCGCGCCATCTTATCTTATCACTTCCGTATCCTTCTCCAAATTTCTGCTACAATGTATTGTCCCTTGTTTAATTTTCTAGATCACAAAATTAACTCTACATCTCCTTCACTTATTATTTCCTATCCATCACCCGTTTCCTCATACACATCCTCGGCGCCCGCGCGCGTCTACCCTCCTGACCTCCTCGCACCCCGGCTTCTCGTTCCCCACCCCGCCACCCGCTCTCTTCTCGGATTCCTCGCCTCAGATTCCGCCCTCCGTTGCTCTTCGTTCCTCCGACCTCTAAGCAGATGATCCACGCGTCTCGGCTTCTCAAAACGCCTTCGTTCCAAACCCCACTCTTCGCCCATAATCCAAACAAGCTCCACCCACGAATCCACCCCCGACCTCCGACCAAACGTTGCTCTTTGCCTAAAGACCATTTTCCAAACCCAATTCCACCTGCCTTACCCCCCGCTCTCATTTGAAACCCGTCTTCGCCCACAATTTGTCTCCCAAACTAAACACGCCCTGCCCCCGAAACCAACTCGAACCGTCGTCCAAACATCGTTCTTCGCCAAATGCCCATTCACCAAACCCAACCAGCCGGAACCCCGCCCTCGGTGCAAATCCCTGCTTTTCCCCCGAACCTCGTCTACCGTACCCCATTCGCCCACCCGGCCCCGCCCTCAGTCAAACCTCGCTCTTGGTCCGAACCGGTCTCCGCTCTGCTCTCGATCCAAACCCCGCTCTTCAAGCAAACAGCGTTTGCCAAACCCACCCTCTCCTCCCCGCCAGTCACGTGTACCCTCCTCCGCCCGCGAGCCTCCGGAGTGCGACCTCTCGGTGCGTGGAGCGCCCTACGCGGGCCGCTGCGTCGTGGAGTTAATGATAAATCGAAGAGCGCCGCTCGCAGAGAACTTCATCCCTCGCCGCGTGCTCCTGGCGCCGCCCCGCCGCCCCGCCCACCGCGCTCCCTGCCTACGCAGCACCGTGATCAAATCGCGTAATTAGAAACTCGCGTTGTCGCCGTTCCTGCAGCCGCCGTAACGACGTTCGGCCTGCGAATCCGCCCCGCCCCTTCTTCTCCTCCGCCCCCTCCCGTTCCAAAGCCGCCGTCGAGCCCGCCCCCCAAGCCTTTGCCGCTACCCTTCCCACCCCGTCCACCGGCGCACCGACATTTTCGCTGAGAACCAGCATTGCCATTGTATAACAGCTATTTAGGTAGGTCCAATTCAGCTCGTCTCCAGGAGAATCCTAGCGGCGGACTGCTCAGATGGGCACCTTGAGCAGATTCCTAAAAAACGGGCCACGAACCGCGCACGTTCTTCACTTCTTCCTAGTCATCTCCTCTCCCCTCCCCGACACACACGCACCTACACTTCAATGCTTTATAGTACCAAACTTGTCCGGAGACCTGAGTTTGGTCCTGCTCGGGGTGTTGCCTTGGGAGAGATACCTGGATGGGAATACAAGCCGAAAACCGACGTGTAGGTCAGTGCCAGATATCACAGTGCAGTGGGAAATGAACCACCGCTACCTCTCGGGATAAAACATTCTCTACATTAACGGGACTAATGACCTTAGCAGTTAGCGTGCCCGAAAATATCAGTCAATCAATTCATCTGTTGTTGTTCGCAATCTTCCAATGTTTCTTGTCTACTCCGCTCCTGCGGCCGCCCCCGCGTAGTTCTCTGCGTTCGCATCACCACCGTTGCCTACACCTCTGCTGCACAGTGGGCCAGAGAGAGAAAAATTTGACAAATAGTTATTTTAAGCGTGTTTCGGAATTTTGGAGAATAAAAACACATTTTGTAATTTTGTAATTAAATAATGACTTACTCAATTTTTTAACATTCAAATATTTATTTAGATAACCTTAAAGTCAGAGCTTTCATCATGTTACTCTTCTTCAAGAAGTGAATTCGTACTTGAAGCCATTAACATAGGTGGAACTTCTACGTTCAATGCCTTTGTCATAATTTTTCTCTACTTCATTTGTGAAATCAGTTGGTCAGATGCAATTAACAGCCTGCGACGCACTTCCTTCTTTTTTCAGGTTGCACTTTTTCTTCCGTTTTTTTACTTTACAGTGTGTTTAATAATATCATACAGAACCCTCCTTGTTAATAAAGAGCTAGCAGTACCAGAGCATAACGGATAAATTGAAAAAAATGAATATGGTAAGTAGTAAAGCTATTAAAACTAGATGTACATCATTATAAATGAAGTACCTTAACGCAAAATAGGGCAAATATCGGCAAACTTTGATTAATGTTTCGAAAACTCTATGAATTCCAGAATCAGATTCAATTAATATCATAGCCCGGAAATTCGCAAAGGGAAACTAAAAGACAATATGAAAAAAACGGATTTAAAAATTTAATTTCATTGTGAATCACTAAATTCACTTGGAATTACTAAATTATTATTCAAGAAATATGTTTTTTAGAAATAGAGATTTGAAGTACATATCTCCAGGTATCGTATCCATACCACGTAGGATTCTGCTAGTCGAGAGAGCAAAAATATTTGCATCGAAAATCACATCTCCCTTCTTACTGCGAGAGCGAAGAAGTGCGCCGCTCATCACTTGTGCAAGTTCAAACTTGCACTCAAAGGAGTAGAGCGATTCCTCCTTCCTTTCCTGATCGGGGAACGATGAAGGAGACATTTTTCTATCCCTTTCACGTGAAATAGAGCTTCCGAAGTATATTTTGATTTTGGACTTTTTGACAACTTTATCCTCCTCTAGCCTCACTGTGTGCCGTCCCCTTTACCCGTCCGTCCTCGCCACCCGTGCCGCCCTTGTCAGCACTGCCTTTACCGGCCCGTGGCATCCACCCCTCCCTCACCACTACCTCTTGTTTCGACCTCCGGGGTGCCCTCGGTGCGTCCGCCGCCCTCACCCTCACCGTCGTCCTCGCCTCTCCTGCCGCTTCTTTCCCGTCCACCGCCCCACCGCCCCCCGCCGCCGTGCAGTTCCCATCACCGGTCCGCCGCCGTGCCTCCGGCTTTTATTGAGAGGCTCACCTTTGATGCGAGCGCGCGCGCGCCCGCGACGCCCTCCCGCCTTTTAAAGAGCTGTTTAGGGCGCCTCCGCGCAGCGGCGCTTTGAAGATGCGGAAGCGGGGGAGGGGGAGCGGCGATGCCGTGCGGTGCTGCTGAGGAGATGGGTGGCCGACCAGGAGGGCGGCGGATGAGGCAACCGGGGGACAGGAAGTGATGCCAGGTGGCGCGGAAGGCGGGGATGGTGCCGTCAGGTGTAAGTGGGTGATTCGGTGGGTGGGCGGCTAGTGGGAAGGAATGGCGAGTGAGGGGTTTGGGTCTGCGGGGGAGATGTCAGTTGGTGGGTGAGGCTGGGATGGTGTCGTGAGTTGGTAGTGGGTGGGCGGAAGGAATGGCGAGTGAGGTGGTGGGGTCTGCGGGGAAGATATCAGTTGGCGGGAGAGGCTGGGATGGTGCCGTGAGTTGGTAGTTGGTGGGGCGGTGGGTGGGCGACTAGTGGGAAGGAATGGCGAGTGAGGGGTTGGGGTCTGCGGGGCAGATGTCAGTTGGCGGGAGCGGCTGGGATGGAGCCGTGAGTTGGTAGTGGGTGGTTCGGTGGGTGGGCGACTAGTGGGAAGGAATGATGAGTAAGGGTGTGGGGTCTGCGGGGGAGATGTCAGACGGCGGGAGAGGCTGAGATGGTGCCGTGAGTTGGTAGTGGGTGGTTCGGTGAGTGGGCGACTAGTGGAAAGGAATGGCGAGTGAGGGGGTGGGGTCAACGGGGGAGATGTCAGCTAACGGGTGAGGCTGGGATGCTGCCGTGAGGTGTTAGTGGGTGGGGCGGTGGCTAGTGGGAAGGAATGGCACGTGAGGGGACGGGGGCTGCTGGGGAGATGTCAGTTGGCGCGGGAGGCGGGGATGGCGCCGTCAGGTGTAAGTGGGTGGTTGGGTGGGAGGGTGGGAAGCAATGGTGAGTGAGGGAGTTGGCGGCGGGGAGGTGGGGGCATCGGAGGAGGCCGAGCGGTGGGGACGGAGGGATCTCGTTGATGAAGTGGCAGCGGGGAAAGTGAGGCGGCAGGTTGATGTGGGTGGGTTGGTTGGTGGGCGGCGAGGAAGGGAGACGTAATTACCTGATCGCCGTTCCGTCCAACCGGGCGACTGTCACCTGAAAGTCTCGTGCCTTCCTTGACGGCGAAGCCGCTGGGGTCGTATCAGGCTTCTTGCCGTCCGTGGAATTAGTCGCTCGCTGCCCCTTTGGCGTACGTAAGTTCACTTGTCACATTTTCTGGCTTGGCTGCTCGTGGTTCAATATCACCGCGCTGACAGACACTCGCTGCCGTCCCACTGCAATCTTTTCCGCTCTCGCTTTTGCATCTCTTGAACAGGGCAAATGTAGATAATTCCGTGTGGTTATTAGAAAATGAACGGGTTTGCAAAGAGTATCCCGTTCCCTATTGATTCCGCTATTGCTCTGTTATCATTAAATCCATTGTCAATAACGATCAGTGACAACAGTTGTGCCCGCAGTTTTTCCGAGTCAGCCCATCGGGAGGGGAAAAAGGAGCGGCGCTCGGGTGCTACCGCTCTAGTCTAGTAAAAGGCGAGTTGAACGCGACAATTCCAGCGGTGTGATGTCGGTAGTCTATCACGAATTCTGACATTGTAGTAGCTCTGAATTATAGGTATGCAAGACTCGTTACTCAAAACTTGAAAAAGAAAAAAGGTTCAAAGTAGAGAACTGTGGGAAATTTCACCCGGTAACAGTTTTGTGTCCGTATGTTCACGTACCTTCTTGGCGTGCCAGTTCGAATAATTTATACGTGAAAGGGCACGCCCCCTGACAGCTCAGACTTGGTCGCGATGTTTGCGTACTCCGTACGTTCTTACTGCTGGTGTTTAGCTTACAGCTGCTGTCGGTGATTGTTAAAGATTTTTTAACCGTGTTGGTTACCATTGGGGCAAGGAGAGACGATAACTAACGGGACAGCTTGCTCTGATGGTCGCCGTGTGCATTTCTCAAATGTACTGTACTTGTGCTGCGCTAAAATATTCGCGTTTATCTTCGATAATCTTACTATTCGTGTTTTCTTTTAATTGTTTCAAATCTGTCTTCCCAGGGTATTTGAGGAAGAAGATATCTTCACTGAAACGATACTAAAACAGTCAACCCCTAGAAAGCTATCTAACTATTTAAATGATGTTTAATATCCTGTAATTCCAACAAAAAATTATGGAATAGAACGGGTGCATAGAGTGTTTCTCTTCTTACCATTTATTAGTTACGCAATTCCAACAGTATTTAAACTATCGTATACAATTCTTTTTTCATGTCTATAGAAGAAGTTATTCGTTCTGGTAAATATGAACAAAAAGGATCCACGAAAGCTGTTCCATGTTTCTTTTATTTTCTCTTACATTCGTGGCTGCCACACACTAATGTTATCTATACCGATTATCACCATAACGATCCATTCCGTTACATAACGTCACACAAACAGCCCATCTCCGACACGGACTACATGGCTGGCAATTATGGATCTTGATATCTTACGGTCTCCCAGCATTGCCAATTAATTTAAACTCCCCGAAAGGCCACGTCAACAACGGTCTCTCTTATAGTTAGCCATTACTTAAAAAGGTACCTATGTGGTTGAGTGATTAAGGAACCTGTTCGAACCCGGAATACTACCATTTCCTTGCTTTTAGATTTACGAATCGCCCATTTTTGCTTAAACTGTTTTACTCAAGAGTTACATTCTTTTTCATGCAATACTAATGTCTATATTCTGTATTACTAGTTTCCAATGCATGCAGGAATTGGCAGAAAAATATGAAGCTTATAGATATGCGAGAAGTGTCCATTATTTTATTAGATTCCCAAGAACTCGGTAAATATTCACAAATAACGAAACAGTTTCAATTTTGTCTGAAAAATGCAAATATTTTATTGTGTAATTCCACCTATTCTCACAATGCGCACATTAACTGAATTCTCATCTTCAGTGCGACACAGCTTATCTCATGCGACGGTGAGCTTAAAAGAGGGGTCTATCACCATTAAATATTTGCTAGTCACGTATTCCTGTACGCAATACCATCTTTTCACTTTTTCGCCTACGTACGTACTTGGTAAAGAGAATGCATGTGGTGGATTATAGCGATTTTTCTCTGCAAAACTCCAATTGTTGGGACTTAATATCGAAAATTGGATAAATCTTGTTTCTTCAAGCAGTTTCAATTACTTTCCCTAACATGCTGTAAAGATAGAGACGACGTTTTCTGGGTTCTTCATATCGAAAACAAATTGGCAAAAAATCCGTTTGTCCATCTATGTTTCAATCTAGTGCCTAAATCTTTAGACAATTTTATTCAAAATTGATATTTCCTGATTGATCTGGACGAACTCGAAGCCCTGGCAATTTGAAATGGAATTTAAATTTTAGAGGTTACTTTATATGAGGTCTATTCAACGTTTTCAAACTTTTCTCAAAAAGGATTCCAAATTTTTTGTTTAAGCATTTTCGGTTAAAGCAAAAAGGCGGTTAAAATTGAGCAGGTATCATTTTCGTTCAGTTCTCTGAATTTTCAAAAACTGCCTTGACATACGTGTGTTACATAATACGTTGTGTCAAAATACATTTAAAACAAATGTGTGTCTGTAGAGTTAACTGATATATATGCCCCATCTCGATCAGGTTTTTCGTCCAGTTCCCTTGATCCATTGAGCAAATGCTGAGATGGCCCCTTGTTTTCTTCTGGACATAAATGTAACTTGATTATCTGTGCACGTCTTCTAGAATTCAGTGGGAAATATAGTTATTCAAATTATCGTTTTCATGTTGTCGCAGCCGGAAGTATTATTCCTTGACGATGGACATGATGGATAAGAGACTAAAATTTATTGCTGATTTATCCTTGAAAATAGATTTTATTACATCGGAGCGTTTTTTAAATTCAAAATTCAAGTAGCATATGGTTTAGTTTAGGGATCACAGAACTTTGAAAAGGTGCACAGAATTCACTTCTCCCCATAGCACGTCATGCACAATTTTTAACTGTTTTGACTAAAATAAATAAATAAATAAATAAATAAATAAATAAATAAATAAATAAATAAATAAATAAATAAATAAATAAATAAATAAATAAATAAATAAATAAATAAATAAATAAATAAATAAATAAATAAATAAATAAATAAATAAATAAATAAATAAATAAATAAATAAATAAATAAATAAATAAATAAAATAAACGAAATTTACTCAAATGTCTGTGCTCTGTATTGTTATATACGTTATAATAATTTTGGAAATTTATTTTTTCACGTCTGAAAATGTTTGCTTCAGTTTGTTTCGCTGTTAGAAATCTCTCTGGACTTTCGAGAAGTCCCAAATGAATACAATATAACAATTTCAAATATTGTTTACAGTAGAGTTGAATTGTATCTAGTTCCTGCAATCAGAATACAATCTATTTTACCCAATTTCAGTTTACATTAGTAGTAACGTTCAACTACCCATCACTCCCTTGTTAGAGAATCTATCAGGTCTAGTTTACTACGGATATTGGTCTCAATACGGGCATCGTAACGTGACATCACCATTCCACGTCAGAGCATGACGTCGGAAGATAACGTCATGGTGGCATTACCTAACGATATTATTAGGAGGGTTTCCTCATTTACTGAAAAGGGAGGAGAGACAGGGAGGGGATAAAGTTCACGAAAGAGAGAGTGGGAGAGTGAGTGAGAGAAAGAATGTATCGAAAAACTGAAATTATTTATCAAAACGTTTTCTTGATTAATTTCAAAAAAAAATTCAGGCCTTCATGTGAGAGAGGAAGGAAAACACTTTTGAGGTTCGTAATTACTATTTTAAATTGAATGATGAACAAAAGCAGCAATGAGCAATTTTGAGAAAAACTGTTAGAAAGAAATATTTGCTCCTATGTAATAGAAATTACCAGCATCGGGAAACGAGCTACGGATTTTGGTTCATATCCACGAAAAAAAATTGTTCGTAATCCACGCGAAGGAATCACTGCCGGGACGGACTCACTACTGCGAGAATACGGAGAACGATTATTTAGTCATACTTCTACTGCCGATATATAGAACATAAGTCAGTTATGTAGTTTCGAAAATATTTATAGCCGACTCCGTAGAGAGATGTACTTTAGTAGAGTGGTTTACAAACATAGAACCCATTTGAGTTCACAGAGCATCGATGTTGGAAAATTTTCCTATACAAACAGTATATTAACCGCCTAGAATACGTTGCCTGCGACAGTATTTGAACGCTGTCCTCTAGATGTTGAAATGTTTCAAAATAAATTAATTAATAATCATTGAATATTTGATTCATTCATATATTGTTTATGGAAATAAATTTTGTGTTTAGTTTTATCCCTTGCGTTATTACTAACACACATGTAATCATATTTTCATTAATGACATGTTCGTAATGGTGTTGGGTTGTCTTGGTAGAGATCTGTTCTGGGGTGAAGAAAAAATATATTAAAAAAGTGGAGTGAGGTGACCTGGGGGTTGATTTGGGAAGTGTAGTGTTCTGGAGTTAGAAAATCACCTATTTAGATTTTAAAATAACTGCATAGAACAGCCCTGATCATATATATTTTGTATTATTTCAAAATAAACTTTATGAAGTTTTAAATAATAAATATATTTAATTGGGACGTATGTGAATTATCATGTTCTGTCATCAGATTATAAGAAACGTACAAGCATAAATATTACGTAGCTTTTTATTACTGATTTCCGTGGCTTCTCCGACGAACACCACGAATGCCGGAGAAGTACCCTAACAAACTGGCCATGGTCCGCGCGCGATCTTTCCCACCTCTTCCTTGTCCTATCCTCTTTCCCTTACACACACAAGTAAACTAACATACACTACCCCATCATACATACCGGGAGACGTGTCTCAGAGCTTGTCCCGGCTAGGGGCTGTGCCCCGCTGGTGAGAGATACCTGGTTATGAAAAACCCCGCTAGCCGAGAGTAGGTCGGCACCGGATCTCGCCATCCATTGGGAGAACACCGCCACCTCCATAGAAAGAAAACATGCAGCACACTTACTGGAATAATGACTCTAGTAATTGACGTGCCCGGAATCACTAATAATCAATCAATCAATTTTTCTATAACTGAACTCCGTACTATCACAAAAAGCATGTGCAGATAGTGACGCTGTTTTCTTCCGAGAAGCAATGCAAGGGACTGTCTCAGCATTTCCTCAATTGATGAGGGGAAACTAGTCGAGTTATCACACCACGTTTCACATCGTTCGCGTCCTCTCCTTCTCCTTCCTCTCCTCCGCCTCCTCCTTTGCCTCGCCCGCCGCGCGTACTTCGCATTTCGCTGACGCGCTCTGTTCCTTCTCCTCCCTCGTCTCCCCCCAACGCTTTCCGCCCCCCATCCCACCCCCGCCCCTCGCTGACGTCGACTCGGGCTTCCCTCCGCCTCTTGCTGCACACCAGCTACCCGCAGGTGCATAGGCTTGCATTTTCGGACGGGAGGGGCTTGTCAGAATGCAACTTCGAGTTGATTGGACTTTTACTAAGGATGGCCGCGCAAACTGTATTATCGGGACGATGTGGCGAAGCCTTTCTTGTTTGGAGGCTCCTTAGACACTAGTGACATACCGCTGCGCGTCGAAATTGAAAGAAATCTGAGAGGCGTCGATGGTTCCTTTAGATACCCAAGGATCTTGTGCCAGGACCACGGAAAATTCAAAAAGCAATGAAAAATTTTGAATTTGACTGAACAATCCAAATATTGGTTTCTGTTATTGCCCCTATTCTCACACTGCGAGTATCCTCTGAATTTTCATGCTTAGTTCGGCACTGCTTACGACGCAACTGACGTCATACGACAGCAAAGCACCAAGGAAGACATTAAATATTTGCTATTCACATGTTTCATAACGAAACAGCAATTTTTTGATAATATTTTATGTAAACAATTGTTATACCTATTGTTCTATATTATTGCATTTAATTTGAAGACATTCATTGGTGTGTTAGAGTATTTTATTAGTCGATCTGGTTCACTGTGCCTGCTACTGTTTGGAAAACCACTGTGTTTTTTTGTTCAGCAGCATTTTGCTGCTACAGGCCAATAACGTATAGTTAAAAACAGTAAATTTTGTTCTCTAACTGACGTCCTGGCGGATAAAAGTTACATTTATAATATGTGTATCGATTTTAACCGTTTGTCACCTGGCAATCTGTAAATTCTATTGTTTCCATCTTCCTAACTGTAATATATATATATATATATATATATATATATATATATATATATATATATATATATATATATATATATATATATATCGGATAACTGCAGGTCATTCGTCTATATTTATTTTTAAAATACCTAAAATATTTTATACTGTGATGTTTCTCAGTATGGCGTTCCCCGCAAGTTTCCTAGCTTTTTGGAAAAGCTATTGCCGCAATCCTTCTCCAACAAATTAAATATAAATCCAGTAAATAATGTACCAAAGCTAGTTATCTTTACATTGGATGCGTAAGATACTTTCTTCATGAGGACGTTACATTTTACAGTTGTCTGAGGCTGGCAACAGGCTACGTGGAAAGATGCATTGCGAGAAATGTGAGACGGGAAATGTAAAAAGAGACGCTTAGGCCGCGTCGTCACACTAGGAGTAGGTCAATAATTGGCCTTTGTTTGGCACTAGATGAGAGTCATGATAGCAGAATTTGCTAAGAGATCAGTAGAGTTCCATGTGGTATTACTGAAAGTTTTTGAGTAATTTTAACCCGTGAAATCCTTGTTTTATCACCATGTAACCACATTTGCCATCCTGTATAACGAGGTCGAGTTGCCTAAAGAGAAATAGATTATTGCATTGTATTTTAATCATTATTCATTTATTTATTTATTTATTGAAGGTAAACAAAAAGTTAAAGTTGTATATGGCAGGGGGGGGGGCAGAAGTACAATCTTCGTAAATACGTAAGGGGCAGAAGTACAATCTTCAAAAGTTTTTTTCAGCTATGGAATTTCATTCCCTTATTAATAAATGGTGAATGATATCATAATTTAAAACAAAATTTTCAAATTATCAATTCATTCATAAATTAGAAACATTAATTATTAAAACAATTGTTCAATTAATTCAATTCTTTCAAAATACCCCTTTCACTTTCATCCTTCAAACTTTTATACAGTTTATGCATTGGTTCTAAACAAGTAAGGACAATTTCCAACACTACCTTTTTTTATATTTTTTTTCCGTTAAAGGAAATTCGCCTCTGAGTAGGCGAACAAGCATTTTTTTTTCTAGTGTGTGGGTGTTTGTTTGAAGTATGTCTCCCAATTGTTTATATATTTCACAGTTCTCGTTATGCATCTCTCGGTTGAGTCTATTGCGAGTCTTTAGAAAATAGTATATTCACGTGAGCGTAGCGATAGCTAAAACTCCTTCAGTTTTATACCATCGTAGAAAATTATATTTTTAGCTCTCTTGTGCTTGGAAAAACGCTTTGAATTCAATGTAAAATTCAAAAATGAGAATAATATTAAAATATGTATTTTCAATTCCTCATGGTTATGTGTTATGTATGAACATATTTTCCGCTATGAAATAATTTATAATAAAAAAATTAGTTAAAAATACCCTTCACTTTTATCAACTGATTGTGAATGCAATGTCGTAAAGTTGTTATGAAACCGCTGTTACGATTTCTCACGCGTGTTTCTTTGAGTCGCGTGCAGAGACCGGACCTTGTGTATCCTGTATTACGTTCGCTCGTAAACAGATTGTCAAGTTGTAGCAAGTGAATCAAAACATCCCTTCCGTTTATACTCATAGCGTCCGTTTCATAACGAAAGTGCAGCGCTACCCGTAACTTCTACCGCTCCCCCTCCCCTTCCACTCGGCTCCCGTCCCACTCCCTCTCCATACCCGCCGTGCTCCTTCTCCATACTCGCCCCGCTCCCGCTCCGCTCCCGCCCCGCTCCCGCCCCGCTCCCGCCCCGCTCCCGCCCCGCTCCCGCCCCGCTCCCGCCCCGCTCCCGCCCCGCTCCGCCCGCTCCCGCTCCGCCCCACTCCCGCGCTCCCGCCCTGCTCCCGCCCCGCTCCCGCCCCGCTCCCGCCCCGCTCCCGCCCCGCTCCCGCCCCGCTCCCGCCCCGCTCCCGCCCCGCTCCCGCCCCGCTCCCGCCCCGCTCCCGCCCCGCTCCCGCCCCGCTCCCGCCCCGCTCCCGCCCCGCTCCCGCCCCGCTCCCGCCCCGCTCCCGCCCCGCTCCCGCCCCGCTCCCGCCCCGCTCGCTATCGCCTTCGTGCCCGCTGCCACTCCGTTGCCACCCTCCGTGTCCCCGCTCCCTCCCAGTTCCCGCTTGCTCCAAGAGCTCAGATGGCTACCTACCCACTTCACGCATTCAATTAACGACAACGCAGTTAACGTCCCACGCAGCAGTACGATGGCCGCGCGAGAGGAGCCGACGTTAATTTGCAGTCGTAAAGCGAAGTGGGACAGATGGTGCGGGGGAGGTGGAATGGGGTGGGTGAGACGGAAAGCGGCAGGAATGTTAGGTGAAACGCAGGATACAGAAACCGGAACAGCTGCTCCGATGCTCCATGAAGGACAGGTACAATAGAATCTGGTCAAAAATTGAATTGAAAAATAATACTTGTAACACAAACATTAATCATAATCATAATGTATTTCTGGTCAACTTTTATACATAGTGTGCATTATTATACACACTACGACTAAAAGGAAATAGTGTGTATTATTATGCACACTATATCGATTTATTTTTCTCATTGTTATGATGTTGCCAGTAGACGCCGTTATCATTGCTCGTGATACTTATTACTTGAAATGTAAACTTAAACGTTGACTGCGCGGCAAAGATTCGTGCAGATTCTTCATAAAGCTAGAGTATGGTGTCACGCGAATCTCTGATGTAGTGATCTACAAACATTTAAAAGGAATATAAATAATTAGAGTAGAGAATTTATAGTAGAGAAGCGCACGTTTTGCAGAAATATCTTCCGGTAAGTGCTCGCAGTGTTATAAGAATACAAAACATTTTTCTTGGACAGAATGGCATTCAAATTAGCTCGTATATACAAATGGAGATTGTAACTGATCGAGTGAAGACATACCATAAATGCCCTACGATTGTAGGTATGACTGGGCTTAAAAATCTGGATTGTGGCACAATTTCTTGAGTTGCTTATGGTCCGCAAATGTATCAGATATTGAAATAAAGTTTTCTGATGAAGTTCAGTAGGAGAATGTAGGTAATACTATCAAGTTTAGTAATATGCATGTTGCTTTTCAACACAATTTATACATCTTTCTCCTTTGGTCAACAGAGGAAAACAACGTCGCCCAAATGAATAAAGGAGAATACCACAGATATTGAAGCGGAGGTAAAAATCGTTACTGATAGAACAATTTGCCTTTTATTTTTAGAAGCGATTGGTAGTAGGAATACAATAATGAATTTTAAATACTTTGTCTAGTGGTTGATTTGATGGATCCTGTTACGTATTTATGTTTTCATGTACCGCTGTGCTTTAGCATTGTATTTATATAAATATCTCTGTAGGTATACATCAATAAAAAGGATAATGTATGCAAACATTCAACGTATATTGATATTAAATTCATTTTTTTACTGTCATGACATCTGTAGTGTGAAATGCAGTGTAAAATATAATGGTCTTATAAATGAATGTACATATAAGCTAACACACAGGGCGTTAATTCAATAAAATAACCATTTATCTCGTTCATATATCTCCTAATATTCAATTATGAATTTGTCATTTTTAGATTTTAATATCGTTTGGAAAACAGTTACATATATTTTCTCTTTCATTGAAATAATTGTTGTTGAATTGTTACATCAGAAATAATGGAACAAGACATATCTGATTCTGAAACTCAAGAAAGCGTGCGCAGATGATTTTCTCCCCCATACGTCACATTTTTTTGACGAAATAAATAATTAAATAAAATAAATATCCATTTCCGGTAATTTTCGCGCCGCATAGTTTGAAGCAAATTTCTCACAGATGCTTTCGTGTGTAAGAAACACAGAGACTGTTTAATTTCCAGTAATTCCAGGATCCGGAAATTCTAGTCAAATCCATGTTAAAATGAGAAATAAAACAAAGTAATGCCAGTTTTCATTCTCCTCTGCAGTTGAAATGCCTGGGCACCTCCAAAGAACAGATTAAATACAATATTGACATTCCGACGAATATATTTTACTTATGAGTTGTATACCTAGTAAAACATATAACTCGGGATGCAAAATCTCCTCAATTTAAATTTCTAGTGATACTTTAACTCTTCTAAAAAAATACTTAATTTGGCATACCAGCCATGTTTCCATCACTTTAACATAAACCATTTCAACATGTAATGTTTCTTGGATATAAGAACCTCCATCTTGACTGTGCCTTTGTTGCAGTCTCCTAAGGATTTTAAGAGTTAATGCAATAACGTTCCCTACAATCCTGAACATCTCTTCTTTTCCAGTGTAATTGCTTCTTAACAGTCCTCCCCCCTACCTCACCAAATTTGAGCCAGCATTGTCGCTGTCTCTGCAGCGGCTCTGAAGGAGAGGACCTATGGTTCGAGTACCGACGGAGGCGTATTTTCGACACGAGCTCTCTGGCTATGTCGAATTCAGACGCTGTCTGGAGGTGAGTTCTAGCGACCGTAGATTTCCGTGGTTTCTCCTAGGCGAATGTCGGAGCAGTACCCTAAGGGTCACGGGCCGTGTACGATATTTCCTTCCTATTCTTTTTTCTATCCCCTCCCTTCACACACTCACACCCACAGACACACTATGCACTACACTACCACGCTGGAGCAGTTCCCCGGATTAGGAGATATGTCTGGGAAAATCCTCGCAAATGGACGTAGGTCGGCGCCGAATCTCGCTAGCGGAGGAAGATCACCACCTCCTCTCGCTATAAATACACGCCCTACACTTACGGGAGTCATGACCATTCTAGTTGACGCGCTCGGGATCGCCAATCAATCGAACAAACGACTTTTACGTCGTACGGGAATACGCTGGTCGGAGTGGTTAAAACTGGGCCCGTTCTTGCCGTAAAGCAGTGACGGAAGTTAGATTGCGGATTAGAAGACGTATTGTGTGTCTGAATCGCATCAATTTTACGGGTATTTCTTAAGAGTATTTCTTCGAGGGCAAACATGTAGCACCCAGTGTACGTTTGATTTCCAAGCAACGGCATTTAACCATTCTCCGAGATAAATTTTACATTGATAACGGAAAATATATTTTTACTCATCAAAAGAGCTTTTAAAAATATTTTCAACAAACAAAAAAGTAATGGTTTGGAAATGGATGAAACGTTCGATGATCTTAGCTTAGGTAACCGCCACGGCCTGTGGCATACATATTCGTACTAGAAACACGCTCCCCTCACCCAACTCCCAGTGCTCCCACACTGTATGGTCCATTCTAAAAACATTGATTGATCACTATCGCGGGCGCATAGAATTAAACTCATCCTTAAAACTTGCGGTGGTGGAATGCCCAAATTGAACAAATGGGTTTAATGTGGTTAAAGATTCAGTTAGTAAGAGTAATAGGATTTGCAACTTCACCCGTGATTGATTTTTGTGTGTGGGGGGGGCTCCGCCTTGAGAGTCCATCGGAGCACCCGCCACTGCCGTAGATCCTTCGTCGCCTGCATTGCCTGATGCGCCCGCTCTAACATCTCGTCGCCGCCTGGTTGAATGGCACCCGTGCGTCCTCCGGTTCGCCCGTCTTTCTCTGCGCGACGTGAAAAGAGTTATTACCGCCGAGGCCGAGCTCCGCCTGCCCGCAATCTCAGGTGCTCCGGAGGCGACGAGGCAGCGGGCGTGGCGACGGTAGCGACAAGAGCGAAGGGTACCAGCGCTCACTCACGGCATTCTCCATTCGAACTCTGGGCGAAACTTTAGATTGGTTGGTTGGTTTTTTCGTGTTTCCGGGCGCGCCAACTGCTTCGGTCATTAGTCCCGTAAGTGTAGTGCATGTTTGTTCTCGGGAGATGGCGGTGATCTTCCCCGGATGGATGGCGAGATCCGGCGCCGACCTACCGTCGGCTAGTGGGGTTTCCCCCTAACCAGGACTCTCCCACCAGCGGGGCACCGCCCCTGCCGGAACAAGCTCTAAACTCCAGACCGGTCTCCCAGAATATGTGATAGTGTAGTGCATGTTAGAGTAAGTGTGTGTGTAAGGGGAGAGGAGAAGACAAGGAAGAGGAAGGAAAGATCGCGCGCGGTCCGTGGCCCGTTTGGTAGGGTACTGCTCCGGCAGTCACCTGGTGTTGATAGGAGAAACCACGGAAAACTACCGATCAGAGCAGCCGGCCGCTAGAATTCTCCTCAAGACAGCGACTGAATTCAACCTAGCTGACAAGCTAGTGTCGAAAATCCTTACGCCATCAGGACTCGAACCTAGGACCTCCCGGTCAGAGACGCTGCAGTGACATCAGTTGATGCACTGAGCTACCGCTCCCGGTGCGAAACTTTAGGGTGCAAGGAATAATTGATTGATTACTACTGATTGTGGGCGCATCAACTGCTAGGGTCATCAGTCCCATAAGTATAGAACATGTTTTTGCTTTCTCCGTTTAACACTTCGCTACTCGGGTATTAACTTGCTCGCTTGAATATCCCAGCTGTTTGGTAATCATAATATGACGGAAATAAGAGGAAAAAAGTGTACAATAAAATATGTTATCTAATTTTTGTCCTAAAAAATGTTCTTGTCAAAATGTGGCAAATCATGACGCAAAAGTAATATTAAAAGCAAAGAGAACATTTCATAGTGAGATAAGTACCTTTTGTTAGCTAAATGTACAGGAAGTTCGACGAAACATGGCTCACATCTGCCTTTTATCTCTGACATCCGTAAAGACATCCTTTTTTTAAAATTTATTTATTTAACAGAGTGAGCTGATTATACAACGCTCAGCCATATGGCTTTTCAGTTGTTCGGAGCGAGCATTTTCAGACGAAAATATGCGAAGGGGGTGACTACGGCCACCTCCCATTAAACATAGATTGAAGTAGTGCGAATGATAAAGTGGAGGGATACATATTTTTGACTTTTAATGGGAGGACTATTTATTTCATTATCTTATATTAGCCAGTTTCCGGAGGAAGATGTGGAAGGGGAGTCGGTTGCGGAGACGAGTTTCTACGGGATGCTCTTTACCTATGTTGTAGTGGGAAGCACCCGTAACTGAGGGTAGATTTTGGAAGAACGATGACGACAGTTTAATGATGTATGTTAGGACGGGCTCTATGGCTAGGTCTTTGTGAAGGTTAGTGTTAACCAAGGTTAGTGTTAACTTATAAACCAAGGTACGTCAACTGCAGTTCTGAAGAACCTATTTTGGAATATTTGGATTTTGTTGATGGTTTTAGGGGCGGCATTGCATCAGACTGGACAAGCGTACGTAAGTAATGGACGTAAAGTGGCTTTATATATAAGGAGAGCAGAATGGAGCTTTAATGATGAGTGTCGGTTGATTACTGGTCGAAGAATACTTGGGCGTCTATTATAGCTTCGTTCACCTTGGAGGTGATGTGGTCTTTCCAAGTCAATCTGGTGTCCATTAGGACACCTAGATAACGGACTTTGGCGGTTGAGGAGCACCATGGTATCACTACCGAGTCAAATTTTAGTAGGAGTGGGAAGGCTGGAAATCGGAGCGTGCAAATTTTGGATGTGAATTTGTTTGGATTTATCTTGATTTTCCAGTTTCTGCACCATGTTTCAAAAGTCGTAAGGTGTGCCTGAATTATATTCCTTGTGGTATTGAGATATTGGTCAGAAGCAAAAATGACAGTATCGTCTGCAAAAAGGGCAGTGTGTTTATTAGAGTGCGTTGGAATGTCTGAAATGAATATATTAAAGAGGACTGGCGACAACGGGGAACCTTGTGGAACTTCTGCTGAACTATTTCGTGGTGAAGAGAAGGTTGAGCCCACTTGTACAATAAATAAGGGTCTTTAATGAAATTGGATATGGTGTTGATTAAATATTTCGGTATACCTAGTTTTCTTAGTTTATATATGATTCCTTCGACCAGACCCTGTCGAATGCTTGAGCGACATCGAGGAAGACTGCTAATAAATGATGGCCAGAGTGAAATGCTTCGTGAATATTTTCAGTTAAGCGCAGTAATTGGTAGCTTGTGAAGTGACTTGGGGAGAAACCAAACTGAAAGGGAGGATAAAGACATCCTTCTTGGAGGCCGTGCCATGCAAGAGAGGCGATATCAACAACCAGATTCTTCAACCTTGTAATCCTAGATAAAGTTCAACTAAACATAACTACGCTTTCTCTCGATCTCGTCCGTTTCTCAGCTGTAGAAGTGGTGCTGTTTGTGGCGGCAGGGAGAAGGGAAAACAGCCTAATCCTTCAATCATGCAATGCTTCCCTTGCTATACTGAGACGAAGTCTGACTACATCTAATCATACGTGCCAGACTAAGACTGTTCATAGATAACACTCGTGGTAGCGGTATCGATAACAGGGCCTGGCAGAGCCACGCTCAATTCTTCTCTTCTAAACATAGTGCAAGTCCGACTACACCTTGCCACACTTATCCGCGATCTCATACTCTCTGGAGGCGTAAAAATACTGCTGAAGTAGCAGTGTCAGCAAGGAAGGCAGAAACAACTTGATCATACTCTTGAACTTAATGTAATACATCGATACTGATTCACAAAATATTTGATACTTAGAGCGCTGGTGACGCTGCACCTGGTGACATCGTGTATTAGAACCCAAAACAAGTCAATGAGTAATATAAAGAACTTTCTGATACATAACAGTTTTATAAATAATATACACTATTAATCAACTTACCATTGATTTCCAAGTCTTCTATTTATACTTACAATATAACATTCAGCATATGCGGCATTGCGACAACAATTACTTACCTGAAACAAAATAATAAAGTTCATTATGCACACACTCTGGTCTCCAAATATGTTAATGAATAATTCATATGCATTCTTGTTACTTAAAGGAGCCAGCGTATTAATAGTTTAAGAAACCACCCAGAAATTAGAACATTTGTTGGCATTATGAAAATGTAAATCGGAAATAGTACATTACATTGAAAGCTAAAAAAGTACATCTTGCTGCATAATTATTGTTATAAAATTAGATTATATTCAAACAAAAATAATTAATAATCTATGTATGTATTTGGCATTTTGGGTCGTTAGTCTGACTTCGTCGGCCAGCTACCGGTGTCCCCATACCTGGATCAAGTTAAATTCCCATGCTTGGGGGTAAGAGCGACATGAGGCGACCATGACGTACAAATAATAATAATAATAATAATAATAATAATAATAATAATAATAATAATATAATAATAATAATAATAATAATAATAATAATAATAATAATAATAATAATAATAATAATAATAATAATAATAATAATAATAATAATAATAATGTACGTATCTAATACCTACAGATGTACATAATTGTCAGGACCCGTCTTAACACTGCCGAATCACCATTGATGATACCAGAATGAAGAAAGAACTAAGCTCCGAATTTGACGGTTACATAGTACGGAGGTTACATAGTATACATAGCATTACATAGTTACATAGCATTTTTGAACTACATTGCATTATACATGTACAATGTTTGAAAACAATATTGGACACTAACTACTAAGGATACCCAGGAAGGATCCTTCAGAAAAGTACATAGAATATTTGGAGTATAAAATTCATATTGAATTTAAGGATGTTTGAGCATGTTTTATAGCTAATTAAGGAGGATGTAGTAGGTCTTTAGAATATCTTCATTTGATTCGTGGAAAAAGATTGACTGAATTACCTAGAGTGTAAGAAAGAGTGGCTGGGCAAGATGAAAGAAAAGTGTAGAAATATGAAGAAAGTCTTAGAATCCAAGCTTTTAGAGGTTCTATAGGTAATTCTTTTAAAATTTGATTATTTCTGATATACCATGGAGTTTTTAAAACACCTCTTGAGAATTTGTTCTGCAGTACTTCCAGTTTTCGAAGGTTGCTTTTAGCGAAATCTCTCCATATTGGGCAGGCGTTGCTCAGTTAAAGTCGTATAATATATTTAAATATAATGCTGAGTCTATTGACAATTTTGATTTTCTATTTATGAATGGACACAATTTTAATATTTTTATGTGAGTTATTGACTATTGATATACGTGTTTTTTAAAGTTAATTTAGTATCTATTTGAAGTTCAAGATATTTAACAGGAGTGTCTTTTGGAATCCATTTAACTGCATGATTATTAACTATTAAGGGATAAGTAGGAAGAATCCGTTTTGAGGAAAAATTTTAGCTTGAGATTTTTGATAATTTATTAATTTATTTTGATAATTTATTTTGATTGAACCAAGAAATGAGGAGATTAGGTCATTGTCTCTACCTAAAAGATGACTGTGAGTGGTAAATATTTCAGTGTCGTCCGTAAATAATGCAATGTCTGAATGTAAAATATAAGGCATATCAGAGATATAAATATTAAGTTAAAGCTGACTGTTAAAAATTAATTCGAGCAGCGGCAGTTGTGACAACATATAAGGAAGGAAACAAGCTGATAGGAATCATTAAGCAATAGCGGCTGTTTGGCCTGTTAAGGAAGAATGATGTCAAAGTATTTGATTCTCTACAGTTTATTCAGTTCTCTGCAACGTTATGTCACATTCACACTACCTCGCATGTGCTTTATTTCCCTACCATTAGTAATATATTCATTAAATACTATTAATTGAGTTTTCAGAATCATTTAGCTCCAGATAGTCAAGGTATGAGTGGAGTTATCTTACAAAATAGCCAATGTGGAGAGTACATCTAGTTCCATTGTCAAGAAATACATTGCAGTACAATGAATTTTCACCGATAATAGCCAATAACAGAGGCTTCTAAATATCTGTTATTGTCAGGATACGAATTGACATGCATGCCTTTAGAAAGGGACGTTAAAAATTCCGGCGGGGGGGGGAGCGAATCGCCGAATTTTGTGAAACGAGCATACTCATTACTTACGTAGCTCAATCTGAATAATAGCTGAGAATGCACTTGGAAGTCATTTCGTCCAAGTTCCTTTATTTGAATTTTCTGCTTTGAATATTTCAGCGTATGGATATTATAAAATGTGGTATCGAGATATTGTGACGCAGGAACAAATTAACTCTTTTCCATAAAGTACTAGAGGCTCACTAATAAAGACGATGATCTCTGGCTTTTCTCACGACAAATCGCAGCCTGGTTATTACGCGGCACGGTTTCGAACTGTTAACTTTTAAAAAATAACTGCTTATCTCCTTAAGGCCCAACCGTAACGTAGAGGAGTGAATCTGCTCTTGCAGGGCGGTCCCACAAACACCCTTCCCCTCTCCAGGCCAACCGGCACCCGGAAGCGCGGAGCAGCGAGCGTCCGGCCGGCCGTTCGCGCGACGCCAGAGGGCGACGGTGGCGGCGGAGGAAGAGGAGTAAATTATGCGGGAGGGAGCGGGGCGGGGCGGCGCGGCGCGGCGCGTCGTGGAGCTCCGGGCGAATATTTTAAGCAGAAGCGCAGCGGGGAGCGCGGAGCGTGAAGGAGGGGGGAGGGGAGGGGACGGCGCAGCAAAGCGTGGGCGGCGGCGCGTGGGCGGGGCAGCGTGGGAGGCGACGCGACGCGCGCACGGCGCGAGGGATGCACAGCACCGGCGGAAGAGTAGCTTCCGCCTGTGTTTACATGTCTTCATTTGCTAGGGAAATTCAGCATTTGGGACAAAGAGCGGGCAGGGCGGTGAATGTGTTTGCCTTTCTTTTTAGTAGCAAGCTAACCTTAGATTGTTTTCTTCCTCCTACAGCGCTCCAGCCACGGTGGAGCCTCATCTGCTTTCTAAGCTGCACTGACGCAGCCTCTGGAGTTCATAATTCTGGCTTCACTCTTTCCGAACGTGGTTGTGAGCTATGCGAGATATTTTGTGGGGTGTATTGTTTTTCAAACAATCGCTCTCCATGTTCTCTCGAACCATTCATTCACATGGGGCATGTAAGGGCAAAAAAGAGCCAAAACCTGTATATGATTTGCGTTGTAAATAGTATATTAAACAAGGGCAAATATTATTATCAAATCTTGCCAAAAACGCTCGTAGCTACGTATAATTCAACTGAATATTATATAAGAGGTAACTTTCGGATTCCAGAGCTCACGAAAATTTGCGCAGATTGACACACACTCCCATACGCCACACATTTTTTAATTATTTTTTGAAGATTAAATAAGTAAATAAATAAATCACGAATTCATCACGATGAAGAATAGTACTTTTAGAAAGAGATGGACATATTATATTGAAGCGTAGCCTGCATTTCTGTTTCTTCTTCTTTGTCTTCTTCCTATGATTCTGTTGCCCCATTCCAGCCTTGACTTGATGGCCGCACACTCAACGCACTGTCAAAACATGTATGGATTATTGGGAGCGGGACTTATGGAGAGACTGAAACAAGCACCCCCTGGTGCTAAGGATGAAAATGGAAAAGGTCGAAAAATGACCATTCTTGAAAATGGAACTCATCCGAACTGTGCCGATCTTTATTTGAGGATTCGGAGCTGCAGATGGTAACGCACTTAATTTTATATTTGCTGACCGTAGGGTGAGCATTCCGAGGCGAAGATTGTTTTTGTGACTTTTACTAGTGAAATACCATATAATACAATTTTAGGTCTTCTATCTATTATAAACAAATAACGAAAAAATGAGAGTCTTTTTGGAAAAACTCTTGTTTACTAAATTTTCTGCATTTCTCGCCGAATTACCCGCAAACTACCTTATTTAAGTATATAATTTTGGAGTACGAAATTCGTAAAGAAATATGAATTTTTCTGGCGAAAATTCGCTGTTTTCCGGCGCACGAATATATAACTTTTTCTTCTTATGAAGTTACTTCGTAAGGCGAGAAAGTAAAAATCTCTCTCTCCCTCTCTCTCTCTCCATCCCTCTCTCCATTTCTCTCTCTCCCTCTCTCTCTCTCTCTCTCTCTCTCTCTCTCTAAAAACAAGTACAAAGTCTTCAATACTGTAGTTGTAGGAAGACGCCGAAAAATTTTAAACTTTTGCAATTTTCGAAAATACAAAATGCAATGAAAGTAGAATCTGCGCCACTTTCGTAAACAATGAATAATGTAATCCAAAAATGTGGATCCTTTGTGAGAAAGCTGAAAATGTCAGTCCTTCGTGTAAAGTACCACCCAAAATCAAAATATCCGTTTCAAATTCAAGGATCCAGAGCGATCGCGAAATAACAATTTTGGTGGCAATTTTGCTTATTTTTGCATAGCCGATGGCGTTGTTCACATACCGACCTTTTGTCAAAAACCAATTTTTCGGTAACAAGGATCCACAAAACGGATTCTGACAACACAGCATGTTATAGGAAGTAATTAACTAGCTCTAGGAATACGATTGATCCACTATTTCGATATAGCACACCACACTACACGTTTCTCTTTCGAAAATCGCCGTCTTTCTGGCGCAGTATTGCAATAATTTCTCTTTACTGCTTAAGTATTCAGTATGGTGAGAAAGTAAAATTCACATAATTTCAATCTATGTCGAGGATGGGCTGTAAAACTGTTTCACAAAGTCGAGATAGCATCAAGTAGACTGATTACTGCTAGGACGCAGGAGGCAGAGGATCCGAAAGCCGTGTGCGTCGCAGTCGCGCAGCGATGCAAAATCGAAGCGAAGCAACGCGCCCTCAAAACGCGCGTCGGGAAGCGAAAGGGCAGCAGTGCGCGAAATCCACTCCCTCCCAAATCCCGACCCGCAGAGGAAGTGAGGAGGAGAGAACGAGGACACGGGCAGCGCATTCAACAAGTCGCTTCCTCGGGAAGGCGAAATCGGAGACGCGTTCTTGCCGGGCCCGGGTCTGACGTCGGTCTGGGCCTGGGACCTGACATCGCACACTTCACCCTAAGAAGTAGCGAAGTTTCTCAACCCTTACTTTGTTGGAAGAGAAAGTATTGTAATCATGCGCCTAAAAACGGTGCAATTTCGACAGAAAAACCGGCAAAGGTGGCTTTGGGTATTAACTGTCACTGCAGAGCCTCTGATTGTGATGTCCTAGGGTTCGAGCGCCAACGATGGCAGAATTTTCGTCACTGGCTCGTCAGTACGATGGAATTCAGCCGCTGTCTGAAGGAGAATTCTACAGACCGACTGCCCTTACGGATAGTTTGCTGTGGTTTCTCCAATCAACACCAGGCGAATGCCGGAACAGTACCATTACAAATGTCCCAAGGACCGCTCGCGATCCTTCCTTCTTTTTCCTTTTTCTTTCCTCCCCCTTACTTCAACACACTTACACTCACATGCACTACACTACCACATTTGACGGGAAACTCGTAAACGTAGAGCTTGTCGTGAAAGGGGTGGTGCCACGATGGTTGGAAGTACCTGGTTGGGGAAAATCCCCGTAAGCTGACATAGGTCGGCGCATGATCCACCAGCCAATAAAGGACAGTCACCACCAGCTCCTACACTAAAACATGCACTACACGTACGGCACCAAGTACCTCAGCCGTTGACACGCCCGGAATGATTAATAAATCAATAAATTGAATAGTGCAGATATAACAGAACTGGCCACGAAAAATGAATTGTTCCTAAATATAGTTAATTACTTCCTTCAACACGTTCTGCAGTGAGTTCCATATATTGTGGATCCTAAATACCGAAAAACGATTCACGGCAAAACGTCTGTTCGTCTGTCTCTCCGTCCGTCCGTCTGTCCGCCTCTCCACCTGTTTGTTTGTGGTCAATGCCAACACCAAAACAGTCCAGCCGATTTTTTTCAAAGTTTATCTTCCTCGATCAAATTTGAATACCTCAAAGTTTGAAAATATTTTGATTTTTTGTGGGTACTTAACATGATGCTTCATCAAAATTTTCAAATTCTTCTCAATTTTTTAAAATTGAATTTTGTCTTCGGATGGTATGAAGGACGATTAAAAGAATGGTACAGAACTTATTTTCGTTCAAATATATGAATTTTTGAAAATCGCAAGAATTCATTTTTTCGACATCCTTCGGCAATTATAATATTGAAGATAGGGATTTTTTCCCTTAAAGAAATCTGTTCTTTAAAGATAGATCTTGAAATTCGATCTTGTACTTTTTTGGAAAATACAAGGATTTTTCTCCTAATTTCGAAATATAAGCAATTTGTAACGACAATTTTTTTCAATAACTACTCAAAATGTTTACTTTAAATTTTCTCTTCCTATGTATCAAACGACGGTAAAAGTGGTGCTAGTCTCGACGAACTCTGTATTTTCAAAAATTTTTTAAAAATTATTTCAAAACCGCAAAAAATAAGGCAAGAGATTTTTGGTTTGAAATATGTTCTATAAAAAAGCCTCTTCCAATATGATAATATACAATGTTTTTAAAAAGTTGTAATTTTCGCGTAATTTATGCTTAGAATTAATACAATTTATTTTTAAAATTTTCAAATATGGCGCCAATTTGTTCTTTACATTTTGGCGCGTGAGTTATTCTCGAATTCTCTGAATTTTCGGATATATGCGCTGCAGGTGATTAGACATTACACACGAACCTGAATATGAGCTTTCTCTCGTGAGTAATCAGGCACAGAGGACATTACAACGCCGGCAATGTGTACCATACTCAAACGCGAGGCCTTTGAAGTGAAATGTCACCGCGCTGATTGAATCTCATCCCAACCAATCCGAAAGACCCCTGTGGCATAATAGCTTCGACTCCTGCCTTTCATCTGTTGCTGTCTGCACATCCGCGTGGCTATATCACTGTTCACTGTAAAAGAGAGTCGGCGAACTTGGTTGCTTAAAGCCTGCTTAAAGTGATGCTGGAAAGTTTGCCAGCTTCTTGCGAGAGATATCTGAGAGCAACGTCATGTTGACGGCAGTGAACGTTTGAGAGCTCATATTGAGGGAGGGGTGATTAAGAATCTTAAATTAAGATATATGAATTTTACACCATATTTCCATGACATTAATGCTCCTATACTTCTTTTTTTTAACTTAGGAAATACTTTAAAGTATTTATTATCTATTAACATCCGGAACGAAATCGAATATCTTAGACGTTCTGACGGAAATCACATAGTGCATGTTGTTAGAGACGTCTTGTGAGAGGAATAATACATGCAGACAACTCTAAATATCCTGCAATCTGGTCCCCCCGTGGAGTATCCAGTCAAAACTCTCATGAAAAACAATTGTCATAGTTGTCATACTAATCGTCATGTGGTCATACTTAGAATGCTAACCTGCGACACCAGAAGTGAAGGCATTCAGCAATGAACCTGAAACGCTTTGCAAATCAGAGCTAGGATTGATTATTTTGATTCCTGGCGAGACAATCCACTATGGTCGTTAGTCCCGATGGTGCGATTCATGGGGAGGTGGTGCATCGGAAGGTGATGGTGTTCCTCTCCCATGAGACGCGGGATTCAGCACCGATTCACATGGATTGCGGGGTTTCTCTCTCAAGGAATCTCCACCAGCGAAGCTCAAAATTCCTGACACATGTGATAGAATAGTGCACATATGTATAAGCGTCTGTGTGTAAGGAAAAAGGAGTGGTCGAAGAAGGTCTGCACGGCATTTGTCTAGTTGATTGATTGATTGGTGATTCCGGGAGCGTCAACTGCTAAGATCATTAGTCCTAATCAAAAGTGCTGACGATGGTAATTTAACAAGACCAGCCACTACAATTGTACCCCTCACTGGCAGCTCTTTAGCTACTAAGCAAAAATTTGCATGTTCCCCCACTGCAGGTAGCAGTGATCTTCCTCCGCTCGATGTTGTGATCCGGCTCTGACTCACCTGTCGACTAACGGCGTTTTCCTCAACCAGGTACCGGTAGCGGTAGCTCAGTGCATCAACTGATGTCACTGCAGCGCCTCTAACCGGGAGGTCCTAGGTTCGAGTCCTGACGGCGCACAGTGGGTCAGAATCTTAAAAACGTGGCCAAAAAGGGGAAAAAAAAATTTTTAATGGGTATTTTTGACTATCAGGTTGGCTACAGTAATGTTGGGACTATTGAATGCCGGGTGTTCGGATGATCAGCTATTCGTTTCGGCCGTTATATTTCAGGTCGAACGTGGCAGTTCTTTGTTAGCGGTGCGTGCTGCAGGTCAGGCTGTAAAACAGGCTTGACGTTGAAGTTAAATATTTTTGTTCAGCACAAGTGAAATGAATATTGTTAATATGGAAGGTGTTGCAGGAGGTATGTACTATTTAAAAAGCATATGCATCGTTATTAAATCATTAATTTAACATGTTTTTTTAATTAACAAAATATCGGAAAATGCATGAATATTTTGTAAAATGTGCTTATAAAACCATGGATAAGTTACGAATTCCACGACATTCCGCTTTCTTTCAAATTCTGTCCGCAAGAAGCAATATTTTTCTTTGTAAATTGACTTTCAAATCCAGCTACTAGTAACAACTCCGGCTTCGAGCCACGTTTTAACAGTAGCTGCATAATTTTGTTATTAAGACATCTTGATAAATAACAATAAAATGAATTTATTTTGAACTACATTTAAAAATGTTTAATTATAATCGATGCGTAGAAGCATTGTAAAGAATCTAATACGTAGAAAAGGACGGAAAGATCACTTTCTCTGTCACAGTGGGATGAATAACTTAGAAAAGGACAGAGGTAGACGCACCGCGACTGGTATTCCGTTCTTCAAGAAATGACTGGATTCCGGACTTCAAGAAATGACTGGATGACGTTTCTTCGAAAACACAGCAACATCAACTTTGAAAACTGGAGTTTCCGAAGAATTAATCCATCGTTTCCACATTACTTTACAAGCGATTTCCAGCGAACGTCAAATCGATGTGGAAAAGTTCCGAGCTTATGCCATAGCAACTGCCAGACACTACGTCAACGAATATTCCTGGTACAACATGCCAACAGCAGTCCATAGGCTCTTGATCCACGGACCAGACATTATTTCTTCGGCCATTTTACCAATCGGTCAACTATCGGAGGATGCTCAAGAATCAACTAATAAATTAATAAAACAATACCGCCAAAGTTTTTCCCGGAAGTTTTCGAGAGTTAAGACTATGGAAGACGTTTTTAGGAGATTGTTGGCAACCACGGACCCCTACATTTCGTTTCTACGGAAACCATCTCCAAAGAAACTAAAAAGTTTGTCTCCTGAAGCTGTTGCCCTCTTAGTTCCTGTGGCAGAAGATTGTGGAGATTCTGATACAGATGATGAAGAGGAAGTTTTCGATGATGACGAAGCTTCAGTAGCAGAAGAAATAGAAGAATTCGATGAAGATGCAGTAACAGAAGAAGAAATAGAAGAATCCGATGAAGATGCAGTAACAGAAGAAGAAAGAATAGAATCTGATGAAGGTGAAACAGAAGAAGAAGAAGAAGAAGCAAACGACAACTGATAATTATAAGTACTGTTTGTAATTGTAATGGTTGTAAGTAATTGTAACGTTTTACATCATCCTATATCCTTTACTCGGTTCTTCATCGAATATTTTCATTTTTTAAGATATTTTTTTCAACTCTTATGTTATTACAATATTTTTGTATAAATAAAAAGATCTATGACTGTTTATCCGCCATTTTGGACACAATTTTATATTTTTAAATTTTGATACTCATAATCTTTATCACCAACATCTATAATTACCAAAATAAAAATTGTATATGAATAAAATTATTTTTATCAATTTTTGTCCGCCATCTTGGATTCACCATTTTGTATTTTTTAACATTTAAAGTCATATTCTTCATCAGTAACTTCGAGAAGTCCCAGAATATAATTTTCATATGAATAAAATTAATTTTACCAATTTTTGGTCCGCCATTTTGAATCCGCCATTTTGTTTTTTCAATTTTTGATATCATATTCCTAATCAGCATCTTCGATAAGTTTTATATACTAACTTTGGTACGAATTTGACAGCTTTTTATATTTTGGCCACCTTTTTGGGATTCTGGCCCACTGTGCGGCGGCAGGATTTTCGACACTAGCTTTTCAGCTAGCTCGAATTCAGTCGCTGTCTGGAGGAGAATTCTAGCGGCTGCTCTGATCGGTGGTTTTCCGTGGTTTCTCCGATCAACACCAGGCGAATGCCGGAGCAGTACCCTACCAAACGGGCCACGGACCGCGCGCGAGCTTCATCGCCGCGTTTGGCGACCTTTTAACCGAAATTTCCAAGACATTTGGCGATCGTCATCATGTAACACTTCGACGAGAATATTCCATGCTGCAGTGTTTGTTTGCTGGTCCTAAATATCGCCAGTGTGTATGATGGCTTCAATTGCATCTGGTCTGGCTGCTAAACAATATTCCTGGATAACAATTTCTGAAGATTTTACTGCCGATGGGAAAGTTGTATGGTGCAAGTGCGCATCAACTTATGCTTTCCAAATGTAATTTAAAACGCTTGCATTGTTTTTAAAATTTGTATAGGAAATTTTTTATACAAGTAAGTTCATGATATGTAAAAGTGTTCTATAATTAGAGAATTTTTTACATATTATATTTCATTTTACATATTTATTTCATATCTTACTGTTTTCATTACATATTTATGTACATATTTTGACATTTCATACTACATACTTTTCCGGTCTCTAGTTATGAGTCAAAAGTGCAAGTCCCTTGCATCCATGTCGGGCGAAAATATTGGGCGTCTAATGTGCCCCCAATGTAAAAATAGGTTAAGTTTAGATTCAAGATTTGTTTCTAGCAAATTCAGAAATTCAAAATCATCCTGTTTCCCTGCGTTATGCATGGTAGGTACCCTGCGTTATGCAGGCGTTGTTCAATCACCCTGCCCCCCCCCCCCCCGGGTTCAGAGCAGTCGCGAAACTGCCGAGATCAACAATATGGGAAAGGCAGATGTGGATCGCTTGAGTGATGTAAATATGTCCCGGAACCATACTAATAAATTTTAGTTGGGGCTCTCGAGTCCTTACAAGTTGAACATCTCCGGTCTGGAGGGCCTTGCTATATTGCGGTTTTCACAGAGCTGCGTTTGAAGGATATCAGCTCTTTCGGTGTCATCCAATCGGAAGGCTGAACGCCACCATTATGACGTGTTAGGTCCCGATTGGACAAAACACAAAAAACAGCTGATATCCTTCAAACGCAGCTCTGTGAAAACCGCAGTGTATGGGGAGACACCTGGAGGGGAAACCCGCAAGCAGATTTAGTTTGGCGCCGAATCTAAGGTTGGAGCACGGGAAGAATTCGGACCTTCATAGAATGATTGATTATTTCGTGTTTCTGTAGTCATTAGTCCCGTAAGTGCAGGGCATGTTTTATCAGGTCGTTGGCTGTGATCTTCCCCCGCTGAATACAGAGATCTGGCTCATACCGTCACGTGCGCTTGCGGGGTTTTCCTCAACCAGATTTCTCCCACCAGCCCAGCCGGGACAAACTCTAAGCTCCCGACCGGTCTCTCGGCAGGTATGATAGTTTAGTGCATGCTAGTGTACGTCAGTTTGTGTGTGTGTGTGTAAGGAGTGAGGATAGGACAAGGAAGACAAGGAGGAGGAAAGATCGAGCGCGATCCGTGGGCGGTTTGTCATATAAGAGCTCCGGCATTCGCCTGGTGTTGATAGGAGAAACCACGGGAAAGTACCGATCTGAGCAGCCGCCCGCTAGATTTCTCCTCCAGGCAGCAACCGAGTTCGAACCTAGCTGACAAGCTTGGGTAAAAAGTCCTGTTACTGTCGGGACTCGAACCTAGGAACTGCAGGCCAGAGGCACTTCAGTGACATCAGTTGAGAGACCTCTCCCTAGATGCCCTCGGGTAACAAATCTATATTTCCTTTCCCAGCCTGAAGATGTGCGTTTGTGGGTCTCATTTCTTTTGTCGTCACACTATTTTTGAAGTATAAAAGCTTGCTTTCGTGGCTTTAGATAGCACTATATCTTGTCCAACGAGAGAACGAAGCACATGTAAACAAATGCCCGTGCGTATGGAATCGCTGATTGGCTGCAAGTCCACGACACACACTCGTCCTCGCTCTTTTTTAAGCATACGTGTAAGAAAATAGTTCTGTGAAATTCAAGTAACTGTATGTTATATACAATAGAACACGCGTAATAATACGAGGAAAGCAGGTACATAAGTGCTTATTTACTTTAAATGATATGATCTGATACGTGAAATGTATGGACAAGCGAAAATAATCAGAAGGCACGTATCAAGCGGAGGAGTAGATTTCTAATGGCGGACCGCACAACACGTGTGTATATCGCATAGTGAGATATTAGTTTTGTGGTTACATCGGAGAAGTGGCGTCAGTGTACTGAACGTGTAATATGGTAAGAACAGAGAATGTGTGACTTGGAAGGTGTTTCTGATACTGTTTTTGAATCTTTAATAATCAGCAACAGCTCGAGTTCCTCTGAAGATTCAAGCTTGGAAAAGATATAGCCACTGTCAATTCAGAGTCAACACTTTTTTCCCCAAATAAGTTACGTCTAAATTCCATATTTAATTAAATATATTTTTTTTGCGCAAATATTTGTCTTCTGTGTATTAACAAAAAACTCAGCCTTTCAAATTGAAGTCACGGGCCAGCCCGCAATTTGCGTTGTGTGCATGAATTTCGTAGTCATATTGGCAATAAAATTATATTACTATTAACACTAAAAAATAATTTAGTATCATTCATTAATAACAATAAAAAATGTGTTGAGTGAATTATTCTTTTGTATTCCTGTCTGTTCCCTGACTTGCAATCGTCGGTTTATTCCGCGCATGCTTCAGATTTCGTGAGATAGAAGGATATTATGCAACGTGTAATGAACTCCAGTTCGCCTCAGCGAGCGCGGCCGTGATAGCGGAGTGTTGACAACTGTTAGATGACAGCAGAGGCTTCGGACCACGCGCTTCGGCGGAGGGATATATTCCGGTTTGTTTACATCGATGTTTCTAAACATCGATTTTCAAAATTAAAACATCAATGTTATTAAAGCGTCCACCCAAAACCATCGATGATATTAAACATCGAGGTTTCTAAAACCGGATAAGTGGATAATACACGTTCGCGTGGGGGATTTAATTGGAAAGTGGTCTCGTTTGCTAATTTTAAATTGCAATTGATCTGACAAAACAAAGTCAAGTATTCCGGTTAATGAAGAAAACTTTGTGAATATCTGATTTGACAATTCAAAAATAATGTAGACTTCGGTCGAAATATAAATAAAACCAAAACTATTTTATTAATATTTCACCCTTCGTCGCCTGAAGAATAAGATGGTACTTTTCTCATTTAAAAAGTATCAACCACATAAAAACATCTAACACACTTCGATGTTAAAAAAAACATCGGCTTAAAAACAACGATGTTCAATTCATCAATGACTTTATGAAAACATCAATGGTTTGAAAACATCGGCTGTTTATACTTCAATTTAAACATAGCTGCGCTCCAGGGTCAAGAGCTGGAAGGAGAGGGGAACACTGTCATTCAATCGGGAACTTCGTTGGGACTTAGAATTTTGGTATTGGAGCTCCCGGTTGGATAACAATGTCTCCCTCGCCGTCCAGCTCGTGACCTTGAAGTGTAGCTATGTTAAAAGTGGAGTATATCACGCATTCCTACTTTGAAGTAGGCGCTGGACTCAGATTTGCGATGCACCAAACACTCACACTTCAGGGGCCAAGTCGATAACCCCGACTGCCGTCATTGATACCGTACCGTGCCAGATGTTCTTCCAGGAAGGTAAGGAAGACTGTCAATTCAAAGAATTACACTTACGGTAACTCGCATAACGCTTAATCGATAAGGATGTCGCTGATCACCGTGTTGTCAAATCTAGAAACAAAAGTATTCACGCAATTCGGAATCGACATTCTGCAAGAATTATCTCCATAATTTAAACCATCTCAGTGATTCAACTTCTAAAATTAAGAAAATCTCCGGGTATCGACGGTATTAGGAATGTCTGTAACAAAATGCTGAGCAAACCAATTACAACGGCTTTAATCTAGGAATTTTACCATTACCTTGACTTTTGATTTACGAATCAGTGGTTTTTGTCAAATGATTTGCTTAAGGGTGGGAATATATTTTCAGAAAATGCCGAAGTCTATTACTAGAACACTCGGCGTAGAAATCATATTCATCAGGTTTCAGTCGCTGTCTGGAGGAGAATTCTAGCGGCCGGCTGCTCTAATCGGTAGTTTTCCGTGGTTTCTCCGATCAACACCAGGCGAATGCCGGAGCAGTACCCTACCAAACGGGCCACGGACCGCGCACGATCTGTCCTTCCTCTTCCTTGTCCTCTCCTCTCCCCTTACACACACACACACACACACACACACACACACACACACACACACACACACACACACACTTACACTAACATGCACTACACTACCACATATCCCGGGAGACCGGTCGGGAGCTTAGAGCTCGTCCCGGCTGGGGCGGTGCTCCGCTGGTGGGAGAGTCCTGGTTAGGGGGAAACCCCACTAGCCGACGGTAGGTCGGCGCCGGATCTCGCCATCCAGCGGGGGTAGATAACCGCCATCTCCCGATAAAAAAACATGCACTACACTAACGGGACTAATGACCACAGTAGTTGACGAGCCCGGAAACACGAAAAAATCAATCAATTAATTCATCAGGTGACGGTATCAATAGCTCATTACAAAAAATGCACATACAATACATGTAGTACATTATTTTACAACACTTTGCCAGATGACATTAAACGATTAAATTCGAGAGAAAAGTTTAAATCCAAAGTGAATTCGTTTCTGCTGCATAACTGTTTCTATACAATTAGAGACTATACTGAGCATTACAAGGAAAGTAACATTAATTTTAACAGTGATACATAATGCATTATTTACCATTGGGACTGTATAAATGTGTATAAACAACCTGTAACAAGTATTGTACTGCAGCCTCTCGGTCAATGACCCCCATCTCGATCAGGTTATCTGTCCCGTTTCCCTGATCCATTGAGCAAATGCTGAGATGGCCTCTTGTTTTGCTTCTGGACATAAATGTAACTTCATTATCTGTGCACGTCTTCTAGAATTCAGTGGGAAATATAGTTATTCAAATTATTGTTTCCATGTTTTTGCGGCAGGAAGTATTATTCCTTGACGAAGGACATCATGGATAAGAGCCCAAAATTTATTGCTGATTTATCCTTGAAAATAGATTTTATTATATGGGAGCTTTTTTTAAATTCAAAATTCATATAATATAAAATGAGTGTCAGGATCACAGAATTTTGAAAATGTGCACGGAATTCACTTCTCCCCATAGCACGTAATACGCAGTTTTAACTGTTTTTGGACGTAAAATAAATAAAAAAATAAACTGCAATATTTAATGCATCTTTACGATGCAATTATTTTCCGATCGCTTGCAAAAATGCTGTCATTTTACCAGTCTGCAAACAGGGGAACACCCAAGGATAGCTGAAAACTTTAGAGCTATCAGTATGTCGACAATTTTACTAAACATCTTCGAACGTCTAATCCATATAAGACTAATAAAATTTATCAACAATACAAAAGCAATCCCATCGGCACTATTCGGATTCAAACCAACACATTCCACTACCCATCAATTATTGCGTATCACTGAAGCCTTAGCTGACGGTTTTCTCCAAAAGAAACATACAGTGATAGTTTTTTTTTATGAAAGTCAGGCATATGACCGAGTTTGGCATCAAGGCCTCCTATACAAAATGCTAACCTTAGGTGTACCCGAATACCTACTAAAGATCACGGGAAGTTTCCTCACGAACAGATCGTTTGTAGTTAAAGTCAACACAGACACATCTACCCCTCACACTATCGCCGCAGGAGTACCACAGGGTTCAGTTCTCTCTCTCTCTCTCTCTCTCTCTCTCTCTCTCTCTCTCTCTCTCTCTCTCTCTCTCTCTCTCTCTCTCACTATTTAACTTTTTCAGTCATGGCATTCCAATCCAAGGCGACTCCAACGTTGCTTTATACGCTGACGATATTGTACTATTCATATCTCATAGCGATATCATAATAGCGAAGGAGAATATTGAAAACGATCCAAACAATTATATTTAATGGATTAAGAATTGGAAAATAAAGCTAAATTATACTAAATGCCAAGTAAAGATTTTGACATTACGCTGACCGAAACATTCTCCCGAACTTAACATCAAGGGGAATCTCTTCCCGTGGACCTCTTCACCGGTGAAGTACCTAGGAGTATTACTTGACAAAAGACTAACGTGGAAACCCCACATCCACGCAACTGATAATAAAGCCTTGGTAAATATATCAAAAACGTTCCCCTTAATTTACGCTCGATCTGCCATTAGTATAGAAAGCAGAATATTACCGTACAAATCAATTATTCAACCCACTCTAACCTATGCATGTCCAGTATAGGGTGGCGTAGCACCTAGAAACTTCCAAAAGTTAGTTGCATTACCAACATAAGTTCCTAAGAAAGACCCCCCCAAGGCACCATGGTTTATTCCAAATTCCCAAATTCGTTGCGAGCTAAATATACTGCCACTAGACGAACATATAAATAAAATAGCCCAGCATTTCTATCAAAATCTTTATTCTTTACACTGTTCCACAATATTTAATTTGGGCCGTCGTACTTCATGGCCCCGTATTAAATCAAGGTTCCCTAAAGATTGACTGAGACCACCGTAACTTGGATTTTTACAACTTTCCTAGCGCTACCTTAACTTTCAACTTTACACCTCAGACCAAACCTTGAAGCCTGAACAAACCTTCGAAATTTAGACAATGTTCACGAGTAGAAATGAATACTCCTTGCTATGGATGGTCTTATTCAAAATGTTATAATATAAAATGCTCTATTTTCAAACTCCTCGAGAGACAGGAATGTCGAACGAAAATAAATAAATAAATAAATAAAAAGAATTATCTCAAGCCGTCAATGAAATAACACTGAATGATATAGAGGATATTAGCGACAAGTGTATTCGGATATCTATAGACGAAAAACTATATTCACTTGGGCGTCACATAGTTCATTAAATTGTAGAGTCAATTTGTGAAAATGAGTTGGTTGAGTCTCATATTTTATTTAAGAGAAATTGACAGAACTAATTCCACTAGTGTCGCGTATTCTGTATATTCAGGGCTAGTTAAGAAAGACATTTCATTCCTCGGATTGTGTTTTGCTGATGTTACATTACAGTATTTCGAAACCTGTTTCAAGATGACTGGAAACCGTGTATTTAGCAAGCAAGCAAAGACGAAGTGTTTCACTCTACAATCCGACTGTCTTATGAACTATAACTTTTAATTTGTAAAATTTTGAACAGTAAAACCACATTTTCTACTAAACATATTTCTGGATTTAACTACAAAATGACGATTTTTGAGATGTCACTTTTCTGGAACACTGGCGACTATATATTTTATTTATATTATTTTATTCTTTTATTACTTTCTCGTATACGTACGTATATACATACGTATGTAGTGCAGAAAATCGATTTGGAGATTCCAACGGAAATACACGTTTTGGGTTCCCCTGCCCTTGAAAAAGTGTTTTTTTAAACACCCCTCCGTCTGTCTGATCGTCTGTCTTTCTGAACGTCTGTCTGCCTGACCGTCGGTCTCTCTGTCTGACTGTCTGTCCGTCTGTCCCTAGCGCCTAAACTATGCCTAAGGTTTTTTGCCAACTGAAGAAACCCCTGTCAATTTGGCCTGAGTCAAAGCTCTGCAATTTTCAAAAACATTCAATAATTTTTTGGGATACTTTGCATGAATCCCTTGGGACATTTTCATAATTTTCTCAAAAATGACTCCAATTCTTTTTTCAATTCCTTCAAAATATTTAAAAAGGTGTCATATGTCTGTTTTTCACTGTTAACTCAGCATTTTAGATCATTACAAAAGTTTCAATTTTTAGGCGTCTTCCTACAAGTACAAAATTGAAGATAGACATTTTTCTTCTAATGAAATTGTCTATAATTGCTTCCTTCATTAAAGGTATCGTCTCTCACATCGTTAATATTTACATTTCCGACAATTCGTTCACATTATGGTATTTTCAATTACATGTGCTTTAAATATTGTCATTTCAAATTTCTGATAAAAACAACAGTTTTCTGTGAAAATGAGCTCATATTTCAGCATTTTGAGAAACGATCAAATGCAATTTTCTCAAAAATTGCTCTAAATGTTTTCTTCAAACTTTTCCAACAGATAGCGCTGATCGCACCGTTTAATATGATATAAAGCTCATTATGGTGTATTCGTTCGTTTTTTCAAAACTTATACAAATGTAGTTTTTTTATATGTTTCGCGTCGTTAATATGCATATTTCCAGCGATTTGTATACATTATTGCATTTGTGAATTGAATTGCTTCAGTCTGCAAATGAAGTTTTTCAAAAACTCAATTGATTCTTGTGAAAAAGAGTTTCAAAGTTCGTATTTAGAGTTACGCTGAATTGCCAATTTCTTAAAAACGGCTCTAATTTCTTCAACGAACATTTCCGAATTGAACGAGGTTTTACACTTGGGTAATATTCGTAAAGTAATATGTGGGTTCTACTATTAGGAAACCGAAAAAATGGAAAAAAATATAAAAAAATGTACTTTGTGCGGCGATAGATGGCAACAGGCAAGAGGGTGCGGCAAGACCGTGAAGCCAGTCCACCTCAAGGAAAAGAGAAAACTTTACTACGAAAAAATCTGTGCCATTCTGTAGCACCACTAGTTTTTATACTTACTAAGTGTTGGTGGGACCAACATGCCTAGTTTCAGTGAGGAAGGCAGAATTTTCTTGAGGGGCATGTGAGTCGACGTGAAAACATTCGCCATTACGACAACATTCAAAGCAAGCTTTCATAATTGGCCAAATTAATTCAAATCTTGGGAAATCAATTCTAAAGATCAAATTCTTGGGGTTGAATGCAAATTAAATCTAATTTAAGGAGATGTCGACGAATTTTATTTAAACTCTAAATTAATGAAAATGTGTTTGACATAGTAACATACGTTTTTGAAACGTAAAACAATATTTTTTGTTCCATTGAGCACAATACGATGAATAATTTAGATGATGTTTCGGACAGATAATTTCAATTTTATTCCCACAACCGCAATGCACCAAGGGGAGCAAAGAACGCATCAAAGCATCCGTTACTATCAGTGACAGCTTGTAGGGTTATGCCAGTGTGACATGGCACCACCAACAACAAGGAAGGAAAATAATTTTTTCACCACAAATGTGTATAAAATATTCGCACTATCTTCTTCGAGCAGACTATCTCTCGCTCAGAATGACCTCGATGCCCTGGTATTTCGTACGTCTTTCTTTGTTTCACACATGGAGAGGCGGCGTACCCCGTGGGCCTAAGGCGAGCTCAGGACGCTGTGACCTCTTGAGATGACTGTGATTGCTCTGGCTTTCAGGCTGAGTATTTTTATTTTTTCTTATTATTTTTAGTTTGTTTTCAGTTTAATCTTCATTATAAATTAATAAAAACGGCCACTGAAAAATTGAATTTTGTTGCCTATGAATTTTATTTTTGAGATAACTAAACCACTTTTAAAACATAGCATCGAAGTTTAAAAACAGATGGCTTTTGATCGATGTTTTATTAACATCCAGGTTTTAATTTTGTTCATCGATGTTTTGTTATTATCATTAACTGCCATCATTTTGCATCAGTAACTGATAACATCAATTGAATTCGGTACCGGCCGCCACTGTTTACTATTCAATTCGCAAGAATATAAGACATGAATCGCCCAAGTCAGTAGATTCAAAAATCCTGGGGAATCCAGAATCGTGGAGCCGGTACTGTTACGGGGTGCTAGTGCGTCCCACTAGGAGGTGAATTCCCCAAATCAGTGCCCGAACGCTTGATGGTATATCGATATCCAAATATTTGGTCTAAAGATGAAAGTTGATATATATGTTACTCAATAGAAAATATGAATTTCACATGTTTTGATTTTAATAAAATATAAATGTGTAAAAAACATGATATCAAAACAAAATGTGATATCAATTAGTGCCTTAATCATTTATTACATTTGTTGCTATCCATTTTAAACATATATAATAATAATAATAATAATAATAATAATAATAATAATAATAATAACAAGAACCTTATATCCGCAGAAATGAATTTTTAAACGCAACTGCTACGTTTTCCACCGCCGGGATCCGGATGTGATCGCCTATCTGCAATTTGTGTTAGACCAATCGAGCTTTAGGCAAGTTTCCTTGATTTTGATTAATTTATTGATTAGTGATTCCGGGCGCGAGACCGGCTAGGGTCGTTAGTCCCGTAAGTGTAGAGCATGTGTTTCATCGGAAGGTGGCGGTCATCTTCCCCCGATGGATGGAGAGATCCGGCGCCGACCTTCCCTCGGCTAGTGGAGTTTTGCACGACCTGGTATCTCCCACCAGCGGGGCACTGCCCCAGCCGGGGGACACAAAGCTTCCGACCGTCTCCCGGAATATGTGGTACTGTAGTGCATGTTAGTGTATGTGTGTGTGTGTAAGGGGAGAGGATAGGACAAGGAAGAGGAAGGAAAGGTCGCGCGCGTCCACGGCCCGTTTGTTAGGGTACAGCTCCGGCATTCGCCTGGTGTTGATCGGAGAATCCAAGGAAAAATACCGATCAGAGCAGTCGGCCGCTAGAATTCTCCTCCAGACAGCGACCTAGTTATCTAGCTGGTGTCGAAATTCTTACCACCCTAAGGACACAAACGTAGGACATCACTTTCAGAGGCACTGCAGTGACTTGAATTGATGCCATGAACCACCTCTCTTGGTTGGTTTCCTCGGGCTCTTACATTTTCTCTCCCTCTCAATCCATAATTTCTACAATATTTACCTCATCATATCACCATTAACTGTTCAATTGACCACTTATTAACCTTATGACATAAGTAGTTGAAGGATCCCTAAACTGAAGAAATAACTGAATAAATAAATAAATACAATATAAAAATAAATTTATGTACATTAAATAAATAAAATAAATAAATTACGTAGTCGATGGCGGAGGTGGCGAGGAGCATGTACCGACTCAGCACTTCGCAAAGGATCGCGAGTTCGAGTCCCTCTTTGAGCACGGTTTTCTGTTCCTTGTCTGTCGTATATGTGTTGTCACGTTCTTTCGACCCCATCAGAGAAGCCCGCAAGTGTGTTCGTGTGTGGTGTGTGGTCGAATATGCGTCCCATCCGGACGTAAAGGGTAACCGGCTGTCGGCTGAATAAAAGCCTCAGCAAAAAAAAAAATCAGTTTAAGTTTAAGTGATAAGTGAAAGTGTTTAAATATAAACTGTGGACAAGAACATTAAGAGAAAAAATAGGTAAAAGTTTGTGATAAAAGAAAATGTTTAGATTTAAGTGTGAAGAAAAAAGACTTAATCGTAAGGAGCAATAAATTTTACAATACGTTAACCTTTAACCACCGTACTGAAAAGTAGGAGGCCCTTGTCCTATATGGGATGTTTTACGGGCTATGATGATTACAACTACAAATAAATGGACTAAATGGAGAGGCTATGGCTGGCAAGATGGTCATCGTAAAGACGAGTACGATTTATTTTATTCTTCGTCGGTGTAAGTTCCCAGTGGGTTTCCCTGACTTCGGGTCCCTGGTATTATCTCCGCACGTTTTCTTAAGCCCTCGTTTCGGTAGATGCGTCGGGAGTGGGGGCTTGATTATTCGGTTGACAGAACTATTGTACGAAGTCTGTAGCTCAGTTTTTGATGCAAAATGGTTCTTTTACCCGGGAGTCGGGAGTTTAGAGCTTGTCCCGGCTGGGGCGGCGCCCCGCTGGTGGGAGAGACCTGGTTAGGGGGAAACCCCACTAGCCGACGGTAGGTCGCCATCCAGCGGGGGAAGATCACCGCCATCTCTCGAGAAAAAAACATGCACTATACTAACGGGACTAATAACCAAAGCAGTTGACGCGCCCGGAAACACGAAAAAATCAATCAATCAATATTATCCGGGAGCAAATATTTCTGGTTATCAGAATTTGTCAACAAAGCTTGTTGCTATCGTTTATTCTGAATCTAACTAATGTTAGTGAATGAGTGGGGGTAGGTATGCCGGGGTTCAAGAAAACGTGCGCGTTTAATACGGCGCTCGGTTGATTGATTTTTTCGACTTTCCGGGCGCGTCAACTGCTTTGGTCATTAGTCCCGTTAGTGTAGTGCATGTTTTTTCTCGGGAGATGGCTGTGATCTTCCCCCGCTGGATGACGAGATCCGGCACCGACCTACCGTCGGCTAGTGAGGCTTCCCCCTAACCTGGACTCTCCCACCAGCGGGGCACCGCCCCAGCCGGGACAAGCTCTAACCTCCCGACCGGTCTCCCGAAATATGTGGTAGTGTAGTGCATGTTAGTGTAACTGTGTGTGTAAGGGGAGAGGATAGGACAAGGAAGAGGAAGGACAGATCGCGCGCGGTCCGTGGCCCGTTTGGTAGGGTACTGCTCCAGCATTCGCCTGGTGTTGATCGGAGAAACCGCGGAAAACTACCGATCAGAGCAGCTGACCGCTAGAATTATCCTCCAGACAGCGACTGATTCACTAGCTGAAAAGCTAGTGTCGAAAATCCTGCCGTCGTCAGGACTCGAACCTAGGACTTCCCGGTCAGAGGCGCTGCAGTGACATCAGTTGATGCACTGAGCTACCGCTACCGGTGCGGCGCTCGGACAGCAACAGTCCAACTGCATTGGGATGGTCGGGCGGTGACAATGCGGATCTACCTGGCGTTTCGGCGGCTGCGCGACGAAGATGCCTGGGAAGCCACGGTGTCGATTTCTGATGTCGCGTCGGTTGGTGAAACTCAACGAAGCGTAATGGAGTGTGACGTTTTCCATTTCCCACATTTCTCTCTTTCTGAGGCGCTCATGTGCGTGTGGGGCAGTGCTCTGTCGTTCCATTCCTGAGTGCCGGGCTTCTTTTTGGGAATATGTGATGAATAGTCATCGGTTGCTTATGGAAATGTCTATTTTATTTTAACGAATTTATTTAAAGACTGAACATATATGTTCACGAATCATGACAAATGATGACATAAAACGAAGTTTTATAATGCTTATTTTTGCATTTTTTAAAGCAAAAATGCCTTTTTGCATAAATACCTTCTTTTTTAGAACTATTTGACTTTTTTGCCTTTTGTGTATTATTTTTATAAACTTCAATTCACGTCTTTGTAAAATATGAGAGAATTCTTAAAAGTATACCAATTTTTTTATTTTTTTAATTTTTTTTTGCATATCTCTATATCATAAATATCAACCATGTTCTGAGAACATGGTCGATTGACAATACACCGAAGGGACCGAAATGTTAAGTGGAAATAAATGTAAATTTCTGGAGGGTTTCAGTGTTGGTTATGCTGGACTTCTAAAATGTCAGTCACACCAGTAGATGTTGAGAGATCCTTCTCTCCATTCTAACTGATTTTGTCTCCCAATCGTCTCAAATTAGAAAATTGTGATCCTTTAAAATTTGCTGAAAATGTATAGCAATGCAAACTATTAAGAATAAAATGTAGATGAGTTGTAAATATGTATATCTAGTTTTACATTAAAATGTATGTACTTGTTTTGTGCACTTAAGCTTACAAAATAATGGACAAAAATTACAAAAAAGTTTCATTTTATTATGTATGTAATTTATGCCAGTCCTTTTTTCTCCTTATCCTTGACATTTCAGTGCCTTTTTAGGCGACTAAAATACGATTTTTTAGTGCTTAAATATCCGATGTCTAGAGATGAGCAAAGCGAATTCAAGTTGGTTTTCTATGTGTTCTCTTGTTCTACTTCCGTCTTTCTGCACCACTGCTTCATAATTCTGTGCCTTGGAGCAAGACAACGGTAAACGTCACCAAGACGGTTTTGAGATATGATGAAAACCATTTATCATTGTATTTATGAATTGTGACTTACAATAATTTAACTGAAAGCCAACTTTAGTGTAATGAATGTACGAGGGGGAGTCAAATGAAAACCATAATTATTTTTTAAAATATTATTTATTGGTCACCCAGGGTACAGAAGTAAATCACTTTTCAACATAGTCCCCTCCTCGTTCAATGCAAGTCCCCCAGCGCTTCGAAAGAGTCTGGATACCTGCAGAAAAAAAGTTTTTTGGGCGACGGCGCAACCACTCGTGCACTGCGTTGCGTACCTCTTCATCGGAGTGGAACTTCCTGCCGCCCATTGCTTTTTTGAGCGGACCAAACAGATGGAAATCGCTCGGTGCGAGGTCTGACGAGTAAGGGGGATGTGGGAGGCATTCAAATTTCAGGTCTGTGATGGTCGCAACCGTTGCACGCGCCGTATGGGGCCGTGCATTGTCGTCATGCAGCATCACACCGACTGACAGCAATCCACGTCGTTTCGATTTGATGGCAGGCCGGAGATGATTTTTTAGGTCTGGGTACGTAGCACTCGTCACAGAGGTTCCCCGTGGCGTGTAGTGTTCCAATATGATGCCCTTTTCGTCCCAAAAGAGGGTCAGCATATCCTTCCCTGCAGACGGTTGTGTCCGAAACTTTTGGAGTTTCGGTGATGAGGAGTGGCACCACTCCTTGCTCGCTCGCTTTGTTTCAGGCTGATGGTGATGCACCCACGTTTCGTCACCAGTGACGATTCGTGACAGGAAGGCATTACCGTCACGTTCAGCACGCCACAAAAGGTCTTCGCACGCATCAACACGTCGCTGTTTCAGTTCAGGCGTCAGTTGTCGGGGCACCCATCTTGCAGACACCTTATAAAACTGGAGAACATCATTCACAATATGATGTGCCGATCCATGACTCATGTGTACACATGCTGCAATTTCGTCTATTGTCACACGACGGTTTTCCAAAACGATGGCTTCAACGGCTGCAATGATCTCTGGAGTCAATACGCGTCGAGCCTGGCCGGGGCGTGGAGCATCGGCTACGGACGTAACACCATTTGCAAATTTCCGGCTCCATTCATAGATTTGTGGCTGTGACAAACACGCATCTCCATAATGAACCTTCATTCGCCTAAAAATGTCAATCGGTTTCACACCTTCACTTCGCAAAAACCGAATCACACAACGCTGCTCCTCGCTGGTGCATGTGGCTAGTGTGGCTGCCATTTTGGAACTGTTGTTGCGCTGGTGTTTATATATATATATATATATATATATATATATATATATATATATATATATAATTTTATGAATTAACAATCAGAATCATGCACTGATTTGAACTGTATATAACGGGGTGGCCACAACGAGGCTCGTGAGCCGTATGCGGCTCTTGAGTCTGTCTCGTGCGGCTCATGACACCGAGAGGACAGTAAAATTAATTAATAGGCAGTCAGTACCAGCTATGTGTGACTTAACTTTCGTTATTGAATTCAACGATCTTAGTACCACGAAACTCCGTCAGAGAGCTCTGTAGGACAGTGGTGAGAGACGGGAGGTGAAGATAGTTCCTAGGCCTTCTATCAGACAGTGCTTTGAGCGCTAGTGTGTGAGTCAAGGTCGTAAGGTGAAGCATGAGCAGTCGGCGGTGATCTCATGTAAACATCGCAGTGCTTCGTTTGTAATTGTAAAGTGAACGGATAATAGAAGCGAAGGCCGATATTTTTAGTGCAGTTGTTATGTGCTGTTTGAGCATAGTTGTGACCTGGTGCCTGAACAATTACGATGCTGTATCAGAAGCGTAAATATGAAGAGGGGCATTGAGCTTTTAATACAAACTGGGAGGAAGAATTTGTTTTTATAGAAAGAAACAGTAAGCCAATGTGTCTTTTGTGTCAAATAACTTTGTCACAGGTCAAGGTCGGTAATCAAAAAGGCAGGTAGTTCTAAAAATTGTGAACTGTATTCGCTCAAGTGCCAAAACACATCGACAGTTCAAATCTTTTATAGAAGATATCAATAATGATGAGCTTCTTGATGATGTATCTTAGTACTGCTTAGTAGTTATTGGTAAGCAATGTTCTCGGCAGGTATTTTTAATTACTTCATCCAATCGGTTTATGGAAAAAAAGGAAAATCTTTCCCTGAACGTAATGACACCCAGTGGTTGTTGGATATGGCTATTTTTACAGATGTGGTCCAGCATTTACAAACACTAATTTTAACAAGGAACACTATCTTTACAAGGAAGAGAAAAACTTATTTCTGATTTGGCCCAGACTGTATTTAGCTTTCATAGCAAGTTAAAGACCTTTAGACTGAAACATTTGCTCACTTCAAATGTTGAAATAAAATTACTGAAAGCCTTCCTGACGTTCAGGTGGAAACTAAAGATTACTTGAGTAAAATGTATGGCTTTGCTGAAGAAATCAATGATTGATTTAATAATTTGAGATCACTTAAATCATCATGTTTAATCATGGAAAATCCTTTTGCTGTTGTTGTGGGCGATGGCTGCCCTGTTTCATCACCAATAACTAAGGATACAACAGCTGTACAGTTGGAGCTATTAGAACTACAAGAAGACGAAGGACAGAAAGGACTCAAACGAAGTAAGGTTTCTACCAAAGGAATATTTGGAAGAAGGTTCCAGAATACAAATACCCACATAACAAAAGAGTGTGTTAAGAAATTTATCACAATCTTTGTCACTACTTATGTGTGTGAATCACAGTACTCAGCGCTTAAATTCATTAAATCTAAATATAGATCTGAACTAACTGATCAACATTTAAGTGATCTTCTGCGAACTGGGCTTACCAATTATCAGATAGATTAAAAAACTATCAACAAAACTGAACACTCGAAAAAGTACTTCTCGAAAGTAAAATTGCATTCCTCCACATGTTCCTGAATAATAATGTTCTGCGTAATGTAAAAAAATAAATGTTCCTTCATTTGTTATAAAGTGAAAATTGTCTTCATTTTGTAAACCATTTTATAAATATCTCTTCCCAATGTGGCTTGCTTCGAATTTTTGCGGCTCCCAATACTAATGTTAGTGGCCACCCCTGGTATATAACGACATTGTTAGTGCCGTATAAGAGGAATATCTTTATGTATCCCAGTGTTTTATTCTTTGAGCCCTCGTTCATAAGATCTATTCAAAGCCTTTGGTTCATAAATAATCAGTGTATCTAAGACTCTCAAGATAACAAGCCACCTACTTGTTTTCACACTTATCCCGGGTATTTGCTCTGCACATAGTAATCCTCACACACGGTCAGCGCTACTGCGAAGGAAATCCTCGCGGTATAACGTTAACTATGAAAAATTCGATCTCCAAATACGAAACAATAATTGGATTGATTGATTTTTCGTGTTTCCGGGCGCGTTAACTGCTTCGGTCTTTAGCCCCGTTAGTGTAGTGCATGTTTTTTCTCGGGAGGTGGCGGTGATCTTCCCCCGCTTGATGGCGAGATCCGGCGCCGACCTACCCTCGGGCTAGTGGGTTTTCCCCCTAACCAGGACTCTCCCACCAGCGATGCACTTCCTCAGCCGGGACAATCTCTAAGCTCCCGACCGGTCTCCCGGAATATGTGGTAGTGTAGTGCATGTTAGTGTAAGTGTGTGTGTGTAAGGGGAGAGGATAGGACAAGGAATGGGAAGGACAGATCGCGCGCGGTCCGTGGCTCGTTTGTTAGGGTACTGCTGCAACATTCGCCTGGTGTTGATCGGAGAAACCACGGAAAACTACCGATCAGAGCAGCCGGCCGCTAGAATTCTCCTCCAGACAGCGACTCCTAGCTGAAAAGCTAGTGTCGAAAATCCTGTCTCCGTCAGGACTCGAACCTAGGATTTCCCGGTCAGAGGCGCTACAGTGACATCAGTTGATGCACTGAGCTACCGCTCCCTGTACCCTGGCAGAGCGCATGCGCTAGGTGCACAATGTCCCCTCCCAACATGGATGCAAGGGGCTTTAACTTTTTTACTAATAACCTTTCGCGTGCCACAATAAATGCCACTACGTGCCCCATGCGGCCCATGGAACGCCAGTTCGACAACCCTGTTATAGAAGATATATAGATTTAAACAGTAGTTTCCAGTACGGAATTCTATTGGTCGTGCGAGTTAGTGATGCGACATCGATAATAAAACATCGATGCTACCAATCATCGATGTTCAAAATTAAAACTTCGATGTTAATAAAGCATAGATCAAAAACCATCTATATTTTAAACATCGATACGATGTTTTTAAAGTGGTTTAGTAATCTTTAAAATAAAATTCATAAGCAACAAAATTTAATTTTTCAGTGACCGTGTTTATTAATTTATAATGAAGATTAAACTGAAAAGAACTAATAATAATAAGAGCAAATAAAAATACTCAGCGTGAAAGCCTGAGCGCCCACAGTCATTTCAAGAGGTCACAGCTTCCTGAGTTCGCCTTATGCCCATGGAGTATTCCGCAATTCCGTAGGCGAAGCACAAGGAAAGACGTACGAAATTCCAGGGCATCGGGGTCATCCAGAGCGAGAGATAGTGTGCTTGATGAAGATAGTGCTATCGGCGAACTCTGTTGAGAAGAACGTGAACTACTGTGACACTTCTCCCTCGACACCGTCTCATCCATAAAAGACGCATGCAAACCAACACAGCCTTCTTTATACAGAGTTAAATGGGCAGAGACGGTGTCAATCCGTAGGTGGCTCACAGGTCCAGGAGGAGGCCGACAGATAGCATTACGCCCTGTGTGTTTGAAGTGAGTATTGATAGAGCATCGAATGACTAAGCGCTCGTTCAAATGAATAAAGAAACATATTTTGAAGAAACGATATTTTATACACACATTTACGGTGAAAAAATTGTTGTCCTTGCTTTTTGTTAGTGGTGCCATGGCATACTAGCACTACCCTACATGATTTACATGCCACTGGATTTAAACATTACTTTTTAAGACAAACACTAGTAAAACGGATTCTTCCAGGACATGCATAGCGTGCTAAAAGTAAAATTTTCAGCTAGAGTGCTACAAGTGAAACGATGCTTAAGTGTTCAGATAAATTTGGGAATGCAACAAAGAAAACAAAATACTTTCGTTCTACCGCAACAGCTACTGCTGGTCTTAATATATCGCCTAGTGCACACCTAGCAAACAAAGATGCCGAGCTTTGTATGAGGACTCTTGCAAGAAACTGTGACCTGGTAGCGAATTCTCGGATACACCGCGTATACCGCTGATATCCTTAGTAATTCAAAGTGTATAATAAATAATTCATAAATTTGGTAATCCTCTAAACATTTAGTGATTTTGAAACCTTTAAAACAGATGCGAAAAAATAACTCTGATTTGTTTCCAAGAACCAGTCATTCTTCCACATCCATAAGCGCTATGAAGTGCGGTAGAGTAAGAAGTTTCAAAGAGTTTTTAATGCTGTCCAGAGAATTCGCTAGCGCAGGCGAAGGCGCCGCATGCGAGCAGCGATAACCTTGGCTCCTCATGTTTCGAGGACGGGGAGAGGGGAGGATGTGCCCCTGGACGGTCAGTAGCCACCGCAAAATGTTGCGGTAAACAGTCCTTCTCTGGTCGTTCATACTTTACGCTTCTCTCAAGATTTTGTGAAAATGGAGTGTGTGAATGATCCAGAAGTTAGTGTTTTGTCTAATTGTCTTACAGAACAATTATTGAGAACGGAATTTCATAGCATTGGGATTACAGAAGAACTCTAAATAAAAGACAACGGTAGAGGTAGCTACTATAAAGTGCGGTATACTTAAAATAATGTTCAGGATTCCCCATTGACACTGTCTCGCGTCCACACCTAGAGAGCCAATTCACTTATTCTCGATTCCATTCCTTGCTGTGAAAACATTAAATGCTGGTAACCCAACCAGTTTGACTTTAGGGGGGGAGAGTCACTTTTTTTGATTCCGTAAGTTTTTTGTGCTCTCGCCTAAATTGTGATTTAATGTTGCGGATCTTTCCCTCCATCTCCTGAAAGGACATAGTGTATTTTTTTCGCCAGAGACTCCATTTCTTCCCTCCTTTTATGTCTGTTTTTATACTGGGTGGACCAAACACCATAAAGGCAAGGAAGGGTGTGTAAATCCTCAGTAATTTTTAGAATAGTTTCCATCGCAAAACAACAGAACAGAAAGCACGCCACCACATGGCGGCTATTTGCGGGCTGAAAACGACGTTGTGCGGGACACGTCCAGCCTACGTACCGTTGCGAAACACATGTATCATGTATGTCATTTCGAATGGGAGACTGCGACATGCAACTTTTGCGTCGCGACAGCTCCAAACTCGGAAAAAAAGTAGTGGGACATCCCTGCTACTTGTCGCGATACACATGTTCCGCTAGGAGTTTTCTAGGCTTATGTTTTGTATGCTTGTAATAAAATATCGTGAATGTCAATACGTCTGTATAAATAATAATAATAATAATAATAATAATAATAATAATAATAATAATACCTTTATTGATATGTCGAGTCCCGGGCCATCAGGCCCGCTCTTCCGCCTAACCACATGTCATATATATATATATATATATATATATATATATATATATATATATATATATATATATATATAGTCCAAAAATGTAATATAATTTACAAATGTAAATGTAATATAGTCAAGTAGTAAGTATTTAGTGGGGAAACAAGTATAATTTAAAGTCAACTGATAAAAAGATAATATATGTGGTTAAACAGACTCAAAAATGTTAACAAATTTTTTTGAAAGAATTATAAATTCATAGACAAATTGAAAACAATTTGAACTGAATAACATAATATGTGCTCCAAATGTCTGCGCGCTACGCGGCAGCCTGGTATTCACTCCCAGCGACTGTAATCTATTAATACAGAAACATACCACCTCACCCGCCGCTCGACTCTGGAGGAAAACTCGCTAGTCGGGGAAAACCCACCAGGCAGGCTGCGTCCTAATACAATAGGAAATTATGCTAAAATGAAGTAACAGGTCTCTGGGATGTTTTCCTCAGCTGTTGACCATACTGCATGGGATCGTATTTTTGCTTAAATTCGTCTCCTCTCCTAAGGATGAAATGTAGTTCCGCCAGTATCAAACAAGTTGCAAGAAAATAAATTTTCAACAAAAGTTCATTAAAGTTATTTCTAAAATATATTAATCACTTCTTAACACTCCTAAGGAAGAGGTAAAACTGACAAATAGGTTTGATTTGACAACCGGTAATCTATAGTGATTTAAATTGTACAATGATGTGTTCTACTTTGTAAGATAACCATTCAGATGTTTCTAAAAAGATGTTAATGAGGAGCAGTTTTTAATATTTGTAGGTAATTTATTCCACTTTCGGGCTACAGTAATTGCGAACGATTTATTGTAGTAGTTGGTTTTGGTTTATGGAATACAGAGTACCTGGGATTTCTGAAATCTAGAGGATTTAAGATATATGAAATAATTTGTTAAATATGACTGGGAACCCATTTTTATTGTCTTAAAAATTCAGAAAAGCTGTGATACAAACGCCTATTCTTTAGTGTTAACATTTTGTTCTCTTTATAAACTCTGGAGATTTGGTCGTATTTTTTATATTATAAATGACACAAATATAGGCATTTTAAGCTCTTTGCAGAGATTGGGCGAGTGCATCTTTCAAATTGTTATACAAATTGTCATTGTAGTCGAAATGAGGATACAACAGGGTTTTTACTAACATTTCCTTCGTATTTCTAGGAAGACAATTATCGATACATCTAAAGAATTGTAAAGATGCATAAACTTTGCGCCAAACATTTCGGATCTGGTATTCCCAGCTTAGAAGATCAATAATGTGCGACACAGGTGATAAAAGTGATTTTATTTTGCTCCTAGGATTGCGCCATTCGGCCTATCGGCATCGTGTCGCAACCATTCCTACTCACAAAATAAAACCACTTTTAGCACACGTATCATATTATTTTGCACTAGCGTAGTCCGAATAAAAGCTTTTCACTTGAATGTATCATCCGAAAGCACCACGAAAACTAGTAAATCAATAAGTAAATAAATTTCTAAATAATCGCTAATGGACTGCAAATATTTCAAAGTCCGTTAAAAAGTATAATGATGATGACGTTTCTTTGCCATTATTTTTTGGAATAAGAAATCATTCTTGAGAATTGGTAATATTAATTAATTTTACTCTCCAACTAACGTTTTGTTCCTGATTTAAAAGTAAACATTGGATGACCATTGTAAATAAAATTGGAGTGTCTGTCCCTGGTATTTAAAAATTACTGTTTATACTATCCTAGGTTTATTTTGATGCATATGCTAAACACATATCAATTGTTTTTACGATTTCTGTCGATACTCGCTGGCTTTTGACAACCAGGTATCTCCCATTAGCGGGGCACCACCCCAGCCGCAACAAGCACGAACTGTAAGCTCTCTAATGGTCTCGCCGCATGAGTCGTACTGTAGTGTATTTAAGAGTAAATGTAAGTAAGAGTTGAGGATAGGACGAGGAAAAGGAAGGAAAGATTGCTAGCGGTCCGTGGCTCGTTTGTTAGAGTATTGCCCCGGTATTCGCCAGCTCGGAGAAACCATGAAAAACTACCGATCAGAGCAGCCGGCCGCTATAATCCTCCTCCAGACCGCGACTGAGCTCGGCCTAGCTATGTAGATAGTGTCGAAAATTCTGCCACCGTCGGGAGTGGAATCCTAGGACCTTTCGGACAGAGACGGTGCAGTGGCATCCATTGATGCAGTGAGGGCGACATAAGCTGGTAAAAAATAGTGCTATAGTGAGATTACTGTAAGAAGCGACAGCGTCATTGCAGCTACTACTTGGCGATTGCTGACAACAAAACTGCAGATTATGTCCATTCGCTCAATTTGACAATGTGTTCGTTTGCGATTGGCTCAATTGTAAATGGCTTCGAGACTTCATCTTATAAAGCCATCGTCCGACATGACGTTCTTCCATTTTGCGTCTTGTCAAAGTTGTCCCTTCGTAGAGGAACTTCTCTATTGCAACGCTGATAATTGCAAACACGAGAGCGTAGGATGGCAGAGGGCGAAACCAGGTGCGGGATGGCAGGGAAACGATAGAAAGAAAGAGGAGTTGGGATTGGCTAGTGCAACGCAGGACTGAAAGGGCTGGATACACAATACAAAGAACGTAGAATTATTTTTCCTCACTGATGGTACGTCGGTTGGTTGTTTAGTGATTCCGGGCGCGTCAACAGCTTAGGTCATTAGTTCCGTAAGTGTAGTGCATGTTCCCCCCTCGGAAGATGGCGATGAACTTCCCCCGCTGGATGGTAAGATCCATCGCCGACCTACCGTCGGCTGGCAGGGTTTCCCCCAACCAGGACTCTCCCACCAGCGGGACACCGCTCCTGCGGGGACTAGCTCTAAGCTCCCGACCGGTCTCTAGTGTAGTGCATGTTAGTGTAAGTGTGTGTGTAAGGGGAGAGGATAGGATAAGGAAGAGGAAGGAAAGATCGCGCGGTCCGTGGCCCGTTTGTTAGGGTACTGCTCCGGCATTCACCTGGTGTTGATCGGAGAAACCACGGAATTCTACCGATCAGAGCACCCGGCCCTTAGAATTCTCCTCCAAACGGAATTCGACCTGACTGAATAGCTGGTGTCGAAAATCTTGCGGCCGTCAGGAGTCGAACCTATGACCTCCCGGTCAGAGACACTGCAGTGACATCAATTGATACACTGACCTACCGCTCTCGGTGATTTCTTCTCCATTTTATAAACTTCGTTTTTGTGAATTGGCAGTAGACTTTTTATATCTATGTGTAATATAAGTAAATATTATAAATAATAAACATTGTATATAAAACTATATTAAAAATACCGTGTAGTAGAAGAATCGGTGTTTATCTGATGAGGAGTGGTTGGTAGAGACGTAGATAATTAAGAAAAATATTCCGACCATCTGCACAGGTGCTCCGACTGGGATATCCGGATGTCTGGAGGCCGTAAGAACAAACGACTTACGAGCAGGATTAACAAATCCTGTTTGTTTCCTGTGCTGTAGAATACACTTGCTAGTTAGTTACCGTTAATATAAATAGCTGATTTACCTACTCTTGTACGTAGCTACATTTTATTTAGAACCACGATATGTAGATGCCCTTTCACACGGTAATTTCCGACCACATTCTAATTCAGAAACTGTACAGAAACTTCAAGATCACGAACTACAAGTATAAAAGCCAAAAATGTTTACACAGATGGCCCACGTTTTATACGATTTGCCACTATATGCCGCCAGGGGCTCTGCCGGCACACTAGTGAAATTCTGAATTTTGCCTTCAGAGTACATTCATTCCCGACATCTGTGTACGTCCGTTCTGAGCTACTTTATTACAGTTATTTATGTATCAAGGCTGAAAAATGAATGATTTTGGACGAGGACCAACCGTGGAGCTGAGGTTGATAAACTAACCGAGTCCAAAATCATTCAACTTCCGCCGAGGTGCAAACAACTATTTTTCGTATACTCACCTCCCAATTTTAGGTTTGAATTTTTAGAGATATCTCATTTATACCATTCGGTTTTGTCGTATACATGCAGATGTTCTTCTACATTGTTACCTCTGAAGTTGTCAGTAGATTTTATTTCGAATAAAGTTCTAAAAGAATTAAATAATAACCAGATAGCATGCATTACAGTTATATTCAATGCAACACTCAGACAAGGTCACTTTGCCAACGACTGGAAAATTGCAACGGTGCTTTCGATCCGCAAGCCAGGAAAAAATCCAAAATATCCAGAAAACTATAGACCAATAAACCTGCTCCCCTCATTGTCAAAAATATTAGAGAAACTGATATTAAAACGATTAACACAATTTCTAACAAACACACACGTAATCCCAGATACACAATTTGGTTTTCCGATCTAACCACTCCACAATACATCAAATATTACGACTAACCGAATACATAGCGCAAGGATTCCATACAAAACAACACACTATCGCAATATTTCTGAATATAACTAAAGCCTTTGACAAAATGTGGCATCAAGGCCTTCTTTACAAATTAAGACAAATAGGCACTCCAGACTACTTATACAAATTTCTTAAAAGTTTTTTAAATCAAAGGAAGTTCCAAGTCAAAATTAACATTGCCATATCACCCTTACGTCAGATTTCAGCAGGACTGCCTTAAGGTTCCCCATTGTCCCCAGTATTATTCAATATATATATATATATATATATATATATATATATATATATATATATATCTGATTATCCACACCTACTAGATTCGCAAATTGCGCTTTACGCTGATGACACTGTACTATTTTCAAAGCATGGGGAGATCACAACAGCTAGGAATAACTTACAAGACGACCTCGACATATTCAATGAATGGGCAAAAAATTGGAGAATTAAAATAAATCCAGATAAAACGCAGGCAAAAATTTTCACCCTAAGATACCCCATTACCCCTCCCCAGTTAATTATGCACAACGAAAATATTCCCTGGGTACCAAGTAAAACAGCAGTCAAGTATCTAGGAATGCAACTTGACACAAAACTAAACTGGAAAACACACACCAACACAACAGGAACAAAAACACAAGCAAAAATATCCTAACTTTACGCACTAATTAACAAAATATCTTCCCTTAAAATAGATACCGGAATAATAATTTACAAATCAATAATTAGACCAACAATGACGTACGCTTTCCCCATATGGGGAAATGCAGCAAAATCTAACATAAACATACTGCAAACTATACAAAATAAAGTTCTAAGAATTATCATTAAAGTCCCCTGGTTTATTTCAAACAATCAAATCCACCATGAACTGCAAATTCCCACAATAAAAGAACACATTTTCAAACTGTCCGGAGATTTCTTTTCATCACTCTCCACATCTCCCAGCGCCTCCATATTCAACCTTGGACGCACAGCAGAACCGAACTTACGTATAAATTCATGCTTCCCTAAAGACAAATTCCGACCATCATAAATCAGCAGGAAATTGGCCTCATAATATATCCTGCATTGAATAATCATATCAACGATATTTCTCTGTAATTTTAATTCTTTTTCAAAAGTAATTAAACATTTTTCAACATAAACCAAAAACATTGAAAGCACCCGTTCAGGGCACCCACAGCTAGGAAATAAACCAAATGTTATGTATGTTTCATTCACAACCCTGAAAAACGTATGTATGTTGAATAGGAAGAAAATAATTTTTTAAAAAAGTAGTGTTACAGTTGTTCAAGCGTATAGAATTTTCGGTTGGTTTTGGCGACTTGTTTCGTAAGTACGGAGAGCGATATTCCATGGTAATGGTTCCCTAAAATTCATTCTTGTCCTAGGCCGCCAAAGCTCACCTTTATGGCTTTTAAATGCTCTGCCAATTACGGGTTTTGAACTGAGGATACGAAAAATACTTATTTTAAGAAAGAAAAATTGAAGGGACGTCTTCGTTGTCGCTACAAACGTGGTTATGGTTGTAAAGGCTTTGTAGAGAGGGCAGAAAAAAAAACGCTTCGCGTGGAGGAAATCTTCGCTACAGAAGTAGATTCAGTAAATTCTTATTTGCAAGATGCAATGAAATAAACTCCCCTGAAAATAAAAAAAAAAACTCGAATCTCTCACGCCAATACAAAAATCACACGAATCGCACCTAAGCTAACAGCAAAATTGGAAAGAATGGAACAAACAGCAAAGGAAGCAGTTAGTGAACAAGTCTGCCGCTAGAAGAATTAGAGAAATACAGTACGTTTTCTGTAGGAAAAATTGAATGTGCTCAGAAGTTTTCATGCAGACATCGTGCAGTCTAGACTGCACGCTTTCTGTTTGGCTAATCCACACGAAAACTGTACCATGTAAAACGGTCATAAAAGATGTAGATGGTTCTCTACCATTGATTCAGAGGATAAATGTTTTGGATTTGACATTATACGAACTTTGAAATCAAAAATCATATTGTGTTGGACTGTGAAATTTTTGCGTGCAATGTTGATTTAACATTTAACTTTTTATTGTTAGTCTCTTTGTCTATTTCTGGTTTTGTAGAATTTTGATGTAAATGCAAGACATGTAATAAATTATACTATCCATTTACAATATGCTGTGGAAAGTTGAATCTTTGTACCATTTATAAATTAGTAGTGCTGAAACACAACATACATTCTCGCATTATTTCTAAATTTGCAATTTTCGAAAATTCATAGAGCATAACGAGAATGAGATCTGCGCCGTTCCTTTAAGCGTCCCGTTTTTAATACGGGGAAAATCTGAAGAAAAAAATTGTTGCGGGTTTTGAGAAAATGTTTTTTATAAACTGCGCAAATTTGAAACGAAAACTACGCAAAATCTACTCGTTTTTTCCAAATATTGTATATGACATTTTTAAAAGATCGTGTTTTAGAATAAATATTGTTTGAGATAAAAACTCTATCTTTGATTTTGAAATGTTAAATATTTGCAATTTTAGAAAATAAAGAGTACGATAGAAATGAAACTAGCAGAAATTTTCTACTGTGGCGAATTAAAGCCGTTTATGAGACAAAAAAAGTTCGAAAAAATTTCATGAAAACTACTCATACTTTTGAAGAAATTTACATGACTTCATTTCAAGATGTCTTTAAAGAACAGATTTCAATGAGGAAAAATCGTAGTATCCAATATTGTAGTTGTAGGAAGACATCGAAAAAATGTAGTTTTGCAATTTTTTGAATAATCTGAGATTTAAAGGAACATGAAACCTGCACCATTATTTCATGCGTTTTTAACGCTATCCAAGGACGAAGCTTAATAAAAACATTTGGTGTCATTTTTGAGAAAATTGTGAAGATATTTTTGAGGCTTCATGTAAAGTAGCATCAAAAACCAGGTGTCCCAATAAATATTAAAAATACATTACTTTTTTGAATCTTTTTATTCGTAAAAGATGTAAGAATGTAAGAATTTGTGTCGTAATTTGTGGAGCTCAAATTTTATTACATAATTATTGATTGATTCATATTGCATCTAATTAAATAGCAAAATATAGAGGTTTGTATTCTATTTGGCTATTCACCAGTACATACCAGATTATCCCAGTAATTACTAATTACTAAACGTATTAATTATTAGTTACTAAATAATAATAATAATAATAATAATAATAATAATAATAATAATAATAATAATAATAACAACAACAATTTTTGTCAAATTTGAATTTTTTCAATAAAATCCAATTCCTGTAAAACAAGTAAACAACAAAATAGGTTTTAATTTATGTGCCAGTTTGCATCATACTCAATGTACAACGCACACAATGTACTTAGTATCGAGAATTATAATTTAGAGAAATTTAACACTAATATTCTACCACTTAATGAAGGCACCCCACAAACTTTTTAATTAAGTTTACTTCGTGTCTTGCGCTTCTCTAAGAAAAAACTCAGAGAAGACCAAACTTTCTGTTGACTTGGTAAGTAATATTTTTAAACTTCTCATTACATTCTGAGTTTGGAAAACAATACTTTTACAGTTACCGAATTATTCGATTAAACAACTAGTTGGCGTTTAGTACAAGCAGCTGTCGCTGAATTAAAAGGGGGAAAACGTTATTCTAAAATTGAAATTCTGAAAAAATGTTATTCTGAAACTATATAATAAAATATTATTATATCCCAATTGTAGTACATGTGTCATAATGATTCTCATCCACTTTGACGACAAATGAAACAAAATTCTTTATCGTATTCATATTCTTCTTTGTAACAAATCCACTACTGTTGATTATTCAAAAATTTATTTATTATTCAATTAATAATTTGAAATTTTAATTTTTCAAACAACTTTGCTTCAATTGTCATATATACTCAGAAATATGAATGTATTAATATTAATTACATATTTCATTTTGAACTACTCTGGAGGATCACACCGAAGAGTAGCGTTTCAAGCAATTGTCATTTTGAATTGTTATTTGACTACCGCAAACCATATTCTTAATGTGATAAAATTAGGTAGGATTGCAGGGCATATGTTAATCTTACATTTCATTATATTTTGTTTAATCACTTCGAGATATAATTTTCAGCAAAAAACTAAAAATATGTGCAAATGCTTTATGAAAAAGTAAAAACTTCTGAATATTTATGTTGAATTAGTACTTACCAATTCCATTCACACAATTTTATCTTGCAAAACATATTGGTTATTTAATCCTGCGATTTTTAACAGCACCAATTCACTAAAATTTATATATTCCTTTGCAGCACAAATCAATGTAGGAAGCAATCAGAATGTTCTTGATGAAGGAAAGAATTCTAACGTAGAGAAGTTCTTATTCATTTTATTTTACATGCGATTTATCTTCTTAAAAATGCGTTAGATGCAGAAGTTGGCAACCAAGATTAGTTTTTGTATTTTCATGATATTCTGATATTAGCCCCAAAGAAAATTTAGATTTCTTGTCAGTAAGATGCTTCAATTACATACACACATGAAATTGGCAACCGGCACAAATGCGATGTTACTACTTTCGCTGCCTGAGAGGTACTGAATCGTCTTGCTTGCAAATGTCTTGCTTGCAGTGCTGAAGAGCTGGAACAAGTTGGGACATGATTTCTCAGGGCTTGCGCACAAAAGAAGGCATTTTAATGAGTATGCAAAACAGTGGGAGAAAATTGACATGGTAGTTCATTTGACAATCATTATGGCAGGTATCCGTTATTATCCCGTGTTGTGACTAGTGAACGAAGATATGAAAAATCAGCTGCTTCCAGAGAGACGTTCGATGTGCAATGGATTAGATGTTTCTGTAAAAAAGATATTTCTACAAATGTTTGTTTCAAATTTTCTACCACACTTCTCTGATGATATGAGGGATGTTTACAAATTCTGGGACAATATAATTACTATTTGCTTTGAACAAGAGTTAAATGAGTTACTGAAAATGTAATTGCAGTGTATATTTATCTAGATATTTGCATGCATGTATTGTAAGATATCCTGCTATCCAACGTAACTTAAAAATGTAATGCATCACTTATAATTATAATTACTAAAACGTTTTTGTGAAGTGATTTATGTGTCTCACGATTTCTGGATATTGCGTGTATTTATATTCACACTATTTCTCAATGCAGTGGTTAATCTTCGCACTTTAAAATCGTCACTATCTCCCCTTCCGTAACTACAACATCACGATGCAAGGATACTCTCTTATTTTGTAGTGATGGTATTGTGATTGGTCTTGAAAAAGAGTAATGAACAAAGCGCGATAGAAAGAATGGCAGATACGCGTTCATTATATTAATTTCAATATATTAATAAAATGTGTGGTTTTAACTATGAAACCAGTTATTAAGAGCAAGCCATAACACATTCAAGGCCGAGTATCTTTAATCTAAAGAAAAAGCGTGATTTTTTGTTGGGTAGAAGGTTCAAAATTCCTTCTAAACGAAAACCCTTAAATGTACAGATGTATGTATAGTACACAATTTCAATTAACCAACATAGTACCCTGCATTTCTTCGTGCGTAATTAAGGATGTGATCTGTCCGGACTACTATTCGGAGATTTTCAGACATCATTCGACGCTTCTCTACCTACTGTTGGGAAACTGTTCATTTTTCGGATAATACTAGCTGACCCGGCGAACTTTGTTCCGCCTTAACAGCCGATCCCATCTTTTTCTCGCGTCGCACTCACTGTGAGAAACTGTAATATCCTTGTTGCACTCGTGATAATAAAGCCATTGCAGATTTGTGTTTTTCTCTCAAACAAAGAAGAATTTAAAATAAAACGCTCTGATATTAAATAGACAATTAAAAAATCTATTACGTAGCAGAGCGTTTTTTTTTGGAATTGATTTTTGTTTAAGAGAGAAATACAAAGCTGTAATCATACGGACCGGCTGTTAAAGGCAATAAATAAGCAGATTTTGGATTTTATTAAGTTAAATTGTTTATTAGAAAATACAAATAAAAAATGAAGTAGATTAATCATTCATTATTGTTCCTGTATTTTGGTGCATAGTTTGCACTCCTCAGTTAAGTACCTTCACGCGAAAACATGCGAAATCACGCAAAAACGTGCGAAAACGTGCGTTCTCACACAGGAACGCTATCGAACGGGATAAACAGTATCCTGTGTCCGTCTCCTGGCTCTAAGCTTCCTGCTCACCAATTTTCAGCCAAATTGGTACAGCCGTTCTTGAGTTATAAATAGTGTAACTAACACGACTTTCTTTTATATATATAGATGAGAACATTCTAAGGAAATGATGAAGTGTTTTGGATTAGCACATACAACAAGTTTTTGGAGATTTCAAGAGATTACCAGCAGTAAAACTTTGTAAATTACTGTACCGTCTTTCGTCAGATTCCTTACTGGCAATATTAATAAAATTGGCGATAGTTAAACCTGATTTTTGTAAGGAAACATGCACATTTTCAAGAATTACTTCTAACAGTACTTTACCATGTAGCTCTTTCTTCCCAAGGACAGACGAGACCGGCAACTGCATTTGCTTGAAAGTTATGAACTTAACACACACAAAACACTTTACCCCAAAAGTAGCCGCGGGAGCCACCATCCTGAGCTAGACCCCATCGCATAGACCAGTAAGATTCTAACAACGAATCAGATACTCGACAATGTTTTTTTTTTCCTAGGGCTTTTATCCAGCCGACAGCCGGTTGCCCTTTACGTCCCGAAGGGACGCATATTCGACCATACACTAGACAAACACTTGCGGGATCCTCTGATCTGGGGTCAGCAGAACGCGAGGCCCTCCGCGACAACACACACACAAAGTCAAGGGACAAACAGCCATGCCCAAGGTGGGACTCGAACCCGCGACCCTTCGGACCGAAGCGCTGAGTCGGTACTCGCTCTTAGCCACCTCGGCCATCCAAGTCGGCTAATCGACAACGTTTCCAGCATTATAACGACACAATACACGGAAATGGAATCTCGTGGCTCTTCAAATCCACGTTCCACAGAAGCTGCGCAATCTAGACGAGATGTTCCGGGGCGGGGCGCTCGAGTACGTGAGGGGCGCTCGCGAAAACGTTCAGTTTCCGGGAAAACGAAGCTCATTAAGGCATTAAGGGAGCGCGCGCCAATTTTTGCTCCTTCCCCTCTCCGCCCCACCCCCTCCTCGCCCGCTCTGGCGCTCTGCGGGGGCGTAAATTAATTCCGCACCGCTTCATAAGCTGAGAGCTGTAGAGAGGGTCGGGAGGTGGCCGCGGAACCGTTTTGCTGCGGTCTGTTCCGCTTACGGGATTATCTTAATCGCTCTCCCCCCCAGGGGTGTCCATTGCAAACCCTGGTAGAGCACAGGTCGTTTCGATAAGTGGTGCATGCAGGTAACAGGCACGCGCAGCATTTATAGAAACATTTAAAAACCTAACGTCTTGAAGGATTAATGGACAACAGGTTTGTTTGTGGAAGTTGATTGTTATTAATTGAAATTACGAATGTGAGGAATATACTTCGTAGCTGTTGACGAGCACATAGAAATTGACACAAAACGTTCGTTGTTGCGAGATTGCCAGTGAGCTGTAGAATGGAGCAAGGAGGTGGCCGCGGAACCGTTTTGCTGCGGTCTGTTCCGCTTACGGGATTATCTTAATCGCTCTGCCCCCAGGGGTGTCCATTGCAAGCCCTGTTGGAGCACCGGCCGTTTTGATAAGAGGTGCAGGTAACTGACAGGATTTATAGAAACATTTAAAATCCTAAGGTCTTGAGAGGTTAATAGACAACTGGTTTGTCAGTGGATGTTGAGAGTTATTAATTGAAATTAAAAATGTGAGGAATATACTTAGGTGTTGACGAGTGCATAGAAATTGAGATTCAACGTACATTGTTGGGAGATTAAAAGTGAGTTGTAAAGAGGAGGAGGGAAGTGGCCGCGAAAGCGTTTTGCCGCGGTCTTTTCCGCTTACGGGATTATCTTAATCGCTCCACCCGTCCAGGGGTCTCCATTGCAAGGAAGGTGGTGCAGCACCAGTCGTTTCGATAAGTGGTGCCCGCAGGTAACTAGCTATCGCTGCATTTATAGAAACATTTAATAACCTAAGGTCTTGAAGGGTTAATGGACAACAGGTTTGTTAGTGGATGTAAATAGTGATTGTTGTATATTAAAATTAAAACTTTAGGGAATATACTTAGGTTTATTTGAGTCCATAGTAATTGAAAAACAGCGTTTGCTGTTGAGAGATTGCAATTGGAGATGCGTAAATCGGAAGGTTCTAGACTGGAATCTCGACATTAGCTGAATAATTGATTTGAATCTCTCTGTCTGTCTGTCTGTCTGTCTCTCTCTCTCTCTCTTTCTCTCTCTCTCTCTCGCTTTCTCTCTATTTCTCTCTCTTTCTCTCTTTTTCTCTCTCTTTCCCTCTTTTTCTCTCTCTTTCCCTCTCTTTCTCTCTCTTTTTCTCTCTTTCTCTCTCTTTCTCTTTTTCTCTCTTTCTCTCTCTTTCTCTCTCTTTCTCTCTCTTTTTCTCCCTCTTTCTCTCTCTTTCTCTCTCTTTCTCTCTCTTTCTCTCTCTCTCTCTTTCTCTCTCTCTTTCTCTCTCTTTCTCTCTCTCTTTCTCTCTTTCTCTCTCTTTCTCTCTCTTTCTCTCTCTTTCTCTCTCACTCTCAATGAAAACTCTAAATAATGACGGCTCGGGTAAGTGCGGTAAGTGCCCTGCAGACATGTCGAAGCAACTACACCACCTACCTACAACTCCGGGACAGGGAGCGCGCGTGATGCTTCCTTCCACATTCTGCCCTGGTTCGCCCAGTCAAATTACGAGAAATAAAAGACGTCATCTTCGTCAACATATTACAATACATATACAACATAATACACACCCAACTGGACGTAAAGGGTAACCGGCTGTTGGCTGGATAAAATCCCTGAGAAACAATTTCCTATCGTTTCTATAGAATTTTATTAAATTACAATTTAAATACGTAACTACTTCTGTTAAATGAATTGTTAATTTGAGGCGCATACTAGGACCTAAAATTTTATAAATGAAGTACTGGCCATCCTAAGGCTATCCTTCATAAACCAAAAAAATTGCGCCTAGTGTCCAATATCCGGAATTCAACAAACAACAAAGCTATATTAACAGAACCGGCGGCCAAGATCGCTAAGGTGATCTCGGAGCAAAGGGTCGTGGATTTGAGTCCCGCCTCGGGCATCGTTGTATTTGTGTTCGTCCTTTCCCCCCTTATCATCATCATCATTATCATATCTTTTCATCTTCATAGTTACCATCGCTAATGACCTATATGTTGATGCGATCTTAAAAAAAAGCTGTAACAATCGAGAGGATCGTAGAGGACCGAGATAAATAGGGGGTTTTTGCACGGCGAGGCGTTACAGCAATCGACAGCACTATCGATTTTCTGCGCACGCAGAAATGTTTGTAAAGTAATATTTTATTGTATATTGAAACGCAAGAACATCTTCCAGTCATCCAATACATTTTTCTGTATTATACCCGAAATATAACACAGGTTTCTTAAGCGACCTTAAAATAATTTAGAAAATAATGAATTCGCAGTAAAAATAGCAGCAGTGCCAGCGCGACGAAGGGGGATAATGGTTTCTTAGCTGCGCGTGGGCGTCGCGGGGAAGGTCGTGGGCGCAGGAGCAGGCGTCGCCAGTTCGTGTGTCGCTTGGGCCGATTGCTTCGCCCCGAGGCACGTCCCTCGGTGACGTCATAATTCTACGTGCACCCGCCGCGTCACGAGCAGGCTGCTCGTTAACGGAGGCCGCGTCGTCGTCTAAGGGCGCATCTGAGCCAAGGCCCCGCGGAACTTTTAAAGAGGACAGGCGCACTTTGCCAGATGAAGCGTTTATCTGTTTATTTACTTAAACCAAAAAAATAGTTATTTTTTTAAATTTATTTTACGTCAAAAAACAGTTGAAACTGCGTATGACGTGCTATGGGGAGAAGTTAATTCTGTGCACATTTTCAAAATCCTATGATCCCTACACTAAGTCATATACATGAATTTTGAAATTTAAATTTAAAAAAAAGCTCTCATGTAATAAAATTGATTTTCAAGGATATAAAAGAAATACATTTTGGGCTCTTATCCATGATGTCCTTCGTCAAGGAATAATACTTCCTGCCGCAACAACATGGAAACGATAATTTGAATAACTATATTTCCCACTGAATTCTAGAAGACGTAGCAAGACACAGAAGCAAAGCAAGGGGCCATCTCAGCATTTGCTCAATGGATCAGGGAAACTGGACGAAAAACCTGATCGAGATGGGTGTTATTAACTGTGGATAATTATAATGGATAGTTATTAACTGTGTTTGTCATAGAGATATTTTGAGTGGTTGATTAGTGTTTCCGAGCGCGACAACTGATGAGGTATTAGTCCTGTAAGTGTAGAGCATGTTCTTTCCGCTGGAGGTGGCGGTAATCTTCTTCCGCAGGATGTCAAGATACGGCGCGGACCTACCTGGGTTTTCTCGTCAACCAGTGGGGCACCGCCCCAGCCGAGACAATCTCTTAGCTCCCGATCGGTCTTCCAGCAGGTGTGCTAGTGTAGTGTATGTAAGTAAGAGTGAGGATAGGACAAGGAATAGGAAGGGAAGATCGCACGCAGTCCGTGGCCCGTTTGTTGGAGTACTGTTTCGGAATTCGCCTGGTATTGATCGGAGAAACCACCACCGATCAGAGCAGCCGACCGCTATCATTCTCCTCCAGAACTCGACAGAACTCGACATAGCTTTCAAGCTAGTGTCGGAAACCTGTCACTGTCGAGATTCGAACCTAGGTTCTTCCCGTCCGAGGCACTGCAGTGACATCAGGTGACGCCCTGAGCTTGACGTATGGGGTATAATTTATACACATTTTCCAAAGTTCCGGACGTTTTTCCCATTCTTTCACTATATTAAGTTAAATTATAAGTACAGTAAGCAACAAGTGTTTTGGCGAGATGTGCATAGGAAGAAATATTCGCAACCGTGTGATTAGAAGTAATATTTGGTTTTGCAGTTGAGCTATATCCCTTCCCTTTTATTGTGCTGTATGCGAAGTAATCACCTTAGGCCTATAACATACAGAAACATATAGAGAAATTGTGTGATGGTATTGTTGAAGAAATAACTAAATTTCCGAGAAAAAAACCCCAAAGAGCTCAAGGAAAAATGCGCATATATTGAAGCAACATCCACATCCAGAAACGAAATGGGGTGCCACCTCTTCATTTATACAATAGAACAAGGGAAACTAAAGGAAAAATCTGGTCAAGCTGGGGGTCATTATCCCAAAAGCTGAAGTGCAATAGTTGGGACTGACATATCTAAACTTTTAGAATCCTACAATACAAATAATAATTATAGACTTCGTTTTTATGGTCACTATCATCGATAATCATATAGAAATATTTATGCAGCAGAAAAACCTTGGCCTTAACCCTTGTATAAGATTGTATTTGTAATGTCTCATCTGGCTATATGTTGTAAAATAACCTGCGTGTATCTTACGGGAATTTGTTGTAACGAGATGTTAATACTGACAGCAGATGATTGTTTCCTTCGATGTGTGTTGAAGTTATACAGAATGTCTTAGAATAAATGTTACACATTTCTAGTGCCTGCACGGGGTTTGAAGATAATTATATTTTGCCAATGAACGTATGGAAATTATTCTCGTGTATCGAGGTTACACAAAAGACAATTGCTGATGATTATTCGGCAATTTATCGTGCACTGGCTTTCAGCAAAGTGATTTCGTGTACGTGCCTAACACCAGTGCGTGAGAGACCTCACTCCCTGAATGAAGATGATGCAGTACGCCAGGAAACTCTCTCCGCAGTTGCAGCAGTGGCTGGTGAGTGTGCTATCAACAGAAATAATGTTGGAAGCACGAGCTGCAGCTTGTAACAAATGAAAACGTAAATTGCGAACTCACCACAATCGTAACAGATGCTGAAAGTACTGTCTCCTTCACTTGTTTCCCATTAATGCTTCGAACATAAATGCAATTTTTAATGCGAGGCCCTTACTCAGTTCTGCGGAAAGATTTTCCTGACGCACGTTACTTTAATGTTCAAATTGATATGAATCGAGCCGGGTGTAATCACTCTTGAAGAAATGTCTGTGTATTTATGTGGCCAAGAGTCCAAGAAACGATAAAAGGCTAAAATTAATGAATCATGATATGAAGACGATAACTGTTTCGAATTTTGTTCGAAAAATCTTTTTCAGAGAGAGATTGGCAGAAGGAGATCACAGAAAATCTGTGAGGGAATCTTTTCTAGTTGTATTTTCTTTAAGTTGATAAAAAGTATTAAGGTGTACGTATCAGAAACAGCAAGAAGTTCAGAGAACAAAATAAATGCATATCGTCAGCACCTATTCGCAAATGCAGATTTTCAGCAATGCCAATCATTCTTCCTGTCGCAATACAACAAAGAATGCAATTATATATTTCCAGCTGTTTTTGTAAGGTTCCGAGAATAATACAAACTTTTTCTCCAAAATGCCACGATTCGCTGCAAACTGATTAAGAAAAGAAATTGTTGTTGAACATGCGATGACAGGTGTTCCGGGTACCACGGCCGAAAAAATACAAAACGGGGACAACAAAGTTTCTGCTGGCACAGCAGGAGCGGCAAATGAAATTAAGCCGATTTCCTGGCGTTCAATTATACGGAGAACCACAGAGCTCGACCGAAACACGCTCTCCAACATTGCAGAGCGAAATACGCTCCGAGCAGGCAGCAGATTTAAGTGACAGATGGCCCGTATGTCCCGTTCCACTGGACGGTGAGTTCGCGAAATAAATTAATTCCGAAAGTCGTATTCTTTTTTCGATTTAATTTTCTGTTCGCGTGTCGATAATATTGAGAGGGAGATGGGATGTGTTCTGGAAGAGAACCGTACCGACAGCAAATCGAATTTTGTTTTATTGGCCGTACTGTATGCGTGAATTTTATTGCTGGTGCTTTTTATATCTGTTCGTCGTTTCGTGTTTTCCTTCATATCTTTTAGAAATACGGATGTTATTTTTAGAAATATTGCATCAATAATTTGAGAATATTTGTATTATGTTTTCGGGTAAAAGAATTGCAGGTGAATGAAGAAATTAAGGAAATAAAACTTTAGCATCATTTTATTCAGAACAATTTTGTTTTAGTTTGGGTATAAATGATTAAATCAGAGATTTGTTACGTACTTTTTGCTCAATTCAGTCTTTTCGCATTCTTCTAAGTTACACACAAAGAAAAGCTTCTAATTGGTTTCCTATATCGCAACTTGTGTAGATGCATTGTCGGTTCATTTGTTGCACTGTTTGATAGAAATGGTATTGAACTTTTCGTTTGATTTCAGAACGGGAATGCAATTTTTGAAACACGACTTGCAGAAAGAATCGTTTGCTAAACGCTTCATTTATATTCTCACCCGTGTCCAGGTTTTCAAGTGTTTATTTCATTCATTAATCGACAAATCAATTCCTTCTGCAGCATTTTGAATTATAAGGAAAATAAAGCATTTCAAAGCAAACACTTTTGCCACGGTTATGAAAGGTAATAATTCACATGTGCGTAGTAAATATCAGTCGTTTGACATGTGTTCGATATTGAGTTTTCAGAGCATTGACCTTATCCACACGATAACTTAGTTACACCGAGTATTCTTTTCTTTAAAATAGTTTTGAGACTACCCAAATCAATATTATATCTTAGACATACACAATGCAACAATTTTTCAATGTTTTCAATGTCACAAAACCCTCAGAAAGAAAGAAACGAAGTGGAAGAATATAACAAAATCAGTATTGCCTTGTTCCTTGCTATTTTTCGTACTTCACGGTGACTTAAACATTGGAAGCTTATCATCATTAAATGTAATTCTGCGTTTTTGTATTGTACGTCTAATTTAAAACAGTTTAACAAGTACTGACGTCTACGTATGAGTATTTCTAACCAACATTAAACCAAACAAATATGTATTTCTCAGATCGAAATTCAACAAATTTGCATTCAAAATTTTGAAATCGGATGGAAAAACTATTCATTGCAATAATGTCTTATACTTTTTCTAAAACATCTTTATAATAATAATAATAATAATAATAATAATAATAATAATAATAATAATAATAATAATAATAATAATAATAAATGGAGTTTGAAATCAAAGAGTGTAATCTTTCGATTGGACTGAAAATTTAACCTCTATGTTTTTCTTTTCTTTACCCAATATCATTAATAAAATTCTAGAAATCTGTACTTTTAGATCGTTCTGATAGTCTGCTAAATCAAAGATATATACCGTCTATTCAACCAATGTGTAGAGAATTACTACAAATCCAGCCCGTCTGATAACCATGAATAAAAAAACACAACAATAAATGCAACACGATTACCGGTGTTACTCCGATTATCGATAGAATGCGCTTCCAGTAAACGTCGTTCGGCGCACGGGGCTATCGATTGCAGCTGCTAATCGAGCAATCCATTACGACAGCCATCTTGATTCCCTAAGCGACCGTTCACTGCGATCGTGACAAGCAAATTAACCGGGGCTCATTCCCCCCTCCCCCTTGCAACCGCCCCCTGCAACTGCAACGCCCGGGCCGACACCCCACCCCTCTCGCCCCTCGCCTCGTGACCATCAATTATGCTGACGCTCAACTGTGGGTGAAAACGGATATTCTACACAATGGGCCATTGCGACTCGATAATAATACGGGCAATGTTTGGGCAGGTTGGGCATAAACGCTCTGATAAAGATTGTACTCAATTATTAAGCGTAGACGAGGGAAGAGACTATTTATTTATTCATTTATTTATTTATTATTTATTCATTTATTTATTTATTTTTTATTCATTTATTTATTTATTTTTTATTCATTTATTTATTTATTTTTTATTTATTTATTTATTTTTTATTTATTTATTTATTTTTTATTTATTTATTTATTTATTTATTTTTTATTTATTTATTTATTTTTTATTTATTTATTTATTTTTTATTTATTTATTTATTTATTTTTTATTTATTTATTTATTTATTTATTTTTTATTTATTTATTTATTTATTTATTTATTTATTTATTTATTTTATTTATTTTATATAGTTTTTATTTTAATTAATTAATATTTGTTTCTTTAGTGTCGGAAAAAGAAAAAAACTGTATATGACCAATGAGGAGAGGACCAATACGATACAACATGCGCGTTTTCTGAACCATCGGAATCTCTAAAATTCTTAAATCTGTTTGATGTAGTGTGGACGGTAATTCCCTGCCGAGTAGTACCTCACTTACGGGTTTGTGTGACAATGGAGTTTTATAAATGGCCCTTTCTTAATGTAATGCAATAAATAATAATTTTTCCTTATTTTTTTATATTTAGAGAGGATGATTATTTTACTTCTATTCACACGCAAGCCGGCCACCCTAGTTCGTTTCTGAAGAATTAGTGAAGCCATTAAAGACAACACTTGCTTAATGCAATGAAGTGTTCCTGGAAAGCGTTCGGATATGTGTGACAGTGGAATGCCTCCTGTATCGTCCTTGATGGAAAGGTCTCGTTAAGCCGATAGAAACCGAGTTAGGTAGACAACAGTCGAGATGCACAATTCGCACGTACACAGGTTGTAGATTCGTCTCGGTACAAGTTCCTTGAATTAGGGAATTAGACTGTTTGCTTAATCCTTCCGCTTTATAGACCCACTTCGGGACATGCGGTTTGAGGTGTTACGCTTCTATTTGTCTGCTCACGTCACCAAAGGGACTGTGTTCTGTACTTACGAGTGCATTTGGAAGTATAGCTGAAATTGGAGAAAAGGTTCAATGGATGATTTACTTTAACGAAAAAAGTTTAATTATAACGTCCTTCATCTACATCAATCACACTTTGTAGATGCCATAATCAACTTATAGTGATATCTTTTCTTTTCTATATCTTACTCAGGATTTATTTTTCCAACGTATCCAGAATTAGGTAATAATATATTCAACGAGTGTTTAATGATGGCCTATTATCACGAGTTGATGTTTAAGACACGAGCGACGTAGGAGCCAGTGTTCAAATTTCAACGAGTGAATAAAAACCATTATGAGTGAGTAGAAGTCTATACTTTCTGTACGACTTTGAAATTTTTGCTCTCTGTGGCTGATATTGTTGGAGCTAAACCAATGCAATGACTCCAATTTAGCGTCTGAGTTCAATATTTGGGTTGTAGATGATAGGGATTACAACTTACTACAAGTGTCTACAGCCCCTAGCTTGAATCTCTGTATCTATGAGCTCTAGAAAATAATAATCGACGATTTGCAGGCGTTTATGGTAGTCCATGCACTTACGATGACACACGATGATGAAGTTGAAATTGTAATTGCGAGAACTGAAAAAAAGAGAAGTATGAAATTCCCACATTTATTTTACAGTTATGTCAATTTTAGATTGTTATATTACTTAATTTACTGTTTTTAGGGTTCAGAACACGTTTAAAATTGTTATGTGCACTACAAAATATTTGTATGAAATCGAAAAGAAAATTTACACCATAAATAGAATGAAATAAAAACATACTAATTTTACCCAATTTAGAGAACAGAAAGTGCATTTTGGGAGAGAAATTTAGAAATGACTTATGGGAGAGGAATATAGAATTTGCTACTTCAAAAAGTTATATTGATGCACCCCTTTCACAATGTGCTTCTTTCAAGATTCATTTTCTAATAAATGAGTAGTGCGAAATGTAATAAGAAATATGAGCAATGTGCATATTGAATTGTTATAACTTTTTAGGGCGCTATATGTAAACTATATCCACCATAATATGAGTCAAATGAAACAATGTGTTAGATGGTATGAAAATATATCGAGGTAGGTGCTTTTCGTCTAATTACAGCTACAGAGCCATACGAGAGGAAAACACCCAGTGAGAAGACCATTATGATGTATGAAAAAGTTATTGAACAAGTGCAATATTTTATGTATCGATGTTGCCACATCTCGTTTGAGAGAGATATTGATTTAAACAACAAATTAAATACATTTAGAAGCATTTGCTTTTCAATATATAGATATTTAAAAAATATAACAAGGAGAGAAACAAGAGTAAAGATTTTTAATACAATAGCTGTATCAGTGATAATATATGGAGACGAAGCAAAAATAACTCCAGAATCCAGGCAGCCGAAATAAAATTCATGAGAAGCATTCTTCGCTATACAATTTTAAATAAAGAGAAATATTAAGAGAAATAAGGAATTGGGAGTCGAACCATTGCTGAAAAGAAATAAGAAGAGAAGAATGAACATCTAGGAAGGATGCCAGGCAACTGACTACCAGCTCCTCGTAGTGGACTATAGATGCAGAAGAAGGAGAGATGCAGAAAGGCCAAGGAGAAAGTGGACACCGAAACAGGTTCTGAGAACCTAACCCTTGAAGAACCCAAGAAGAAAAGATTAAAAGAAGATAATGCACTTACTAAAATTTATGAAAAATAAAATTTCATATTTTTAATAGGATATTTTATTTGAGGAATGTAATTACAAAACTATGAAAAATGGTAAAAAAACATACATCAAGGCGAGAACCGAAGTATTTAACTGGAAATACCCTTTAACACATTCATTGAAGCTTGCGAATTTATACTAAATTCACTTAGCTCGTACGTACTTGCAATGCCCCAAAGTGGTGGACGGTTACTCAAGGTCCAGAGTGATCAAATGGTCTCTTAATATTAACTTCTGCTACATGGTCATAAAGAGTTGCGAGACTGTGTTAAGTCTAGTGGTACTTCATTTTTTAAGAGTTCGTGGAACTGACGACTTTAAGAAGCTTTTACTTGAAGAAACTTTGGACGTTTTGAGAGAGAAAGCCTTACATGAATAAAGCCAGCAGGTAGGAAAGTTGCATTTTGTAAGAAACTTTTAATTGCCATGGCGTTTTTCTTCTAAAATGTCGAATATATCTTGAAAACAATTGTTGTTCCTGGAAAAACGAGAGGGATTACACGAACTATCATATGGTACTTGAAATCGTGTATAAGTGAAGAATGGTATTGTTAAGATGAAACGACTCAGGCCATCGTACTGAATCTACTTATTTGAATTTTGCCATTACGAGTTTGCTTTAAAATGACCCATTGGACGTTGTGGATGTATTATTTAAATACAGAGAACAAAGCATAACTGTGTTACAGTTTTGGGAGCATCGGATCGGACATACGTTTCTTAAATTTTGTGATATTTCGCCAGCATCAAAGGAATTCATTATCGAGCCACTTCACAACGAAACATTTCCGCATCCCTATTTTTAATAAACTTTTGTTTTTTTCTCTGTGTGACAAATCCACTTGCAACTTTTTCTCGTTGTGTTTTGGTACTTCTACCTCAGCGAATCCTATCGTGAAGTCATCTTCCAATGTGTACATTGCAGATCTCGTGTATCTTGGTCATGTGAGTATTGCCAGCGAATCGAGACTTAAAAAAAAACACTCAATGTAAATATTTTCATTCAATATTACCCCTCCCCCTTCAATAACAAAGGTCTTCTTGTATGGTGTATTATAATTTTTACCGCGGGTGACAACATTTCTCAAAAGAACTAGCTAGTTTATCACAGGCGTATGTTAAGGTGGTTAGAGCGAGATACGTGTTATGTTTAACATACCTTTTATTATTGTTTTATTGAACGCTGAGAAATTCTTCTATATTCTGGTAGAGCTTAAATCGATTTTACCGTCTACTTTTCGAGTAATGAGACTATAAATTTGTCGTTTTAACACAGGGTCTTATGGTGATCTGACAGAGCCGACCTGAAATTTTAAAATTGCGAGAAAACTAACCAGAATGGATTTGAGGCGTTGTTATGTCGTACATCTCAAATTATTTTGACAAAATAAATGTGCCAAAATAAATACCTACAACAAGACAACACCTAAAATCTATTTCAATGATTCAAATGCCTTTTGCTTCCATAAAACTAACTGTTGAAAATGTATTTAAAAACTCTACTATCACAAAGAATCAATATAAGTAATTTGAAGGTCATAAATCGTTTCAAATGGAAGAATTCTGCAACATTACACCCTAAAGTCTAAATCACCCCAAAGGGAGAACCGGGAACGGTAACTCAGTGCATCAACTGATGTCACTGCAGCGCCTCTGACCGGGAGGTCCTAGATTCGAGTTCTGTCGGCGGCAGGATTTTGACACTAGCTTTTCAGCTAGGTCGAATTCAGTCGCTGTCTGGAGGAGAATTCTAACGGCCGGCTGCACTGATCGGTAGTTTTCCGTGGTTTCTCCGATCAACAACAGGCGAATGCCGGAGCAGTACCTACCAAACGGCCCACGGCCCGCGAGCGATCTTTCCATCCTCTTCCTTGTCGAATCCTCTCCCCTTTACGCACACTTATACTAACATGCACTACACTACCACATATTCCGGGAGACCGGTCGGGAGCTTAGAGCTTGTCCCGACCTGGGCGGTGCCCCGCTGGTGGGAGAGTCCTGGTCAGGGGGAAAACCCCACTAGCCGACGGTAGGTCGGCGCTGGATCTCGCCATCCACCGGGGGAAGATCACCGCCATCTCCCGAGAAAAAAATACACTACACTTACGGGACTAACGACCAAAGCAGTTGACGTGCCCGGAAACACGAAAAAATCAATCAATCAAACCAAAGGGAGACGTTCACGCGCTTTGTGGATGGTCGGGACGATAAGGCGCAACCCAACACCACGTCCCACGTGGCGCGCTTCATTGACGAGCGACAAGACCTCGGCTAAAGAGTTCTTGCAACATCAGCACTGAGCAGGTACGCCAATCTCAAGACCTTTACCGCGTTACCCAATTTACCGAATACTTTTCACCCTAATCAGATGGTGAAATTTTGGCCATTATTAGCAATCACTGTAAAAAACAAAATATATAGATATGTCTATAATGTTACTTTTTATAATTTTGCTCATGCTAATTGTGTAATAGAGCTTTTTTATATTCAATATTATGCCTCAATTTTTCATTCCTTGGCCACGCGATCTGTTGGTACTATTTAAGTAACTATTGAACGGTAGGTCTTAATATTTTTACTATTATCGATCATGAAAAAACATGCCCTATACTTACGGGACTAATGGCCCCTCCTGTTGACGCAACCGGAAACAGTACTTAATAAATCAAATTCACATGTCCCTCGTCATTACCCCACTAAGTGCCTCCCAAGAACTCGGTTTCCACCGGGAGAGGTGGCTCAGGGCATCAACTGATGTCACTACAGTGCCTCTGACCGGGAGGTCCTGGGTGCGAGTCCCGACGGAGGCAGGATTTTCGACACTAGTTTGTCAGCTAGGTCGAATTCAGTCTCTGTCTGGAGGGGAATTCTAGCGGCCGGTTGCTCTGATCGGTAGTTTTCCGTTGTTTCTCCGATCAACACCGAATGCCGAAGCAGTATACTAACAAACGGGCCAAGCACCGTGCGCGATATTTCCTTCCTCTTTCTTGTCCTATCCTCACCCTTTACACACACATATACTTACACAACATATATTGACATGCACTACACGTCTACACATGCCGGAAGATCGGTCAAGGACTTAGAACTTGTCCCGGCTGGGGCGGTGCCCTGCAGGTGGAAGATACTAGTCCCTGATAGTGGGGGAAGATCACAGCCACCTCCCGATGAAAAAACATGCACTACACTTACGGGACTAATAACCTCGGTAGTTGAAGCGCCCGGAATCATTAACAGTCAATCAATCAATCATCAGTCTCCAAAAAAACTCGTGGCATAAAAAACTAGTTTTAACCCCTGTTATCTAGGAAGCATCGTTTGTGAGTTACGCGTGAGTATAATGTTTGTTGCAGAATTCTGTTTTGTATGTCATTCTTTGCAAAATTCTATTTTTTCGTGCTAAATAGGTTGAATATTGTACTGGGGAGTAATTCCCTATCCAGCAGTAGCACTCTTACAAAGTTGTGTGTGGATAGTTGCCTACAAATCGTCAAAAAGTGTCAGCTATACTTAGCGGGTTTAATATAGAAAATAGAATATTCTTAAAAAAAATTGGATTTCTGATGGCACATCTCATCAACTGCAAAGTGAACATGTGGTGGAAGCTGTTAAGTCTTCTCCAACAGCTCTGCTGCTTGATGGCCCTTGATGCTGCCGTAATGGTCAGATAAAGAATCCTTGCGGAACCCCGAAGTAACTGGTCGTTATACAGACTCCTCACCCCACCCTTTCAACCGTGGGGCGTGCAATTTCTGCTGCATCAGTGGCCACAGATGCTCTGACGTCTTCCCGTCTTCTTCTTTAACTTTATTCGTCTCCTAGAGAGCCTTGCGAGCACAATAAGCTCACAGCATCTGTAGGAAAAATTGATCAGTAAATAATAGGGCATTGGTGAGAAAGAAAGACCTGTTATCTTTAAGTTTGATATTTATTAATTAAAAATGCTAATGCACAAATCTAGTAAGGTAAAATACTTCCAATAAGAAAGTAATATTTATCATAAAAATTACTACAGTTTAACCTATATTACTATAATATATTTAAAACCTACATCCATTAGAAATTAAATGCTAAATTGGAACATTTTGTATTTAGTTGAAGATACCCTGTGTCATGGAACAAGTTTTCAGATAAAACGACGTGTCAAATGTATCAATGAAGAAAGGTACTTCTGAAAACCGAAAGAGACACTAAACAAACCAAGATTTACTAGAAAATGACATAGTGTAGATTGAGAAAAATGCATTGGTAAAATGCAAAGAAATGAACAAACGCAGACGTGTTCTTCGCAGTTAATTTAATGAAACAACTAGAAAACAATTCATGCAAGCAGAAGAAATTTTTGAGTGGTAAATAGAGAACCTGTGGAGAAATTAGATGAATGTGGAGTGAAATGATGAACGGGTCCTGGCGTATTGTAACAACTGGTGACCTGAAACACCAACAGTGTTTCACTAATAATACAACACTAATATACATACAACTTAAAAATATAGGTATGTATTGGGTACTTTTAGGGTCAGATTAATACGACTTTTGAAAGATAGTGGTGTCCTTAGACCTGGAAGCTGTTTTTATTTATTAACCTCGCGTGAAAATAAAGTAGATTTGTGGTAAGTGTAACATAATCTATCGAATTTAGCGTACCTGGCCGGTCTGACCTTTTTCTTTCGCCACACAGCTATAGAAACTGTAAGAGACGATCGTGGAAATCTTCAGCTCTATATTTACCCCATCCGATCGAATCTGGTATCGCACCACGGAAAGCTTGCTCACTGCCCATGACATGAGCCATCTGATTGACAGTTTGGTGTTTCCGGGCTCGTCAACTAAGGCCATTAGTCCCGTATGTGTAGTCCCGTAATGCATGTTTTCCCTCGATGTATGGCGAGATCTGGCGCCTACCTACCGTCAGCTAGCGGGATTTCCCTCAACCAGGACTCTTCCACCAGCGGCGCACCGCTCCAGCCGGGGCAAGCTCTAAGCCCTCGACCGCACTCCCGGCATTTGTGTAGCGCATGTAAGTGTAAGTGTATATAAGAGGCGAGGATCGGACAAAGAAGAGGAAGGAAAGATCGCGCGCTCGTCTGTGGCTCGTTTGTTAGGGTACTGCTCCGGCATTCACCTAGTGTTAATCGAAAAAAAACACGGAAGATTTCCGATCAGAGCAGTCGGTCGCTAGAATACTCTTCCAGACAGCGGCGGACCTCGACGAACCTATCTATCGAAAATCCTGCTTCTGTCGGGACTCGAACCCTAGGACCCTACGGTCGAGGGTACTGCAGTGACATCAGTTGCCCTGATCCACCTAAGATGTTCGAGGGGGACCACATTAAAAATACTAATAAAATCTCTAATACCAACTATTCTCTCTTTCTAAAGGTGCGGGAATCCAGTTCGGACATTACGCACGCGCGGTACTGTCAGTCTTTCCAGATCGAGAGAGATGGCCGGAATATACTTGGCAATGGTGAATAAGCACTACATCATGATTGATTGATTGATTACATTGTTTCATGGCGCCTACTGCTATGTGTCCCGTAAGTGTGGTGCATGTTATAGCCGGAATGTGGAGGTGTTCTTCCCCCACTAGAAAGTGCGATTCGGCGCCGAGCTACACGATGGCTTGCGAGGTTTCTTCATCAATGTATCTCCGCCAGCGGGGCACCTCCTTGGCCGCGACAAGCTCAAATTTGCAGATTCACTTTATAAGCCAGGAGGTGTAACAATGACCTAACATCATCGGCCACTACAGAAAACTCTAAGTATCGTGTTGTTCACGAGATGGTGAGTGTGTGTATACGTTTGTGTGGGTGTGTGTAAATGTGTGTGTATGAGGAAAGGGAGAGGAGAGGACAAGGATGAAAAATGTTTTCCACATTGCGACATGAATGTTTTCATTTTATTCCTGAGTTTCATGTAGCATCAGTATTCTTTATGTTATTCTTGAAATATTTCTTTATTCCAAGAACTTGAAAGAAGTGTAAACATTACGCGAATATTCTAAAACAAGCGAACACAAAGTACTTAATATTTCCTAATGAATCTGCTGTTGCAGATTTCGACAGTTGCATCGGTAAGGAAATTAAGTGCATTACCACTGGTAGTACCCTTTCAAGACGCTAATTGCGCTGATAAGTTCATGACACGACAAGATTTGCCATTGTTTCATGTACGCAGTCTTAACATATATTAATAGCGGCTGATCCTTGAGGACTCTAGGGCGCCTCTTCTACCGAAAAATCCACGGGAACATTCACGTACATAAATCGACTCATTTAATTTCTACATAAATCGACTCATCTTACTGTACATAAATCTACTCATCTTATTTTATTAATTAATTTTTTCGTGTTTACGGGCGTGTCAACAGAGTTGGTCATTAGTCCCGTAAGTGTAGTGCAGGTTTTTACCGGGAGATGGCGGTGATCTTCCCCCACTGGATGGCCAGATCCGGCGCCGACCTACCGTCGGCTAGTGGGGTTCCTCCTAACCAGGTCTCCCGAAATATGTGGTAGTTTAGTGCTTGTTAGTGTAAGTGTGTGTGTAATGGGAGAGGATAGGACAAGGAATAGGAAGGACAGATCGCGCGCGGTCCGTGGCCCGTTTGTTAGGGTACTGCTCCGGCATTCGCCTGGTGTTGATCGGAGAAACCACGGAAAACTACCGATCAGAGCAGCCGGCCTCTAGAATTGTCCTCTAGACAGCGACTGAACTCGACCTAGCTGAAAAGCTAGTGTCGAAAATCCTGCCGCCGCCAGGTCTCGAACATAGGACCTGTCTGTCAGAGGCGCTGCAGTGACATCGACTCATCTTACTGTACATAAATCGACTCATTTAATTTGTTTATACCACCAGCCACTGTTCAGATAACCACACTTTCATGCCCTTGCTTAAACGAATTATCAATGTTTTTAGAATAGGTTACTTAGCGGAGACTCGCTTTGTCGTCCCAGCTGTTGCATGCCAGGCATTGGAAGCTTGTAGTGTGGGGGTACTGGAAGTTGGACGTGGACACAATGTGGCTGTTAGGGTTCCGTTGAGCGTTTCTACGCGGACGTGATTGTACTAGGCGCCGATTACCGCAGTGGCGTTTATAAACCTATTAACTAAGCTAAGAACATCGACCGTTTCATGGGTTGCCAATCGTCCTCGACTTGAGAGGATAGTACTGCATTGGCATCAGTTGTCCTCTCGTCCTCCTTTGTACTTTAAATGTCTTCCTTTTAGTAACTCTTTAAGATTTGTTGACATTTATTTCATCACATGACTAACTTCTGCTACGTTGTGTCGTTTATTGTTTAATTTAGAATAGAAAACATGAATATCCTTTTTCTGAACGCTGACACTCTTACATGACACACGCATGTATGATAATGTCTATCTAAAATGAAAAAGAGACGCTCAGACAATTTTCATCTGCATTTTGCGAATGAATCTTTTCGTTTGAATCGCAAATGGAGAGAAGAAAGAAATAGAGCGGATATTAATCTAAATTAAATATTTATAAAAAGAAATGTGTTAATGCGATCGATTGTCCTCCCATTTACATCAACATTGTTGGCGACCCTAGTTTCATCTGTGTTTGTAAATTATTGTTTAAATTTTTGCAAATTTTGAAAAAATCTCTATTTTCGTATCACAATTGTACCTTTTCGTAATTGTCTTAGTAAGGGATTCAAGTTCAGTTGCTTGCAAATCAGTTGTATAGTGTGCCCTCATTGCAAGAAATTTTTGAAGAGAAAATAAATGAAATTATTCGGGCACATAGGCCGCCCCGCCCAATTTCCAGTCCAGCGGCCACTGATATCAGTTGCATATTCCCTTGAAATTGGACCCTTACATCAACATGCGACCGATTCTCGGAACACAGCTGCCCTGCAAAGAAACCTTATCTTCAACGGTCAAACCCCCGCCAACACCCTACCTGAAGGCGACTATGCGTCGGAGTAATCCCACTTAATTGCCTCGGGGAGATGAAAAATCCCAATGAAGCTCTATGCAAAGTAGCGGAAGGATACTGTACGCGTATGTTATGAACGTTTCCCAGAAAACTCCACATGGGCTTGTGGATGGAAATATCTCGAAATAGGATGGACACGCGCCGCCTCTGTAGGGCGCTACTCGTAATTCATGCATTATGCATGAGGTTTGCCATAAATTGCGGAGACTGATTCAGCGATATGAAACAGGTCTGCTCACTGTTTGTTTTCGGAGTAATTCTTTCTGTCCACGTAAAGTTTGTGAGTTGAAATAATTATATATTAATGTTGCAGAATTATTTTACGAATATACAGGTGTTTTACATATTTTAGTATCTATTGGCAATTCTGAATGGGAAGATATTATCGTGTAGTATGAGGTAATAACGCTTCTAAAAATACATTAAACACTTTATTAACCTCTGTAAGTTTCGAAATGTTTGGGTGAAACTGGTTTTGTAAAATCAGCATTCCCTCCCCTTGAACTACATCCATTTTCCTGCAATATGCTGTTGCTTTCTCTCCTTGGGTATAGAAGGAAGTAAAATATATCATCTCAATTTTCGTATATAAAAGGTGCCAAAATCGCGAAACTAATAAAATTTAGTATACACGGCAACTTGCATATGCATATCGTAGAATCTGGTTAAAAATGTAGTCTCCGAAGAAGAAAGACAATATTTCGAAGAAGCAAGTATTAGACATGCGAAACAAACGTCTAGTAGAAATTAACGTTTTCATGTGTATTTATGGAAACTGCATTGCAAAATCTTAATCACGTAGAACGACATTAAAGGTGTTAAAGTTATATTTGTGGGAAGTTCTAGGGTTTGAGTACAACTGGTGGAAGGATTTTCAACACTCCCGCGTTACATCATGTTTTACACTTACGGGAATAATGATGATATCCCTTTATGCGCCCGGAAAAAACAATTAATTAATTAATTAATTAATTAATTAATCTATCAATCAATCCAAACAATTTCGACACTGACCATCCATTATGGCCACAGTGGGCCTAATGACCAACCAGTCATTAGGCCCACTGTGCAAAGATATGGGGAAGCTACTGCGCACGTATCCGGCTTGAGCCGATAAGCTTCAGGCACCATTTAAAGTGGGAATTTTAAATGCAGCTAGATACCAAAATCACCTTGTTACAAGTTCTTACAAAATGATAAAAATCTGTAAGATTTATTATTTTTCCATTTTTATTGGGTTGTATGTTCTGCTTTATTTTCTATTAAATGCTTCAAACTGTTTCTTCCTACGTTTCTTAGTTTTAGAGCAAATATTTTTTTTTCGAAGCGAGTGCCAACTGTGAAGCCCGTAGTGAGTGAACTTCAAATGCATTTTCCCGATTAGAGAATTTTCAGCACATTTATGTATGTCAAACATTATAAACTATAAAATATAATATAATTCTTTTTGCAGCATGTAACCCATAATTTGCTCTAGCGAATAGTTAATGTGCCACCAAACGTTTCGTTATATGAACTGAAATGTTCAGAATAAATTTATAAACACTTATTTTTCTCAAATAATCAAATCCTCATTCTAGTTTTCACAGTACCTTTACGACTCTAGTTTATTCAATAGAACATATTATTGTGATTAATTTAAAAAAGAATTATCAAAATATATTAATGTGTTGTAGAGTAATGTCTGAAGAAAAATCTGCATTTTGTCCAACAACTTGTAAACAAATAGAGAAATTATTTTTTTGTAATTATTTAATCTCTAATCGCTTAAAGAAATAGAGTGTACAAAGGGAAACAAAATAGACACAAAATTGTTAATTATTTTTTTTCAGGTTGACAGCTTTCATAAACAGATGTATGAAGAACTTCTTTTAAAAATTGCACCTTTTATTTCAACATCGTGCTATTTTTGGTTGGTCTCAGTTGAAAATTATCACGATGGATGATGCCACTTTCAAAATGTTTCATTCTCGCTCTTCGCTTGCTATGACGCATGGCGATCACTGACGTCAGGCCTGCCTTCTCAAACAAAATGCATGTATTGTATCAACTGGTTCGTGACGTATCTGGTACTGCGCAGAAAGAGCAAAAACTGATGCACCAGCGCAGCATTCCCATGTCATTGCATTATTATTAGGCCAATAATGTGCAAATAGTAGACGCCACTGAAATCGTGGTTTTAGCAGCTTTAAGTAAACTTGGGTTTTTCTAACCAGGCATCTGAGGGTAGTATCCAAGATGGAATATGGAACGGCTTTTCGCGTCTTTCTCGATCCTGCCGCTAGATTCGCTTGATCTGCAACTAGGTCGCAATCATACAACATCTTGCAACTGGACCGGGAATGACACAAAACGTCGTGCCATATTCCATCTTGGAGATACTACCCTCAGATGCCACATTAGAAAACCCCAAGTATAAGCAAGACCGTTATTTATGATATGTCGTGTGTCGTTCAATTCTTTTCGTAATACCACCTTCTTATAAGAAAAAGTCCTAAAATAAGAAATACTTTCGCTTCGAATAAGAATATGCGTACTACATCTTTGGCTACAACCCTTTTGTTTTCATTGTTTTCAACAGATGGAGGAGTGTTAAATTCGTTAGTGCTCTTCTATTACATCGCGAGAACGCATCAAGGGAAGCGAAAAGTCGTTCTTAGAGGTTGACGGCCGTTAAGAATTTCAGCAGTTCTATCCATTAAGAACAATCCAAATAAATGAATTTTATGAAAAGGTGGCTACGGGTGTTATGAATGTCGTTAATGCGTACAATGGACGCTGGAAGTTGAGATTAGCATTTCGTCTTTATTTTTGAATATAACGGTACTGTATTTGAGTCGATATAACAGTCCTGTATTGTGAATCACTTTTGGAACAAAACCACCACTCGAATGAGCTTCATGATTATTTGAGCAGATCATTCATCATTCGTTCAGATGACATCGAGATAAGCCTGTGAACGTGCCAAAATTTTATTTCCGCAGTTGCGAGTTTGACCCCTTTGGATACAGTTCGGTTCGGTTCTGTTTATGATTGTGATGCTAATATTGGCACGTGTGAAGTTCTCGAACAGTGCAATTTAAAGAAGCGTTAACTTGGAACGACAGAAATCAAATTGCAAATATACAATCGATTTTCAGTAAGTGGTTCTGTAAGTCAGGTCTGCGGACTCATGGTCTCCATCGGTTTCTCCCTAAGAGTTCACGAGTATACTCCTAGCTAGAAAATTTCAACCTACATTTCACGTTTACGACTCTTATGTGCGACAGTTTACAACAGTAATTCAGGTTTCCCGATTCTTTTATTACAGGGAATGTTTTTCTTACGTAATTTGATATACGTATCTATTTAAATTCATTCTACATTTTTGGTTTTGGAGAATACTCATTATTTTACAAAAATAAAAATTAATGTCAAAATTTGAAAATTACACAAAAAATAAGATTACATATGCATATTTTGATTCATTTATCCTAATCCACATATTATGTAACTATTGACATTAATATTTAACTCTTTGATTCTGTTTGGAGTCTTTTTTGACCCCATGGGCAAATAATTTTTTGCAACATCCTGGAAATTATTCACATGAACTTCTTCTTTTAGATTGGCTATTTACGTCCAGTTTTACATATGTTGTAATCTTTTCAGTTTTTTAAATTTGTTTCGTTGTTGAAAACAATTTGATTTTTATGCGGTTGGAGTCAAAAATGCCAAATTTGCATCTGAATTTCAAGAAAAATTCTAAATACGTATACATTTTGGTTTTGTAATATTATGTTGCGGTTTCTGGGTGATAATTTGGGGTATTTGTCGATTACGATTCGGTAGTCCTGTATCAAGAATTCTCGTGCAGGGAAGATCTATGTATAGTAATGAGGATATGCTAGAATGTTCTTTTGGAAATAACATTATTCTTTTGCATTTAGTACAATAAAGTAAATAAAAAATAAAAAAACATCGTTTTCTCAATTAATAATTCCAAATAACATCCCGGCATCAAGTAAATTATTGTGTAAAACGTTTGATCTAAAAAAAGACCCCAAACAGAGTCCACGTAAGTATTGGAGAAAGAGTCGAAGGGTTAAGGAAACCTCCAGGATACTGATCTTACAAATAAGGGTCTGCAGTACCTAGAAATTTCAGAATGCCTGATTATAACATTAAATAGACCCCATCTTTACGTGCGAAAGGAATGACTTTCAATGTGGTTTTTCGTAACTCAGTTTAACTGCAATATATTTGCTGAAGTAAGTTACAACTGGTATCGTTTAAATAAAGCAAGCTAACCTATTGAATTCCCCATTACTGCATGTTCAGAGTGCTTTCATGCTGTTTGATATTCTGTTATTTACCTGCAGTCGAACGGAAAATGCAAACAAAACTTCGTTGTATTATCTCGTCGTCCTTGCACGTTATCAGCTTCACTGTATTACAACAGGGAAAACTAGTTTTACCGAAGTGTTAAGGGTTTGTGAGAATTCTAGAAGACAACACGTGTGCAAAAATATGATCTCGGTTTCCTGAAAGCTGAATGATTACCGCTGCATGAAGTAAAATTACACAAATGTCACAGCGATGAATTAGAGCACTTATTTACCTATTTATACATACTTTACTCACCAAGTGTTGATAAATATTTGGAAGTACACGTGTTAGTGAAAGATCGAAACATTCGATTTCTTAATGTCATTTAATAAATCGACACATATTGTAGATGTATTTCAGTTAGTTTTAGGATTCTCCCAACTTCCATTAATTATTGGTGAAATGTATATGAAACGCTTTTGAATGTATCTCTTAATTCCTACTGGTTATTTGCGTATTTACTTCTAAAAAAAGAATAATAATTTGGTTTACCCGACACTAAGTATCTATCCACTTGTATAAAATACACGCAAACATGAAATGAGCTTAGAATTCAGGAAATGTTTGATGAAACTGAATGGAAATAGTTTTTTGTATTATTTATTTCGTACTGGAGGTAACTATGAGTTATGGAATACATTCATAACAAAGTCAATCAAGGGAAATTGTATGACATTCCAAGTAAATATATCTCCTAAGATTTTCAGTAGTTTTAATAATTCAAACAAGGAAAAGTCAATATTAATTGCAAACGACAAGGAATTTTTTTCACTTCTGAATATACGGCATTAATATTCCATTGGATGATTTAGTTTGCTTCTGATTATTATATACGTATTATCCAGTTATGATATTTGAGCATCAGAGTCCCTATCCGCATACCGCACAATGTTTATATGAATGAAATATAGCAATTGTTGTTTGTAATATGTAAAAACAAGAGGTTTTCCGTCATGTACAATAGAAACTCTTTACAGCTACAAACGAGCTACATATTTGATTTGATCTCGCATCTAGCAAAACGAGAACTCAAAGAAACTCGCTCATATTATAACTGCCATACTCTCGTTTCAATTGTGAAAGCTGGTAAGTTTAAAATCAGTTTGGTTACTGCCGTTTGTGATAATCATGCTGATTAAGATAGGCATACCTGATTGTTTCTGATATCTGAGATGAACGTAAATTAGTTTTAGAAAGAACTGTTGAAGCACTAGTTAGCTTCTGTGTGATATGAAAATAGGCATAAGCCATAAAAACATGATTTAGAAAAATGTTAGTCTCCATGTGCAATTTATTCAAAACAAAATATATGCAAAAGGTGCAATTTATGCACTTGTTTGGCAGCGTTTAATATTTTATAGTACACAACTAATGCATAAATTACAAAATTTTATTTGTAAGTTCAATTCCACGCAAACCGGTGGCTCAGTGCATCTGATGCCACTGCAGCGCTTTCGACCGGGAGGTCCTAGGTTCGAGTCCTGACGGCGGCAGGATTTTCGACACTAGCTTTTCAGTTAGGTCGAATTCAGTCGCTGTCTGGAGGAGAATTCTAGCGGCCGGTTGCTCTCATCGATAGTTTTCCGTGGTTTCTCCTATCAACACCAGGCGAATGCCGGAGCAGTACCCTACCAAACGGGCCACGGACCGCGCGCGATCTTTCCTTCCTCTTCCTTGTCCTATCCTCTCCCCTTACACACTCACTTACACTACCATGCAGTACACTACTACGTATTCCGGGAGACCGGTCGGGAACTTAGAGTTTGTCCCGGCTGGGGCGTTGCTCCGCTGGTGGGAGAGTCTTGGTTAGGGGGAAACCCCACTAGCCGACGGTAGGTCGGTGCCGGATCTCGCCATCCAGCGAAGGAAAATCTCCGCCATCTCCCGAGAAAAAACATGCACTACACTAACGGGACTAATGACGCAACGATCAATCAATTACATGCAAGTCTTTTAAGATGAATTTGGACCACTAATTTACGCACACTAGCATGCGCACTACGGATCACATGCGAATACGAAAGCGAGGCACGATAGCTCGCAAATCGCTGTTAGGCCGTCGAGTCACCAGAGCTCAGTAACAGATGACCTTAATCCCTCTCCGCTTGCCTTAGAATTTAACCAGGATTGATATGAGCTCTGTCCACTGACTAAAGATCTCACAGAGAGATAGCTGTAGGCGATTGTCCGAACACAGCATTTGCAGCAGATTAACTACAGGAATCGCTAGGTAAGGTCTCAAATGCCTACGAGGATGAATGGATAAGCCCTTATCATACATGATTTTTAGCAATCCTTTCTGTGCTTAGCATAGGAATTAGTTTCGTCGTTGAGCAAGATGAAGGTGATACAACTCTAAAACACAATATTCTGTAACGTCCATTTCCATATGTTTCAAACCATTTGTAAAAATGACCAATAAAAAGCATAGTTTATGGAGAGAAAAAAGTTTCACACATCTCGTTACGGTCACCGTCTTACCTTTCTCACACATTCAAGCCATCCCAAGGAACATTAGTATATTTGTAAAGAAGCTATATAATAAGCCAATCATGTTAACCTCCTCCGGCATGAAGGTACTTGTACTCCTTGGGAACCTGGTGCTCGTGCGAGCACGGGCACGGTTGTTCGTGTCTCGGTGCTGCCGCTAGAGTGGCTTCATCTGCAGCACTGCTTGGTACGGTCGCGAGCATGCGACACCTAGCGGCACGACCGAGAAAGACGCGAAAAACCGTGCCATAATGCCACCGTGGTGACGGGCCTAGAGAGGCAGCTCTGTGAAAACCGCAGTGTAATGAAAGGTGCATAGCAGGGGCGAATGCAGCGAGTCAACGCGTCCACTATGGCTCCAGTTATCATTGGTTTGCTGGCATCAGTACCGTCTCTCAGTGCTCTTTGAAGTCCGAACGTGCGGGCGCGCGGAGAAAGGCCACCGCTCACCCACATCCTGAAAAAATTAAATAAATAAATGCCTGTTTCGTCACCCAACTATTACCTCCTTTCTCTAGTTGGTGAAAGGAGCGTAGCGAAATTTGCATGGTCAGACGAAAGAGCAGGCCCCGTGGCCTGAGTCTCGCTACGTAAAATAAGGCATCAATTCAATTCAATTCAATTGTTACATTTGAGCCGCGCTGCTCTACAATATTCAGGTTTCCATTCAAGCCGAGCTATTGAGAGAGAGATTGACCTCAAATTCATTATCTCAGCAACGCCGACATAATTCCATTTTGGGTCGCGCCGAGTTGCGAGCTTTTAACGTTAAAATTTACATTGGAAGGAAAATTAATGAACGAAATTAATACAAACTAAATAACAATACGTTCTCAAAAGCATTTACCAATTTCTGTGAGTGTACACAATCGGAGGATTATACACGAATTGAAGAAACATATCTTCCGTAATTCGTGTAATGAACGGTCATTCTGAAATGTTGCCTTGTAACATTGTGTGAATCCAATTGAATTGCGTTATTGGGTGTCATAAAATCCTTATTTATCAATAATAGTGTTTTGTAAAACACACATGCACTTTATAATTTTCTCGTAAATTAACTTCAGTTTGTATTCCATTCGTTAATATTCTCTATTTAGAATACAATGCTCCAAAACCACTTTTAGTAGCATTCATATTCTCTTGTTACATCTTTTGATTTCTTGCTTCTCATAAAACAGTGAATTGTCTTCTTGCCTGTCACTGGTAATAATTTTGATGTAAGCACTGGTCAGCAGTCTCCATTCATCTTCGCAGACCCATGTGGAGTTCTAGAAAAAACAGCAAGATTTTCTCATTGTCGTATCGGGGTGTTACGTGTCCGCCCTAGTTGGTCGAGCAACGATAATTTCCATAAGCGGATGCAGGCGTCGGCGAGCCAGCGTTGTACGTGTTCGTAATCTTAAGTAGGGATGGCGAAAAACATTGATGTTTTTAAAACATCGATATTATAACATCGATGTTTCGCTTTCGATGTTTTCTTCCGATCGATACATTTGTTCAGAAACATCGATATTTTAAAAAAAAAATTCTCATGATATATAAAATGTCCAGTATTTTTTTTGTGTGGTTTGCTTGCAAAAATAGCCATTCACAACTGTCACTGTTGTCAATCCCCTGACGGCGCGAAACCATTTGCTATTCGCAACCTTTCTCCAGTGTTATTAACTTTTTCGATTATTTTTTACGTGGTAATATCGTTGAAATGCATTTTGAACCATTACTACATAGAACATTGATTTGAAAATTAAGTTGCCAGTCAATTGTAAGGTAGAATATGATTTAAACTTATATTGACGTATTATGTATCATATTAGAACCAGAACATTTTACTTCGATATGCTTCATTATGCAAGGTTTGTTATAAAAGTAATGCGCATTTTCTGGGGAATATAGATTTATTTATTGCTCAACATTCTTAGGAAAACTCGTCCCCTGCATCAATGCACTTGCGGAGACGTGTCTGCCCCGCGTGGAAGGCATCCTGAAAGTCCTCGACTGGAATGTCTCTCAGGGACGTTGTAACATGCTCTTGGATGTTGCAACAATGCTTTTAGATGCTGTAACAGTGACTTCATATTAGCTCTTTTTACAGGGGGGTACCAGGGGGTGTTGCTCCGGTGTTGGGAAAGTTCGGCTTATTTTGAATCATATCCAATAATTCTTGACAGCGCGAAACTCGAAGTTTTTTCTAATGGAAGATTTTCCATCAACACTTTCGACACAAGCTTCGCGCAGACCTTACGCATTTGCATATCCTCGGGTACTATGTCATGTAGTGCAAATGTGGACATGTGCATGTGGACATATGGACATGGTCATAACGCAAAACGTCGCGCACACGATCCACGTTTTCGGCCGTTGTTGGGAGTCCAGAACGGGAGACTCCATGAACGGCTTGTGTCACTTCCCGGACTGTGACCTTGAAATGCAATTGTCCTTGAAGCATCTGGAATGTTGCGGTTACATTCTTTCCAAGTTTGACGCCAAACTTGATGGCCTGGCTCTGTTCAAGCGAATGCTCCATCGCGCCGTGTTATAAAGTCGAAAGAAACACTTGCCGCCGAGGCACGTTTTTCCGCACACCATTCTTCAGAGCAAACTGGCGACCGGCTGCTTTGGAAGAGCAGACCACCTTCCATATTTCCCGACCGATTTTACCGCGCTGCCATGGATAGTCTATTGTGGCGTCATGGAGAAAAACACACAGACATTTACCAGTATGTACAAGATTATTTACACGTGTGTACAATAAATAAATTTTGCTCCGAAACTACACACTTTTGAGTATTTCCCTGTGGATACCCCACATAGCTAGGGAGGCCCCGCCTTCACTGACGCATCTCCCGCGGCACTACCGTGACCTCGTCACCCGTGCAAGAGGCACGACACGCTCCAGTCTGGGCGTAATGTTTTGCGCATCGCGCGAGGTTCCAGAACAAAAAACCCCCGTGTGAGCTCGTCGGCTCGATTTTATACCTAAGAGTGTAGCCATCACGTGACCGTCCTTGGTGTAGGAGGGAGGCTCGCGTCTATCACGTGACCTTCCAGGTCAAGCTGGCGTCCACCTGGTCTAAATATATCCCAACGCCGGGGCGCCAAGCTATTCAGCCCGCAGGTATGCGATACTTCCGCTCCCCCTCCCACCCACGGCCGCCAACGTGACGTTACACTATAAAACCATGCGCATCACCTTCATAATGGATGCTAAATTTAAAACTTTAATATTTTAAACATTGATGTTTTTTCATCGACATCGAAAATGTTCCATTGATGTATTAAAGAATCGATGTTTCGATGTTTTGCAAATATTTGTCCTCACTAACTCTAACACAGACTGTGTCTTACCGTGTTGTGCCTGGCTCGTGCCTTGTCCAACGTTGTCTACGTTGTACCAACGAAGCGTGATCTCAACGTGCCAATGGCAGTGGTGAGCTCTTAGGCCGAAATGCTCTGCGCGGGTGGCGCCGCGGTGGTGTTTGCTCAGGCGCTGGCGAAATCCCGCAGCACACGCGCTGGCGGCGGCGGGAGGCGGGCACTTGATCCACAGTGGCGCGCGCACGGCATGCACCACGGCGCCACGCGACAACACCTTGCGAACAGCGTTGCCGCTTCGTCAGCGCTATACTTGGGTGTAGGGAGGATCGGTAAGAAATATTGGATAGATAGATAGATAGATTGATTGACTTTTTCGTGTTTCCGGGCACGTCAACTGCTTTGGCCATTAGTCCCGTTAGTGTAGTGCGTGTTTTTTCGCGGGAGATGGCGGTGATCTTCTACCGCTGGATGGCGAGATCCGGCGCCGACCTACCGTCGGCTAGTGGGGTTTCTCCCTAACCAGGACTCTCCCACCAGCGGGGCACCGCCTCAGCCGGGACAAGCTCTAAGCTCCCAACCGATCTCCCGGAATATGTGGTAGTGTACTGCATGTTAGTGTAAGTGTGTGTGTACGGCGAGAGGATAGGACAAGGAAGAGGAAGCAAAGATCGCGCGCGGTCCTTGGCCGGTTTGTTAGGGCACTGTTCCAGCATTCGCTTGGTGTTGATCAGAAAAACCACGGGCAACTACCTATCAGAGCAGGCGGCCGGTAAAATTATTCTCCAGAGAGGGACTGAATTCGACCTAGCTGAAAAGCTAGTGTCGAAAATCCTGCCGCCGTCAGGACTCGAACCTAGGACCTCCCGGTCAGAGACACTGCAGTGATATCAGTAGATGCACTGAGCTACCGCTCCCGGTAAATATTGGATAGAAAATGCGATATTTTTTTTTTAGATATACCGTCCTGATTGGGGCATTTTATATCTTCAGTTAAACACTATCAGTTTTAATTTATCGAGTGGAATAGTTATTTTAATTCAAATATTCAAATAATACATTACAGATGAATTGAAAAAATTGTAATCTTAGTGTTAGACGAGTTGTGATAAATTTATATCAACGGAATCTTCAAATCCATCTGTACTTGGGGTTTCTAATGAGGCATCTGTAGGTAGTATCTCCAAGATGGAATTTGGCATGACTTTTTGCGTCATTCTCAGTCCTGACGCTAGAGTCGCATGATCTGCAGCGCTGCTTGGTACGGTCGCGATCATGCGACATCTTGCAGCAGGACCAAGAAAGACACAAAAAGGCGTGCCGAATTCCCTCTTGGAGATAGTACCTACAGATGCCACATTAAAAAGAAACAAATAAAGATGGATTTCAAGTTTCGTGGAGTATTCCTATTAAATACCACTAATGCTTTGGAAATTCTCAAATAAATCCCCTCCTCGCTTCACGACTTGGGGATATAATAACAATTTCCAATGAACTGGTGGTGTTACCTACGGTAAAATTTAATATTTTTTTTCTTTCGGTGTTACGGTATTTCGTCGGAAACGTCTCGTTTTCGTGCGTTTGTGTGAAGTTTGTTTGAGTGAGGAATCAAATGATTTTTTCGAGTAGTGAGGAGTGAAAAGTGAAGTAAAATTTCTGGAATATAATTTGTCAAAATAATAAATTATAAATTGTTCACAATAAATTATCAAGAAAAATAATCAAAGCAAATTGGTTTATTCCTAATAAACAAATACATTCCCAGCGTCAAACTGTTTGTATCAATTTTTTATCTGAAATTAAGTCAACATTTTCTTTGATAGTCTCTCAAATTGCGCAGAATCTCTCGCATTCAACGTTTATAAAATCTATAGTAAAAACATTCAAATTAGTTATTAGTACTCAAGGCATATTTCATTCCCCTTAAAGAAAAAACGATTATCAAAATATATTTAAAAACACTTCCAAATATGTTTTAATGAAATTGATGTATTAATTTCTTTAAAAATTAGAGGTTTCAGTTTACCTATAAATTCATTCTCGTCTGAACGCTCAACCTGAAAGAAATGTTGCAACATTTATTTCCTATCCTGAAAACATATAGTTGAACAGGAAGTAAGCAGATATGTTTAAAAATCATTGAATTGGTTTTTCTGTATTTTCACCTTGTCCCCTGATTGACTGTTCAACAACAACAACAACAACAACAACAACAACAACAACAACAACAACAACAACAACAACAACAACAACAACAACAATAAAAATAATATATATTCGCATAAAGTAAGTTGGGATTTTTGCGTGGCAAGACCAAGGAGGTATTATATTGATTGAATATTAGTTTATTGATTACTAGACGTGGCAACTAAGGGCATTAGTCCTGTAAGTGTAGTGGACGTTTCCCCCCAGGGATGACGGTGGTCTTCCCCTGCTGGATAACCAGATTCGGCGTCGACCAACCATCGGCTAGCGGGGATTTCCACAACCAGTATCTCCCACCAGCGGGGCACCGCTCCAGCCAGAACAAGCTCTAAGCTTATGACTGGTCTCCCGGAATATGTGGTAGTGTGGTATATGTTAGTGTAAGTGTGTGTGTGTGTGTGTGTGTGTGTGTGTGTGTGTGTGTGTGTGTGTGAAAGGGGAAAGGATATGACAAGGAAGAGGAAGAAAAGACAGCGCGCGGTCCGTGGCCCGTTTGTAAGGGCACTCGCCCCGGCATTCGCCAGGTGTTGACCGGCGAAACCACGGAAAACTACCGATGAGAGCAGCCGGCCGCTAGATTTCTCCTCCAGACAGCGACTGAATTCGACCTAGCTGAGAAGCTAGGTATTATTCATCGCCTGGTATTCATCGGAGAAACCACAGAAAACTACCGATGAGAGCAGCCGTCTGCTACCGTTCTCCACCAGGCAGCGACTGAAATCGACGTAGCTCATAAGAGAGTGTCGAAAATTCTACCTCCAGCGGGACTCAAGCCTAGGACCTCCTGGTTAGAGGCACTGCAGTGACATCAGTTGATGCTCTGAACCACATCTCATGGTATTATGTTAATGTCTAGGGACGTAAGGTTTGTCACCTAGAAACGCTTGGCCAAGTGATGCGGCATTAGTTAATACAGTCGACTCCGTTTGAAGTGAACTCGGATGTAGTGAACTCTCGGTTGTAGTGAATTTAAAGTCATTGATCCCGTTTCACTTACATAACGTGCATAAGAAAATTTGTTTATAGTGAACCTGAACCTCGGCTATAGTGAACGTAGGAAATACAACGTAAGATACAATTAATTGGAACTCGCATGCTATTACACAACAAAAAGGGCCTTCGGAGAGTGGGACGAAGGACCTTTGGAGAGCACGTTTCGATACTTAGAGACAGAGCACAATCTACAACTGAGACAACACAGAGTATCAATCAAAACTGTTAGTCCCCAGATGTTCACTATAATCGGAGTATACTGTATTAGGCACACCACCTCTCGCTCGCACGTCCGTCCCGCTCGACGTGCGCACCAGGAGCGGTAGCTCAGTGCATCAACTGATGTCACTGCAGCGCCTCTGACCGGGTGGTCATAGGTTCGAGTCGAGTCCTGACGGCGGTGGGATTTTCTACACTAGCTTTTCGGCTAGGTCGAATTCAGTCCCTGTCTGGAGAAGTATTCTAGCGGTCGGATGCTCTGATCAGTAGTTTCCTGTGATTTCTCCGATCAACACCAGGCGAATGTCGGAGCAGTACCCTAACAAACGGGCCACGGACCGCGCGCGATCTTTCCTTCCTCTTCCTTGTCCTAACCTCTCCCCTTACACACTCATTTACACTAACATGCACTTCACTACCACACATGTCGGAGACTTAGAACTTGTCCCGACTGGTGCGCCCGCTGGTGGGTGGTACCTAGTTGGGAAAACCCCGTTAGCCAACGGTAGGTCGGCGCCGGATCTCGCCATCCAGTGGGGAAGACTAACGCCACCTCCAGAGAGAAAACACGCACTATACTTACGGGACTATATACCATAGTATTTGTCGCGCCCAGAATCACTAACAATCAATCAATCGATGTTCGCATCGGAGACCGATCGATCATCAAAACACGGGCCCCGCATCCTCGCGCTTACCCGCAGAAACGCGGCCCATGTTTAGACAATCGTTTCCGTGCTTCCGCCAGAGGCATCAGCAATCGTGACGGTTCGTCTGCATTTTATTGATTTCTCAACACATAAATGACACTCAAGCTTAGCACCTCTCGGTAGAGAGTCGATTAATTAATTGATTGATTGGTCTTACTGGGTGCGTGAACTGCTAATGTGACGGGTCCCGTAAGTGTAGTGAACTTTGTTATCGCGGAAGATGATGGTGGTAATCTTCGTCCACTGGATGGCGAAATCCAGTGCCGACCAACACATCAGCTAACGGGGATTTCCTCGTCAGCGAAGCACGTGATATGAGTTGTAGCGATATGTGTTGTAGTATAGTCGATGTAAGTGTAAGTGTGTGCGGGTAAGGAGTGAGGATCATAAAATGAAAAGGAAGGAATGATCGTGCGCGCGCTCGGTCCGTGGCCCGTTTTTTAGGGTACTGCTCCGGCATTCGCCTGGTGTTGGTCGAAAAAAAACACGGTAAACTACCGATCAGAGCAGTTGGCTGCTAGATTTCTCCTTCAGACAGCAATTGAATTAAACTTAGAAATGTAGCTAGTGCCGATTGCCCTGAGCCACCTCTGATAGTAGGGAGTCGATTCCCTCACGCGAGGAACCGTAAGGGATTGAAGCTTGTCTTGGAGGAGGAAATGACGCTTTAAGGCATAAGGCATTCAATTTTTGTAAATTGACTACCTTCGAAATACATGCCTTTTTCTTGAGAAATGCATTATTCATTCGTAGTAAGTCATAAAGCTGTAAGCAAAAAACCCTGATTTCTCCGTGGAAAGCTATGTGGGGTGGAAATACTACACCATATAATACAAATAAACCATTCAAATGAATGTTGGCGAAAGCCTTCCAATTCATGTATGGTTTGAAAGTGTATTTAATGTTTTTGGTTTTATTAATGCGCATTCTTTTAAACAGCTCCTGTTGCTTCTCTGTTCTCAACAAGCAACCGTTTTTCACAGGGCACAGACAAACAAGGTTGCGTGCAAACGGAAAATTCGTTATTCTGGTGTAGTGGAATCCAAACGAGAAGAAAGCTCTTGTTTGGTAGGAATGACGACGTCTCGGAAGAATCATATCGGTATCTTTTTTATGTTTTGGATATATTTTTCTAAGTAGATATATTTTACATCTAAAAATGAAAAAAAGAAACTAATCATTGATGGTTATCACGCAGAAGAATAAATACGAATATGATGTGTCAATTAGATGCCTTGGGAGAAAAAGAATCTTACTTTTGTAAAAATACGTACAAAATGCAAATGAAACGCAATGGCGATTCAAGTTTTAATATATTTGTCTTTTGGGAAGTGTTTCGTAATGTTTCACGTTAATTGAAAATGTATGATGTATCTTAAATCCCTTAGCATTTTCTTACCCCTTACTATTGATTTCGTAGAAGCTGTGTGAAGACAGTTTGATTCAGCTAGTGGTAATAAAGACTGCTTCTAATGCTTAAGAATGTAGAACAAATCACAAACCCGTCAAAATACGCAAATAGGATACTTATTTTGAAACTGAGGTTCTTATTTTTTTCTCGTTGATATAATTCAAAAAAGGGAATGTTAAAGGTGAGCTGGCTTAAATTTTTAGGTAATTTCCAATGGATGACTTTCATGCCGTAGTTTGCAAACTCTTGCTCTACACTCACTGCGAGTTTAACCCGTCCTCGATTGTTTGCGCTGAATTCAAAATTATGCCAAGCAGATAAATATTCCAACTCGCACGCAGGCAATAGCCATACGTTACCTCGCAGTATTTCGGTCCTAGAATTTGTGCGTGCAAATCATACTCCGCGAGCCAAACCTGCATTTTAAGGGATCTTGCTTTACGAGGAAAGTGATCGTTGCAAATGGGAATCTCATTAACTTTACAGAAAACTTAATGCAAATTTGAGTTAATACACTTCCCGGGCGCATATTTTTATGGTAGGCTCCGGGTGTTTTTCAGTACTGCCAATGCATTGGCGTAAATTCTACGCCCGAAGTGTAATCAAGAGGATCAACCGAAGAGGGATTTACGCTTTTGTGGCGAAGACTCATTAAAGGGATCGAATTGGGACGAGAAAACATTCACTAGGAATCGGTCTTTACGTGTTCAATCAATTGAATGGTGTTTTGAAGTTACTATGCGGCTTAGGCAAGATTGACGTTTTGAATGGATATATCCTGGTCAGGTTCTCTGGCAATAACAGATCCGATTGTAATAGAGTTTTCGATCAAGGGTTTAACAATCGGTACACCATTTGTGTTTCGCTATCCAATCTTTGCGTAGCTGGAAAGCTAAAGCTTAATTCTCCAGATTTTGCTTGGTGATCAGGATTTTCAGGGAAGTGGGATAGAAGAGGAAGAGTTTGCCAATATGAATTTACGAGTACACACATTAAAGAAAGTGTCCCTGGAGGGACGTAATTCTTTCTGTGGATCATTTTGAGAACATCTGAATATTTACAACGCTAAATTTCGTGATTTCTTATTTAAATGAAACGAAGAGAACACTAGATGTGTTAATACTTGCTCGGGTTTAACCCTCTCTTTAGTACAAATGTTAAATTTTTAAAATGTCTTAAAATTAATATCATTAACTCTTATCTGTCGTCTTTTAATAATTACATCGTTTTCATCTTCCACTATATTCCATACAGTTTGATATCTTGGTCGTTTTGTTTTGAAAATTGCAATAGATATATCGAAAGCAATCAATATTTTATAGGTTTTTTAAATCCAAAGATGGATGAACTTTTTGCTAAGATTAGTGAGTATATATAAATACAATGTTCAGCAATTTCGTGACTTGTGTCTTCGCAAAAAAATGTTCAGTGATTCCAATATTATGTTATGTATCACGTTTTTCAGTTAACAGCGGATAGTAGGATTTATTTCTGTAACCCACTACATGCATGTCCAAAACATTGTAAAAATACAACTTTTTAATTACATTCCAAGAAACATTTAACTCTATGTTCACAATGAATAGTCATTTTATTGTTCAACAATTCGTGAATATCTCAATTTATTGGTCTTGGAAAATAACTACTGAAACACATGAAACAATATGTTTCAGGTTTTTGATTCTGCTATCGGGTATACAGCACTTTTATGTTGTAACTTCGCTACAGATCTTTCTTTTGTGCAATGTATTCGCACGGAATCAGTGTTCTTTATAATGGTTGAGACTCTAAGAAAGTAAAAAGTATTATAAATATCTTTTCATTTCTTCAACAGTTACTATGCCATAAAACTTGAAATAGATCTGCTGAATTTGTGTGACACATGATGGAAGCATTTACACTTAGCAGTGTGAATTCCAATTAATAATGAAACAAAATGGAAACGTGGCGTAATAGAAAACGCCACTTCATCACATTGATGGTAGGTAATCAGATTCATGGTCATTGGGAATGAAACAGTCTGCGTTTTCGTTCGTGACGTCTGCGTTTTCGTTCTGAATAACTTTAATGTAGAGATTTTGTTATTTAGCTGGAACACGTTACATGGTAGAATAAATAATTGAATGAATAACTTGAAACCGGGAGCGGTAGCTCAGTGCATCAACTGATGTCACTGCAGCGCCTCTGACCGGGAGGTCCTAGGTTCGAGTCCTGACGGCGGCAGGAATTTAGACACTAGCTTTCCAGCTAGGTCGAATTCAGTCGCTGTCTGGAGGAGAATTCTAGCGGCCGGCTGCTCTGATCGGTAGTTTTCCGTCGTTTCTCCGATCAACACCAGGCGAATGCCGGAGCAGTACCCTACCAAACGGGCCACGGACCGCGCGCGATCTGTCTTTCCTCTTCCTTGTCCTAACCTCTCTCCTTACACACACACACTAACATGCACTACACTACCACATATTCCGGGAGACCGGAGGAGGTTAGAGCTTGTCCCGGCTGGGGCGGTGGGGCTGGTCCCCCGCTGGTAGGAGAGTCCTGGATAAGGGGAAACCCCACTAGCCGACGGTAGGTCGGCGCCGGATCTCACCACCCAGCGGGGAAGATCACCACCATCTCCCGAGAAAAAACATGCAGTACACTAACGGGACTAATGACCAAAGCAGTTGACGCGCCCGGAAACACGAAAAATCAATCATGAATAACTTGAAGAAGGTACGTCTTGAAACAAAATGACAAGGATACAGCCGTTCTGGTCCGGACACGTACCTAAAACATTGAGTGAAAAACAGAACGAATTCTTTAAGTAAAGGCCTGGGAACCGGAGCTAGAATGACTTCCTAAGCCAAATCATGACACAGATGAAAATATAAATGGTGACTAACAGTTGAAAAGGAAATTATCATGAAGTTCGTTGTTAAAATAATAATAATAATAATAATGATGATAATAATAAAGCGTTCTTAACATTATAATAATAAAATAATTTTAATAATTTTTCACTTAAATCCAACGTAAGTGTCAGTACTGTCAATTTGCAAAACGAAAGTTGTATTACTTTTAACTTTAACCGAACTTGGGGTTTTGGTTTCTATACCGTTGTATTTCATATTCCGGAGTACTCTTCTAAAAACAAATATTTTTTTTTTTCATTTTTCTCTCTCAGTTTTCTTCGTCGCAAAGCTTCTTAGAAATATTTGGGCTGCATCTCGCCGATTGCGTTAGCGAAAGAACTGTGAGAGTTTTTTTTAATTTCCATAAACACAATAACGTTTTATTAAATTCGAGGTGTCTGCCTGTCACAAGAGAACGAAAAATGAGAAGTATAGCCTGCGTGGGTTTAGTTGGAAGTTCGTGCCTTCGCTTGTGTTATTTTTAGAGACAAAGTAAGATTTTTTCAGTTCGAAATGTGTGGCCTGTTTTATTTTCGTGATAGAAATGACCTGTGCCTAGTCCGTTTCTGGATTCATTATTATTTCAAAGACACCCTCGAATTTGTACGCTTGGAACCTTACGAAAACCCGCAAAATACAAGTAATGCATTTCAGAACTTGTGTTTTGACATTTTCTATTGAAAACCTTGTTCAGAGTCTTGGGTGGCCTATGACGTTTCAACATTTTTGTTACTTGATTTAAGGATTTGAAGCCAAGATTGCATTGATGATAAGTGTTTACCAGCATGATGTCATCAATACCTTTTAATATACTAGAGGACGATTTTAGTGGGCATTTAAAATAATAATTTATTCTTTTTCCAGCATACTTGTTTTTCATGAGTTTTTAATATCGTTTGTATAACCTTTTGAAATCACGGTATTGCAGAAAACTACGCATTGAATTTTTTTGTCAGTTTTTGTTACGTGTTCAAGAGTATTTTTTAAACAATGCTTTAAATGACTATATTAAATCAGCGTATGGTAGTTAAAATCTATAATATTTTAAGGTGGTATGGATTTGTCTTTATAGACGTGTGATGTGATGCGTAAATTTTCATCTGTTTTTCTTAAATTAAAAACATGTGAACGAGGGGATGAAGGAAATGCAGGAAAGAAATTGTAGGATAATTGTGAAATGTGTTCTACTGTGGGTATTGGAAGTTCATGTATTTGGATATTGGGAATATTCCAGAGTTCCTACCTTTTTGGAACATTATTTTGCTAAAAATGTAGATTTCATTTTGCACCATTTCCTCAAACTGATCATGCATATTTCATTGAAGATTTTATTATGGATTTGTTTGATGGTAAACACGTTTCAGTTCTGAGGAAGTACTTATTTTATATTAATAGATACAGTTGAGAGATATTAACTTGCGTTTTTCTGCAATCTGTTGAATATGTGCTGTGAAAGTCAGTGTTGTATCGATCAGACTTCCAAGAAATTTGCCTAAGGGTATTGTTTTGCAACCAAGATATTGTAATACTCTTCTCGAATTTTTATACTCTCTGTTAAATCTTGACTATTTACTTACGTCCCAAGTTATATTCTCCGTTCAGAATTGTCTAAGATCTTTTCAGGTGAGCTAAAACCGATATTGAATTGAGTACTATAAATAAAATAAATAAAATAAATAAAATAAATAAAATAAATAAAATAAATAAAATAAATAAAATAAATAAAATAAATAAAATAAATAAAATAAATAAAATAAATAAATAAAATAAATAAAATAAATAAAATAAATAAAATAAATAAAATAAATAAAATAAATAAAATAAATAAAATAAATAAAATAAATAAATAAATAAAAACTAAGGGGGGATTTAACTTTAAATAAAACATTTAATTTTTTAACTTTAATGGAACATTTTTTAAATTTTTGTGTTTTAAAATGTCAAGTTTAATTTTTGTTATTTGCAGTTTTAGGTCGGCATAAAAAAATTGCCGACCGTGATGGCCGAAGTGGCTAGAGCATGTGCCGACATAATGCCTCTGTCGGAAGGGTCGCGGGTTCCAGTCTTGCTTTGGGCCTGGTTGTTTGTCCCTTTCTTTCATATATGTGTGTTGTCGCGGAAGTCCTTGTGAGTATGCTGGCCACAGACAAACTGCACACCATAGAGCTTGCAAGTGTGTTTAGTGTAAAGGTTAATACGTGTCTCAATGACGGACATGGAGGGTACCTAGCGTGGATATTCGAAAAATCGGCATCCTTTGGAGCTGGAAAAAGCCTCCGGAAGAAAAAAGATTTTAATTGAAAACAACGTAATCAAACGTAAAAATGTAAATTAATTATTTTGTTTTGTAAAATATGCATAAAATCGCAGTCATCGAAGAGAATGAATAATTGTAACAAAAATGGTTACGTTTTGTCTCAATGTGGACAATAATACATATAAAAATATCTAAACTTCCAGATTGGGTAATTGTTAATATTATTGTTAATATCAAGAAAGCGTATTGTTAATATCAAGAAGTTAACTCAAGAAAGAGTGCGCAGATGATTTTCTCCCTCATTTGTCACATACAGTTTTGACTGTTTTTTGAGTAAATAAATATCTAAATATAGGTAATTATGAATTATGAATCATGGATCTTGTTTGCACCTTTTTGAAATATAACTTCCTTTCATTGCTTTCAGAATATATTAAAAACAAATGTCAAGCGTTGTAAAATAAACCATTATATGTATACAGCAGTGAAATAAATGTGAAATATATTGTAATGTGTATAAACATTTATTATCTTAAGGGGAGAGGGTACCATTAAATGGGACAAATTATCGATTTTCGTTTTTTGGCTAAATAAATGACACTGCACACATGTATAGCTATTTTTTTTCGTAATTTTGAAGGCATGTTTGGTTATTAATGAGTTATTGAAACATGCTCTTCTTCATACGTTGGTAGCATTAAGCTGTACTACTAAAGAAGATGACCCAGAATACGGAGTTGGAATCTTTTAGTAGGACAGTGGCAAGAACAGTGTTTTTCCAAATGGAGTTTGTCGAAAATGTACTTATTTTGTAATTAATGTGCCTTTTCTCAGACACTATTATTCACAATTTATTAAAATTTACAGGATACATTCTTTACAGTTTTGGAAATAAACGGGCATTTTTATGTAAACATTCTTAAATAATAAAAATATAATAAAATAATTTTTGCCCTAAAATGCTGAAAAAATAGGACAAACGTTATAATTAAAAAAAACAATTATTTTTAATCAACTAAAAAAATGTCAAAATAATAATAAAGGTCTTTAAGTGTGCGAAATATCAAAATTTTCTAAGAAATCATTTTCTAGAAAAGGTATATCAATTGTAGCAAATTTAACATGGATGATACACATGTATCCTCTCCTCTTAAAATCAATTTGGGAGTTAAGATAATAGCCAATATTGTAATATTGTCTTTACATAAGGAAGTTGAAGTTGGGGGTAGGTGGAGATCTTAACACAATACCGCGGGATGGGCTCTTCTAAAGGAATTTTGAAAGGAGCTCATAATCTTGGTTAATAAAACATTCGATTTTCTTAAAATGTTCAGTCCCTGATTTTTCTCTTTTTCAGCCTGTCGGTTTGGATAATTGCTATATAATTGTTTATGAAGACTTACTTAATGATCGAGAGCAAATGTTATTTGTGTTCATAATGAAATTTTTCAGAAGATTGTAACATTTAATTCGGCTTCTCTTGACGTGTGGGTAAACCGCTCAAAAGCAAGAAATGCAAAATGCAGAGAAAGGGTTGTAATAAATTTGCGAAAAGCTGAATAGAAAACATCGATGATTCTCCAATCCCGATAGACATTTCCCTATTTGTTGCTCATCTCCATTTTCAAAAATGTTCCACTTACATAGCTGTTGTTCGAGAGAGATGATATAAAAAGTCTTTCTAATATATTTAATTAAGGACGATGAATCGAAATTCAAGTAGCCAATTTTCTTCATAACATGAATTTTATATGCAGGATGGTCTGAGTCTCACCACGGAAAATGAAGCATCATTGAATGAATTTATGTTATCATCGGCATCAAGGTATATTCGCATCATCTCCCGCAATCCGGAATAGGAAGTACTTCCTCGTATGCCCCTTAATAACGTTCTTCGACATAACCGGTATATGTCGGCGCGGAGGACTTCTGGGGCCTCTATTTGCATGAGATTCGCGATACAACCGACTTAGGTGGTTCACGACATGCATTAATGTGACTGCAGGGTTTCTGAGCGGGAGGTTCTAGGGTTCGAGTCCCGAGAGTGGCAGGCTTTTCGACGCTAGATTTTTAGCTAGGTCGAATACAGTCGCTATTTGCAGGAGAAGTCTAGCGACCGGCTGCTCTGATCGGTAGTTTTCCGTTGTTGCTCCGATCAAGACCAGACGAATGCCGGAGCAGTACCCTAACAAACGGGCCACGAACAGCGCGCGATCTTTCCTACCTCTTCCTTGCCCTATTCCCACCCCTTACGTACACACACTTGCATACACTACTCTATCAGACATGCCAGGAGACCAGTCGGGAGATTAGAGAGTGTTTCGGCTGTGGGAGATACCTGGCGTGGAAAATTCCACAAGCTGCCAGGTAGGTCAACGCTGTACCACGCCAACCAGCGGGAGAAGATCTCTGCAACCTCCCGTGATAAAAACATGCACTATACTTACAACTTAATTCATGCGTCCGAAATAATTAATGAGCCAAACATTTACGCTACGGAAAGAGAAAGAATGTTTAGTATAAGAAAGTGTGTTATCATGAATCGAATGGGCAAATGAATTGCTTCATTTTACCAGAGACAAATGCTGATTTCTTGGGATACAAAAAAAACGTAACATTATTGACGGAATAGGGAAGCAAATATCGACCGTCTGCTGTATCGCACCGCAAAGTGGGAAAGTTATCTCACTGCCTCCTGCGACCATAATTTTGGACCTCCAACTCTCCTTTTCGAGCAAAATACCTAACAAACTCGTTAGCATCTTGGAAGAATGAGTTTGTTTGCAAGTGATGTTGTGATGAGAATCAGACTGCGACGAAATTCGAACATAGATAAAATACTTTCTATAGGTACCAGTATCCCAGGGACGAATTGGTAAACCAGTTAAAAATGGGTTGTGATGAGGTTGTTTTGTAACTGACAATTAAATTTCGTATTTGATCTGAGCCAGCCATTTTTCGTTTCTAGAAATTAATTTTTGAAGGTTAGCTTTTTAAATTAAATCACATAATTTTGATGAGTAATTTTATGCATGCAATTTTGTGTCTTTTCCTTTATCAATAAAATGTATGACTATTTCATCATACATTCCCTTACAATTTTATACTTTGATGATTGAAGCAACTGCGTATATAATATTTTCTACGTTTGGTGCAATATACTATATTATCGCTACAATATTTACTATTGTAGATATTTAAAAAAGTATAGAGATTCTTTTCAATCTCTCAATGAGTTAAATTATTTATTTTTTTAATTGCTCATTACCAAATATTTATGATCGGAGTGCAGTTTCAATGAGGTAGCCCAGAAGTTATTTTTCAAAAGAATTCTTATCTCACTAGTATTATTTTTGAAGGACTTCATCGTATGTTCCTAGGCACCGAGGTTCGTTGAACTATTTGGGTTCTTTTAATACCTCAGTAAACATTGTCATAACTTGTATTCAATCAATTGTATCTGTACGTCTTCGAGTATATTGGGTACACGTATCACCGTAAGTGCTTGTTTTTCAAACGTTGTCCTACGAAAAGTTTTCAGAAAATTTAGGAGGCAAATATGAATTGCAAATGAGGCACATTCATTTTATGCAAATGCAACATGTAATGGATTTTTTCAGTTGCTTTGTGGTTGGCTGGGAGCCAGTGAATAGTAATAAAAGCGTAAATTGTCCACATGCTAAAACAATTGCTTTAAGAGAATCAACTCTTAAAGACCAATAACGGGAATGTATTTTCAGCACAAATATATGGAGATATGAAGAAACCGTTTCATACGGCGAACGAATATTACAACATGAGAAATCCTAAAATGTACAAAAAGGAATTAGAAACCCGAAAAATTTCATAATGCAATGCATATGATTCTTTGATACTCTTTGACACAAACATTTAACATTTCAAGAAGACAACTTGCAGTTTTCACAATAACTTGCTAGTATGTTTTTAAAAGTGAAATATTACCAAACATTACTTTTCATGTTTATTTTAGTACAGATAATTCATGAGAATGTTTAGAAGAGAGAAAACACTGACCATTTCTTCATTATTTATCATATTTTACTCGTACTCCTTTTTCATTGTTATCAGTCATAATCGTATTAACAAAATTTCATTCAATATTCCTTTATGATCCTTGCGTCGATCTCACAGTTTTCCCCCGAACATAACAAAAATATTCATAGGTAATTACGATACTGAGCACAGGCCCCTGGAAGTGAGGACTAAATTTGAAATAAAAATATATTATTTTCGCGTCCCACTCTCAGCTTTCAAGGTGAAATTCTGTAGTTTAAATTTAACTAATACATGTATGGATACTATCTTTTTAAAACTTTTACTGTAAAAATTCTGCTTTTTTCGTCTTTGTATTAAGTATTATGTAATAACGTTCTTATTATTGTATCTAACTTTTATTTTTATTAGTTTTATTTCTTATCTGTTCCTGTTTTTTTACTGTTAAAAAATTGTAACATTCTAGTTTTTATTCTTCAGTATTATGTAATGACTTGGTTTTAGGTCTGTTTGGTATCTTGTGTTCTTCTATATTACAGTTTTGGTATTTAATATTTCAAAAATGTAATTTTTTCTTTCAATATCGAAATACATGAATGCATTTATATATAAATACGTAAATAAATAATAAATAAATACACACATAAATACGCACATAAATACATAAATAAATAAATTGGTCATTGAAGAACACATGACTACATACAAATGCCATAGAATTTACAAGGAAGTTAGAAATGTGTCATTCGTCGATAATGGTTGGCAACCTGTCTTGCTCTGTTGTTTGGTACGTACATGAAATGATTAACTGCGTCAGTACGTGGAGTTGACCAACACTAATGACCGTTGAGTTGCTAACCAGTCAAGGACAAATACCATATACGTATCTTTATTACATGAGATTTTCCATCACGTGCTTATTGACAAAAAGTGATAATCTTTGACTTCTCTACATGCCATAGAATTCTAAAACACTGTTTCCAATACTTAAAAATCTTACTTTTCTCTTCGCTCTTTTTATATTTCAGAAATCCAGACACTTTGTTCCAGATTTAAATCGATGCGATAGATAAATAGTTGATAATAGTTGAAATAGTTGCGATCCGCGACTGAGAGATTACAGATTGGTAGATATTAAGTCACAAACCAGCGCCTTTCCGACAAACGCGGAACATCAATAACGGGGCAACAGCGAACCCCAGAATAAATGGCGATAGGATTGAAATATTAGCCTCTAGGATGGCTTATGGGCAGTGTACTATCTTGTCGTAGTGTGGTCCTGGGCTCCAGTCCCGGTCAAGTCAAAAATAGAGTTGTAGCTTTCCTTGAAAATCGTCTCAGTTTATGTAGCTGTGAGACGAAGAAATGCTCAGGCTGGCAGAACTTGCTAGTTACGGTGAAGAGAATAGGTTATGTTCACCACATGTCGCTCTTGCCCACCAAGCATGGGCATTTAATCAGGATCAGGCATGGAGGACACCGTTGTCTAGCCGGCAAAGTCGGACTATCGACCCAAAATGCCAAATACGCACATACATTGAAATAATGTATGAATTTTAACACTGTTTCTACACACCCACACACACCCACACCCACACCTATATATATATATATATATATATATATATATATATATATATATATATATATTACAATCAAATTCTGCATGTTTGTGTTGAAATATTTTCCGTATTTGCGGTACGGCAAGACCATATGTGTTTTGAACATTTTCTGTACTTTTTGGTCATTTCCACAGACACAAATGGAGGTGGTCATTTTTTAAAAACAAGTTCAACATTAACTATGTTACTCTGATTTCACAATTGTTCTCTGCGTCGACAGACACTAAATTAACATCCAAGAATCGTTGAAAGATGAAACTATCATTAAGGATTTGGAGAGGTTTAAATAAGAAACGTCAACAAAGCTCAAACAGAAAGAAAGACTGAGAAAAACGCACGCTGGGTTCCATCGTTGCCCCCCCCCCACCTCCCCCAATTGGTAACTGTTCAGATGGAGTCTTAATGGAGGAGGAATTCTTGACAACAATTAACATTCCGTCACTCGTGCATCCATTCGTAATACGAGTACTCGCCGAATAATACGTTTTCTTTTTTCATTAAAATCCTGAATACACTTTTCTTATTAATCTGTGCTTATATTATAATTAAATACCCTAAGGAAAGAAACCGTAAATAATTACAAACCGTTTTTGGAGCGTTTATTATATTTCTGTCACTCGCACGGCCATTCGTAGCCCGCTTTACTTAGTTTCCTACATCTTCTAATACTTACGTTTTTGCACAATAACGAATGAAACGTTTAAACACAACATATGAAATATTAAACTCTCTCATATTACAGAGAAATATGTTGATCAAGGATTCAAAAACACAGCATCATACGCCAGTACTCGCATGTGGGATTCTGTCAAACACGCACAAAGATTTTACTTCAGAGTATGGTGACACGGTGCATAATAGAGATAATGTTATCGACCTCTTTCTCAGACACCGTTAGAGAAATAGAAGCATTGTTTTTATTCAAGTAAGGCTAAAATTCCTTTTCAATTAAGAAAGAAACTTCTGTTTGACTCATTCCAACGGCATGAGTGACGGAGTGTTAAATATCTGGGTTGCCGACACTTGCCTGCCGAGTCTCCCGTCTCCACTTTCCACTGTCTTCTCGAAAGACTTCATCAGTATTGTCAGTGGGCGGATATCAATCCCAGGCCCCATTGATTGGTTGATTGTGATTCCAGGCGCGTCAACTACTAAGGTCGTTAGTTCCGTAAGTGTAGTGCATATTTTTGATCGGGAGGTGGCGGTTGTTTTCCTCCGCTGGATGGTGAGATCCGGCGCCGACCTACCGTCGGCTAGCGGGCCCCAACCTGGTATCTCCCGCCAGCGGAGCACCGCCCCAGCCAAGACAAGCTCTAAGCTCGAGACCGGTCTCCTGGCATGTGCGGTAGTATAATGCATGTTATTGTAAGTGTATGTGTAAGGGGTGAGGAGAGGATAAGGAAGAGGTAGGAAAGATCGCGCGCGGTCCTTGGCCCTTCCGTTAGTGCTACGGCATTCGCGTGGTATTGATTGGAGAAACCACGGTAAACTACCGATCAGAGCAGCCGGCCGGTAGAATTTTCCTTCAGACAGCGACTGAATTTGACCTAGCTGACAAGCTTGTTTCGAAAATCCTGCCACCGTCGGGTCTCGAACCGAGGACCTTCCGGTCAGAGGGACTGCAGTGATATCAGTTAATGCCCTGAAAAATCTCTCCCGGTCCCAGGCTCTATCTGGTCTCCGGTACCATCGGGAAGAAGTAATTTCCTTACAACATAATAATATTTACAAGAGAGTTGCAAACAAAACATTGAAAAAAGCTTCTATCTTACAAGAGGATGTCCGTGAATCCAAAAGCTTTTTCTCCCATAGAGTTGCTCGTTCCCAGAATGTACTAGGACTGCCGTCCCATTTCGTCTCCCAAACAAAAGCTCACTTTACTTGCAAATGGAAAAGAACTGGCGCCATTCAGTGGAGCTCCCGTGTTGTCCTGTCCGAGAGTTTGGAGCTTCCTCGAAATCGCTCCTATAAAGAATCGATTCGGAGGCTGCTGCTACTCGATCTGGGCTGCACATTGATAGAGTTCCGTCGACGCGGAATGGGGAATGAGGGAAGTCAGATGGCGTTGACTCGTTGAAGCAGGATTTGGGAGGAAATTATATGATTGAAGATAGGGGTCAGGTTGTGATCGTGAAGGAAATGTAGTGGAAAAAGCCAATGGTCGGTGTTGCGTATTCCCTACAGTCAGGGTTTCTTAGAACTTCTTGAGCGATTTTTTGTATTTTTCTAGATGTCAGCTGATGCTTTTGTTTAGAAATGACAGGAATGATGTGCTTTATTGACATTTGTGAAATGTAATCATCAAACTAGATATAATCATATCAAACATAATAGTAATAAGTTTATGAAGCAATAATAGTAGTTGTACTATTTCTATCTTAAAATTGGGACCAATAGTGTTTTAGAATACATACGATATTGACAAATTAAAGCAGTGATTCACAGAATAATTATCAGTTTTTCTTATCGATTTGTCTTAACACCTTCTCAGTGCCCAATCATTAGCTGCGATTTATCCATTTTAGAATGCGGTATGTATCGATCCCTGTGGTTATTCACATCTGAGCGCGCTTTTTCCATTGTCTTATTCAAACAGAGTACGAAATGGCGAAAGGATTTAGCGATGCAGACTGCTGCTCCAGAGAACAGAGAAAAATAGAAAATACGTTTGGAGACAATTTAAAAAAAATTGCAACGAGCGAATTAACGTACTGGAAGAAGATACAACAACACAAGAAATTGTGAACATTTGAAGAATTGGTCGGTCAATACCAAAAAATCGCATGGGCAAGAGTACAAGGTAATGCATTTTACCATTTGGGCACCACCCTAGCGGGGACAAGCTCTACGCTCACGACTGGTCTTCCGGCATGTGTGTTAGTGTAGTGCATGTGTGGTAGTGTGTGTAAAGGGTAAGATAGGACAAGGATAAGGAAGCAAAGATCGCGCGCGGCCCGTTGGCTAGGGCACTGCTCTGGAATTCGCCTGGAATTTATCGGAGAAACCATGGAAAACGACCGATGAGAGATTTCTGGTTTTGGTGTCTCTCTTTATCCTTTCCTCGTTGATTGCATTTTCGTTCGGTTCTCTCCTCTTTGGCTAAGCAGTGTTGGGTCAAGGGACGATCGGGGGTGGTGGCCGGCGTCCGCCTTGAAGTCGGTTGGTAACTTAGAGCTTGTCCTAGCTGGGGCGGTGCCCCGCTGGTGGGAGATACTTGGTTGGGAGAAACACCGGGAGCCGACGGGAAGTTCTGCGACGGATCTCGTCATCCGGGGAAGATCACCGACACCACCAATGATAAAACACGAGGACTACAGTGACGGAACAAATGGCCAGACGGCCAAAAACAGTTGACGCTCCCGGAATTATCAGTCAATCAGTATCATCATTTCCGGTTTTGGTTCTTACCTTTATCCATTGTTTCGTGATCGTATTTTCGTTCCTATACTAGCCGGGTGGTCGGTGGTCGGCGCCCGTCCTGGATTCAGTGGGGAGCTTAGAGCTTGTCTGGGTGGGGGCGGTGCCCCGCTGGTGGGACATACCTGGTTGGGGGAAACCACTCGGAGGAGACGGATAGTTCGGCGACAGACCTTGTTATCCGGGGAAGATTACCGCCACCACCAATGATAAAACACGAGGACTACAGTTACGGAAATAATGGCCACAGCAGTTGACGCTCCCGGAATTACCAATCAATCAGTATCATTTCCGGTATTGGTTCTTACCTTTATCCATTGTTTCGTGATCGTATTTTCGTTCCTATACTAGCCGGGTGGTCGGTGGTCGGCGCCCGTCCTGGATTCAGTGGGGAGCTTAGAGCTTGTCTGGGTTGGGGCGGTGCCCCGCTGGTGGGACATACCTGGTTGGGGGAAACCACTCGGAGCAGACGGGTAGTTCGGCGACAGACCTTGTCATCCGGGGAAGATTACCGCCACCACCAATGATAAAACACGAGGACTACAGTTACGGAAATAATGGCCACAGGCGATTCAGTGGGGAGCTTAGAGCTTGTCTGGGTTGGGGCGGTGCCCCGCTGGTGGGACATACCTGGTTGGGGGAAACCACTCGGAGGAGACGGGTAGTTCGGCGACAGACCTTGTTATCCGGGGAAGATTACCGCCACCACCAATGATAAAACACGAGGACTACAGTTACGGAAATAATGGCCACAGCAGTTGACGCTCCCGGAATTACCAATCAATCAGTATCATCATTTCCGGTTTTGGTTCTTACCTTTATCCATTGTTTCGTGATCGTATTTTCGTTCCTATACTAGCCGGGTGGTCGGTGGTCGGCGCCCGTCCTGGATTCAGTGGGGAGCTTAGAGCTTGTCTGGGTTGGGGCGGTGCCCCGCTGGTGGGACATACCTGGTTGGGGGAAACCACTCGGAGCAGACGGGTAGTTCGGCGACAGACCTTGTTATCCGGGGAAGATTACCGCCACCACCAATGATAAAACACGAGGACTACAGTTACGGAAATAATGGCCACAGCAGTTGACGCTCCCGGAATTACCAATCAATCAGTATCATCATTTCCGGTTTTGGTTCTTACCTTTATCCATTGTTTCGTGATCGTATTTTCGTTCCTATACTAGCCGGGTATCGGTGGTTGGCGCCCGTCCTGGATTCAGTGGGTACAACTAATGGCCACAGCTGTTGACGCTCCCGGAATTACCAATCAATCAGTATCATCATTTCCGGTTTTGGTTCTTACCTTTATCCATTGTTTCGTGATCGTATTTTCGTTCCTATACTAGCCGGGTGGTCGGTGGTCGGCGCCCGTCCTGGATTCAGTGGGGAGCTTAGAGCTTGTCTGGGTTGGGGCGGTGCCCCGCTGGTGGGACATACCTGGTTGGGGGAAACCACTCCGAGCAGACGGGTAGTTCGGCGACAGACCTTGTCATCCGGGGAAGATTACCGCCACCACCAATGATAAAACACGAGGACTACAGTTACGGAAATAATGGCCACAGCTGTTGACGCGCCCGGAATTACCAATCAATCAGTATCATCATTTCCGGTTTTGATTCTTACCTTTATCCATTATTTCGTGATCGTATTTTCGTTCCTATACTAGCCGGGTGGTCGGTGGTTGGCGCCCGTCCTGGATTCAGTGGGGAGCTTAGAGCTTGTCTGGGTTGGGGCGGTGCCCCGCTGGTGGGACATACCTGGTTGGGGGAAATCACTCGGAGCAGACGGGTAGTTCGGCGACAGACCTTGTTATCCGGGGAAGATTACCGCCACCACCAATGATAAAACACGAGGACTACAGTTACGGAAATAATGGCCACAGCAGTTGACGCTCCCGGAATTACCAATCAATCAGTATCATCATTTCCGGTATTGGTTCTTACCTTTATCCATTGTTTCGTGATCGTATTTTCGTTCCTATACTAGCCGGGTGGTCGGTGGTCGGCGCCCGTCCTGGATTCAGTGGGGAGCTTAGAGCTTGTCTGGGTTGGGGCGGTGCCCCGCTGGTGGGACATACCTGGTTGGGGGAAACCACTCGGAGCAGACGGGTAGTTCGGCGACAGACCTTGTCATCCGGGGAAGATCACCGCCACCACCAATGATAAAACACGAGGACTACAGTTACGGAAATAATGGCCACAGCTGTTGACGCGCCCGGAATTATCAATCAATCACTATCATCATTTCCGGTTTTGATTCTTACCTTTATCCATTATTTCGTGATCGTATTTTCGTTCCTATACTAGCCGGGTGGTCGGTGGTCGGCGCCCGTCCTGGATTCAGTGGGGAGCTTAGAGCTTGTCTGGGTTGGGGCGGTGCCCCGCTGGTGGGACATACCTGGTTGGGGGAAACCACTCGGAGCAGACGGGTAGTTCGGCGACAGACCTTGTCATCCGGGGAAGATCACCGCCACCACCAATGATAAAACACGAGGACTACAGTTACGGAAATAATGGCCACAGCTGTTGACGCGCCCGGAATTATCAATCAATCACTATCATCATTTCCGGTTTTGATTCTTACCTTTATCCATTATTTCGTGATCGTATTTTCGTTCCTATACTAGCCGGGTGGTCGGTGGTCGGCGCCCGTCCTGGATTCAGTGGGGAGCTTAGAGCTTGTCTGGGTTGGGGCGGTGCCCTGCTGGTGGGACATACCTGGTTGGGGGAAACCACTCGGAGCAGACGGGTAGTTCGGCGACAGACCTTGTCATCCGGGGAAGATCACCGCCACCACCAATGATAAAACACGAGGACTACAGTTACGGAAATAATGGCCACAGCTGTTGACGCGCCCGGAATTATCAATCAATCACTATCATCATTTCCGGTTTTGGTTCTTACCTTTATCCATTGTTTCGTGATCGTATTTTCGTTCCTATACTAGCCGGGTGGTCGGTGGTCGGCGCCCGTCCTGGAATCAGTGGGGAGCTTAGAGCTTGTCTGGGTTGGGGCGGTGCCCCGCTGGTGGGACATACCTGGTTGGGGGAAACCACTCGGAGCAGACGGGTAGTTCGGCGACAGACCTTGTTATCCGGGGAAGATTACCGCCACCACCAATGATAAAACACGAGGACTACAGTTACGGAAATAATGGCCACAGCAGTTGACGCTCCCGGAATTACCAATCAATCAGTATCATCATTTCCGGTTTTGGTTCTTACCTTTATCCATTGTTTTGTGATCGCATTTTCGTTCCTAGGTGGTCGGCGGTCGCCGTCTGTGTTGGAAATGGTTGGAAGCTTAGGGTTTGTCCTAACTGGGGCGGTGCCCTGCTGGCGGGAGATACTTGATTGGGGGAAAACACCCGGAGCCAACTGGTAAGTCGGCGGCGCCGGATCTCGTCATCCGGGAGATCACCTCCATCACCCGCGATGAAAAACGAGGACTACATTTACAGGACTAATGAACAGAGTAGTTAGCGCGCCCGGAATAATCAGTGAATCATTATCATCATTTCTGGTTTTGGCTGCTGCCTTCATCCATTGTTTCGTGATCGCAGTTTCGTTCCTAGGCTAGCGGGGTGGTCGGTGGTCGGCGTCCGTCTGGGGAGCCTCGGGGGTCGACGTCGTCGCCTGCACAGCCGCCGCCGCCCTCTTACGTAAGTGGCAGGTTTATTGTCCGAGCGGTCATTGGTATTTATAGGGCCACTGCGCTGGCGTCCGCGCTGCTCCGCACCGGAAGTGCCTCTGGCAAGAGCGCGGAAGTACCAACCCACGCCAGCGGGAGACGAACTGGGGACCGTTGCACGTAAAAGAGAGACGTGTTAGGTGGTAATATTACTTGGCGATGGTGGTGGTTAACTCTTTTTTTAATATTTGTTGGAAATTTTCAACTGTTATATCGAGTTAACGTAACGAGAGAATCAAAAAATATCTTTAAATGTCAATGTACGTTAAGGGATTTTAATATCTGCGGTCTGTTGAGAAAAATCGAAAGAAATTATTGTTGCTAAAGATGCCATCAAGTACTTCTATTCAGAGAAATGTTATTAGAGAGATTATTTGGAGATATTAAGAAATATATTGAATGACACAATGTCGGTAACACGGTGTGACCCAATTGAAGTAATAATTTTAACAGATTTTGAATAAGAAAATAAATAACAAAGATTTTTCATACTTAAAATTGAATTCGATATTTCGAAAACATATCAACTGTTTCGTACGGGCAGTTAATGTTCCACATTTCTGGAGAAGTGATTTGAAGTAAACAACGAAACAGATTGCATTAACAAACAGCGAATAGCTAGCATTATTCTATGCAAGAAGGATAAAAGCATATTCGTAATCAGATGGTAAATTTAACTCGTATTCGCCAAGATTGAAAATTTGTCTGTTTCGAAACAATCTATTCAAACAACGATAATGAATTTAATACGGGATGAAAATACGACATTTTCACCTGAAAATGCAACAAGTGCAACATTTTAAGGTTTTTCAAGTTTGGAAGCCACATTCATCGAGATAGTACCTCGAAATTTTATATATATTTTCTTGAAACATCATGTTTCAATGTCTGCACGTAAATGCTTTGTACTTTCGGTGATATGGTGGATATAGTTATTTATGTGGGGGTGAAATTGTGACTATTTTGCGAAATTGTGTAATATTTTAACTTCTACCCCCACTCGATGGGGTGAGATTGTGACATGCAATATTTTAGCCTCTAATCAATAGATGTGGTACATTTTTGACTCATCACGAAATAATTTTAACCTATATGAAGTTATGGGAATGGAATGTATGCAAATTAAACACTTTTTATCCACCTTTATTACCACCATTTCAGAATTGAGGTTTCATATCTGTGGAATAGATGATAGATTTTCCAACTTTTTTAAAGCGGAGGAATCTTTCTCTACACCTGATTTCTGGAATACCAAATTTCGTCTGATTCCTCAGGCTATAACTAATGCTTTATGATCGTTTGCATTGGTGAAATGTTGGCTTCACCTGTTGCGTCGAAATTGGAGAGCATTTTGCCCGAAGAAAAGCAACCACTGTTCTCAACAATCACGTGATCACCAACCCCAGCTAGCGCCGACCTATTTAATAGTAATTTTTGATAGGTTGCCACTAGTTGGAGACAATTTTAACCCTGAAATCACAAGTCTGGGGTCACCTGTGACCCCAGAGTGAAATGATTACGTTCAAATATTAGCAGCCTTTAATAGCGCTGTCATTCGGCCATTGTATCTTGCATTCCAGTCATTCTGCTTCGACACTCGACTTATGTTTCTTTCCTCCTCATGTCATTCTACAACAGGTAATACAAAATAAAACGTCATTGGGGTTATATTTTACACCAACTTGTAATTAACGTCGCTGATTTTTCTAACTTGTGAGTATGCTTTTGCAAATGGTTTTCGTTTATTTTCTGTTAGAATGTCAATGAATCCAACATAAGTTACTCATTTGCAAGAATAGCTTGAAATATTGAGTTTATTTATTCTTTGCTCTTTGCAGTTTTATACCAAAGTTTTTTGGCAGTTTGAAAGTCAGATTAGCTACATTCATAATTTTCTAATATTTTTTTTATATTTGTAATTTTGCATCAACAGCTTTCTTTCTGGAGTTACATTGTATACCAACTGCACCAAATATTATATCTCAATCTGTACGGAATAGTAGCTTTGTTCGCAAGTTGATCAATATATAGTTTATCTAGTTTGTTCTACAGTTTATGATATGCCAAAATATAAATAAATAAACTTGCTTTTCCCTAAAACAAGAGCTTTCTTTGTTAATTGCTGAATATTAAGTCTGAAAAAAGAAATGATATTTAAAGGAGGGCGGGGTCAGCTCTGACTCTTCCTTGTAGTTAGTATTCGTGGAAATGAGCCTTGTGAATTCAGAGTTAAAGCGAAACCACCGAGGGGAATATATCGAAAATCGTAACTAATATTTAGTCATAAAACATAACATAAGTACAAGAAAACAGTTTCAGGAATGATATCACGAGATTGTTTCTTGTTCAAAGACCATTTTTATCACTCTTTTAACCTCATTTGTATACAAACCCCTTTTTCAAGACTATCACCTTCATAGATATTTATTTTATGGAGACGTTTGGAGTCTAATACATCCTTTGAAGTGTAGATGATAGGATGGAAGATAAAAGTAACCCTTCTGAACCAGATTTTCTCTGCACTAAACCTCTATACTGCATCATAAACTTGCTGGTTACGGAACAAAGCTGGTACATTGCTATTACCTTTTCACCCTCCTGAGATTTTAGAAAGGCACTTCGATTTGATACTTGCCACCGAACAAAACAATTATCCAACACGGCCATTGTCAAGTTGCGAAATGAATAAAATGAAGAATAATCTGGTAATAAATGTATGAAATACGTTCGATATTTCTTAATCAAGTAGTATCATCTTGGAAACTCTATCTTGGTAATGTAATGATTTAGTAACAACCCCAGAACGCGCAGATCCCCAAAGCGAAATTTTATCCCATCAGATAGACATTAAACTACAGAAGAAACAATAGACGACGACGCCGCGGACACATAATTTTCAGAAATTAGCGGAAAACGCGAAAAGCGTGAAAGGGCAATATAAACAATGGTCAGAGCAGAAATTCAGGAAAAATCTAAAGCGAAAATCAGGAAAATCGAACCGCGAGTTAAGAAGATACAAGAAACGGTACAAATTGCATGCAGAACGTTTAGAAACGTATACAATGGAACCCATTGTTGTGATAGCAAAATAATCAAATAAACCAGTTTTTATAAATATCTCGAGAATGCCTTGATGAAATGACTTCAAACTTTCTGGAATTGTAGAGTATAATATTAGGATCACGACAAAGTTAGCCACGGCACGGGAAAATTAACACAGGACCGAGATAAATTGAATATTAGGATTTATTACGTGAGGGATTAGTAAAAACAAACGACGTACCGCCTGACGTAGTGGAGTGACGTCATCATGGATAAATAACACGGAAATATTTTTTTTAAAGAAAGAAAAAGAAGGGGAAGAAATATAACGATGTGACATTTCTTAATTAAAGAATAGACGATTTATGAAACCAGTAATGAAACGCAAGACGCCCGTAAAACGTAGAACTATGAACATATTACGATATGTTTTTGCAGTGATGGGCAAGTTTTTTAAAAAAAGTTCCCAGAGCTTCTGGACCAACAATGCCAAAGAGAGGATAGTGCAGTGTGAGTTGAACTCTCGCGGCGTACGCGTCATCCGTATCGGTATGATAGGAAATTCGAAATTTTGGTGTAATTAGTTTTGTGAAAGTTTATGCGGGAACACTATCAATTAGATGAAGTTTAAATTATCTGCGAACAATTTAGTGGACTAAATTGCAAAAGACGGGAATTCGCGTAAGTTAGGACGCGAAAACGATCGAACATTTTTATGAAACTTGAAGAGTTCGTGTGAGGTGCATCGTATAGTTTTGAACGGGGACTTTGATGGTGATTCATGGATTTCAAGAACTGGTAGCGGCTGATTGGATGGAGTTGGGTATACGAGCTGTGTACCAAAACATTGATCGACAACAGGCGATGGCAGTGTGTGTCGCCGCATATGAGCAGCACCAGGAAAGTCGCATGAACAAATATACATCTATATTTTCATTTGAAAAGTAAAGAGGGGGAAATGAATTTTGAAGATTCTGTCGAAGACCACGTCGTGTTGACTAAGTTAAGAGCAATAACAGTATAAAGTCAGGACAGAATACGCATTCCGGTATGAATGTTTACTTTGTTTATGTTTTTAAGTGTGAATGAATGGTTTTGTATTTGTTTATGTTTCAAATCCAGGGCATTTATGCCATTGTGTAAACTTATGCATGCCATAACAGGGGCAATTTATATAAAAGGGTGTCATATAGCCTTGACAACTGGTTAATTAAAAGAAAAAAAGGGCAAATAAATGAATGAACGCTCATTGCGGTTCATGTATATCTGGATTATGAGTATTGTTTTGTATTTAGCTAGAAACTGACCCAGGCACGAATGTGCAGGTATCCCTTTCAATTCCGTATGGAATGATCACAGTAGTCACGCCCAGCTAAGGCTCTATTTGTATATGCTAGCTGAGGTACGGACAACAGGTGAGTGAGGATCTTGTTTTGTCAAAGAATGTCAACGAAACCAGGCGCTCAACCAAACGAAGAATATTCTACTAAGTGTAGGATTATGATAGGAAAATAGTGAGAGCTAGGGCACCATAGTGTTTGAGACCAAGAACGTAATGTGGTGCGTAGATGAATGGAGCAGGTGGGACGGATATAGAAAGAGGTAGAAAACATTACAGTGGTGCCCAAAACGTGAGGGCGTGAATACGGGAGGATATAGGGAGGGAGGAACGATTACAGTAATCATTAGAAGTAGTAAAATACAGTCTTTTTCATCGTGATTGTACACGAAATAAAAACTCTTCTTAATGTTGGATATTCTTTTATGGTCATCTGAAGTTTTCTGATTTTAATTTTTTTGATTTTAAAAATCTTTTATACCTGAAAAAAAATTCGCAGCGTCTAAGATGAAAGTAGGCAAACGTCATATTCAACATTTTTCGCGAAGAAAATGCGAAGAAAAGAACAAGAAAATGTGGAGAAGAGAACGATTGCATAAAATAATTTACTATCATCGTTGGGTAATAACGACCCATGATTGAGTAATTACTGCGCAACCAGTTATCTACCAAATCCTTCACCTCACGGATGATGCATCGTCGACATTTATTACTTGATGGTCCAGCGATTAAATGACATGGGAACGCGGAGAAACTGCTGTTAAGCACAACGACCCTGCGTTTTTCCACGTTACGACCCGGGGCACATTAAGCGGCGGCGAGGCAAAGCGAGGGGGTGGAGAGGGGGCGAGGATAAACAAGGGGACGGCGCGACGCAGTTCCAGCGTCCTCGTCGGAGGCGAAACGAGGCGGAACGGGACGACCGCGCGGGCGGAAGTCCCGCCGGGGGACACTCCCTGGCGGGACAAGACGCAGAAAGGGGGTCGTGGAATCAGGATGAAACGAGGCGAGCAGAAGTCAAAGCTTCAGCTGCACTGAGAGCCATGTGAGGGAGAGCGAGCGAGCGAGTGAGTGGATGGGTGAGTGAGTGGGTTGGCGATTCTGTAAGAGGGGTGCGGGCGAGTAAGTGGGTGTGCAAGTGAGTGGGTGTGGGGGAGAGTGAGTTGGTGGGAGGGGGACGAGTGAGCGGGTAAATGGGCGAGTTGAGAGGGTGGGTGGGTGGGTGAGTGTATGTGTGGGTGGGTAGGCGAGTGAATGAGCAGGTTGGCGAGTTTACGAGTGTGTGGTTGGGCGAGTGAATGGGCAGGTGGGTGAGTTTATGTGTGGGTGGGTAGACGAGTGGGTGGGTGTGTGGGTCGGTGGGTGAGCGAGTGTCTGTGTGGGTGGCCGAGTGGCCGAATGAGGGGGGGGGGTGCTCGTATACGTGGTCAGGTGGGAAAGTTTGTGTGGGTGGGTGGGCGAGTGCGTAGGTGACTGGGTGTGCGAGTGAGGGGGTGGGTGAGTGAATGGGCAGTTGGGCGAGTGTATGTGTGGGTCGTGAGGGGTCGGGTGTGGGGGTGGGTGGGCGAGTGAATGCGCAAGTGGCGAGTTTATGTGTGAGTGGGTGGACGAGTGTGTGGATGTGTGGGTCGGTGGGAGAGTATGTGGGTGACTGGATGTGCTAGTGTGCGAGTGAGGGAATGGGTAAGTGAGTGGGCAGGTGGGAGAGTGTATGTGTGGGTGGGTAGGCGAGTGTGTGGGCGGGTAGGTGAGTGTGTGTGTGTGTGTGAAGTCCTTACATATACACACACTTACGTGCACTACCCCACAACACATGTCGGGAGACAGACGTGTTCCAACGGAGGAAGATCACCGCCAGCTCCTGAGGAAAAATACACACTACACTTACAGGACTAACACCTTATCAATTGACGTGCTGCAATAACTAACAACTAATCACTGAATTAGTAGTAGTTATGAGTGGGTTGTGAGTCAAGAAGAGCCAAGAGTCTTTCTCCTCCATTTCTCTTTTTTGCATGGCTTCGGTTATTGCCATGTTGCACGTCCTTCTCGGCCTCCCCCTGTATCTTCTTGAATTGGGTATCCATTTCAAAATTTTTTGTGGAAGTCTTATGTGATGCCAACCTTCTCATATGTCCATACCATTTTAGTAGTTTCATTTCGATGGTCTCGTTCAAGGTTGTTTGCACTTTCATTTTATTTCTTATTTCAACTTGCATATTTACATTTACAGCAGTATGTTGATATAGCGATTGCTTTCCTAAGCTACCTTTACCCAATAACCTAGCTACTACCCTTATCTAGCTCCTTCTGTGTATTGTTCAATCAGTTGCTTAATCAGTTCCTTTAGTTGTTTATCAAATCAGTGTTCGCGAGCATAGCGGAACGTGGGGACAGGGTTGGGCGGCTGACATCATCTACATGACTGTCGGAAAGACGCCGCGGCCTAGGCGTACATACTGTGACATACCAATATGGGGACATGTTTTATTACATAATATTTGTCGTAAATGGGCGAAATGGTTAGGGCAAATAATAAGCAATATGGCGCCTTAGTAGCGACGTCGTAGTTGTTGTCAGGAAAAACAAACATTCATCTGACCGTGGAGGTGACGGTGTAAGAGGAAATATAAGAGATTGGTGGATTGGTTGAAGAAGCATCGACTGGTTTTTAAAACGGAGGTTCGTGGCATTTTGTCGAAACAAGATAGTAAAAAAAAAGAAAGGCAAGGCATTGTGGGTTTTAAAAGGACGAAACAATTCATTCGGTCGCATGTCGTGACGGTGAGCAGTTCGCTCGCGAATAGATTAATTTGTGCATGTTAGGACTTGTAAAAATTTCGGGGGTCTACAGTACGTGTTCGGACTTTGAAATATTTTCGTGTGGTAGAGCAAGAATCGGACTTGAGGGACATATTCGGACTCTGAATATTTTCGTGGCAGAACCAGAAGTGAACTTGTAATACTTTCTAAGATTTGTGGAACGTGTCGAGTTCTGAATATTTTGCTGTGCATCAAAATAAGACTTGGAAATTTTTCGCGAGTGAACTCTAATCATTCTTGAACTTATAACTGTGCACGGTTCACGAACGATACCGGACTTTGCATATTTTCTTGCTATAAACGGAAGATGGAATTGAGAAATTTTTTTGCTGAGTAATCATAAAGGCGCTGGATATTTATACGGAGAGAGCGTGCATCAGACATAATATAGTGGAGCTAGAACAAATATTTGAGTGGTGCGAAACGGTTAATCGGCGGTGTTCGTTTTTAAAGAAGAGAAGAGGATTCGTGGTAATTGGACTTCGGGACTTCGGAGCCTCAAGAAAGAAGGGAAGGCGTTTCTTCGAGGTAGCATCAATAAAGAGCACGCGAAGACCAGAATCGCCGTATAAGGTTCGAACCAGGTCATGACTAAAGAAAGTTTCTCATTGTAAATTTTTACATTTTAATTTGCTGCATTTTGATAGGAAATTAACATTAAGTTTCTCTTTGAAAGAAAGATAAATGATTTTCATTGGCCAATTCAAGCTAATAAGTAGCTAGATCAAATAATCTCTGTTTTCAGATTCCTCGCCATTCTGTATAGATGGCAGATCGGGTAATCGGCTGTTAATAGATAATATCGATTATTTCTGACGTGACCCATCGACCCAGCTAGCGGGATAATATTTAGTTTTTATCAGAGTAATAATAGTTAAAATATTATCGTAACCTTTTTTCTGGCGCCCATGTTATTAGAAATTCGGAAACAGGTTACGACGAATCGCCCAATAATTGTAGCAGTTAGGAGTATGTTTCAATACTGTAATGATTTACACGATCCCCGATAGTATGCGTTTGGATAATAAACAATTTGAAAACATTTACAGCAAAGGCGCCATAATAAATAAAAACCGATTGTGGAAGAAAATAAAGTGAACCCGATACTTGTGCAAGTTATGACCATAGACATTAGATCCGGCTTTAATTTAGGAACATTTTAAAAGTTATCCCAGTAAAATCGCGTCAGGCAATAAGAAGTAATTGAAAATTCTGTATTTCGTATATTTGTGTTAAGGAGAATATTAATGGAGTCCATTGTTGGAGCGATGAAACGCTTATACAGAAGAGGATTTTTCGAATAATGCAAGAGAACGCGATAAGATATCAAATTCAGACTTTCGGGGGGAAAAAGAAGAAAATTAGCGGCATCATGCAAAATTTATCCCATTTAAATATCTTGACGGGAAGTATCAAAATTTTAATAAAACAAATAAATTAATTCAAGCAAAAGTTTAGCAAGAAGAAGCGATTAGCGAACAATTGCAGTGCGTTCCGTTTCACATCCAAAAACGGAAAATAGGGAAAGTAAAAGGAATTTGACCAAAGGAAAACAAGAGGAAAACATCGAATTTTAGGAAATTGCCGGGAGAATTTTATTAAAACAAAAACGGAAATAAAGTGTTTCGGGAAACGTTAAAAATTAAATATTTTGTGAGAACCAAAGTGACGCGATCGTCAGTTATCAAGCGATCGGGAAAAGTGTTGAAGCAAAAATAACAATGCTAAGTTAAAAATTTTTTAGCAGAACGTGCCTAGACTTGGTGGAGGCAAGACGTGTGTTCGCGTAGGCGATGTTTGGAAATTTTTTTAAAAGTGCGGAAGTAATGGACAGAATTTGCAATAGTAACTGGGAATACTTCATGTAAATTATTTAATATTTCGTGAAAAAGAATTTCATAAAAAAAAAGTTTTCGGAATTACTGTGAAATTCGGCAACGCCCGTTGGACTCGCGAGAGCAAACGATAATGAGCGTGGCCGTATGAGAAATTTTGCAACGGTGGGGAGCGCGACGTTGCATTTACGATTAGTGGCGCGGAATTCAATTCGGGACTCAGAGATTTTCAAATAACTTGGAATATTTATGAAAAAAGGTGGCAGCGTGAATTCCGACATGTTACGTGAACAGTGATGCGTACGCGAGTGTGTTCCGGAACTGGTGGCGACAACGGGAGGCGCTGTTGTGCGTGGATAATCGCACAAAACACCCGGATTCTTCGCGGAAGCAGCATCATACGTGAGCAAAAGTATTTTGACATTTGTTTTTTTTACGAAGTGAAGAACGCTCTGTCGAAGATCAAGTTATGTGATTAATAGATTTTTAATACGTAAATTTCGACAGAATGCATTCTGGAGTTTTAATCCTATGTGTGAATGGCATTTGTTTTTTATTTGTTGTAAATAATCTGTGTGAATGAGAAAGTATACGTCCATGTTTCGTGTATTGTGGGAAGAGAATTATCTATTTGTTGTTGTTTCTTTTGTTGCTGGGTTATGTCAATGTGTGCCGTCAGAGGCACCAGTGCTATTACAGCACTAGATATTGTGAATTGAAGGAAAATACGAGAAAAGAGGGAATTTGAATAAATTTCATGGCCACCTTTGGGGTCATGATTTGTAAAATCAATATATGTTCGTAGTCATTCACGTAGCACTAGAACTGATCCACGCACGTGAGCGCAGTACCTTGCTCGCGTCTGTACAGACGCACCGCAGACCACGCCCAGGTGAGTCAAAAGGCCAGGTAAGCTAGCAGACGGGCAATTGTGAGTAGGAGAACGGGAAGATTATTATATGTGGCAACCCAACGCGAGGCTAGTGTTTGTTTGTTTATAAGAAGGGCTAGAGCAGGGCAATCTATTACAAGTAGCAGTTTAACGTGCCGGGCTTGTAGAAAGTATTACAAGTGGCCGCACAACGGTAGGCTCGGGCTAGGCCGGTGTACGGACACGCCGCCGCCGGCACCCGTTACAATACATACATATGTTTGAACTGCAATTGGGTATGACCCGGTGGCAGTTAAATAACATTAATTACAGTAATAATAATAATAATAATAATAATAATAATAATAATAATAATAATAATAATAATAGTAATAGTAATAATAAGGGAGTACAGTACAAGACGAGGATGCCATAATCATATTATCACTAATACTAAGTATAATAGCAATTATTTCAACTCTGTCATGATATCCAATAATTATATGTCAGTGATACTAAAGTTTAATACTAACTACGTAATATTGGCTAAATTAGATTTTTTAAATTTATTGATTGCGTTCACTACACTTCACTGCATTGCACTGCACTACACTACACTACACTGTTTTTGCTTTGAATGACACTGGCCAGCACTTCACAGCACTTATTTAATATATATTACTCTCATCTTGTTCTAACTTATTTCTAAAACTTCGGACACTTAAAGGGAAAGCTTTGAAAATTGCTGCGGGTAATGTGTTCCAATCTTTAATTGTTCTGTTACAAAAGGAAAATTTCCCAAGATCTGAATTTCGTTTCCTTGTTCGAATTTTGTGTGTGTGGCTTTGGCCGAAATAATTTGATTTTTCTAGTCTAACCTGAATTTCCTTCCAAGCTGGTTGACCTACGTACGATTTATAAAGAGCGCAAAGCCTCGTCGCCCTTGTTCTTCTATTTTCTAGAGGTTCCCATGCCTTTTTTTGCGTTAGTTCTATAGGTAAACTTATTCGCTTTCCTCTGTATTCTATCTAAATTTTTCCGTCGCGACTTTTTGTATGAATCCCAACGTGCCACTTCGTATTCCATGAGAGGGCGCACTAGCGAAAAATATGCTAACCTGAAAAATTCACCCTGAGGAAGGTCGAAACGTTGACTAGGAAACGTTGACTATCCATGACTAGGACGTTGATTAGGAAATGTTGACTAGGGGGTTGACAAGGAAACGTTGATTATCCATGGCAAGCACGTTGATAAGGAAACGTTGACTATTCATCTCTGCGACGTAGACTAGAAAACCTTGACTATCCATAACTAGGACGCAGCGCCTCCCGGTTATTCAAGGAGATACCGACTCTGGCCGCGGCAGTGTACGCATTCGTAGCATGACATGGCGGAGAAAACAAGAGCGGAGAGAGGCAGATCCCAAAAAGGAGAGGTGGGTTTCCCAGAGAGAGGCGAAACAAGACCTAGCATCCAAGGACGTGACGGGTATCGGCACAGTCGGCCGGGGTAGGAAGAGACGAGGAAAGACGGAACAGAGTGGATGCAAAAGGAAAAAAGACAGGATGCAATGCGATGAGACGGGAAAGACAGCTCCGGATTTGGTTAATTGATTGATTTGTGATTCTGGGTTCCTAAACTCAAAGGTCGTTGGTCCCGTAAGTGTAGTACATGTGTTTTCCTTCGGAGATGACAGTAAGCTTACCCTGCTGGATGGTGGGATTCGGCGCTGACATTCAGTAGGCTAGCAGGGTTTTCCCCAACCAGGTATCTCCCATCAGCAGGATTCTGCCACAGCCGGGACAAGCTCTAAGCTCCCGACCGGTCTTCCGGCTTATGTGGTAGTGCAGTGCAAGTGTGTGAAAGAAAAGAGTGAGGATATGATAAGGAAGAGAAAGGAAAATGCGCGGTTCCTGGGCGTTTCTTTAGTATACCGCTCTGACGTTCGCCTGGTGTTGATCGGAAAAAGAACAAAAAACTACTGATCAAAGCAACCGCTAGAATTATTCTCCAGACCGCGACGGAATTTGACCAAGCTAGAGTTTAAAATCCTGCCACCCTCAGGATTGGAACCTAGGACCTCCCAGTCACATGCATGTCAATGACATCTGTTGATGCCCTGAGCCACCTCTCGCGGTGAGACCGGGAGCGGTAGCTCAGTGCATCGACTGATGTCACTGCAGCGCCTCTGACCAGGAGGTCCTAGGTCCTAGGCTCGAATCCAGACGGTGGCAGGATTTTCGACACTAGATTTTCAGCTAGGTCGAATTCAGTCACTGTCTGAAGGAGAATTCTCGCGGCCGGCTGCTCTGATCGGCAGTTTTCCGTGGTTTATCCGATCAGCACCAGGCGGGCCACGGACCGTGCGCGATCTGTGCTTCTCCTTCCGTGTCCCATCCTCTCCCCTTACACACACACACACACACACACACTTACACCAACATGTACCACAATACCACATATTCCGGGAGACCAATCATAAGCTTAGAGCTTGACCCGGCTGGAGCGGTGCCCCGCTGGTTTGAGATATGTTTGAGGAAAACCCCGTTAACCGACGGTAGGTCGGGGCCGGATCTCACCATCCAACGGGGAAAGATCACCGCCATCTCCCGAGAAAAACATGCACTACACTAACAGGACTAACGACCAAAGCAGTTGACGCGCCCGGAAACACGAAAAAATCAACCAATCAATCTGGCAGTGAGAATGGTCCGAAAAACGTGGGAAAACAGATCTAGGCGAAACGAAATGGAGCGGAGCGGAATGGGACGCTGGGAGGGGCGGGCGGGGTGGACCAGGTGGGGCGGGACGGAACAGGGCAGGGAAGCTCCCGGCATGGTAGGCCACGCGGGGTCATGACGGAGTAGAGCATGGAAAGTGCAGCGCAATTGAGGGCGAGAATGGGCAGCACATAACAGAAAAGGGCAAAAGGCGACAAAATGCATTGAAATGTAGTTAGGCGGGAAAGTGCAGCATAGTGCAGGGCGAGAATGGGTAGGACGGAACAGAAAATGCATCAGGCGGGAAAGTGCATTGCAGTATAGTGAGACGGGAAAGTGCAGCGCAGTTCATAGCGAGAATGGACAGGATGGAACAGAAAATGATGTGACGCGGGAAATTGCAGCGCAGAGCGAGAAATCACAGGCCGCGGTTAGCGTGGCTGGGTCGGGGAAGGCGATGCAAAACGCTGCAAAGGGAAAGGACAAGCAGTTGATGAGGAGAACTTACCAGTGGGTGAAAAGGGTCGATTGGGAAACAAAGTGCAATATGGGAACAGAAGGGCTCGGGAGAGGGCGTGGTGCGGACAGGAAGAGGCGAAGCAGAGCGAGAACGAAGCGAAGTGAGGAGAGAAGGGGCGGGCGTGAGAGAGGCCAGACGAGGCCGCTTTGGACGACGGGCGAAGAGGGGTGCGTGGCGTGGGAGTGCACATAAACACGGGGCTTTATTGGCCTCTCCCAAAGGACGACGCTCGCCCGATGGATGCGTCGAGGACACTCCTCGACTGCTCAGACGGAAGATCGGAGGGGAAAGACAAGATGAGAAAAGGAAACGAAGATGGGAAGGAAAACGCGAAAGAAATGAAATGACACGCTCAGGAGAAATATAATAATAATAATAATAGTGATAATAATAATAATAATAATAATAATAATAATAATAATAATAATAATAATAATAATAATAATAACAATAGTGTAGGGATCACAGAATTTTGAAAATGTGCACACAATTCACTTTTCCCCATAGCACGTCATACGCAGTTTTTAACTGTTTTTTTGACGTAAAATAAATAAATAAATAAATAAAATAAATAATAATAATAATAATAATAATAATAATAATAATAATAATTGAAATAGTGCCAATAATCATCCCAGCCACAGGTGTGGTGACGGACCGATTTGCTTCAGGTTTTACAAAAATAGGATGATCAAAAGGAACGTGCATAATCCTCCAAAAAGCTTTAATCCTTCAGACTTGCCATATTGCGAAAATTCTTAAATTGAACGACGAACAAAGATGAATTTCTTCTCCGTCTTTCCTCAGAACTGTCATAACCAGTTGCATTTGCCAGAGCGTAAGTCATATGAATAGGTGAATGGTTTTCAATGCTTACTGAGAAAAGAAAGAAAATGCAAATAATAATAATAATAATAATAATAATAATAATAATAATAATAATAATAATATATAGTCAGACATCAAGACGACCTACTAATGAGGCAGGTCATTCAATCTGACCAAAGATTGGAAAACAGAAGCATTGTTAGTGAAGCAAGAAGCATTGCCAAGAAAACTATGCAAGACACGCAGAATAACACAGGCTATTAATAACACTAATACTAGGGTAATTAGAAAGAAATTGTTCCAATAAATGTAGGAGACCTTTGTTAACAACACCTGAAAATTTGTGTCCGATTACGAGTGTAAGTTGAAAGGTACAATTAGCATTTAAAACAACAACAACAACAACAACAACAACAACCCAACGTTAAATATGCAACCCGCAGAACACGCTAGCTCGATAACGCCACTTCAGAATAATAATTTTCCAATAACTACTTCCTGTTGATACTTTATGTTGATTGGCTTCATAATATAAAATTTTCAATTTACTTTCTGCATGTCTTTCGGTATTTATGCGCTGCATTATATAATAATAATAATAATAATAATAATAATAATAATAATAATAATAATAATAATAATAATAATAATAATAATAATAATAATAATAATAATAATAATAATAATAAAATATGAGCATTGTGAAAGAAACGGAATAATAGCAGAGGAACAAAAATGATGTATTAGAGGTGCTGTAGGTTCAAACACTAACTTTTAATAGATTCTGTAGTTTTAAAACAAGTCCAGAGTAAGCTGAAAAACATTCACATGAGTTATATAGATTATACTAAAGCGTTTGTTTCAGTTCCTCATGATTGGTAGATAAGAATACTTGGAATCTACAGGATTTCTCCAAAGATCATGAACACACTACAGACATTGACGCTAACTTGGAGGGTAAATCTTCATGCCAATGAGAAAAAATGTACAAAGGACATTAAAAGTGAGATATTCCAAGGAGACTCTCTTTCACCCTTATGGTTTTGTCTGGCCTTAAATCCGTTGTCATCACTGTTAAATAATAGAACCATTGGTTACAAAATTAATTCATCAGATCATAAGACATTAAATCATCTTTTATTTATGGACGATCTGAAGCTTTATGTTTGAAACACATCAAAACCTCTGCTCCTTAATAGATACTACCAAGATTTTCAGCCAAGATATTAGGATGAGCTTCAGTTTGGATAAATGCGCCATCACAAGCATATTGAAAGGTAAAGCAGAAAAGTTAGATAAAAATTTCCAAGGCATAGAAGAGCTGCAACCTGATGCTGCTTACAAATATCTCGGAATACAACAGAACATGAAATTGATCACAGCGAAATTAAACATGCGTTTACCGGAAAGTACAAGAAGAGGGTAACCAAAATACTCAATACAAAGCTAGCTGGGAAAAACAATTACGACCATCGGCAGCTGGGCTGTACCTACGCTGATATACAGTTTTGGTGTAGTAAAATGGTCTGATGCGGACCTACATTCATTGGATAGACTTACCAGAGGGCTCCTTACAAAATTCAGATGTCTACACTAACTCCTCTGTGATCCGTTTGTATTTACAAAGAAGAGAAGGTGATCGAGGGCTGCTCAATTTTTTAAACTCTGCGAAACCAAAAAATAAAAAAAAAATTTAAAAAAAATGAGGGAGGTCTGAAGATTCCCTCATGTAGAAGGTGGTGAGCGTTGGATACACACCACCTAATTTAAGCAACCAAGGCCCGAATAGTATAATACCAACTCTAAAGGAGGAAATACAAAATTGGCAACAAACGACGGTTCACGGTAAATTTCCAAATTGTCTGTTGGGCCCTATGATTGACAATTGCGTATTTTAAAAACACATGATATCGACAAATGTAGAAGGTGTGGTACCAACGAAGAGTCTTTGAGCATGTATTGAGCATATAATGGCTGGGTGCAGTACTTTGTCAGAGAGTGCCTATTTAGGCAGACATAACCAAGTGGTAAAACTCATTTACCGAAACTAGGAATGAAACTTGGAATGCTGGGGAATAATGCTCCAGCATACTACAAGTATGAGCCAGATGCTGTGCTCGAGACGAAGACGCGTATCTTATACCTTTTACTCGTATGACAGATGATCATAACAGCCCTGACATCCTCATAATAGACAAAGAAAAGAAAACAGCCTCTATAATCGATGTTGCAATCCCTTTGACTCACAACTTGCGGAACACCGAAGCGGAAATTTCAGAAAATATGAGAACTTGGCAACTGAATTAAAAAACAACAACAACATTTGGAAGTTACATGATATCTTCCATTTCCCCATAGTTATATCCGTTGAAGGAGTTGTCACCAGGAAATTTAAAAGAAATCTGGAGAATTTAGGTATCAAAAATATCTTTGATGAAGTCCTGAAAGCCACCCTTCTTCAAACATGTCATATTGTCTGGAAATTCTTGAATGCGTGACATTCTTGTAGGGCAGGATGAATTTCCTTCCTGCGGAGTCCGAGCCTAGTCCTATAACATCAATTGCTCGGGTGATAGATTTCCCTGCTAAGGCAGAGAAAGTGTGAATAAAAGTAGTAATAATAATAATAATAATAATAATAATAATAATAATAATAATAATAATTTATTACTGCAAATGTGCGTACGCTAATTGGCGGTTATCAAAAAAGTACCAAAAATAAAAATAAAAAGAAGCAATACATACCAAAATTTTAAAAAGTTAAATAAAACAAATACAAATGAACAAACAAGAGCGAAGGAAAATAAAAACACAAATAGATCACAAAGGAACTGATAAAATGTATCCATCCTTACACCGAACCCAATTTTTTACTTCACTGTATTTCACTGTAACTCCTTTGGGTAACAAGTAATTTATTCTGTCACCTCCCTACTTTTTCAAAAGGAGCGAATCCTCCTCCCTGTCGGTAGGGCGTGGATGGTGAACAAACTGTCACCAACCACTGGATTAGATTCGTCGTCAAATCTAAGCCTGTCCGACCTCTCAGATAGAATTACCTCGATTTTGGGAGAAGGTAGGTGACCTTGAGTAATAATCCCTAATTACTCTTTGTCGTGACTCAATTGGATGATAAGTCATAACATTCACATGAAGAAAGTTCACAGCTGACTTCCTTCCTGAGGGATAGGGTCCTGACATATGCACTGGGATTTCAATAAAAACATCATAGTCGTATGTTTTAAAACAATAACCGGATAAATATATTCTATTTAAAAGAATTATTACACTGTACACTCGAATTTGTTTGAGAGTACCTTTGTTATAATCAGATTTGAAACAAAACTGGTGAACAAAATGTCACGAAAACCTTTGCCGAATTATAATTTAAAACTCTTTGACTGTTTTCGTTGAATACTAGCACAAATTAGCACAAATTCACAGAAAAAGAAAAAAAAAGTCCAGTGATAACCTCTTTACATACGAATACCATTACACAATTTTGATGGAAAAACACATAAAAGAATACACACACACATAATATTACACTATACAAAGAAAACCTATTACACTCTAAAATATTCCAACGTTTTACACGAAACAAAACAGTTTGGTTTGTTCAAAACAAAATAATTTGTAACTTCTCCAGTTACACGATATTTAGTTTAGCTGATGATCAATTGAAATTAGATTTGTTTGATTCACTGAGATCTCTCAGTATACAAAAAAAATTCAAATTTATAATCAAGTACTTTTGTTATTACCATACTGGTAACTCGTTACTCAAGTGCATATCTTATTTCCAGAACAAGAATTTCCCTCCGTTATTTCACATGCAACATTATATGAACAATCACTTAACATGAAACACTGTTACAAATCAAACACAGAAAAATTATATCTTAAATTTACAATAGTCCTTTTCATGTATCTGAATTCAGTAACGAATCTATAACTCTAGCTGACATTCGAGCACAGAATTTAAATTTTCTTTACGGAAATTGTATATGATTACAGGCACTAACCTCATGAACTAGCATAGTCAGTAAAAAGTTCTGCAATCTGGCTAGCACCTCAATTTATAATCTGGATTGAATCAGATAAACTCACAGGAACTCGTGCGGCGTGCGACGGCTCGACGTTTTCTCGAGGTCGTCCGAAGTTTGAAGCGGCTGCGAAGAATTTCCTATGTGCCCTCCAATTACGTCCAATATAAAATCGGGGTGTTTGCGACTGCTTTTCCACTCCCCTTTCCTTTCTTCAGTAGACGTTGCTATGTACGCCGAATGAAGCGTGGTCAACTCGGGTTTCAAGAAATCCAAGCGATAGTTTTAAAAGCTGAAATAAAATATATTCATAGTACTATTTCCATACTATAAATTACTCATTCAAGTTTATACGCGTTTCCGACTGCTGGTTCCTGACGCAGTATAAATCTTATTATTCATTTATTAATTGTTCTCCATTCAATTATACTCACACCTTATGCATAATATATTCGTCTATTCTTTAAGCAAGTTATTATAATAATAATCAAATAGATTACCTTATTCTAAAAGCTTCAGTAGTCGGTATTTCCCAGAGTGGCGTGATCCGTTGCTTCACCATTTCTCTGCGGGTACCGTTTCAGTCGCTCTTCATTCACGAAAGAAAATGTCCGAATCTCCTTTGAGTAGGTTAAAATTCAGTAATTCTTGCCTACTAAATTCCCATTGGTCCTTCGGCCGTTCCTATGACTGAATATTTCGTCATCTGCGCTTGCGAATTTGTTACGAGCGCTACTCATAGCTGTCTCGTGAACTACTTGAGAATCGGCGCGTTGGAAAGAATTTTCTTCCATCATCGGGCGTAATCTGTCGGATTACCTGATAACTTCCTGGTCTAATAGATACCGATAGATGTATTAAACGAAAATAAATTTATATTTTCGTGATGTAAACGTCTGAGCGGTTACAATTCATTGACGGTACATCGCACTTTTCTAGCACTTTTGTTATCCTTCTGCATTTCTATGGACATCACTGCGCACTTCTAACCTTTGGAATTTCGAACACATAATTGTCTTGCTTCTGTGAAGGGTCGCCAGCACGTCTGCAGGTAAAGTGTTCCAGCCAATGTAAAATTAATGTAACAGTACGTAAAAGTATTGGAGCCAGCAAGTCCAGAGGAAAGGAAGACTTCTCACATAAATTCTAAAAGACATACTTGTGAGAGTGATATCAATATAATTCAAACGCCAATTTAAAAAGGAAATTGCGAATTTTTATGAAAAAATAGAATACAAAAAAAACTGTAAGAAAAAGTCCAAAATATGTAAGAAAAAATAGGAAATATGTAAAATAAAAATTCATTATTATGTTTAAAATTGTTCTCTACTAGCATTTTCCGAGCATAAAACGTCGCCAATCAGTTCTTAACAAGTATTTGGAGTGGCTGAAATTTTGATGAAAAAATGATTTCACCGCACATAAGAATTTTATTCGAAATACAAAATACGTTCATAGTAAATATTACAATGTTTACGAGAAGCCAGAGTTCTAATGAATAGTAGAACCGTCTAGCCAGTGATTGATCGCAGATTACCCCCCCCCCCCAATCGAACAATGCATAAGACAATTTTCTGGAAAAAATAGTTGTTATTTTTCGATCGAGTAACGAATGTGCTGTTTGAAAAATGAGCAAAATCGTAGGTGAAATTACTTTTGTTCACAGAAATTCTCTCATTCTTGACTCCGAGAATGCAGTAAGCGGAGGGTGGTGAAAATTATGGCGAAGATATGGTGGTCATAGAAGTCCAGCATTGCATTTGATTTTTAAGGGAGATTATTCCGTAACATATAATTCAAACACGCATCTGAAATATTCCGTTTCGACGTATAAATAATTAAAATATAACGAAGTATGTAGTAGTCGGTAAAATACGTAAAAATATGTAATTATACCAAAATATGTAAAAATTTGTAAAATAAAAATAGTTCCAATTCATTCAGAATGTCTTGAAAACTCAAAAACATATTATTGAATGCAGGTATCTAGTTCCTGTAAAAACATGTAATTACATGGAAATCCGTTCCCTAATAATAGTAATAATAATAATAATAATAATGATAATAATAATAATAATAATGATAATAATAATAATAATAATAATAATAATAATAATAATAATAATAATAATAATAATAATAATAATAATAATAATAATAATAATAGAAAACGAATATTTTTTAAGTTTCTCATTTATGAAATTATTTTCATGCAAATCATTTATCAGCAGCGCGAAATCTGTTTCAAAATACAGAATAATAGGTTTCACAATGTGGGTGCGAAATCTGTTGAAGAAACCCGAATAATAGTTTTCATTACGTAAGAAATTACATAAGATACAGTTGTAAAATTGTTCTCCGGAGTGCAATTTGAAGAAGTTCATTTAAATGCTCCAGTAATTTTCTTGGAGAATTGATCGCGCGAAAGAACTTGGAATGTTTGAAAGGAGATCCGAAACCAATACAATAGCTGCGAGATTCCTTCGTGAAGGCGAGGTGGTTTTGTTTTCGGAAACCGTTCTTCAACTAATTAATGATAGAACCAATTACTGCAACAGTGGCAAGCGCCTATAATTAGTTTGAGAAAGAAAATTAATCTTAGAGTTCTTGTCATTAGCACAGTTCTCTATTTCTGAACATCTCAAAGTTTTCACACAGTAGCGGCACCATCTCTAAATCACAGCATCACTAAATGGCACAGTGTTCTCAAAATGTTTAATAATACCGACGAAGTAGATGGAATGAAAGTAAAGATAAGTTGGTGAAGTGGAAGAATGTTAACACGTAGTGATTGTGAGTGACAATTATAATTTTTTTGTACTATTAAATTTTATTAAGTAGGTAATGAGATCCTTGACGAATCGAGTTGTCATTCGGAAAATGTCTATTTAACGAGAACTCTCATTTCTTAAAATTTATAAAATTAGAATAAACCATTTTAAGCTTCAGTTACTCAAAATCAAGTTGTGAAATTGGAACAAAAGAAAATGCATTTGAAAAATATATTGTGGGTTTTCAGAAATGTTTGATCCACGTCGGCAGGTTTCCTCACCATTATCTAGTTATTCGTGAAAAAAATGAGGGTAAGCACCTACATTTTGCTTTATGGTGTTGAAAAGAAAAATAGGGTAGATTTCACGAAATATCGTGTATACAGTATTTTTGCTCTTGTCTTAAAAGATATGTGCACAAAGATGTCAGAACAATCGAAACTAACAAATCTGTCTCTTTAAATAATAGAAAATGATTATTTGAAATTGGGGGCCGAAAATAAACAAATGAAAATTACTTTCACTAAAAAATCCATCAAAATCAGTTAATACGTTCTCGAGTTGAGCGCCAATAAACACAGTCACACTAAACCTTTAAAAATGATCGAAACAGTTTTTATTTCTCGGAAATAACCACATGAAAATACTAGAAGACAGATCTTGTAAAATCGGAAACAGACACTCCAGTTTTATTTAGATTGCTTGCAAATTATGCCGGGGAAGTGGCTAAAGGACGGCGTGCGAGATTTCGGTGGGGAGGTCCCGGGTTCGATTCCCGGCCCGGGTAAAAATGAAGCTATAGCTTTCTAATATACACCGTCTCAGTTTCTACTGATGTGTTTGGAAAGAAAATGTTTAGGCAGGCCAAGAAAGCTAGGTACAGCGGTGGGTAGGGATGGGAAAAAAATTGATGTTTTAAAACATCGATGTTTTCCACCAGAAACATCGATATATTAACATCGATATTTTGCTCTCGATGTTTTCTTCACATCGATGTTTTGTTGCAAAAACTCCGATTTTTTAAATTTTCAGTTTACTTTTTTCATTAAAGGGGTTTCAGCACGTTGTAGAGTAGCAGCAATCTACAGAAATAAAGCTGGTCTGCGTCATCCTCTTTACAAGTATCACGCTGCACATTTCGCCTGGGCGATCAGGAGCGGTAGCTCACTACATCAACTGATGTCACTGCAACGCCTCTCACCGGGTGGTCCTCGGTTCGAGTCCTGACGGCGGCAGGAATATCGAAACTAGCTTTTCAGCTAGGTCAAATTCAGTAGCTGTCTGGAGGAGAATTCTAGCAGCCGTCTGCTCTGATCGGTAGTTTTCCGTGGTTTCTCCGATCAACACCCGGCGAATGCCGGAGCAGTACCCTAACAAACGGACCGCGCACGTTTTTTCCTTCCTCTTCCTTGTCCTATCGTCTCCCCTTACACACACACCTACACTAACATGCAATACACTACCACATACCGGGAGGCCGGTCGGGAGCTTAGAGCTTGTCCCGATTAGGGGAAAACCCCGCTAGCAGACGGTAGGTCGGGGCCGGTACTCGCCATACAGCGGGAGAAGATCACCGCCATCTCACGAGGAAAAAACATGCACTACACTTACGGGACTAATGACCTAAGCTGTTGACGCGCCCGGAATCACTAACCAACCATCCAATCGCCTGTGCAATCTCAGGAAGCTTGGGAGCTGCTAGTGTTATGAATGGATGATTTTGTCACCTGTGTCATTATCTGTATCAACAGTGAAACACGAAATAGATTGCGAAACACGATGTTCTTTATTGTTAATTTTATTCTTTACCTTCGATAATAAATTTTACATATCACTAACATGCTTGTAACGAAACAATAAAATATATTCCTTTTAAGTACTTTAATTAGGTTAGGAAAATAACATGTTCATTAGTCTATAATTAAAACTTCGATGTTTCAAAAATCAATGTTTTCTCGTCGACATCGGATACCCGCGACATCGGATAGCGGTGTATCGAAACATTGATGTATCCATATTTGGTAAAATTTGCTATCACTAGAGGATGGGAACACTTCCTGCTCGCGCAAGTCTCCCTTGCCCTCACGCGTGGATAATAAATAAAGTAAATAACAAACTAGAGGTTCTATTGAATGGCACAGAGTTTCTCGTAGTAAAGTTTAATTTCCTTGGTGTAGACTGGCTTTAAGGTGTTGCTCCATTCTCTGGCCAGCTGACATCTATCGTGGGCCAAAGTATATTTTTTTGGCATTTTCTCAACTTCTCGCCTAATAGCAGAACCGAATTATTATTTAAGAATAATAAAGAAGAGTAAAACCTCGTCCAAAATAGAAATTTTTACGGACAGACGGACAGACAGACGGACAAACAGACGGACAGGCAGACGAACGGACGGACGTTTTGAAAAAAAAAACAACAACACTTTTTCCGTATCAAAAGTGTTTTTCCGTTGAAATCTCGAAATCGATTTTTCGCAGCTTTACATAAGTTTCTCTATAATACGTACATTACTCCGTATGTACGTATGTATACAAGAAAGTAAAAAACGGGACAAAAACCTGGGAACACCGGTAGGTGGCAGAAGTCGTGTTAATCCGACCCTAAAATGCCAAATTTGCATACACATACAATAAATGTTGAATTTTATAAAATATTTATAATTTCGGATCCTGAAGTTCGATGCGATGGTTCCGTTTGTTCCGTCTAATGTCGGTTGATATATTATTTCGAATTTCCGGGTGCGTCAACTACTAAGCTCATTTATCCCGTAAGTGTAGTGCATGGCAGGAGGCGACTGGTCTTCCCTCACTGGATGGTTATATCCAGCGCCGACCTACACGTCGGGTGGCGCGCAGACGCTAAGCTCTCGACAAGTGTTCGTGTGTGTGTGTAAGTCAGGGGTGAGGATATGACAAGGGTTTTTTAAGGGTACTACTCCAGTATTCGCCTCATGTTGATCGGAAAGCAGAAACCCGTACACAGAAAACTGCCAATCGGAGCAGCCGACCGCTAGAATTCTCCACCAGACAGCGGCTGAATTCGACTTAGCAATGTGGATAGCGTCGAAAATGGTGCCACCGTTGGGACTCCTCAGAGGCGCTGCAGTGACATCACTTGAAGTCCTGACCCATGTAAGCCGGTACTATTCGAACATACTGTCTGTGTATGTGTGTACTTTGGCACGACAGCTCTTTACGAGCTAAGATCTTACCAGTGGCGTCCCGGCCTTGCGGCCATGAGATGTGTGTGTGTGTGGTTAGCTCATAGCGATCCCTACGCCATATCTCTGGCCTTCTCAACCTGAGAAGTGAGCTTTCTCATCGCACAGCAACGGATACTGGGACAAAGAAAGCGCAAATATAACTTTTGCCCCAACCGAGAATCAAACCCGGGGTTGCGCCGTGGAAGGTGAGCACGCTAACCAACGAGCCACCGAGGAGGCCCGAATCTCTGTGTGATGAAAAATGTTGAAACTTCCACGTAGATTCACATAAACCTTCTGTAGTCTGGTGCGAACAACTTGACAATCTATTTTCGGTTCCTTTGAGTTCGGTCCTTCTTCGCCCACGACCATGGAAAATCCATGACTGACGAACCTGCTTGCGCTACCAGCAAAATCTGTTTCTTTAATGTTATAAGCCCGACAGGCACAAATAAATGAGTCAACTACAAAGGAAAGAGCGGCAGAGATTTAGGGCACAATAGTGCCAAGAACAATAGTGATGGAGGTAGTGAAGAAAGCTGACAGAACGCAGCTATAATTAAACTTGTTTAATATATGTTATTAAAACAGTCTTTGTGGAAGAGGAAAGTAAACTTTGTGGTTGTCTCACGCATAAATTGCTATCTTACGAGTATTTAGTTTTCTTGACATCTCTTATTCTGTCTACAACAGGTATCATAATAATCTACGGTTGCGTTGTTTGCGTAGTGATACCAACAAATCTCGTTAGTTTTATTTACATTTCAGAGAGGAGGCCAATAAATTTGTTAGTTGTAATATTTATGTAGCTGTGGTAAATAGCTGTAGAACTCTGCAATGGTCCGAGAACAATCAGGAATACATCGTATACGTATTGTGTAAGGTCGTATTTTATATTTAAAATATGAATTCTACCGAATTGCCACTAAGTGGACCCAACCATTAGAAATAAAAAGAAGGTTATTTATTAATTTATCCATAAATCGAAAATTGTAAATTTTTGTATTCATAAAACTTTGATGACACTTGTAGTTTCGCTCACAATACACTGATTTTTGAAACTGATTTTTACTGATTTTCGAGAGAAATGTTCACGCAACACTCCCACAAATGTCGTTACTGATATTTACGTAAAAATTCCAAACATTTTGACATTTTTAACTTCTATTTATAAAACATTGAATAATTTGGTGACAAGACACAATTATGCTGCTATGCCACCGACGCATCTCCTGTGCAAATTAGACAATATTTTTAAAAAATATGATAATTCTCATATTAATAACTTACTGAGGACATTATAATTATATAAACACATGGTAATAACTCCTGCCATGAATTCGTGACTAGTTCCTTTAATAAGCTTTATCATTTACCATTTTATACGTTTTTCTGTTTTATTAACGTAATGTGTTAATAATGATCGATATCGGTAGCGACAAGCGTTCGGGCAATGCCTTACGGCTCAAGCGTATTGATGATTGGGAGGATGCAAGGTCCATTCTCGCCGGATGCCGGAAATTTGTGTTTGAAATTAGTAGGGGGCGGATTTTGATGACCTAAAACATCGCCAAAAATTATCAATAAAGTACTCTCAAAAGTCTTTAAAAATGCCCTAAAACCAAAGAAAAATTACGTAAAAAATCTTATCAAAACCATTTCGGATAAACAAGTCAAGCTGTTGGATACGTTACTGATGTAATCGAGACTTCTTCCATTCGTGCGAGTGAACTCCGCTCGACAACTTTTGATTTCGATTGTTCTTTACCAGGAAATTTTTGTCTTTAGGATTATCCCTAAATCGGCCGAACCGGCAATGGCACTGATATACGTCACAATAATTACATTACAACGGCTGCCAAAACAATTTCTGAGCAAACAAATTGAAGAGGAGTAATTCTGTGAAGAACATTTCTTGCATCTCGCAAATATTATTTAAAGCAAGTACCATTAAAAATTACGTTAATATCGATTAAATCAGCAACAAATGCACTCCAGATTGCGTAAAAGGGTAAAAATTACTTATTTGTCGAAATCGACAAAAGATACAAAATAATAACCTATAAAATGGGTCAATTCTTTTTCTCATAACATAAAATGAATTACTATACTCAACGGCATTGTTCCAAAGTAAAAGGAAGAAAATGACATTTCATTAAAACCCGCCGCCTAGAAATTAGTATCGGTGAGTCTGTAGAGCGGCTGCTATGATCAGTGATTTCCGAAGTTCGGTCGGTCCTCATTGGTCCAGGCAAATGCAGGAACAGCATTCTAGAATAAGGGCCACGGACATTCTTCTTACCCTGTTCTGTCTCCACGCCTTACTCATAGTGTTCAGGTTGATTGGTTTGCTTTGTTGATTGGTTGGTTCTTTTCCCCTACCAGGTATCTCCCACTAGCGAATGGATGAATGGATTGATTGATTTTGGACGCGTCAACTAAACAAGTCATTAGTCCCGCAAGTACAGGGCAAGTTTTTTCATCGGGAGGTGTGGGTGATCTTGGCGAGATGCGGCGCCGACCTCCCGTCGACTAGCGGGGTTTTCCCCAACCAGGTGCCTCCCACCAGCGAGGCACCGGCCCTGCCGGGACAAGCTCTAAGCTCCCGACCGGTCTCCCGGAATATGTGGTAGTCTAGTGCATGTTAGTGTAAGTGTGTGTTAGGGGTGAGGTTAGGACAAGGAAGAGGAAGGATGGATCGCGCGCGGTCCCTGGCCCGTTTGTTAAGGTCCGGCATTCGCCTGGTGTTGATCGGAGACACCGATCACGGAAAACCACCGATCTGAGCAGCCAGCCTCTACTATTGTCCTCCAGACAGATTCGAGTTAGCTGACAAGCTAGTGTCGAAAATCCTGCCACCGTTGAGACTCGATCCTAGGACCTCCCGGTCAGAGGCACTGCAGTTACATCAGTTGATGCTCTGAGTCACCTCTCCCGGTTCTTAAAGTCAAGCTTCAAATGACTGTCCACTACAGATTTAAAAACCTCATATTCATGTCAGGGATAGGCTAAGGCAAAACTGTAAATGATGATGTGCCAAGAAAATATTGTTTTTTTTTTAATGTGATACTCAGATCTCGAACATAAAACGGAAGAACAGTATTTAAATGTAATATTGAATGGGATGAAAAGCAAATAAAACCAAACTCTCATGTTCAAAACATATCCCTTTCGTGGAAATCGTACTAACAGCCATCACATTCGAGTAGTTGGACGCATCTCAAATCCTCTTCCCTGCCCACACCGACATTACCGTAGTATCCCTCACTAGGACAGTTTAATTTAAAGTGGTCTGTTGAACTTTAGAGTGATAGACAGAGATAACTGGATTAATTTAAAGCATTAACAATGAAGTTTTCTCTATACATTAATGTTCATATACGTGAAGAACTCACATCAATAATTGGATACTTTCGAATTACGAAAGAAAACTACCTCTGGGTTGCTAGAAACCATTACGTTATCACTCGCTGCATTCTTTTAAACAACAATTTCTAAAATATATTTGAAACCATATTCACAAACGTTTGCCCTTTAAACAGTATTTTCTGAAATATATTTGGAACTATATATACAAATTTGTTTCAGAGATAACTTTTGACCTGAAGCATGAGTTTGTTGATGTTTTTAGGGAATATTATACAAGTTAAGTAATATTTACAACATTAACAAAATAAAATTATTTATCTACAATTATTTCTTATTTATGATATTTTATTCAAGAAATCAGTACCAATACGTTAGGTGTGTTAAAATGGTTTTAAAATTCCAGGTAAAATTGCATTTTTGCTTTATTTTGTATTTATCGCATTTCTCTAGTTTCCAATTACAGAAACAAAAAAAATCAGATGATTTTATCAGTTAAATGCAGCTAAAAAGGCATCCAAATCCACATCTGTTGAATATATATATATATATATATATATATATATATATATATATATATAAATACGGTGTTTCTCTACAGCTGTAACTGTCTCCGCTCTCAGTCTATATGCCTCTCTGTTTGACCACAGATCTTTCTGAATTTCTCTTGCCGTCGTAGCCTCTCGCACTCCCTAGTGCCATGCAAGTGTGGGTTTTTTTCTCTTGTTTGATTGATTAATTGATTGATTTTTTCGTGTTTCCCGGCGCGTCAACTCCTCAGGTCATTAGTCCCGTTAGTGTAGTGCATGTTCTTTTCTCAGGAGATGGCTGTGACCTTCCCCCGCTGGATGGCGAGATCCAGCGCCGACCTACCGTCGGCTAGTGGGGTTTCCCCCTGACCAGGACTCTCCCACCAGCGGGGCACAGCTCCAGCCGGGACAAGCTCAAAGCTCCCAAAGCTCTCGGAATGTGTGGTAGTGTAGTGCATGTTAGTGTAAGTGTGTGTGTAAGGGGAGAGGATAGGACAAGGAATATGAAGGGCAGATTGCGCGCGGTCCGTGGCCCGTTTGTTACGGTACTGCTCTGGCATTCGCCTGTTGTTGATCGGAGAAACCACGGAAAACTACCGATCAAAGCAGTCGGCCGCTAGAATTCTCCTCCAGACAGCGACTGAATTCGACCTAGCTGAAATGCTAGTGTCGAATATCCTGCCGCCGTTAGGACTCGAACCTAGGACCTCCAGGTCAGAGTTTTCTCTTGTCTTTCTGTGGGTACCTATTGCATGACTCGTTTTGGCTATCTTTCGTCTGTCATTCGAATAACGTGACCGTATCAAACGATTTGTTTTTCCTCTATTACGCCTAGGATAGATTTCTTTACACCCATTTTCTTTTGTATGTCATCGTTTCTGATTCTGTCACGTAACAGTAACATCTACGCCAGTAGTCCATTTCAAGCTCAAACAACTTCCCTCTTGTTCTTTTATCAACTTCTCAAACTTCTGAACCGTACGTTTAAAAACGTTGTGTTGAAACATATACGATTATTAAAACAATAAACTGTACTCTAATGCTGTACCTCTAAGATGGCTCCTGCGTAGCGTTCTCGCTTTTTGTGGTGTAATCCTAAGTTCAACTCCCGATAGAGTAAAAAAATAGCTTCCTTTAAAATTGTCTCAATTTCTATAGCTGTGTGATGAAGAAAAGCTCAGGTAGGCGGAGTTTGCTAGTTAGGATGAAGGGAAATACGCCACATGTCTCTCCTACCCCACGAGCGTGCGAATTACACTAAGCCCGGGCATGGGGGACACCGTTAGCTAGCCGACAAAGTGATTGGCAGTGGGTTGTAAATCGACTCAAGGTTGGTTGTTAGTGATTCCGGGCGCGTCAACTTATGAGGTCTTGGTTCCCGTAAGTGTAGTGCATGTTTGTTCAACAGGAGGTGGCGGTGATCTTACCCCGCTATCCGGCGACGACTCACCGTCGGCTAGTGGGGATTCCCCAACCAGGTATCTCCCACCATCGGGGCACTGCCCCAGCCTGAGAAAGCTACTAAGCTCTTGACCGGCTCCCGGAATGTGTGATAGTGTAGTGCATGGTAGTGTGTGTAAGGTGTGGATGAGGATAGGACAAGGAACGGGAAGGAAAGATCGCGCGCAGTCCGTGGCTCGTTTGTTAGGGTTCTGCTCCGGCATTCCCCTGGTGTTGGAGAACACAATCAATTGAACACAATCGGAGAATACAACAATCGATTGAAAATGCCAAATACATACATACATTTCAAATGCAATAACTAATCTACCCCTTACATTTTAAGTAAGTGTGGTTCCTCCTTTCGTTTTGTGAATCAGTGCACTTGATTGGCGCGTGAACCACGCTGCTTAGTGACGCCCGGGAGTGAAGCAAACGGAAATTTACCCCTCGAGTGTCATGATTACACTCGAAAACACACAGAGCAGGAAGCGGAGGAGGAATTATAAACTAGTCGGAAGTTATCAGAATGGTAATGTGAGCAAACTTACAGTTGTGGGAAATATTAATCAGTTCAAAATGCAAATTGACTCATTTTCGGTAGATTATTCAGCGGGAAATGTCATAAAATATTCGAGCAAGGAAAATATCTTTTGTAAAGAGAAGCAATTAATTCAATTAATGTTATTGTAAATATTATTTAGTACTTCGAGACTGTAATGATCCCGTCATGCAAAAAGAAACATTATAAACAGTTATTTAGTAATGGTGCCATGGGAGGAGAGCGCCGTCAAGTGTTTTTGAAGCATGACGAGCGGCGAAAATCGCATTTAGAAATTGAAAGAATATTCGTGTACGAGTCAAAGGAATACAACAATACATGGACATTTCGGAAATGATACGAATTTCTAAAAACATTTAGTTGTGTATAATTAGTAGAGGGGAACTGGAAATGGAAAGGATAAACACCGTAAGGAGAACCGTCGACTTTTTTTTATATATATATTTTTTTTTGAAAAGAAGCGCTTGGAAAATGTCGAGGAGTTGTCGGAGGATGATTAGCCGTCGTAAGGCACGGACGGAGATGCGTGGTAGGCGCCGTGATTTCTAATATACAGTTTTGTCAGAGGCATAGTGCTAAGTTATTCGTGAAGAAAATGGATGGAATTGGAATGTGTGGTCGCAAGAAGGTTTGTGGAAACTGATGGGGCCGTGTGTGTACAGCAGCAGCTACTCCAAAAAGGGAAGTGATACAACTTTTTGACATTTTTGTTTTGTTTTTGTGTAGCAAGACCAAATTTAAAATACATTGTAGGACAAACATTGTGAGATTGTGGTTGGAAGCAACGCTAAATGGATCCAATAATGAGTAATAGTATAGTAAATTTCGGAAGGTGCACCAATAATAAATTCAAGGAAGTAATTCAAAATATTTAGTATTAATTAGCAGTGTCTTTAACTTAAAAAGATATTTGTGATTGTTGTATTTTTCTTTGGTTTTTATAATTCTAAACATGACAAAAATATAAATGTTCAATGTCCTGTGTGATAGTGACACGTAGTATAAAACTTATTTGTTCAGGTAAATCAATTCATCATACGACTGATACAATAGAAAACTAATGATCCACCAACATTACATTATGTGTAAATAATAAATTGACAATGCACTGAGCCACATAACAAAACAATATTAGCATCATTATTTTATCTCAAGTGATAGAGATTATGGATCCTGAAAAATGAATAATAGAAACCAAAGACTCCCAGATATTATTTGCTTAGACAAAAATATTTTTAGACTAATTAATTTTTTCTTATTTTTTAGAAATATATGAATGAACTCATTCATTGGGAGCAATTGATATGCAAAACAACTTTATCGATTAGTCTTAATATGTAAATGATCATTCCTAAATTACATACCACTGCACAGAAATTCATCCCATATTGAAGAAAAACTTTTACTGGGTTTACAAAATCATAAATTACTTTCCATTTTTACAATTTGTGCAGGAGAGCTGAATAATAGAAACCAAGAACTCCCAGATTTATTTATTTGCTCAGACAACTCTGGACATAAATGAAACTTCATTTTCTGTGCACGTCTTCTAGAATTCAGTGGGAAATACAATTATTCAAATTATCGTTTCCATGTTGTCGCGGCAGGAAGTAATAAGAGCCAAAATTTATTGCTTATTTATCTTTGAAAATAGATTTTATTACACGGGAGTTTTTTGTTGTTGTTTTTTCTCCCTTTCAAAATTCAAAATTTATTGCTTATTTACCCTTGAAAATAGATTTTTTTATATGTGAGTTTTTTTGTTTTTTTTCTCCCTTTCAAAATTCAAAATTTATTGCTTGTTTATCCTTGAAAATAGATTTTATTACATGGGAGGTTTTTTTTCTCCCTTTCAAAAATTCAAAATTTAAGTAGTATGTGACTTAGTGTAGGGATCACAGAATTTTGAAAATGTGCACACAATTCACTTTTCCCCATAGCACGTCATACGCAGTTTTTAACTGTTTTTTCACGTAAAATAAAAAAAAATATATCACAAACTTTTTATTAAATAAATTAATTTCTGCGTTTTTTTATAGAAAAGTATGGATGAATTCAATTATTGGGAGCAATTGATATGCAAAACTAAAGCACATATTGGTCTTAATAAATAAATGATCATTCTATAATTATCATCCACTGCACTAAACTTCTTCACATACAGAAGAAAAAAGTACAACAGCAATTGATATGCAAACAACTCTACAGATTAGCCTTAATATGTAAATGGTCATACCGAAAATACATACCACTGCACAAAACTCCTTCAAAAGTTGAAGAAAAACTTTTACTGGGTGGACTGAAGACAAATAAACAGTTTCCATTGTACCAATTTTAACGTGAGAGTTGAATAATAGAAATCAAGAGCTCCCATATTTATATATTTGCTCAAAATTTTTTAGATAAATTAAGTTTTTCTTATATTTTATGGAACAATATGGATGAAATGATTCATTGGCAGCCATTGATATGCAAAACAATAGCGCAGATTAGTCTTAATATGTAAATGAAGTTATTGAAGAAAAACGTTTACTGAGTGGGCTGAAAACATAAAAACATTTTTCATTTTACCAATATGAACATGAATACTGAAAAATAGAAACAAAGGACTCCCAGATTTGCTTAGACAAAATATTTTTAGATAAATTAATGTTTTCCAATTATTTATTGAAAAATATGTATGAATTCATTCATACATTCATTCATTCATTAGGAGCCAGTGACATGCAAAACTAAATTTCTAAATTTCTTCGCATGTAGAAGAAAAAAGTACAACTGCAATTAATATGACAAACAACTGTACAGATTAGTCATAATATGTAAATGATCATTCCTAATTTACACACCACTGTTTAAACTGCCTTCGCCTATTGAAGAAAAAAATTTACTGAATGGACTGAAAACATATACACATTTTCCATTTTACCATTTTAAACCTACGAACTGTGTAAATAGTCAAATTGAGGGTCCTAATGAACAGCTGCCCTACTACATAGAAAATTATTCACATTTCTCCTCTTCTTGCAGTATTGTTTTCAATGGGGCGAGTAAGTACTTCAGGAAGTCGATCTTCCCGCTGAGTAACCGATTCAAAATTTTAGTAGACTACCCATCTCTTGGCATTTCTAATATGTTTTGACGATTGTGACAGTCGTTTAGTCAAACAATTCAGTTGTCACAAATTTCTGTAAAGGAAGACGTTTAGATTGTACACGATATGTATATATTGTTCATTGTACATTACTGTATATTCTGTACTGTATATTATTGTACTTTTTATTCTCTCAACCTACCTCAATTATTAAACACTTTCAAACTCGCAATGATTTTTTGCCACTTAGTATATAACACGGACAAGGAGCAATACATGAACATTGACATTATTTACCACTTCAGTTACGGCTTTCTTTCAAATATTCACACAGCGACATTACATAACCGTATTTAAACTCTAATGAATTTCGCAATAAATCTGGATATTGATGAAATCAGTAGTAGATCTCAGACTTCATCCTGTGGTGGCGCGCAGCTAAACTATTGACATTGATGCACTCTTGAATCTGTGATGTAAGGCTAGGCGAAAAATGTCCAGAAAAGTAATTATTTTGAAAATATATTACCGTATACGTTTGTAAATCATAGCCCATAGTACTCCAGGCCTTTGAAGGATGCTACCACAAAAGTTTCTTCAGCGTTGGTTCAATAGATTACCGAGCTGGAAGACAACGCACTTCTGTCTTTATATATTAGTATAGATAGAGATTGGGCGGTGCCCCACTGACAGAGATAACAGAAAGGAGAAATTAATCCTGAGCCGACGTGAAAGTCGCCGCTGGAACTTACGTTCTACTCAGGAAGCAACACCACCACATCTCGGGATATAGCATGCACTACACTTACTGGAATAATTTTTCCCTAGCAGTTGTCACGCCCAGAAACACGAAATGATCAATCATGAAAATAGAAGTGAATTAAATTGCTTAACGTTCTGTTAAAGGCTTAAATTGTTGGTTTTCTACTATGTGTGTTACTGAAATACTTATTGTGTTTGTGTTTTGAATTATATTGTATTTGTGTTGTGCGAGTTTCCTACGGATGTTGACAGGATGCATTATGACCATTCAAATATTCGACATACGAATTCGCCGCCGCCGCCGCCGCTGACGACACCAGCTTCTCCAGCAAGAGGTGTGTAAAGGAGGTAGGGGGGGTAGCCCTACCGTCCGTTGTGACGTCACGGGGGCAGGAGGGAGGCGAGAGACTTTTGTCGTTGGTCAGACGTTGTGGAGTAAGGTTATCTTGAGAAAAGAGGTATTTGTACTGTACGTTTTGTTTATACATTATAGATTGTGATCAGTGCTTCTGTTGATAGAATGTTCTGTGTTGGAAAGACTCAGCTTCTGTTAAATTGAAACTATAAACATTCAATAGAGATGTTTAAATGAAGACAGAGTGCAAGAAGCTTATGTCAGTGCTGATGTAATATTCATTACAATAGAGACTATTGTTTATTTTTGATAAGCAGATGCTGGCAACCGAGTTGGTGTGTACAATGGCACATAGATCAGGTGATCTACAACAAAGTGTGCGCAGCCTTCCCAATTTGAAAGCTCGGGGTAGGGCAGTCTTTTTGGACGAATCGTGGTGGATACCATTTTCTTCCGAACAAAACAAGGTTATTACAGTATGTTATTATCTTTATTATGTTACTTTAATGTATTACATTGATTAAAATTAAGAATGTTATGTTATGAGACATTCATATTTATGCTTCATCTTTGCTTGTATCATTCTCTTAAAGTGTACAAGACTAGATGATTTATCGTGTTGTACTGATCATGTAGAAGTTTTAGTATGATATAAGAGTCAAAATGTGTTACATTTCTACATTTATTTCAGCACAACATTTAAACACTTGTAATTTTAAGAATAGGTTCATGTTGATCTCTGAGGTGATAACATGTGTGTGTCATTTGTAGTTTATTTTCTAGTTTAAATGTCTTTGTTGTGTTGATAAGGAGACTGAACAGTGTTCTGAAGAGACAGTCACTTGCTTAATTTTTTGTCCTCAAGGTGAGATGTACTTTAAGGGTCATTTAACAGAAAAATAACCTGCAATGAATGCACTTAAAAATCAATAATTCAATTTGTGTTTTTAATGCTTAAGCACCAGTTTTATAGTGCAATAAGGATTGTGGTAATATTGACTAAACATTACATCACTGTCATGTCATTCTTTACTTTTTGAAGTCTGATTAGTGCTAATGTTCAATTCTTGCTTTAGTCATAAGAAAACTAATAAATGGATAAAATGATTGTCTCCCGAACAAAACAAAGTTTTGTTTATATTTGAGGAAAACGTGTTGTTTTTTCTTGGGTTATTTTTTTTTTTTTTAAATATTGTACAATGTTTGTTCTTTTTGTTATGGGCGTTTATGGACTGACATTCTATATCTTGGTAAATGCTCAAGGAAACTTCCAATTATAAATGTTCCATGACTACGACTATGTGTTATTTTTTTACAAAATCTTCAAAAGTGAGAGCCCCGAATCAATGAACATTTCACACCCAGCCTGAGTAGAGGTCACAGTATGTGCGGAGAAAAATTAAATATCCTGAGCATGTAATTCAACGTTCCATTTCTTTAATAGTTATTTATGAGCCAAGAGAGTTATAAAGGTTGTAATGATTGAGCTGCGACCAAAATCCCCATGGCTTTTGCGCAGAGAGCTTGTCGTTCGAGATCAATAGAACCAGCCCGTGGTGCATACAATATTTTACTTTTTATCTAATATTAATGATTCATACATATTTACTATAAAACTAGATGTTGATTAAGCTCCGTTTGTCTTTTCATAATTCCCTTTCATAAATCCTTCTCATAATTCCCTCTATAAGATAACAAGTAGCATCATTTAAATATTGTCACATTTCGCTCGTAACCATGACTCTCGCGATCCATGTAAATTATGCAGTGCCTTTGGAAGGTAATAACAGTCAAACATTTATCATAAAAAATAAAACTTTTAATTTTAATGATCGGTTTTTAATTAATTGGTGGCTATTTCAGAGTGTGTTTATTTGAAAAAGCCGCTTAAATGACATTGCCTCTGGATTAACAATATTTGAAATGTTGTTCACTAAAGTGAAAGTTTCAAAAGTCGAAGTACACGAGTAATCAATGCCATAAAATCACTAACTAAACTCTCTGTTTCAAGTTCAGGAAAGTGCTTGAAACTGAAAAAACAAACATTAATTTGATGTCAATCTAGAATAAGGAACTAAGTAAAATCATAATGGGCACTTCTCATTACAACCAAAAGAATTATTAACTGCCAATATTTTAATTTCAAGATGAAACTAAAAACTATTGTCTTGATCTTGAATTTAGAAGAAAAAACAGTAAAACCAAATTTAAATATGTCCTGTTTTTTTCAAAAACTTATTTAAATAACAAAATAATTATTTACATTAGTAATAACAGTAAAAGTATAAGAATGTAATCAGAAGAAGAAATGCCAAGAAGGAGGAAGGGAGAAAGATAAAATGACTCATCTTGACACGTAATTTCCACAAAAAGGTTTTTTCGATTTTCGCCAGAGACTGATGAATAGGTAGATGAACAGCTGTTCTCTTACACAAGCATATGAAGCAACATTAAAAAGTGATACAGTTAACTTCTAACGCTCTTGGGGGTATTTTTTATGAAAAGCTTTCACGTTGATATTGAAGATAATTTTTTTCTTGATTAGCCTGCTTTAATATTATTGTTTGAAATACGAAATTTAAAATGAAACCGTCCTGCCAATTTAATTTTCTCCACTTCGACATCACTTATTTGTTTGAAATATCCTCTTCTCCATCCTATACACTATCCGATCTTCAAGTCTTTCGAAATTTTTGGCAGTCTTGGTCCAGAAACACCGCGTGTGCGATTTGAAATCTGGTTATCAGTCACTTGGTCCACCGGTAAACGTCCACTACCAAAATGTTCACTCACGGAAATGTCCATTAGTTCACTTCATTATAGGTCCAATACTGTTTCGTCCAAGTTATTTATATGTCCATTGCAGAAATGTTCCAAAACTAAATGTCAAATAGCATACAAATTCACTGTGATTAACGTTCAGAGAAATGTTACGGAAAACGATGTTTAATTGACAAAAATCTACGGCAACTTTATTGACTTTTTAAAGTATTACATGCGAAAACTACTAATTTAATTTCAATTTTATTCTACAACAAGATCAGCATGCAGGTTCATATGGTATAAGAGAGCACGTAGATATAATTTGACAAATTTGTTGGGCTTGTAATCCTGGTATCTGCTCATTATATCTTCAATTCACCTTTGATTTGGGACATACTTCTTATTTATGGGATGTCGAATATTGATGTCACATGGGTGTGTGTTTTATAAATATTCTTCCGGATGACTATATCCTCTACATCGCTATACGTTACACGTCGGGATTTGCAGATTCCTCTTTCGAAACACCTCCACTACATTTTATTTACATTTCCATTCCTACTTAGAGAGTGGAAGTGGTATGTAAATCCATTATCCACACCGGGAGAGATGACTCAGTGCATCAACTGATGTCACTGCAGCGCCTCTGACCGGGAAGTCTTGGGTTCGAGTCTCGACGGCAGCAGGATTTTCGACAGTAGCTTTTCAGCTAGGTCGAATTCAGTCGCTCTCTGGAGGAGAATTGTAGCGGCTGGCTTCTCTGATCGGTAGTTTTCCGTAGTTTCTCCAAATAACACCAGGTGAATGCCGGAGCAGTACCCTAACAAACGGGCCACGAACCGCACGCAATCTATCCTTCCTCTTCCTTGTCCTCACCCCCCTCCACACACACACACTTACACCAACATGCACTACATTACCACACATGCCGGAAGACCGGTGGGGGATTTAGAACTTGTCCCGGCCGGGGCGGTGCCAGCTCGGACGGGAATAATGACCTCAGTAGCTGACGCGCCCGGAATCACTATCAATCAATCAAACCTAACAAACTGATCACGAATCGAGCGCGATCTTTCCTTCCACATCTATGTCCCTTCCTCTCACCTTTCACAAACACAATCGAACACACGCACTTACAATTTCACTTACACTTACAAGCCCTACACTACCACGCATGTCGGGTGACCAGTCGGGAGCTGTGTGTCTCCTGCCAAGGGTGATGCCCCGCGGACAATGATACCGTAAGGAAGGAAAACCCTGAACCCCCCCGTTTGTTAGGTTTGATTGATTGATTGATTTTATTGATTGTTTGTTTGATTAGTGATTCCGGGCGCATCAACTACTGAGGTCATTATTCCCGTAAGTGTAGTGTATGTTTTTCATCGGTAGGTAGGTAGGTAGGTAGTGTGATCTTCCCCACTTCCTCTGTCGTGTAAGTCGCCGCCGGATATTCCGTTGGGAGACAACACCGTATCCTTTCTGAATATGCCGTGAACTACACTCACGGGAAAAATAATAAGGGCATTTGATGCGTCGAGAAACAAAATAATCAACGCAACAATATATGAAACATTAAAACGTTGATAGAGAGAGAATCGATAAAAAAAACTTGCAGAATTGCATTTCTTATATTTGGTAGTAATGGTTTGTGAATGGAGAAGGGAATGTTATTGCGGATTTTTTCTTTGATTGCCTTTATGACAAAACTGACAATGATGAAACATTTCGAAGTAAAATGCGAATAAAAAAACTTTCTTATTTGTTTCATTTTGGTGTTTCGTCTATTGAAGGAAAAAACTTTGTGCAAAAGGTGCAAATAAACAAATTAGTGCAAAAAATGCAAATATGAGTGGGTCAGAAATTTGGTTACATATATGAAACAAAGGCCATTAGAGGGTTAAATAGGATGAAACATTTGGAAGTAAAATGTCGTGGTTCTAACGTCATTCATAACACGCCAATTTTAGTTTAAAATATATTCCGTCTTAAATTTGACTTATCTTATTTTTCTTCTGAATGTTGTGTGTAGTCAAAGTTAAGACTGCAGTTTAACAATATTATCACACACAAAATAATCAAAAAAGGTAAATACACCGGAGAAAGGATGCGAAAGGCATATGGTTTTGTGCTGCCTGGGGATCGACAATTGTGAGAGTTGTCAATGGCTGTTGATTGTAAACAATCCACAAGTAACGAGAGTGGAGATTTTATTTCTCTACGGCCAGTTCATAATATAGGAATTCCTGCTTTATGTTTAATCGACGAAAGACATAGATTACACACCCCATGGACTCCATGGGCAAGTGAATGAATTCGGTTTCAGGTAACCTAGACGTTGTTATACTTGTATTTCTTGTTACATTTCGCATTGATGATTCAAAAGAAAATGAATCTTGAAGCCAGCAATAGGGACAATGAAATTTATACTCCACCTTAAATTCACGAAATAGTGAATTCGTCAACTCTACAATTATAATTATTATTGCAATTACAAATATTTCAGACTTATAATGTATCTAATATTACAACACTGTTTGATATAGGCAATACTGATACTTGAGTTTCAAATAAAACATCTGTTCTAAATATTACAAGGCAGTATAGTCTTCAAATCGCGCATAATGGCCATTACTCACTCGTAAACATTACGACAATCACACCTACATCGCTCGAGTTGCAAACATCAACTCGTAAATAATGGGATCATTATTTGCTCATTAAAGAATATACTATTACATCATGAGATTTTTTTTGAAAACATCGATGTTTCTGATCTTTCGATCTTATTTTAAAATACTATTTCGATCTGATCATCAAATATTTCCATCTGAAGAAAATATCGAAAGCTAAAACAAATGCGATAACAAAACATTGATGATATGTTATCGATGTTTCTGCTCGAAAACATCGATGTTTTACAATCATCGATTTTGCCATTCCTCGTCCTGGCCATATATTTCCAGGAAGGAAGCGTCCACAAGGCGCGAAGTATCGTGATTTAGTCTTTGTTCTGCATTCAACCCAATGCGTTCATCTGAAAGCGAAGTAACAATATTGTGCTAATTTATTGAGGGAGTCTGCTTAATAATCATACGCCCAAAGAAAATTCCGAGTGCTATCCTTTTGATGAAATGAGTGGGAATTACGATAGAATTCATGATGTAAAATGTATGTTCTTTTGAAAATAGTTTTGGGTGTATAGAAAGAATTAATTGTATATACATGGCTTCTTTTGAAAAATATTGCTTGGGTTGTGTAAACACGATAAAACAGAATATATTCTGTTTTAAATAGTTGGATATTTATTTTTTCTGCAGGTAGGTTTATACAACCTGGTGGCAAAACACTACAATTTACAAATTACAATTAGGAATATTAACGCAACGTAACTTTAATTTATTTTAACACATAATAATAATAATAATAATAATAATAATAATAATAATAATAATAATAATAATAATAATACGATGAAAATGTTAACAATAAGAGCAATAATAACAATAATACTATTAACATTTTATGCCTGTCTATGGCTTTTGGTCAGATGTTTTCGAGCGGTTTTATCTCGGGAACCGGAGTTCAACTGTTCCACTTTTATTCTCCCTCTCGCGATGCCATTTTTTTTTCTCTCGGCTCCCTCTTCTCGACGGCAGGTACCACCAGATCACAGGCAGGGATCTCCGAGTCTCTCCAAACTCTTGGCAGGCGCGGCCGCGTGTGTGATCTCATGAATGAAAAGGGACTTTGCGCGTCTTTCGCAACGGGACTGCGGCGCCGGGACGGGCGGGGTTGGCTTTCAAACGCCGGCTGCGCCGCCCGCCAGCTGCCCGGCGCAAGGCCTTGGAGCGCTCCATTGATGAAAGCACGCAAATAACTTCGCGTTTGGCTGCGGAGTGGGTAATGTGAGATCCTGGGTCCGGCACCCGGCCGCGGGAGAACGTAGAGAGACGAAAGTTTTGCGTGATTGTCGGCTGGTAATGTTGCTAAAGTTCTCACGAGATTCAAGACTTGTACTGTGAGTGGAGCACCAAGTTCTTGAATTTGAAAAAGAGATGTTCCTTTAGATTTTGAATTTTAAATTTCGATCTCTATCTTCTTTTGAATTTCGCGTTTTCAAAACTTGTAATATGAGTGGAGCGTTCAAGTTCTTGAATTTTTAAAAAGAGAAATTTATTTCGAGTTTAAATATTAAAATTTCCATTTTTATCCTCTTTTGAATTTTGCGTTTGGCTGCGGAGTGGGTAATGTGAGATTCTGGGTCCGGCACGCAGTCACGAGAGAACGTAGAGAGAGGAAAGTTTTGCAGGATTGACGGCTCGTTATGCTGCTACGGTCCTCACGAGAATAAAGAATTGCGTTGAGGGTGAAGCGTTCAAGTTCTTGAATTCAAAAATGGGAAATTTCTTTTTTATTTTGAAGACTAAAGTTTCTATTTTCAGCATCTTTTGAATTCTAATAATTTCGAATTCAATTCTTATGAAGGAATGAAAATACTTAGGGATCAGAGAATGATTCAAATAAAGAACCAAACTAATTTATGATTTGTTCAACATACATTTTTTTACCAAATATTTTTAATACACAGGATATATTTTATTTTACAGGGCAGAAAATTTTACTTATGCAGTTTTTACCTAAAGTTCAATTGTACAATTAAACTTTGCACGACTGAATTGATTATGTGAAAGCGCCTGAAGGCGACAAAATGTGTGGCCCAATGATTTCCACAATAGCAGTGTTGGGACAGAATGCATGTTCGTTCTGATTCCAAGAATGGCATTCACATCCAGATGCAATAAATCTTGACTAGAACGATAGAAGGGTCATTCAAGGAGTCATTACACGTATGGAACAAACCACAGAACCTACATTGAGCTCTTCCGAGGGATAGTAGTGGTTAACGATAGCTTGGGAAATTTCCATTTATTACGTACTTGACAATGTAATAAAACCTGTATTGAAATCATGAGTTTGTAACGTTCGTAGAAACCGTGTGGTCTCTACAAAGATTATTATTTTGGAATGGTTGAAAATTTCACAATATCCAAAATCGATATTCCTGAATCGATCTGCCTGATGTCGCGGCCCCTTGGATTTGAAACCGATATTTTAATTTGGAGGATTTTAAGTGAAGTGCCAGGGACGTTTTCAATTTTTCCAAACAAATGCTTCCATCGATTTTGATTAATTTATGTTATTGGATAGTGTAAAGCACGTTTAACAGAATGGCGCAGGTCTCATTTTCGTTGAAAACTCTAATTTTTCGAAAATTGCAAAAAATTCAAAATTGTTTCCGCGTCTTCCTACAACTTAAAGTAGAAGATAGATATTTTTCGCTTAACAAAATCTCTTCCATAAAGTTAGATTTTGAAACGATTTTTTGAACATTTGTGTTCTGTTCGCGTAATTTTGCGGGAAAATAGGACAAAAAATTACTTGCTGTTTTAGCACCACTAGTTTTAAAACTTGAACTATTGTTTAAAAGTATTTTGGTTCGTAAGGCCACGAACGCGTTGAGTATCGTGAGTTGTGGATTGATTGATTGATTTTTTCGTGTTTCCGGGCGCATCAACTGCTTTGATCATTTGTCCCGTTAGTGTAGTACATGTATTTTTTTCTCGGGAGATGGCGGTGATCTGTCCCCGCTGGATGGCGAGATCCGGCGTCGAACTACCGTCGGCTAGTGGGGTTTCCCCCTAACCAGGACTCTCCCACCAGCGGGGCACCGCCCCAGTCGGGACAAGCTCTAAGCTCCCGACCGGTCTCTCGGAATATGTGGTAGTGTAGTGCATGTTAGTGTCAGTGTGTGTGTAAGAGGAGAGGATAGGACAAGGAAGAGGAAGGACAGATCGCGCGCGGTCCGTAGCCCCTTTGGTAGGGTACTGATCTGCCATTCGCCTGATGTTGATCGTAGAAACCACGGAAAACTACCGATCAGAGCAGCCGGCCGCTAGAATTCTCCTCCAGACAGCGAGTGGGTTGTGGACCATTGATGCTTGGTGTAGGGCGACGGACGGGTGGAAAGGCGAGATGCGATAGCTGGCAATGACAAGTGCGCAAGGTTTTCACGTGGCGATTGACTGATTGATTAATTAATGAATCCGTGCGCACCAACTGCTAAGGTCAATAGTCCTCTAAGTATAGTGTTTGTTACTGTTGCGGGAGATACTGGTGATCTTTCCCAGCTGGATGGCGAGTTCCGGCGACGACCTACATCTCAGCGTGCAAGGTTTTCCCCAACCAGGGGGACACCGTCCCGACCAGGACATCCTGGAAGCTCCACACTCGTCACCCCACAAGTGTGGCAGTGAAGTGTGAGTGTGTATGTGTGTGTAAGTAAAGAGAGTGGATAGGACGAGGAAGAGATAGAAAAGATCTCGCGCGGCCCGTGGCCCGTTTGTTAGGGTTCTGCTCTGGAATTCGCCGGGTGTTGTTAAGAGAAACCACGGAAAACTCGATCGGAGTAGCCGGTCGCGAGAAATCTCGTCTAGACAGCGGCTGATTTCGAACTAGCTATCTAGTTAGTGTCGTAAATCCTGCCACTGTCAGGACTCGAGCCTCAGCACCTCTCAGTCAGAGGCACAGCAGTGATATCAGTTGTCGTGCGCTGCATAAGTCGGTTTCATATGGGGAGGAACGTACATATGCACTGACAAAGTTAGATAAAATTGGGTGAATGAACACCTTCCAAAATTCTTGTGAAAATTTCCTACTCTATAATCCATTACAAGTAGCTGAAATCGCGATGTTCTGTAACAGTACTCAACGAGAAAGCGCAAATGTAAAAAAATATACGTGACCAAGCTCGTTGTGCTAACGCATAGTAACAGAAAGATTGCGTCGTCTTCTGAAGCGAATGACGCTTTTCTCGACGGGCAATAGTTGAAGACTAATTAATTCATCAGTACCCTTTAAAACAATTTTTCAATTTATTTCTTGTTCGCCATTTGTTGCCTTTTAGGATGACGAATAAATTGTATGCGCCATAAGGACTTTGGACATACCTTAGGATCTTGCTGAGAGATACATTTCAGCAACATATTTTTTACTTTATTTAATGATAAAGATAAATAAGGTTTAAAGACGTGTGTTTGATTTCTGGAGATACTCGTAGGTTAGAATCGACAATGATTCCTGGAAATTATTATTCGACTATTGAATCCGTTTTACTTTCTAAAAAACGGTAAGAAATGTGTCTACAAAAACGTCGAAGAAATTGGTTCCATGATACTTTGTAAATTTTGTAGTAATCTGTTTCCAAATCAAAAGTCATAATTTTCAGATAATGTTTCTTTCTGATACTTCTAATTGCAAATCATCAATTTTACAGTTTTGAAATTATTTTTTTGAATTTCAATTGGAGGTTTGTATTGAAACCTAATTTGAAAGAAAATATTTGTTAATAATTGGCAGTCTTCAATTGGGTCAATAAGGTATTTGCTCAATATCTGCACACATAATTCACAAGTCAGTGATCTGAAAAAGATCACAAAATCGGTATTGATCTCGTCAAATAACACATGACTAATCAATAAATAAGAGACGCAATAAATAAGCAGCAATCGCACCACAATAAGTATTTTGTTCCCACCCGCAGAACCTGTTAGTTCCAGACAATGAACACCGCCCTCTCTCCAGCAACAAAAGAGCACAGCCGGCGCCCCATTTCACAGCGACCAGCGCGGGTCGGCGCCGTTACATCCCAAGGGCATCGCGGCCAACCACGCGCTGGCGCCTGACGCGTCGCGCCTGCAACGCGCTCGCGCTTTGAGCGCCCTTGTCCCCGAGCGCAGACATGGCAGGGGGCGGCTCATTCACGCGTGGCCACGTGCCGGCCCATTCAGGCTCCCTCGGGTCCTCTCGGTCGCCAGGCCGCTGCGGCCGGCTCTGGATGTGAAGTGGGGTGAGGCAGCACCTACTATTTTGGTGGTTGCGTTAAAGTAGCGGCATTGAAATCGTGCTTTTTTTCTGCCTCGTTTTGTACTAACTGCATTGTAGCACTTTTTCTTGTATATAACCGGGAGCGGTAGCTCAGTGCATCAACTGATGTCACTGCAGTGCCTCTGACCGGGAGGTCCTAGGTTCCCACTCCACACGGCGGCAGGATTTTCGACACCAGCTTTTCATCTTTTCATCGAATTCAGTCGCTGTCTGGAGGAGAATTCTAGCGGCCGGCTGCTCTGATCGGTAGTTTTCCGTGGTTTCTCCGATCAACACCAGGCGAATGCCGAAGCAGTACCTTACGAAACGGGTGACGGACCACGCGCGATCTTTCCTTCCTCTTCCTTGTCCTATCCTCTCCCCTTACACAAACACACACACACACACTAACACTAACATGCACTACACTACCACATATTCCGGTAGATCGGTCGGTAGCTTAGAGCTTGCCCCGGCTGGGGCGGTGCCCCACTGGTGAGAGAGACCTGGTGGGAGAATCCCCAGTAGCCGACGGTAGGTCGGTGCCGGATCTCCCCATCCAGCGGGGGAAGATCACCGCCATCTTCCGCAAAAAAATGCACTACACTAACGGGACTAATGACCAAAGCAGTTGACGCGCCCGGAAACATGAAAAAATCAATCAATCAATCTTATATCTACAAATCCTCAATATCTCGAATTATCAGTTTCATCGAACTATTGTTATCTCTAATTATCATTTATCTGTAATTTCTGACCGACTTATACTGCAATTTTTACATTGCTGCGTTTGATATTTGATCAGCTTTTGCGGTGCCGTCCAATCGGGACCTTACACGCTACTACAGTGACGTCATAATGGTAGTATTCCGCCTTCTGATTGGATGACACCGTAACAGCTGATTTACTTCAAATAAAGTTCTATAAAAACAACAGTATAGGTGGGTCAGGGCTCAATTGATGTCATTGCAGTGCCACTGACTGGGAAATCCTGGGGTTCTATTCCCGACAGTGGCAGGGTATTCGAATTCAGCCCGATATGGTAAGATTTAGCTGATCAGCTAGGTCGAATGTAGCCAGCCCCTGGAGGAGAATTCAACGGCTGCTCTGATCGGAGATGTCCGTGGTTTCAGTAATTAACGTCAGGCGAATGCTGGAGCAGTATTCTAAAGCGGCAGTCACAGCGGAGCCGATTTTAGGTGAAATTTTGGTCGACCATATTTGTCGGACTTCCGGATTCGTTCAAAAACGTGATGATAGGTAGAAATTGTTATAGTGAACTCGGGGAAATCACCGCCACCTCCTGCGACAAAAACATGCACTTGCTTAATCGCCAATCAGTCAATCCAACTTCTTTCCTATAATTATCGTTCTTCCCTCAAAACTAATCGTAACTGGAACCTCGTTAAGTTGAAGGCTTGGGTCACAACAAGGCAAGGATCAAAACTACCTGTGAAACATGTGGTGATATTTCACCTTTAAAAAATATTGCCAAATTGCGAATGAGCTACTGACCATCATTCGTACTCTTTTTGTTTTCAGAAATCGCGCTTTCAGTTGATAGTAGAAGCCACTAGAAGAAGAACACACAAGGATTTTGGACTTTCCCCTTTGGACACTAATGTCTAATTTTCTTCTTTTAATTTATTATGTTCAACTTTACCTTCTGGTTAAAACAATGTACTGTAAATTAAAATTTCAGATGTTATAATAGATTTTTATGATACGAATAGTAAATTAAATTTTAATTTCTCGAATAGGAAAAGTTACAAACCGAAGTCGTTAGGCCGGGTGGCGCAATTCTAAGAGCAAAATAAAATCATTTTTACTGCGAGTGCCATTCCCAATTTCTTAGTCAGTTTCACTGTCTTTCATTTTATTTTTATTCCATTAAACAATAACTTTATGCCACGTGAAGGTCAGTAGTAGCTGATATTGTCAGACGGAAATAGTTTGATTTATTTGTTGAATTTACGGATTTATCTGAACACTTGAGGATCATAAAGTTATTGTGTCTGTATCAGTGCTAGCAATGTTACATCAAAACCTCCATATCTCGATTCTTTATATCTCGCATGACTCAATGTCTCAAATTTCTCGATATTACTTGTTTAAATTTTCTCTCTCTCTCTTTCTCTCTCTCTCTCTCCCTCCATCTCCCCCTCTCTCTCTCTTTCTCTCTCTCTCTTGTTCTCTCTCTCTCTCTATATATATATGTATATATATGTGTGTGTATATATATATATATATATATATATATATATATATATATATATATATATATATTCTGTAAATCTATAAAGTTTAATTATCACCTTCCCAATTCTAAGCCATTCTTCCTTGAGGTTCGTGATATTAAGGAATGTGCTTTATTAAAATATCGCATAATACTGTTTTATCTGTCATTATATTTCAAGCGCCTGACAATGGACAAAACGCGCAGGGAATATGAAGGAAGTGTCGAGCATTCCCAGCTCTACTGATCCATAATGATACTTAATACTCTTTGAGTATCTCAATTAGTACTCCGTTGGTATTAATGAGAGTCATAGAGGCACAATGTGCCTTATTAGTTATTGGGGTTGTTATTGACTTAGTGATGAAACTGATTTGTTCGGAATATAGCTGAGATGAAAACTTAATTTTATGTGTTTATTTAAGTAAGTCATTGAGTAAGAAGATTGTTTACAACGAACTCCAAGGACTATCAAAGATAAATACTTCAACCAATACATTAACATATTTACATTTTTCCTCAATATAAAAAAAATCCATAAAAATACTATAAATAACAATTTTTAGAATACATGAAAAACAAGACAACCGTTAAAATGTGAGATATTAATTATCGGTGTAGATGATGTTTCATAGTTCGTACGTCAAACGTGAGTGAACTTGCCTTAATAAAAAAAGTCATTGTGATTTGAAATAGTACTATTTTGGCGTGATGTGGTTGGTGACATGACGAGGATTGTATAATTGATCTTGGTGCCAGCCATTATCGTTCAACTAGTCTCTTAATTCCAACCAAACAGCGCGTTCATTCTTTATCACGAGTATCTGTTCAGATTTACATAAGCTGATCTTATGACTCTATTATTCTAGCTAATTTTATTTCTTTCAAAAAAAATTTCTATTGGCCTTTTTATTGAAGATGTTTACGAAGCGTTTAAAGAGAGAGTCGAATGAATCTGAATTTTGGAGTTCGTGAAATAGTAGCAAGAGTAGAACCTTTTTATTTAAAAATGTTATCTAAAACGAAACAAAATGTTGATTTTGGTAAGAGTTTTCCAGAAGGTACCATTAAACCTACAATATTATTTCTATGAGGAAAATAACAATCGAAACGTATTCTAAATAATCTTCAAAGAGTTGGATGGCCCAGGTTCATATTGTTTGGTCGCTTTGAAATTTTGTATCTTTAAATTTTTTGTCATTTTAAATACAATGATACGGCTACACATAAAATTCCAACCATGAGAAAAAAACAATTCACAGACGTTAGCCGTGTGGCAGAATCTTAAGTTGCAGATCCACGAGCCATGGTCCGGCAGATTCCACCGTACGAACTGGCCGTGCCAAGATAACATATGTAAAATCAACCAACCTCCATGCTGCCAACCTGATACTCCCCCCTCCAAGGGGATGTTCATTCAGGATGAACCAACGTGGGTCCATTCATAATTCGCAAATCTCATTTCCCCACCTCCCGCCCTTCAACTGTCCCCAGAGGTGGGCGCCGGAAGTCGAGGGGTGGGGGAGGGGGAGGGACGGGGGACGAGGGGGGTTAATGCTGTCGCAAGGGCAGACGCATAAAATAAGCGAATAACAGATTCTTCGTTTTGTCCGCGACGAGAATAGAACCGCTTCTCAATGGACTCGCGCAAGAGCTCCCCTTTTTAATAATATCTCTGGCATGTTCTTATGAATAACTTTGGCCTTCGGGACGATCTATTTCGCGCTGCCGTCCACTGCGTTTAGTGGCCCGGATGAGAATAGTAATTTACTACAAAAACAACGAAAAATAGACGGCTTTTCTTAGATATCGTTGGCGTCATGCGAAACTATGTATGTGGACCTGTCAAATATCTCGTTTGAAAGAAATCCTTTTTAATTTAGTAGAGGACTCATTCCAGGTGGTAGGATATAGAAGAAATTTCAACGTGATATTGGGAGTGCTCGTCTTGAAGTCAGGTAGAGTTCTGTGATCCCAGGATGTCGTACCGCAGTAGCTATTTGCTCTAAATTCATGAGAAAAGATTTTTTTATACTTTTTGTTGAGGCTCATATTGTAATTTATTTGTTGTTTATCAGGAATATTTACAGAGTAAATCTTTAAAAGTTATACACATACTTTATTAGAAAATTATTGCCCTGTTATAATTCCACTTGTTGCGGAAATAATGCAAACAAAGCAAAAGAGTTCTGTAGATTTACGAATAACGACGTCAGATTTACTTTTATTGCATTGTACATATTTACATGTTCATTAAAGCAGTTACTGTAAATACATCACCCACAATATTTTTAGTAACACCAACAAACAATTCAATTTTAAAATTTACTTTAACATTGATATAACTAGGTTTTGTAACGGAGGCATTCTCTATTACGATATTTTTTTAAAAGTGCCCAAAAGACTTAAAATCAAGATAACATAGTTCATGATTATATTCTTCTGCATGTTAGAAGGATTCTTAATTAAGATACTCACGAAAAATATTATAAATATAGCTTCGTTGAACTCGTTTAAAGATTTTAATCATTTATTATCTAGTATTGTGTCAGAAAAGTTTATTTCAACTCATGCAGTTTGGTGCATAAATATGCAGTAAATTGTTTTCTGCGTCACTTCTTCCAGTGAAATTTGCGCAGTTCGAACGGAAAAGACCACATTTCCGTCGTATATTTACTGATTTTGTACTGCTTGTGTGGCTGCTTGGTTGAGCTTAGACAAGCTTCAGGGAAAAGGTACATGATATTGGGAAACGTATTTTCTTAATGTTAAAAGTAATATTCAGTAGAGTTTCCGGGATCCCAAAAAGACGATATTTGCATTTGATCTCATAATAAAACTTAATACCTAGTTGACTCAGGGGTAAGTTTCATTGTGATTTGCTGATTTCTGTACATCGTACAAAGAAAAGTTAAAAAATCCTTTACAAAATGTATCCTGAAAACACTGATGGATCTGATTCGTTTCACTACAAATGTTAGCTCTCCTCAACACTCTTGTTAACTTGCCTTGTGCGGCACAGACAGTTTTAATTTTCAATTTATATTAAAAAATAGTAAAAGATGTATGTGACGTTTCTGGGAGAAGTACAATCTCCAGATTTTCTTGAGTCCACAAATCCCTTCCGATCCCTTTTCCTATACAAAGTTCTATGATGAAACCGGGAGCGGTAGCTAAGTGTATCAACTGATGTCAGTGCAGAACCTCTGACCGGGAGGTCATAGGTTCGAGTCCTAACGACGGCAGGATTTTCGATACTAGCTTTTCAGCTAGGCGGAATTCAGTCGGTGTCTGGAGGAGATTTCTAGCGGACAGCTGCTCTGATGGGTAGTTTTCCGTGGTTTCTCCGATTAACACCAGGCGAATGCCGGAGTAGTACCCTAACAAACGAGCCACGGACCGCGCCCGATATTTCCTTTCTCTTTCTTGTCCTATCCTCTTCCCTTACATACATACACTTACACTAACATGCACTACACTACCACACATACTTGGAGACCGGTCGGGAGCTTAGAGCTTGTCCCGGCTGGGGCGGTGCCCCACTGGTGGGAGAGTCCTGCTTAGGGGGAAACCCCACTAGCCGACGGTAGGTCGGCGCCGGATCTTGCCATCCAGCGTGGTAAGATCAACGCCACTTCCCGAGAAAAAATATGCACAAAACTTACGGGACTAATGACCAACGCAGTTGACGCAACCGGAAACACGAAAAAATCAATCAATCAAACCATGATAAATTAAGATATCAATATAAAGAGTTAACCAACATATGAAAACTAGAAATATTCCCTCCCGAATAACAGAAAACTTATTTGCATAGGCCACTGCATGACGTATGTGCTCACAAATAACTGCCATTCTTCCCCAGCTCTTCTTCTACAACTACTAGAAAAAGGAAAGGAACGCAACGCGTCTCGAAATCCTTGTTGGGTATTGGTAGGACCTGGAAGAATCTTCCGTTAAGTTTTTTGTCAAATCTCATCACGTCGCAATCAGTCAGTGCCTTTTATCCCTTCGGCCATGGGCCCGGCAACGTTAGTACGCGACGTTTTCAGACGATCATCCGGCTGGGAATCCGTGGTGTCTCGAATTGCTTAACTTACGTTATTTAGTTAAGCAATTCGGCTAATGACACCGGTTAAGTAAGCTAGTGGCGCTTTAGCAGCGCATACTTTCTCGGAATTTTTCAAAATTTGCAAATTTCGAAAATTCAGAATAACGAAAATAAGACCCAAGCCATTCTTCCATTCTTTTGAGAATCCTATCTTCTATGTGTGGAAGAAATTTAAAGAAAAAATTGAAGCGCTTTTTGAGGAAAAAATTGTTTTAAATTTAAAAATATGTTAGTTTTTTTTAAAATTACCTATATTTCGTGCCAAAATATTCAAATACTACTAATGTTTTCGAAAAATTGAACATGAAATTATTTAAAGATTCGTCTTTGAGGCGGGATAAAATATCTGTCTTTAGTATTATAGTTGTAGGAAAACGGCCCAAAAAATTGAACTTTCGTAATTTTCAATAAAATGTGGGATTTCAAGGAGTATGAGATCTGCGCCATTCTCTTAAGCGTCCTTTGCACAATTTGAAGACAAAGTTTGGTCACAAAAATTTGATGCCATATTTGAGAAAATTTTGAAAATATTTTTGAGACTTCGTGTAAAGTACCCTCAAAAATAAAAATATCGATTTGAAACTCCCAAAGTCTCGAATTCATTTAGATTAATTGACGAATATCAATTTTGAAGAAAATCGGTTTAGGCGGTAGCGTTTAACATATATTCTTAGTATGATTCCTATCTCTTGCACCATATTGATGCACATGTAACTGAGTTATCGTTGAAGAATATTTTCTACTTCTTAACCGTTCATATTTCTTCATTTGAGAATTCTCTAACGGGCTCAACTGTATTCTTTTCAGTTGTTGAACTGTACGCAAATCTAGTGGATTCTTGTACGAACATAATCATTGGAAATAATAATTGCTTTCAGAGCCGATGGTTTGCCTGAGTCAGCTCTCAAAGCCAATTGTTCGCAAACTGCTCTCTTTACTCGTGACTAGATCCTCGGAGTCAAAATAAAGCAGTTGTTGGTGAAAAAAGTAAGAATGTTTAATTTTCATTGCACCACAACACACTATAAATAATAATTTGAAGCATTTTCAGTGCAATTTTTTGAAATGTATGTCTGTAAGAATTGCTCTCTAAGGCCATTATATAATAAACCTGCGGATCACTTTTTCAAGAATATATTAATGGTCATGACTGGAAAATATAGTAAGAAAAAAAAGGTTTTTAATTTTCATAAGTAATTTCCCTTGGGGTTTGAAACTTATCGATAAATTTGCGAAACACGTAGAGAAAAGTTTCAAACTGAGAAGTTTCAAACCACGAGTGGAATTCAATTAGACTAACGAATAAGAGTCACAAATCGATTAAAAGGTATGAACATAATGTTTAAAATAGCGAAATATATTTCTGGGTGGGTTGCTTCAGTCGCTACATTAATTACTACGGGTTTTATCATGGAAGGAATGTTTATGTAATTTCCAAAACAGTTGAACGTAACCTGCGGTAAGGCGTTAGCGAAAAGTGCGCATGTAAACTTCACGACTTTTGGCCTTGATTGACTTATAGCCATCTTATTGTAGAATGCTATTGGCCGGGTTGAAACTAATATTTTAATTTTTCGTGAGGGGAATACTCTTACTAACATTGTCGGGTGACCAGTGTATTTCAGAATAGTAATAATAATAACAATGGAAAGAAGTGGGGGATGAATGAAGAAAACGAAAACTTACTTTCTTTAACATGACATCAAAGGTCTCAAGAGATCACAATCTCTCACTTTGCCAGACAGACGTCCAGACAAATGTGTAATCTGGCCAACAGGACTCTGCTTATCCGGACATTCTGGCATGGAACAAAGGAAGTTGCTGGCACAAAGAATGGTCTCTTAGCAGGGTGAACAACCCCCATAGTGATGTAATCGAAAGTTGACGGGCAGCAACAGATGTATCGGACGGTCAACGAAAGGATCATTGCCCGAGAGAATGAAAATGCTGTCGCCGATGAAAGGCTAATAACCTCACAAGGTTTCCTTTGATATATCTTGCCTGTCATATCTTATAACCTGTGGACTCTTTGTTGAAATTATGTTTCAGAAGGGTGCAAAATATGCTATAAAAACATGGCATATTTTTGGGAAAGCGCTTGTTTGTAATCTAATCTTTTATAATCTATAAAGCTTTTCCTTTCCTTCCTTTCTCTAAAGTTCGTGGAGAAAGAGATGGTAATTTATTGCTTAATTTGAAAGATATATTACATTGTTAAGAACGCTGTTAAGAAACAAATTACCAAATTATGAAGCAACAAATACACTGCTGAATTGGTTGAGATCTTCGAGACGTAATGCTAAACAATGCCTTACAAACGGTCAAAGAATAAACTATATGGTAATACACAACCAATAATCAATTTTATACCACACTTCTCAGTAAAATTAAAAGAACTCTAAAATATGTTCAAGTACACCGCCTCGAAGACTTCTAAATGTATGAGGACCAGTCACATTACGAGACAGACTATATAACGAGTTTGGCGCGGAAATTGGTTACGCTGATAGGTGCGCGTTCGTGCGTGCGTGTGTGTGTGGAAGAGTTCTCTTTTGAGAATTAGGAAGGAACTGCGCGAACATTCACCGCTCTTTCGTTTATCTGTTAGGGGCCGTCTATAAATTACGTGAGGCGATTTTGATGATTTTTCGACTCCCCCTCCTCCTTGGTGAGATGTCGTGACATTTGACTCGACCCCCTCCTCCCCCTTTTAATCTCACGGGAAATTTTTCAAAATGCGTATTTTAATGTAAATACGTTAATTTTTAATTTGATTGCATTGGGATTTATTTAAAAAATATAATTTGCTTAATTATACTTAAGACTAGATAGGACTAATGTTTAAAAAATAAAGCGACTGAATTAAAATGAATATTATTGCACTTCCAAAAACGCTCGGCAGTTTTTCTTTAAAATTTCTGTAAAAATACAGGTAATGAGATTTATCTCATTAATGATAAAAAGTTTGGTAATTTTTGTCGGATTCTTTTTCTCAGTATATTATGATACTCATCGTAGCATTCATATAACCGTGATAAACATTATTGTGCAAGATTTAGCCATACTTTAGTATTGAAACGAGTTTTACTGAAATGGTCTCAGTTTTCTCACAATTAAGCACTGTTTTTAGCAAAAAAATTACATATTTGCCGAGTTCCCCCTCTCCCCCACGTACGATTAGGTAAGATACGCTTGAACACACTAAAGATCTAATGTAATTTACAAATGGTCGCTTAGATGTGTTTTAAGAGAGGTAAGCGTGTCTGTGCAACTATCACTACGAAGCCGGATTTCCCGGATGCCGGGAAGGAGAAACAGCGAGGTGTGGTGCATTTTTGACAGCGCTAGGAGTGTCAGGAGGTAAAATCCATGCCAGAATGTCTATGGTGTGAGATGAACATGGTGGAAACTTTGCAAACATTGAACCGCGCACCAAGAGCTGTAGCTCAGTGCATCAACTGATGTCACTACAGCGCCTCTGACCGGGAGATCCTAGGTTCGAGTCCTGAGCGCGGTAGGAGTTTTGACACTAGCCTTTCAGCTAGGTCGAATTCAATCGCTGTATGGAGAAGAATTCTAGCGGCCGGCTGCTCTGATCGGTAGTTTTCCGTGGTTTCTCAGATCAACACCAGGCGAATGCCGGAGCAATATCCTAACAAACGGGCCACGGACCGTGCGAGATCGTTCCTTCATCTTCCCTGTCCTACCCTCTCCCCTTACACTAACGCGCACTACACTACCACATATTCCGGGAGACCGGTCGGGAGCTTAGAGCTTGCCCTGGCTGGGGCGGTGCTCCGCTAGTGGGAGAGTATCTAGCTATCCAGCGGGGGAAGATCATCGCCATCTCCCGAGAAAAAACATGCACTACACTTACGTAACTAATGACCTAAGGTGTTGTGGCTCCCGGAATCACTAACCAACCAACTAAATTGAACCGCGCTATCAAGTCCAAACGCTCAAGAATGTTCACTGACGACATGAGTCTGTTAAAAACCCTAACAAAATAACCCACCTCTCCCTAATAAAATAACCCGTCTACCCAACACGCAATCTCCCAACCCCCGTCCTTGTGTGGGGGAGTGGAGTCGACCAACAAAAATAATACCATGTTTGAAGAGACCCTCAACAGGGTCAGGGAAACAGAAAACAACCATGAAGGTCTTGGCTGTCCGGGTAACGCCGCGTTGAGGGCTGAATTGCCGACGTTTCGTTCATCGTTTTGTCATCTTCTTCAGGGCTGGTCTGCGCCGGGGTGATCTGCGCTCGGGTTTATATTTGGGTGGGAACCAAGTACGATTGGCTGAAACGACTTCATAAAACAACCATATTGTGCTGTACTGTACATAATAATGTACAAGTATAATCCTGACCGAAGAAGAAATGTTGGCCGCTCGTTAAGAAGATGGAGGGACTCACTCTCTTGATGTGGAAACTGGCCTTATGGCCTAAATCCATGAAGAAGAAAAAGAAGAGGTAGAGGAGTACCTTAAAATCTTGCAAATAATCCATAGAGTACATACTGTAGCGTCGTGTCGCTAAAACCAGCGTGGGCACGCGACGTGGTGCGCACCGGATGCGTAGACAATGGCAGAAGCTATGACGCACGGTTTTTTTCCGACGGGGTGTGCGCGCGTTAGGGCGGAGGAAATGGAGGCGGCGGGCAGCGTCGCGAGGGCTATTTAAGGGCTGTGAGAACAATAGCTCTTCCTTCTTTGAGACAGCGGCATCGGCAGCGTAGGTCGTCAGTGAGAGGTGCGTGCGTGCACGCTGCGAAGGAGCCGGCAGTTATTGTCATGACTAGTGAGACATATAGTCGGTCTCAGTGCAGGCGGTACTACGCACGACGAAACATTAGGTAGTATGTTGCGGTGTGGTAGCCGTTGTAAATATCTCTTCTAGCAGTGGGGTCTATTTAGTTAGTTAATTGTATACAGTGCATTGGTTATTTGTGACTACGGTCTAAATTGTGAATAAACCTGCTGTTTTTACAACCCACTCTCGTCTATGTACTGATTACATCCGTATGACGCCACAATACTAATGCATCGCGACTCGTTTTTAAAACCCAGTCGGCGCGTGCTGTGCCGCGGCCCCGGGCTCGCATCCGGGAGAGCGTCGTTGGAGAAGTGGGTCAGGCGGGCGCGCCTTGGTGCGGTGGGCGGGGAGGGGCGGGGCGGGGTGCGGGCGAGAGGAGTTGAATCCGCCCGAAAATATCCGCGTCCCTCCCGGCGATAATGCGACGCGTGCACGCCCACCTGTGGCCCCACCCCGCCCCGCCCCGCCCCGCGTCGCAGAGCGTTCCCCTCCACTTCGTTCCACGACCCACGCCACGCCGCGGTTTATGTTTGCCAACAAATGACAAGAAAAGAAAAAGACAAAAAAGAAAAAAGAAGAAAAAAATATTTTTCATTTTTCCTTTTCTTTTCCCTTCTTTTTACTTTTTCTTTTTTCTTTTTCTTTTTTCTCTTTTTTTCCTTTTTTCCTCTTTTTCCTTTTCTTTCCTTTTTCCTTTACTTTCACAAGACTATAATATGTATATCGTCCGGGACACATGAAAAGTAATGTATCTAAAACCTTCGTATTTTTTATGTTTGATGAATAATGTTGCAAAAATTTTAATATTTGTCCCGTCTGGCGGAATTTGGACATACTAGGTAGATGGGTCTAATTTAATCATGGAGGAGAATTCGAAGCTTCGTTGATCGGTACGTTTCTGTGGTTTCTCGTAATACTGTCAGGCAAATGGCGGAGAAGAACCCTAAGAAACGGGCCAACGACCGCAGTCGATCTTTTCATCTTACTTATCCTATCATCTCCTCTCTCTCTCTCTCTCTCTCTCTCTCTCTCTCTCTCTCTCTCTCTCTCTCTCACACACACACACACACACACACACACACACACACACACACACACACACACACACATACACTTGCATGCCTATACCTATCACATAAATTTGGAGTTTATCACACGAATCGGTAGCTTGGAGGACGTACGGGCTACGTGGGTGCCACAGTAGGGAAAGACTTGCAAGGTGGAATCCGACACAAGTCGTCGAGTATGCAAGTAGCGGATGTCATTCAGCATGGGGAAGATTAGTGTCTCCTTCCACGACGTAGCATGTGCCAAACTTACAGAACTAATTCCTACAGACCTGAAAAATACGTTGTATGAAACGTTAAAAAATATACATAAATATGTAATGAAATCAATAAGAATATGTAATAAATATGTAAAATCAGATATAGTATGTACAATTTAGATACACTAATTGTAAAACACATTTACATAAAATACATATTACATTTACAAACATTTTCATAAATAAATTTTAAAAATAATACAAACGTTTTAAAAATCATTTTAATGATCAGAAATTGATGCAGACTTTGCATCATAAAACTTTCCCGTAAAAAGTAAAAACTTTATGTATTGCTATTCAGGTCGGTAGTTTAGCAGCAAGACCAATAGATGCCATTTTAGTACACATTGGCGATATCTACGACCGCAAACAACCAGGGCAGCGCGCAGTACTCTCACCGAAGTCTTGCACGTCTGCGATTGCCACAGTTTCACAGAAATTAAGGTTAAAGATAAGAACATGCGGCGTCAGTGGTACAAAAGGTGAAAATGATTGCAGTCTCTGACCTGCGCTTCGCGCCACGCCGAAAACTGAAGCAGGTGACCGTGCCTTCATGTAGTGTACCTCCTGTAAACAGCACAGAGTAATAATGTAGAAACTAGTGGTGCTACAGAATGGCAGAGACTTTCTCGTAGTAAAGTTTTCTAAATTCCTTGGTGTGAACTGGATTTACGGTCTTGCCCCATCATCTTCCCAGCTGTCATTTACCGCCGCCCGTAGTATTATTTTACGAATATTAAAGAGGAGTCAAACCTCGCCCTAAATATAAATTTTCATCGAAATATTTTAAGACGCTTTTAAGAAAATGGCGATTAAGCATTATTGTAACTGCAAAATTTGAAGCTCTTTTGCACAGGAATCAATTGAGTTTTCGAAAAACAAAATTTTAAGTCATTTGAAGCACTTCCACTCCCAAATGCAATAATGTATAATAATCGATGGAAATGTGCATATTAACGGCATGAGAGATATTTTAAAAAATTCCGTTTGTGTAATTTTTGAAAAATCACCAAAATAAACATTACGTTTTATTCAATAGTGCAATTAGCACTATCTATTAGAAACGTATTAATTAAAAAAATTGGAGCCATTTTTGACAAAATGGAGTTTCAGCGTTTTTGAAAATGCGGAGTTTTAACTCATTTTCACAGAAAACTTGATTTTTCGAGAAAATGTATCTGATAATATCTAAAGCACATAAAATAATGTGAATAAATCGCCTCTAATGTAAATATTATCGACGTGAGAGTCAAGTCAAAAAATTATATTATTGTAATATTTAAAAAAAGAATAGAGCAATATGAATTTTATATCATTTTATAGGGTACATTTGGCACTACCGCTACTAGAAATTTAAAGAAAAAATTTAGAGCCGTTTTTGAGAAAATTTTGTTTTCGTAACTTTTTAAAATTGCAAAGATTACACGCACAATTGCACGAACAATACTAAAATTGTCAAAAAAATTTACATGACCATAATGAAAGAACTATTTATGGAAAACAAATTTTATTTGAAGGAAAAACCTCTATCTTCAATTTTATAGTTATAGGAAGAAGGAAAAAAAAATCATTTGCAATTTTCGAAAATTCTGAGTTAACCCTGAAAATCGAATACATGCCACCTTTATAAGTGTATTGGCCTCTATTCTTACAAGAAATTAAAGAAAAAAAATTGGAGTGTTTTTTGAGAAAATTTAGAAATAGTCCGGGGGCATTATGAAAAGTACCACCAGGTTTTAAAGAAAGTTTTTCGAAATTTCAAACCACCAAGTAGAGCCAGGTGGACAGGGATTTCTTCAATTTGGAAAAAATCCTATTCGTGAGTTAGGCGCTACTAGTGTTCACAGATGGACAGACGGACAGACGGACAGACGGACAGACGGACGGACGGTTTGCTTTCAATTAATGTTTCGGCATCAATGACCCTCAAAACTGAGTTACTGGCTTACTTACTAAGTGTTAGAGGGTTTTTTTCTCTTAATTTAGTAACTGGATTTATCCACTTTCTCGTTATCAGGGCCTGGCAATAATTTTTTTCTGACGAAAATTCGCCGTTTTTCGCGCAGCATTACATAACTTTCTCTATACTACATAGATTACTCCGTAAATATGTACATACACGATAAACTAAAAATATTTTGTTAAAATTGCAAAATATGTAATATATTAATATATTACCAAATATGTAACTAGTGGTGCACCAGAATGGCACAGACTTTCTCGTAGTAATGTGTGCTAATTTCCTGCGTGTGGACTGCCTTTACGGTCTTGCCCCATTCTCTTGTCAGCTGTCTTGAGTTTTCGAAAAACTTTTGAAGTCGTTTAAAGCACTTTTGCTTATAAATGCAAGAATATATACAAATATGTGAAAATGAGTATATTAACGGCGTGAGAAACATTTAAAAAAATGCCTTTGTGTAAATTTTGAAAAAAAAGAACAATATACCAAAATTAACTTTATGTTATATGAAACAATGTAATTAGCACTATCCGTTGGCAAAGATGGAAGAAAAAATTTGTAGCCATTTCAGAGAAATCGAATATCGGCAAACGTCTGCCTGCTTGCCTGTCTGTCCGCCTACTTGTCTGTCTGCCTTTCTGTCTGACCGTCCGTCTGTGAAGAACTCGAGGGGCTAAACCCTTGAGCCGATTTTATCCAAAATAGATATTCCCCAATCTATATGGCTAATGATGCGGTCTATTGAATTTGAAACCGATATTTTAATTTTGGAGGGTACTTTACATTGGACATTGTCATAGGAAATATTCAAAATTTTCAATAAAAATGGCTCCATCGTTTTTTAATAAATTTTGCTGTTAATAGTTTGAAGGACGTTTAAGAGAATGGCGCAGGTCTCATATTCGTTGGAAACTCTGATTTTTCGAAAATTGAAAAAGTTGAAACTCTTTTCGGCGTCTTCTTACAACTAAAATATTGAATATAGAGATTTTTCCCATAGTGAAATATGTTCCTTTAAGAAAGAATATGAAACTAGGTCATGTACAATTTCTCGAAAATTTGAGTATCCGTCGCGTAATTTTGCGTGAAAATACGTGCTGTTTTAGCACCACTAGTTTTCTAATTAGAACATGAAAATCAATTATCATGATTTACAATACAAATGATTCGGTTAATAAGTGTTTGAACTTGTCGACCTTTTTTACTAGAGATTTCGAAACAAGTTAGCATTTTCGCACGAATACAATGCCCTCTGCGTCTACAGGAATGTAACTAGAGGCTTGTGTAAGCTCCTCGAAGTCGAGGGAGATTTAGTAGCTGTCCAC